>JAJJWW010006055.1:0-688807 GCA_023531295.1 Papaver armeniacum | reverse complement strand
TGCGGAAGTGTGATGGGTTTATGAAAATGGATTAGGAAAAGAGTTTGGGAAAAGAGGTTGGTTAATTGAAAAGAGGAGGCTTTGATTAATTTGGAAATGAAAATGTTTACAAGGGAATTTTAGTGTAGCTCTTTGGCTCACTTGGTTTACAAAGAGACACTTTGGCTCTTACTAACTTTAGCTCTCACTCTACTCTTACTCTTGTTTACTCACTTGAGTTTTTGATGCTTACAAATGAACCAAGACTTGCCTATTTATAGGCTTAGTGACCGACTATCTAGGGTCCTCTAGAGAATTCTTCACATGACTTATTATGACCGATCAACTAGGAAGAATCTAGAGACAAAATTCTCTAGATGTTGAACGACTAATCTAGCAATCTTCCTGTACGGAATAGCCTAGAATATTCTGGGCCTTACTTAGTCCAGAAGCCTCACCTTTGTTGGGCCATTATGAGTACTCTAGAATTTTCTAGAGAAGCCTAATCACAAATTAGTATTTGTTTTTAACACCCCCTCTTAATTTGTGATGTTAAGCTTTTCTCTGAAATAATTGAACTTATCCACCGTAACCGCTTTTGTGAAAATGTCCGCATTTTGTTCTTGTGTCGGACAGAATTGGAGCTCGATCTCTTTGTTTTCCACTAGTTCTCTGATAAAGTGGTGTCGTAGCTCTATGTGCTTCGTCCGTCCGTGGAAGACTGGATTTTTTGTCATTGCAATTGTTGACATATTGTCACAGTAGATAGTTGTCGGCTGCTTTTGTTTTTGTTGTAGGTCGGTCATTATTCTTCTCAACCATACTGCTTCACATGCTGCACTTGTTGTCGCTATGTACTCGTCACCACGATAGTGCCACCGTACTTTGTTTTTAGAACTCCAAGAGATAACTTTTGTTCCCATACGTAAAACATAGCCCGATGTGCTCTTTCGGTCTTCAATAGAACCTGCCCAATCGCTATCTGTGAAGCCAATTAAATCATTATCTTTTTCTCTTGTATATTTGATGCCAAAATTCTTTGTTCCCTTGATATATCGAAGAATTCTTTTTGTGGCGGCGTAGTGTAACTTGCTTGGCTCGCTCATAAACCGAGAAACAATGCTAGTTGCATTAACGATATCTGGCCTTGTATTTGTTAAGTAGATCAGTGAGCCGACTAGACTTCTGAACAAGGTTGGATCAACCTTTGTCGCTCCATCATTTTTTACCAATTTCTCATTGGTACCCATTGGAGTTGCAATTGGTTTGCAATCCACCATGTTGAACCTTTTCAGTAAGTCTTCTGCATATTTTTCTTGGGAAATGAATATTTCTTCCGAGATTGTTTTACTTGAATCCCAAGAAAATATCGCATAAGTCCTAAGTCTCGTCATCTCATATTCTTTCATCATCTCCTTCTAAATTTTTCTCGCCATCTCTTGTTTTGTGCTTGGCATAAATTAAATCATCAACGTAGAGACAAAACGATTAGGAAATCCGTACCTTGTTTTCTTATGTAGAGGGATGGCTCACTTGGACTTTTCTCGAATCCATTATCTCTAAATACTTGTCGATTTTGTCTGTTCCATGCACGTGGTGCTTGCTTGAGACCATATAGTGCTTTGCGGAGACGATAAACCATTTTTTCTTTTCCTTTTCTGGACATATCCTTGAGGTTGTTCGACGTACACCTCTTCTTTCTAGTTCTCCGTTTAGGAACGCCGACTTTACGTCCAATTGGTAGACCTTCATTTTGAGTTGAGCCGCCAAAGCTAACACCATCCTGGATTGTTTCCATGCGAGCGACCGGGCGAACGTCTCGTTGTAGTCAATTCCCGGTTGTTTGGGAATATCCTTTTGCAACTAGCCTTGCTTTGTGCTTTTGAATTGACCCATCTTCATTATATTTTGTCTTGTAGACCCTTTTCAGACCAATGATTTCTTTGTCTATTGGCTGATTTACAACCTCCCATGTCTTATTTTTCTCGATTACTCGCATTTCTTCATCCATGGCATGTCTCCATTTTTCTTCCTTTGCCGCTTCCTCATATTTGTGAGGTTCGAGTGCTATAAATGCACAGTTAGATGTATTATAAATATCTACTAGGGAACGCACCTTTCTAGGTGTGGCACTTGCTTCTGATGAACTTGGACTTTGTTGTGTTGGACTAGGAGATCTCGGGCTTGCTGGTGGAGTACTTTCTTCCTGACGTGGCTGATCCGGCTCATCTTCAATGATTAGTGGCAACTCGTAGTTGTCCGGTTCATCATTCCAATCCCAGGCTTTGAATTCATCGAAGATAACATCTCTTGAAATTACCAGTTCCTTTGTGTCTGGCTTTAGAAGTCTATATGCTTTAGACTCTTCGCTGTATCCGATGAATATTAGTTTTTCTCCTTTTTCATCGAACTTTTCTCTATGTTGGGATGGAATATGTGAGTATGCTACGCAACCAAAAATTCTGAAAGAAGTTACCTCCGGCTTTTTCTTGTGCCAAGCTTCATATGGAGTTTTGTTGATGATCGCTTTTGTTGGCGAGCGATTAAGGATGTAGACCGGGCCGTATTGACTGCTTCGCGCCAGAGCCGTTGGGTAGCTTCCTTGCTTTTAACATGTCATGAGCCATTTCTACGATCGTACGATTTTTCCTTTCCGCGACGCTCGTTTTGTTGTGGAGTGTATCGAACGGTAAGCTCCTTCTAATACCGTTTTCTTTGCAATAGTTGATAAATTTGTTAGAAGTAAATTCTCCACCACGGTCCGTACGGAAAACCTTTAGTTGATGACCACTTTGCTTCTCTCTCCGCTGCCTTGAACTCTAGGAATTTAGTGAATGCCTCGGACTTTTGCTCGAGAATATACACCCACATCATCCCGGTATAATCGTCCACGAATAAGAGAAAATATCTTCGTTGTTGGAGTGAGGTTGTTCTTGTCGGACCGCATATATCGGCGTGCACCAATTCGAGGGGCCTTCTTGCTCTCCACGACTTTTTGTGAACGGAAGTCTATGAAACTTCCCAAGAATACAAATTCTTCACATACTTTATCTCTACCACCGATATTAGGAAGACCAATTACCATGTTCTTTGATTTTAGAACCTTCAAGGATCTGTAATTGAGATGCCCGTATCTCAAATGCCATAAATTGCATTCATCTATTTGATTGGTACTCATTGCACAATTTCAATTGATGGCATAGATAGGGGAAAGACAAAATTTGCTGACATTTTTACTTTTGCCACCAATTGCCTATTAATTTTATCATAAATTGTGCATTCTCCGTCTTCGAAATGTAGTGAGTACCCTTTTATTATAAGTTGTCCAACACTTAATAGATTTTGAGCTAGGCCAGGAACATAAAGAACATCGGATATGTATCGAGTTTTACCTGACCTTGTGCGTACGGATATGACTCTTCCTTCAACATTCCGATACTTTCCGTCTCCGAGTTTGACCGGTGGAATCTCTTGCTCGTCCAACTTTATGAAGTACTCTTTATTTCCTGTCATATGGCCTGCGTGCATCCGCTATCGACATACCATATACCTTGCGCTTCTTGTTGCGAGGTGAGGCGAGAATAAAATACTTGATTTTGAGAATCTTTTTCTCTGGAATAGTTAGCTTCATTGAGCCAACAATCTTTTTCCATGTGATTTAATTTATCACATTTGGTGCATTTATATCTGCAATTTTCGCTTGGATGGCCAAACTTTTTGCAAATATTACAACGGAGATTTGAGGAGTAATTTCTTCCGTACCTTTGGTTGGTGTATTTATAACCTCCTTTTCCTCTTCCACGTCCGCTGTAGAAATTTCGGGCGCTTGATTTGATGTCGACCCCTTTCGTGAGGTGATGTTGATGATGATCCCCTCCGGAGCTTTCTTTTCCTGGCTTCCGTACTTTTCTTTTCACCGAAATTTATTTTTGATTGAAATGCTGCTCCCAACGGTTGCTTCGCGAACCTATTTATTCTTTTTCATGCGCCTCAAGTGAACCCATTAGTTCGTGTACCGAGAGAGTCGATAAGTTTTTGACTCCTCAATGGCAGCGACAATATGATCAAACTTGAAAGGTAAGCTTCTTAAAATCTTTTCTACAACTCTTTTATTTTCTATGGTATCTCCATAACTACTAATTTGATTTACTATTCCAAAGAACTCTTGAAAAGAAGTTCTGGATAGTTTCATTTTCTTTCATGAGTAAATTATCAAAATCTCTCCATAAATTTTGTAGTTTTATAGAGATTACCTTTTCGGAACCTTGGAACGCCACTTTGAGAATATTCCAGGCCTCCTTCGAAGTTTTTGCCACCGAAATTCGGGGAAAAATAACTTTGCTTACCCCCGTTGTAGAACAATAGTGCTTTAGCATCCTTCTTCTTATTTTCCTTATACTCCTTTTTCTCTGCGGCCAGTCCATGATGCCGAATCGCGCCGACTGGGTACCAAGTAACCTTCTTCCACAAAATCCCATAGGTCTTGTGAAATGAATAATGTCTTCATTTGTAGACTCCAATAATCATAACTCTCACCATCAAAAATTGGAATTAAACTTTGGGCATAATTGAAACCTTGAATACTTGCCATGGGAAGAGTTTTAGGATTATCGGGATGAGTTTGCTCTGATACCAAATTTGTTGGCGCAATGCGGAAGTGTGATGGGTTTATGAAAATGGATTAGGAAAAGAGTTTGGGAAAAGAGGTTGGTTAATTGAAAAGAGGAGGCTTTGATTAATTTGGAAATGAAAATGTTTACAAGGGAATTTTAGCGTAGCTCTTTGGCTCACTTGGTTTACAAAGAGACACTTTGGCTCTTACTAACTTTAGCTCTCACTCTACTCTTACTCTTGTTTACTCACTTGAGTTTTTGATGCTTACAAATGAACCAAGACTTGCCTATTTATAGGCTTAGTGACCGACTATCTAGGGTCCTCTAGAGAATTCTTCACATGACTTATTATGACCGATCAACTAGGAAGAATCTAGAGACAAAATTCTCTAGATGTTGAACGACTAATCTAGCAATCTTCCTGTACGGAATAGCCTAGAATATTCTGGGCCTTACTTAGTCCAGAAGCCTCACCTTTGTTGGGCCATTATGAGTACTCTAGAATTTTCTAGAGAAGCCTAATCACAAATTAGTATTTGTTTTTAACACTAGTTTCATTCAACCCATATCTGGCTCGATCAAGGGAAATTTCATCTAAGATTTTATTTATGGATCGGATTTTACCAGCCATCGTAAACCGAAACACAAGTGGGTTGGAGGATTTACTGATAAAGTCGCGTAGTTTGTGCTTGAGATGACTTCCTCTTTCGCGACGACGCAGGGATTCATAAAAAAATTCATCCATAACATCATCGGCATCGTAAACTACATTTTTAAGCCTTCTCAACCAAAGTCTGACAGAATTATCAGTTATTTGTTTCTCCTCAGCGTCAGAAATTACAGCTTGTATTGACTCCAAGGTTATCGCAAGTTTCCTTAGGTCATCTTTAACACCCCATGCCCGGCTAATCTGTTGAGTAATAACCGGGAGCAGATTGTTCAAGATTTCAGTCACACCATTAACAACAAGTTCAGAAGACATTACGAGAGAATTTGAAACTGATAGAGATAGACCACGAAGAAGCTAGTATCAAGGAAAGATAATCAAGATATCAAACAGATAGAGAAGGATACTGAAGATATGAAGCAGATGGTAATTAAGTTTTTTTTTCTGATGGATATATTATGAATGTCGAAAATATATGATTTCGAAATGAGTCTTCTCCATAAGTGTCTACCTACTTTATGTCGGCCCTCGTGACTTATTTCAACCAGCAAAAGGAATCAATTATCAAAGGCAATAGTGGATGCCACGATGATCAATAATAGATGGCACATGGGCCGAGAGCCTATATCTTTAAATATAGTTAATTAACAAAGAGAAGAATTGGATCTAACGAATAATTACCGACAACCAAAAAAAAAAAAAAAAAAAAAATGGAAATCCGGTGGAAAGCGGAAAATACAGTCACAAAGTCAATGACAGTTTTAGTATATTTAAATGATAACCAATCCCTATGGTTAGCTTTCACTAAACATTCAAGTATTCAACTTCTCCATCAATAATCAACTTGTCAACTACATTACATTACATGCCGATGTGCTTAACCATTCGTTCAAATTAATTAAGATTGGTCAATCTCATTCATAATGACCAAACATCGTAGTTTAGTAATAAGAAAATGTACCTTTATTAATCTTCCATAATGATCCTCATTATTGAATAAGTCTCTCCTAATTTATTCATTAATTCATCGAGTCCGCTGTCACGCGCGCGGTGACAGCTATTATGAAGTCGCGCCTCATGACCGTCCGATTTTATTCTCCCTCACAGATCTCGCTTCACACGTATTTTACTAACTCAATAATTGTTAAATTGTTTGAACACCCTTTCAGTTTCTAAATATTCTCAATTGGACCTTCCACTACTGATATCTTATTAAAATATAGGTCTTCTCTCTCTAAACCAATTCTGCCTTAGTCTACCCGTCTCTCTAGTTTATTGTTGTCTCTGACATACCACTATTGTCTCTGACACACTTTAGTCTACCTGTCTCTCTAAACTTTTTATACTAAACCAAGGTTAGCCTCTGTGCACCATTTTTTTCTGTGTTTCGCGGACGGATGATACATGATTGAGTATGTCACAGTCACACCAATATTGCAAATGACAATTATAAAATTCATAAAGGTTGAGCTTTCATTATTGGATTGAAATTTCAGTTCAACAAAAGAATTAGATAATTTTTATGCAGTACCAATAGTTCAACCGAGTGTAAGATGAAAAAAAAACTAAAGAAAAACTTGAATAAATTATGATCCTCTAGTGTAGCTTTTCATATCTTCCGTCATCTTCTCAACATCATTATCCTTTCTGTCAAAAAGAAAATTAAACATAATATTAGAATACGCAACTACGAGAAAATCATGATATCAAAAGATAAGTTAAGAAGTCTACCTAATCATAATCGAAAGTATTAATATTTAGATCAAAGTAATTATGTTGATGTGCTTGTGGATTGTCTTGCAGGTTGGTGTCCCTACTAATACTGCGATAAATGTAGAATATGTTAACTAATCAGTTAAAATGCATTGCCGAAGAGATTTGTGAGTGCCCAATATATATAATTATTTATAAAAGACATACTTGATATCAATGCTTCCTAGTACGTAGTCCTTGGATTGGTTACATTTGTTCGCTTGTGTAGGATCGCTGCCGCGCTCTAAAGATATAAAGCAACATTAAAAATGAAGTTTTTTTTTGTTTTGAAACTAAGGAGCTTGAAATCACATACCAATAATTTGTATTATCAAAAAAAAAATAAAAAAATACATATATATTTACATACTTCTTTTGCCATTTGATTGTCGTTTTGAACTTCTTTTCGCGAATAGTTGCTTACTTGCCTCGGCTGCAATCTGCTCACTACATGAATACACAATAATTGATTGGTGGGTTTGGATGTAGAATTTTAAAGGTGGAATTCATGGGTCCAGGGGATTTGGTAGAATTATGTTTCCCTCTCTATGTTTGGTTACCTGAATCCTTGGAATCACATTTCCTACGGGATTCAATTTTCCAGCAAATCCTCCATATGGAGTCCGACCCCTCCCCCTAAGATTTGTTGGGAAACTTATCAAAAGATTTATGGACCCACTTTTTTTTAACTCTAAATCCCATATATATGCAATTTTAAGATTTGAGGGTAATGCCAAACGGTATAAAGACTTAAATACAAGAAAACTCTATAAATCCTAGGAATTTATATTGAGTTACCAAACACACAATGAATTTAGATGATTCCCAGAATTTGTAATCCCATAGGATTAGAAATTCCTGGAAACAGTGAATTCTGCAAACAAACCCACCAGATGTGAAATCAAAAAGCAACATATGCAGCCGTAAAAAAAAAAAAATAAAAAAAAATAAAAAAAAATAAAAAAAATGTGAAACGGCATAGAGACTGTGGTACCTGTTTGCCTCTTTTGATTTCTTTTTGGTTACTCGTCTATCAATAGCAGCTTTCATTCTACCAGGCGCCCCTTTAACCTTCACTATGGTTGGATCACGTATTGCCTTCTTTTGATTTACCTCCTGTTGTGCACATTCAACTCGCGTTCCTAAATTATCCAGAGCTTTTTCAACACCTTCGATTCTTTCTCTTGTATTATCCAAAGGTTGATCCGCAGATTGAACCGATCCTTCTTTCAATGCTTTATTAAGAATTTTCTTGGTAACATTGTACATTTCAATTGATGTAGAACCTTTAATGGCAATATTGACAGCTTCTTGACAGAGATTACTATATCGAACGGTATCTGTATGGCCCGTATCGCAACTGTTGTCTACAATTTCTTCCCCATGATCAAAAATTACAGACCCAGACTTTGCATTTATTGTCCACCTTTTTAATATATACTGAGTTGGAAGATTTTGAATATTTACAACCAAAAAAATATTTAGTATATGTCTACACAAGTAGCCTGCAAACTCATATAATAAGCATCTACATTTCACACTTTTATCAATCGGAATCGAGAATCATAGTACCTTATTTTCATGCCCGAACCTCCATACATGATATGTCGATTGTGTCCCACTTCTATTAATTTCGGTTTGACAATAATGTAATGCTTGATTTAATTGTTCCTGGAACTTGCGGAAAACCATCCTTGTGTAAATGAGTGATGCTTCTTCTTCGATATTCGTAAAGAATCTCAACAACGGTTTTTCGTACTTTGTTTCATATTCCTCATAATTTTCCGCTTCACGTCTAGCAACTATAGCCCTTTTAAATTTCTTAATGAAATCACAGAGAGGCATATCTCTTTTCATAAAATGATCGAAATAAGCGTTTATACTTTCACTGCGCTGTGTTGTGTACATATCCGCACAAAATACATCTCGAGTATAAACCGACGCCCACTTTTCCTTCTTCTTGTACAGAGTCGATAACCATTTGTTATCCTTTAAGTTATACTTTTCAAGCATTAGTTCCCAACCAGATTCAAATTCTTCAACTGTCTCATTACCATATAAGCATTTGTTGAAATCATAAACAAAATCAGGATACTTATTAATGGCATGAGATAAATGCTTACATGCAAGCCTGCTTATATGCCACAAACAATATCGATGTCGCGTACCTGGTAAGATATTTCTAATAGAACCTGCTATAGCCGATTCTTGATCAGTTAGAATAACCTTAGGTTGCTTACCATGCATTGCTTTCATCCATGTTCTCATAACCCAATCAAATGATTCTTCGGATTCAGAATGTAGTAAGGCGCCCCCAAATAGAGTAGTCTGGTAATGATGATTGACTCCTACTATGGGAACAAAGGCATGCCATATCTGTTAGTACAATAAGTAGGATCGAAACATACAACATCTCCAAAGTGATAATAATCCATCCGTGATCTAGCATCTGCCCAAAAAAAATTAGTCATCTGGCCTTCAGAATCAAGTTGAATAGAATAAAAGAACGATGGATTATCTGCTTGTCGACGCCAAAGTAGTCGAGTACGGCTTGTGCGTCTCCATTTCTGAGCTCCAATGTTCTTTTCGCTGTTAAGTAATTTCTCACATCCTTTGTAGTAAACCCAACATTCTGAACTCCACCAGCTCCAAGTGTCATAAAGCGCATTGCAAGATTTGTTTTTATCCCCGAAGGTGAAAATTGTCAATGACTTGTTCATAACCTTTAGGAATCTTCCTATGTGATTTAATGTTGTGCCTTTTGCTTGGAGATACAAGGAGATGGTTGTGTTCTTCTACAACATGCGACACAATCCATCCATTTTCTTTCTTTCTTTCTTATTATCATATGGGCTTTACAAACCGTTCTCGTAACGGTTGCTTTCTTTGTAGCTCTTCAAATGGCTTAGATCTAGGATCGCGTTTTCCTTGACACGCACAACAAAAGATACGCCCAATTACTATCTTATTGTCTTCAGTACTACTTCGTGATAAAGAAGTAGTATGTTTTCGGATACTAAATCCGACTTTTCCTGCATAATAATTGTAGAAATCATATGCTTCATCTTGCGATTGAAATTCCCTTCCAACATATGGTCGATATTCATTTAATACATCATAAGCTATGCTTGGATTAGTGGTATTCGTTGTCTTGCTACTTCAAT
Source organism: Papaver armeniacum (assembly GCA_023531295.1). Classification (NCBI taxonomy): domain Eukaryota; kingdom Viridiplantae; phylum Streptophyta; class Magnoliopsida; order Ranunculales; family Papaveraceae; genus Papaver; species Papaver armeniacum. Next base: position 678,632 of record JAJJWW010006055.1, on the reverse strand, counting down.
GCTCATTTTCTACTTCCTCAATTATAATGTGTTCTTCATCGCCAATTTCATCGTACTCATTCTCTGCATGAAGTTGAAAATATATATATATATATACATATATCAGATAATAATTTAGTCATTTATTATGCTATGCATATTCAATATTGCAATAACTAATTTATTGATGCAATTATGTGTTTTTTTTTTTTTTGGAAGAAAACTTGGTACAGTTCACTTTTTTTCTTTTCAATTAAAAAGCAAAGAAAGGTACTTGTATTTCCAATAAAAGAAGAAGAACGGAGAACTACCTTGTTCGATAGTTTTGTCTCTTATACCATCGTGCTCGGATTGATGATCGTAGAGGGAACTGGGAACCAAATCAGGCTCCATTACTTTTTGCTTCGGAGTTTGAGTGGGAACCAAAGACCATTAGGGTTTATAATTATATCAACAACCTAAAAACTCAATACCATCCCTCACTCCAGAATAAAAGTAGCAGACGGTGGAGCTTACCCTCTCTCCTATTGGTTGGTGAGCGAAACCTCGCGCTCTCATTGGCTAATTGAGAAACCATTCGTATTCGTCGGATGAAATTTCGTTAGATATGGTGTGTTGATCTGAAAATGTGTGGTGTAGATTGGGTGGATTGTTAGGACACACGCGACGGACGGCCCTTATTGTTTAGAAAAATTGCTATATTAATTTGGTGCATTTATTGTGAAAATCCAGAAAATAAACAAAACTACTATATTAACTTCGGACATTTATGATTAAAATAAAAAAAATCAATTCAACATATTTAGGGAATAAAATAAAATAATTTATATTTTTTGAATCTTTTATAATATCATGTATTTATTATAGAAAATCAAGAAAAAATAAAAAAAAATACTATATTAATTCTTACATTTATGAACAAAATTAAAAAAATCAATTCAAATATTTATGGATAAATTAATGAGATTTATATTTTTAAAATCTTTTGTAAGGAAAAAAAGAAAAAAAATATAGAAATGACAAAAAAATTACTAAATTAATCCTTATTAATCTTTTATAATTTCATGTAGTTATTATAAAAAATCCAGAAAATAATAAAAAATACTATATTAATTTCGTACATTTATGACTGCAATAAAAAAATCAACTCACCATATTTGTGGAATAAAATAATAAGTTTTAAATTTGTAAACTCTTTTGTAAGGGATAAAAATCCAGATAATAAACAAACTACTATATTAATTTCGGACCTTTATGATTAAAATAAAAAAAAAATAATTTAATATATATATGGAATAATAAGATTTGTATTTGTTGAATCTTTTATAAGGAAAAAAAATCTAGAAATGACTATATTAATGATAAACATCTAGAAAAAATTACTAAGAACATCTAAAAATTACTATATTAGTTGATATTTTAATTAATATTTATGTTTAGAGTATCTCGAAAAAATCTAATTATTTACCCAACACAATCTTACCGGTTCCATTAATACGATTAATTTGAAATTCTAATTAATATTTATGTTTCCAGTATCTAAAAAAATCTAAATATTTACCTGAACACAACCTTACAAGTTCCATTAATATCGTTAATTTACTAATATAAACAAAGTCAATGGTTAATATACATATCCAATGCTATCATAGCAAAAAGGTTGAATTTGACTAGATTTTCTGATCTGGCCGTATATAATTAAAAAGAAAATAAAAAAATATTAATTCTTATGCGAAAAAAGGTATGTAAAAAGTAATCATATTACAAATATACGAAAAAAAATTCCAATTATGTAAAATTTCTATATTTGTTGAAGAAATTACTTTTTATGTTGCAAATATTAAACTAATTTTGGAAGTCCCTATATTTTTTTCTTTTAATTGTCTCCTGTAATCTCAAAATATAATAAACTATGTAAATTCTAAGATATTATTACCAAAACCAAATATTTTTTAAAGTTTAGTGACTCTTTATATAGGAACTATAGCAAGAACCGCATTTGTTTACGTACTGTTTTTTTTTTCTTTCATAGCTGTTTGTGTTCTTTCGTAGTTGTTTTTATTTTCTTTCTTGAAATTGAGATTTTTGATGGCTAATCTATTTTCGTTATTTGATTTGTAGGTACAATCAATACTTCCAAAAGAAGTTGCGGCAAAGGGAGCACTCATGAATACTGATACTAGAGGTGAATAAATTGATTTAATACGGCTTCTATTGGTTTAAGATTTTGTTTTCGGATTTCGTTTGAATTTTTTGTTAATGTTTAATGGTGTTTACATTTTCCGTCTGGACTACATACGAGGAGAAGCATACGAGGTACCAAGCTTAATAGTAACTCATTTTTATTGATCAAATGCTTATATATAAGAGCCTAATTTTAGAAAAACCTACAATTTTTTTCTAATAAAACATCAGCATTATTGGTTGTTCCATCAAATTTGTTTTATGAATGGTGTTATCTATCATTTTCTGGATTAATAATTTATGGTACGGCCTTCGTAATAACGTAATCATGCAAGTATTATTCATGTTTTCATACTCATGCATTATTGAAATTACTTATTCCATCCATTTGTTTTCATACTCATTGCATTATTGAAATTAATTACGTATTCCATCCATTTGCAAGTCCATATTTCGAATGGGATCCTATTTATTCCATGTTATATTAAATTGATTACGTATAGTTTAATTGCAGTTGAAATTAAATTGACAATCACATCAGGCCTAACGAATAGTATAGTTTCAAATACAGTACGTAAGAATTTGGATCTGTGAATGACTTAATTAATCAACCATCAACTTGGATGTTGCTTCTTCACGTTTTCTGTTTATTCACGTTCAACTTAACCCGTTGGGGGTTTAATATTTTCTCGATCAAAATTAAATATTTTCATTTTTTTTTGTCGATTTCTTTTCATGATTCTTTTTTCTTCTTCTTGAAATCAAATTAGAAAAATAAATATAAAAGACTATGATCAAATATATTCATGCACCACGCAGGATGATTTTCAAATTAGTAGCTGATAAGCGATTGATCATACTTATCTCAAGTTTATAGAGAAAAAGAAAAAGAAGAACAAGTTTATTTAGCTAAGCCAAACAAGGGATAGAATTATTTCTACTGCCACATCGTCCATGATTTGGACCGTTAGATCCCGACCTATATTTAGTGTTTAAATCAGGACATGTTTTTTTAAGGTTCAAACGTCTTGCCCAGGTTTTAGGAAGGAGTCGTCTCACTGATGCAAGAAATAGTTGGTGTACTTGCTCACTAGCCGCGGGTTTTAGAATGTTGAACCCGAAAAACGCAATTCTTGGAAAGTCTTTTTTTTTGGTTGATTATTATTAATTCATCATTTGCGTCATTTTCACCGCAAAATCCAAAAGACAATGAATATAAATATATTATTTTGATGATACGATCCTTTTATAAGACTCTATATTCCTTTTATTAATAGTAGATAATTGTCTTCTGTTTGGTTTGCTAGTTGTGTTTTGATGTTCAGCTACGTCAACTTTGTGTACTTAGAATATTTCTAGCTTTAGCTTCTGTTTTGTTGTTTTTCTTTGTGATTTTGACTCTTTTTCGTTTGTAATCGCCTGCACACGGCTTGTGTGCCTTTTAATTTATTCTCTTTGATTGATTAAAAAAAAAATTCTACATTCTTACCGAAAAGGAGCATAATTCGAAATGTATTACACCACCGTCTACCCCTTTGAAAATGAGCCGTTAAAATCCGTAGATGGTGAGGTTTGATATCTCGAATTGTGCTCATTTTTAATAGGAATGTGGAATCTTATAAAAACAATGTAGCATCAAATATTAGATTTAAATTGATTGTTGTTTGGATTTTGCGTGAAAAAAACGCAAATCATATATGATAGCGCCATCTAAGAGTGTCAATGGATCTTCTTTTTTACTCCCTCCGTATTAGGAAAAGAGAGACTTTCACTTTTTCAATTTGGCCTATTTTTAGGCTAAAATAAAAAAGTACAAGTATCTCTGTTTCAAAAACAGAGGGAGTATTAAAAGTCCTTAAAATCATGTTAGTTGAAATAAGTTGAATACAGAATACGAGAGCAAGTTGTGTCTAATTATCGACGCGTCAGATGTTCCATTTGACATGTTAACTTTCTCGATGGGTCCAAGTCTAACACTTGGACTAGAATCTAAAAAGCAAAAATTCTCCGAGAGGAATCCAAAAAAAGCAAGAGTTTCCGAGATAGGAATCCACCAAAATGCATGCCATTTGATTTTATTTTTTTTTTCATATAAGAGGAGAACCCTCAAACTTACAGAGATAACAAACGTCTTCTAATGAAGTCGTTTGTGTTCATAACTTGTACATTCCAATTTTGGGGATCTAGATAGTTCATAATGGCTAAAAGATTTTCACTTATCCAAGTATTTTGGATTGTGTGAATCTATTACAAAAAAACTGACAAATTTGCTACCCAAACAATATTGTATCTACTTGTTAATACAAAATCCACAACTTTAAAATTTATATCAAAGTCTGCATAGTTTTCAATGTCCGAACTTTGTTTGAATCTTCTTTCCCTAGCTTTAGCATACATTCCTATTAGCAGCTCGAGAGTGGGTTGCGAATCACTTTGGAAAATGATATGAGAACCACTAATTTCAACTGCCCATTGAAAAGCTGCCTCATCTCCTGCTACTTCTAATTGTTCTCTGGTGGTACAATTTTTCCAGCTACCCCTAGCTTCAGTAGTTCTTCCTGAAAAATCAATCATTGTTAGTACAACTCCTGAACTAGTCAAAGGATCATGCATATATAAAGCTATATTTATCGTTATTGCCATGTTTCCTGAAGTATTCTCGAGGTTGGTCAAATTAGTAACAATTAAAGAGTCATTATTTAATGGGTTGTAATACAAGGTTTGCATGATATTATATTCTTTTCGGTTAACCCAAATATAACTGTTTATGAATTTTACTATATTCCTTGCCGTTGCAGCACTATTTTGAATTTTTGGAACACCCTATTACATCTTTCCTTCCAAACATGCCATGTTACAATGCTACAGAAAACCTTCCATTCCATTGCAATGTTTCCTCTATCTCTGTTTGAGTAATCCACCCATTTAACCAATCATGAAAAGTGTTAGCATTTTGCATCACATTTTCAATATCAAAATTAAGATGCATCCATACCTGTTTCATGAAGTTGCATTTCATAAAAAAATGAGTAAGAGATTCCTCTTCAATATTACAGAGTTTGCAACAAGTATCTATTTATGGTATTATGGCAGCAACTCTCACACTATTTGGAAGTATAGAGTGTGTGTGCTGCCTTCCAAATAAATGTTTTGATTGAAGGAGTAATTTTCATTTCCCATATTTTGTTCCATTGCATGTTAGTTTCTCCTGTACTATTAATGTTTTTATATAAAGTTTTAATAGTAAAGATACATGTGTTGCTTAGTGTCCAGCGAGGGACATATGGTGAACCACAATTAGGAATTTGTATCTTCCTAATCTTGTCCACGGTGATTCTGTCGAAACAACCTGCAAGTTTTGTTAAATCCAATGTTTTATTTGCTGTAATCAAGTGACAAACTTTAGTGGTTCCTACATTCCCTGTCCTAATACTGTTTCCGGCTGGTTTAACATATAGAATCCAGTAATCATCCCATATATCTATATTTTCTCCATTTCCCAACTCCCAAAAAAAATATTTCTTTAAGTAGGCTACTCCTAATAATATTCCTTTCTATATCCAACTATCACTTTGGTTTGGAACAGTGTTTATATGAAGAATATCACACATAGGATATTACTTATGTAACATACGGTGAAATTTAAATTGGGTTATGGGCTTGAGCCCAACCCGTTCGTGTGACGCTGGGATCCAGTGCACCAATCTTAGCATTTTTGTGCCTTGCATGTGGAACGATGGGTGAGTGCCTTAGGGTGAGTGCCTTAGTCTTTAAGTAGGGTGTTATTAACCAATTTGTCCCACCCCATATACAAAGAGTAGTCAATTTAGTGTTGCCATGGAGTTGACTGAGACTTATGTTGACTAGATGACATCTAGATGGGTATGTGTCACAAGAGGTAGTGACAAGGGCGATTCTGTCATTTCTAGAGAAATAAATTTTTAACACCTTTTTCCCTTTGTTCTTTCCGTCTCTCTTTCTATTTTTCTTCCACTTCTTCATCTCCTTGAGAAACCAGAAATTAAGGGAAGGATTTTGCGTTTTTTTAAGAAAAATCAAGTAAACCCATTTGTAAGATTGTTATTTGGATTGCTATCTTGAGTCAAGGTAAGGTTTTCTTCCACTTTTCTTTTCCTCACAAACCAATTTCAGTTGTGGTTAAGTCTTGAAATGTGTTTGGTTTGATGTTTCAGAAATTTTCTTTTGATCACACGAAACTTGGAGCTCGGATTCTCAATGGTTTATGTACTTTTTGTTTTCAAGGTAGGGGTTTTTCTTTCCCTTGAATATCTTGTTTTACTTGTATTAATCAAACTGATTTGGTGGATTCCTCCTAGTTTGCATAACTTTGAATGTCACTAAATGGGTATTTGGTAATCCTCTTGGTCTCATGATTTACCATTTTGCATTATGATAATTTCAATTTTCTTAGTAACCTTACTTGAATCTGCCGAGGGGGTGATTTCTGTCTGATAATGCTTGTTATTGTTAAGTGGGTTTTATTATGATGTCTTGTTTTATGAACTTTGGAAGATTCTTCTCTTAAATCAAGTGTTGTAGCTTAGTTTCTAAAGCAGCATATCACATGTTTGTAAAAATGACTTAATAAACTATGTTTTGGAAACATGCAATGCAATTTGAATTGGTTTTATTCATGTTAGTTCCAAATTCTTGTATTTCCATTAAATGGGTATTTAGAATTTCCCTTCAGCTGTGATATTATGAATCATGATTGTGAAATTAATCAAGTCCTCTGTATTGTTGATTTAACCCCTTCAAAACCGACACTAAAAGTGTTCCTTCCATGTTTTATTTGACTTTTTGAAACATCTATGTACCTTATTACTTTGTTTACCAATTTTATGTTAAAGAGGGGTTTCCTGGATTTCCAACAATACCAAATTTGCGGAGTTTCGTTTTGTAACGAAGTCGGTATGAATTTTCAAGTAACGACTGTCATAACTGAAATTTTCTGAAGAAGTTTTACTGCCCTGTTTACCACATGAGTTTTGACCCAGAAATAAACCTTGTCGTTCTTGCTTCTTATTTTTATGTTAAAGAGGAGTCTCTTAGCTTTCCAACAAGACCAAACTTCCCTAATTCCGTCGCCTAACGAATTTTGTATAAATTTTTGATTTAAGACTCCAAACTGAATTTTCTGAAAACGGGATTCCCTGTTCTGTCTTGATGAGTCTTTTAGTCACAACTATAAACCTTATTGTATTTTCTCATAAATTTCATATGATAGAGGGACTTCTCAGCTTTCAAATGATACTAGATTTGCCTTACTCCATTTCCTAATGATTTTTGAATGAATTTTTAACTAAAGACTATCTAAACTGCAACTCCTAAAAATGTGATTTCTTCCCTGTTTTGTGGAGACTTTTGGGTACAGCTAGGAAACTCTTTACTTCTTCCTATTATTTTTATGTTAAAGAAGGGTCTCTAAAGTTCCCAACGAGACCAAATTTACGTTATTTCATCTCGTAATGAATTTTAAATGAATTTCGGAAGATGGGTATGCGAACTGAAATTTTGTGTGAACCCATTTCAGATTTTTATATCGTAAAATTGTGGTGATGCGCATGTTGACACGACTCCTTTGTTCGGATTTCATAGGCTTTCCTTCCTCTTTACCATTTGAGTATCAAAGAGAGTTTTACAAGTTTTATTGAGGAATCCGGCGCTTTTATGGGATTTTTCTCTAGTGAATGAATGGGTAGTTTTGCTCCCTGATTTTGATTTGTTTCCCTTCTTGTTTTCTTTTCCATACCCATTGTCTAGGAATTATTTTACTTTTTCCTCACCAACTTCCCTCGGCAGCCAAGGCTAAGTTAACTTTTGTTACTTTGGAAATGTAAGAATTCTTCATAGTCTACAAGGATTGGGAGAAATGCTTTACTTCATGTTTTGCATATTGGTTGGTAGCCTTTATTACCTATTCTTTTAGTTATTTGATTTCGTGCTTCACGGTAAGTGATTCTCGCTCATGTAAAATATAATTTAGAAATTATATGATTGCTGCCAATGCATTTGTGTAAGCTTGTAGTTATGGATTTGCGAGTTTTCATAACTTTCTTTGTGGATGCTCCTTCACGACGACTGATTTGATTCGGAACTAGTGGACTCTACTTTAGGACCGTCAGGCCCACTGGGGCACCCCACCACCTCGGTGGCTACCCGGAAGATCGTTGCGGCAACGATGGCTGGTAACCAGAACTACCCTGACGTTGGCACTGGCCTTTGTAATGAGTAGAGTAATTTTATCTGAATTTAAATGAATGGCAGCTTACAAATGTTTGTGAACAAATGCTTTACATTTACTTATGAATTTCAGATTCTAATTTTATGCTCTATTGATGCTTTAAGATTTTGGCATATTATTTGTATAACTTTTGGCGCTCGATTATCGTTATATCCCCTACTGGGCTGTGGGCTCACCCCGTTTTGTTTTGTTTTCCCACAGAGTTTGGAGCTAGGTCGATGCAGTAAGCCAGAAAAAGCTTACGATAATGGATCTATGGACACAATGTGGTACATATTGTCGTCCTTGTATATATATATATATATATCATGGGCTGTGCTGGGTAGTTTTCTTATGGGTGCTAAATGCTATTTTCTTTACATGTCTTTCTGCCTGTACATGTGTACAAACTAAAGAATTATTTCGGGTTAGAAGGAATAATTTTTACACCCCTTTGAATGTCCAGTTTTCATTTTCATTTTCTTTCATCATCAGCGTGTCGACATTTCTTAAATCATGTTTGTTACCTACTTGGTATTCTTTTTATTTGAACCTTAATGTATATATGCCATTCTCTGTTTTGAAATTTTTTGTTGGGACTTGAATATAGTAGTAGGTCTTGTTTTGTATAATTCGTTCTCTTACGGATTTACGTAAATTAATACTTGTTATATTTATGTGAACTGTGTACTCAGGCTCTTTAAATCGTTTTCTTTTCGTACAAAATCCTTTCCGTTTTATACATATCGTTTTATACTTCCGAGTGGCAGACAAGGGATTTGGCCTTGCTGGACGGGTTGAATCCAGCCCGCTAGAAGGGAAAATTCACCGGTCTGTTACAGTTTGGTATCAGAGCAGTTCCGATTCACATGGAACTGTGAGTTTTGGACTTACTTGTTTTCCGGTGCCGTGTACTTGATCGATTTTCTTTCAGTTTTGATGATTGTACTTGATCGATTTTCTTTCAGTTTTGATGATTGGAGCGTTAAATTTATTGTGAGATGGTTTGTTTATCGAGTTTCCGTTGCTTTGGGGTTGGGTTAAAAAGTTCAAAGCCATGATATATATATATATATAGCTTGTTGGGAGTCTTAGACTCTCAATTTATTAAGTGTTGCTAATTATAGTGTATGATTCTAGTGAGTGTCCTTGTCTTTGGAATTGCAATTTCGGGAACTACATCGGCTAGAAAGATGAAAGGTTTTATTAACAAAGTGCGTCGCAACAAACCTGGAGTGAGGAACAGTGCGTGATTCAGCTGAGGAGTTGGAATCGTCTTTGCATCTTCTATGTTTCGCAGGTAGGGGATTTCTTCCTCTTGATTTATCAATCTCCACACCTGCCAACGAATCACGTTTAATTACGCTTTCTTTAAGGTCTGTGGTTTCATTTACTTGGGAATAAAATGGATATTTGAACTTTGTTAGTCCTGATCTGTGTGTTTTGCGAAATTGACTTTAGAACAAAATTTCATTTGTGCTCGCTTTTAGGCTGATGATTTCATAAACTTCCTTCGATTTTTCTAAATAAATTGGATTTGTTTTTGATCCTATTTGCTTAACATTATGTTCTTCCACAAGAGTCTGACCTTTGACTTCCATTTTCATGAGGGAAATGTTTTGGTTTATTGGTTTATAAGTGCTATATTTACATTTTGTCTAAAGGAACTTTTCTGATCATCCCAACGTTTTCCATATTCCTCTACATTTTATTTGTTAAGCATTTGGTTGGATATTTATGTCTCTGAATCCTCTCGACAAGTAGGAGTAAGCTTTCCTTAACCGGCTGTTGGAAATTTTCCTTGGGCTTTTGTCGATCGGTGTGGTTGGCATCATTCTAAGCAAAACTGAATTTCAGTTTAGCTCTTTAGCACGATGGAATCTTCGTAATTTTACATGGTATTCTTTTATTTTTGTATGAACTTTTCATTTTCTCGACACTTGGTTATAATCTCAGAACATAATCCTAGTAGTCCAACTGGAATGCGCAACTTGGGAAATGAAATCCAGTTGTAAGAGTAGTATCAAGAGCCGCATGGAGGTAATCTTCTTAGCTATTAATCTTTGTTTGATTTTCGAGGACGAAAATCTTTTTTTAGTGGGTAATGGTATAACATACGGTGAAATTTAAATTGGGTTATGGGCTTGAGCCCAACCCGTTCGTGTGACGCTGGGATCCAGTGCACCAATCTTAGCATTTTTGTGCCTTGCATGTGGAACGATGGGTGAGTGCCTTAGGGTGAGTGCCTTAGTCTTTAAGTAGGGTGTTATTAACCAATTTGTCCCACCCCATATACAAAGAGTAGTCAATTTAGTGTTGCCATGGAGTTGACTGAGACTTATGTTGACTAGATGACATCTAGATGGGTATGTGTCACAAGAGGTAGTGACAAGGGCGATTCTGTCATTTCTAGAGAAATAAATTTTTAACACCTTTTTCCCTTTGTTCTTTCCGTCTCTCTTTCTATTTTCTTCCACTTCTTCATCTCCTTGAGAAACCAGAAATTAAGGGAAGGATTTTGCGTTTTTTTAAGAAAATCAAGTAAACCCATTTGTAAGATTGTTATTTGGATTGCTATCTTGAGTCAAGGTAAGGTTTTCTTCCACTTTTCTTTTCCTCACAAACCAATTTCAGTTGTGGTTAAGTCTTGAAATGTGTTTGGTTTGATGTTTCAGAAATTTTCTTTTGATCACACGAAACTTGGAGCTCGGATTCTCAATGGTTTATGTACTTTTTGTTTTCAAGGTAGGGGGTTTTTCTTTCCCTTGAATATCTTGTTTTACTTGTATTAATCAAACTGATTTGGTGGATTCCTCCTAGTTTGCATAACTTTTGAATGTCACTAAATGGGTATTTGGTAATCCTCTTGGTCTCATGATTTACCATTTTGCATTATGATAATTTCAATTTTCTTAGTAACCTTACTTGAATCTGCCGAGGGGTGATTTCTGTCTGATAATGCTTGTTATTGTTAAGTGGGTTTTATTATGATGTCTTGTTTTATGAACTTTGGAAGATTCTTCTCTTAAATCAAGTGTTGTAGCTTAGTTTCTAAAGCAGCATATCACATGTTTGTAAAAATGACTTAATAAACTATGTTTTGGAAACATGCAATGCAATTTGAATTGGTTTTATTCATGTTAGTTCCAAATTCTTGTATTTCCATTAAATGGGTATTTAGAATTTCCCTTCAGCTGTGATATTATGAATCATGATTGTGAAATTAATCAAGTCCTCTGTATTGTTGATTTAACCCCTTCAAAACCGACACTAAAAGTGTTCCTTCCATGTTTTATTTGACTTTTTGAAACATCTATGTACCTTATTACTTTGTTTACCAATTTTATGTTAAAGAGGGGTTTCCTGGATTTCAACAATACCAAATTTTATGGAGTTTCGTTTTGTAACTAAGTCGGTATGAATTTTCAAATGTCACGGTCATAACTGAAATTTTCTGAAGAAGTTTTACTGCCCTGTTTACCACGTGAGTTTTGACCCAGAAATAAACCTTGTCGTTCTTGCTTCTTATTTTTATGTTAAAGAGGAGTCTCTTAGCTTTCCAACAAGACCAAACTTCCTAATTCAAACCGCCTAACGAATTTTGTATAAATTTTTGATTTAAGACTCCCGAAACTGAATTTTCTGAAAACGGGATTCTGTTCTGTCTTGATGAGTCTTTTAGTCACAACTATAAACCTTATTGTATTTTCTCATAAATTTCATATGATAGAGGGACTTCTCAGCTTTCAAATGATACTAGATTTGCCTTACTCCATTTCCTAATGATTTTTGAATGAATTTTTAACTAAAGACTATCTAAACTGCAACTCCTAAAAATGTGATTTCTTCCCTGTTTTGTGGAGACTTTTGGGTACAGCTAGGAAACTCTTTACTTCTTCCTATTATTTTTATGTTAAAGAAGGGTCTCTAAAGTTCCAACGAGACCAAATTTACGTTATTTCATCTCGTAATGAATTTTAAATGAATTTCGGAAGATTGGTATGCGAACTGAAATTTTGTGTGAACCCATTTCAGATTTTTATATCGTAAAATTGTGGTGATGCGCATGTTGACACGACTCCTTTGTTCGGATTTCATAGGCTTTCCTTCCTCTTTACCATTTGAGTATCAAAGAGAGTTTTTACAAGTTTTATTGAGGAATCCGGCGCTTTTATGGGATTTTTCTCTAGTGAATGAATGGGTAGTTTTGCTCCCTGATTTTGATTTGTTTCCTTCTTGTTTTCTTTTTCCATACCCATTGTCTAGAATTATTTTACTTTTTCCTCACCAACTTCCCTCGCAGCCAAGGCTAACTTTTGTTACTTTGGAAATGTAAGAATTCTTCATAGTCTACAAGGATTGGGAGAAATGCTTTACTTCATGTTTTGCATATTGGTTGGTAGCCTTTATTACCTATTCTTTTAGTTATTTGATTTCGTGCTTCACGGTAAGTGATTCTCGCTCTCATGTAAAATATAATTTAGAAATTATATGATTGCTGCCAATGCATTTGTGTAAGCTTGTAGTTATGGATTTGCTAGTTTTCATAACTTTCTTTGTGGATGCTCCTTCACGACGACTGATTTGATTCGGAACTAGTGGACTACTTTAGGACCGTCAGGCCCACTGGGGCACCCCACCACCTCGGTGGCTACTCCGGAAGATCGTTGCGGCAACGATGGCTGGTAACCAAACTACTGCTGACGTTGGCACTGGCCTTTGTAATGAGTAGAGTAATTTTATCTGAATTTAAATGAATGGCAGCTTACAAATGTTTGTGAACAAATGCTTTACATTTACTTATGAATTTCAGATTCTAATTTTATGCTCTATTGATGCTTTAAGATTTTGGCATATTATTTGTATAACTTTTGGCGCTCGATTATCGTTATATCCCCTACTGGGCTGTGGGCTCACCCCGTTTTGTTTTGTTTTCCCATAGAGCTAGGTCGATGCAGTAAGCCAGAAAAAGCTTACGATAATGGATCTATGGACACAATGTGGTACATATTGTCGTCCTTGTATATATATATATATATCATGGGCTGTGCTGGGTAGTTTTCTTATGGGTGCTAAATGCTATTTTCTTTACATGTCTTTCTGCCTGTACATGTGTACAAACTAAAGAATTATTTCGGGTTAGAAGGAATAATTTTTACACCCCTTTGAATGTCCAGTTTTCATTTTCATTTTCTTTCATCATCAGCGTGTCAACATTTCTTAAATCATGTTTGTTACCTACTTGGTATTCTTTTTATTTGAACCTTAATGTATATATGTCATTCTCTGTTTTGAAATTTTTTGTTGGGACTTGAATATAGTAGTAGGTCTTGTTTTGTATAATTCGTTCTCTTACGGATTTACGTAAATTAATACTTGTTATATTTATGTGAACTGTGTACTCAGGCTCTTTAAATCGTTTTCTTTTCGTACAAAATCCTTTCCGTTTTATACATATCGTTTTATACTTCCGAGTGGCAGACAAGGGATTTGGCCTTGCTGGACGGGTTGAATCCAGCCCGCTAGAAGGGAAAATTCACCGGTCTGTTACAACTTAGCTTTAAGACTTTTATCCATTAGAGAATGAGGATTTTTGTACAGTCTCCATCCTATTTTAGCCAACATTGCTATATTAAAAATTTTCATGTTTTGGAATCCTAAACCTCCTTCCTCCAAAGATTTACACATGTTATCTCAACCCATAAGACAAATACCTTTTTTACCTTTCTCATTCAATCCATTTTCATCTCCCCCCACCAATAATTTCTTTGCAATTTAGTTAAGTCATTACAAATCTTAACAGGTATTTCTAAAGAAATTCATTTGGTAAACACAAATATAAGAAGTAACATTTCTAATCATAACACCTCTACCTGCAGGGTTTAGAAGTAAACATTTCCATCCTATCAATCTGTTTTTCATTTTTTCCACTAGAGGTTCAAAACATTTAATTTTAGAAGTGTAAGTAAATAAAGGAGAGCCTAGGTATTTATTATTTATAGGTATTTCATTTACTTCTATTATTTTCCTCACACTATTTCTACGAGTTGGATCAGTTTTAGAACTAAATAAGACCCCTGATTTAGCCAGATTGATTAATTTATCAGAAGACTCCCCAAAATCCTTAAACAGTTTAACAAGGTTGTTACTAGAGAGATTATCAGCTTCACAAAACATTAAGTGACTAATTGGTTATTTTTATTCCTTTTATTAAGCCTTGGTCTTCAACATGAATTAAGGGTCTCGAAAGTGCCTCCATGCAAAACAGAAATAGGTATGGATATAGGATCTCCCTGTCTCAATCCCCTGGTAGGTTTAAAGAATTTTGTTGGGGATCCATTTATCAGAATAGCTAGAGCAGTGGTTTAAATACATTGATAAACAAGATTACACCATTTTTCATCAAATCCCATTCTTTGCATGATACGGATTAAGAAGTCCCATTCCACTCTGTCGAATGCTTTCGACATGTCTATTTTTAGGCCCATGTATCCATTCTTACTTATATTTTTTCTCATTTTATGAATTAATTCATGGGCTAAAGTAATATTTTCAGATATCTGCCTTCCTGGGATGAAGGCATACTGAAATGGGGATATGATTTTGCTAAGAAGGC
This sequence comes from Papaver armeniacum, assembly GCA_023531295.1. Classification (NCBI taxonomy): domain Eukaryota; kingdom Viridiplantae; phylum Streptophyta; class Magnoliopsida; order Ranunculales; family Papaveraceae; genus Papaver; species Papaver armeniacum. The sequence continues at coordinate 663,609 of JAJJWW010006055.1, read as the reverse complement.
ATTTCATTCTATTAGCCATTAGTTTAGAAATAATTTTGTAAGTTGTATTAGCTAAAGCTATTGGTCGAAATTCAGCTGGGTGATTGGGTTTAAAGTTTTAGGGATAAGAGAAATGAATGAGGTATTCATCTCCTTAGATATAAAATCTGCTTTAAAAAAATCTTGGATCATTTTAGTTAACTCAGGGTCGTTGATTTCCCAATTCTGTTGAAAGAATATTGGTGGAAATCCATTAGGCCCGGGACTTTTGTCAGGCTCCATGGAGAAAAGAGTTTGTTTTATTTCAACCAAAGAGCGAATAATGCAAAGTCTATCATTATCAACAGAATCAATGCAAACAGAAATCATATCAATCATGTTTTGGTCCAAACAAGGGTTTATAGTGGTCGCAATTTCATGAAAATGGTCAGTAATGCAAGAGACAATTTCAGGTCTACTATTAATCCATACATCATTTTTGTCTTTTAGTGTTTCTATCATGTTTCTTCTAAACCTCTGTTTAGCCCTAGTGTGAAAATATCTAGTGTTTCTATCTCCTAACATAATATTTTGATCTCGACTTTTATCCTTCCAAATTTTTTCTTGTATGTTGTACCATTCAGTAAGATTTTTTTTAAGTCTAGCAATGTCCCTGTTTTTATTTGGATAACTGTTAGAGCACTGCTCGGTCGAACTCGCATGCGTTGCTATCTCAAGCATGTTTGTAAATGTTAGTGATCAAAACTATAAGTCTTGATTTCTAGTCTACTATAGCTAAGTCTCGGACTAGGATAGTAAGTGTAGTTGAGCTCAATAAGTCCATGGAAATCATCATACAAGACGAAGAACTACTCAAGGAAATGGTGGAACTTCATCGACTAAAAGGTATGTGGATACTTGAACTTATCTATCACTCAAAAGTCTATCTACTCTATCTCCTATTTTGAGACAAAGTCGTTTTTCTATATAGACTTTGATTATACGCATTTGCTATTTTGAGTCGAGATTATCTCTTTATCTATTTCTAAAATATGTGTTGGTAAGCTTTGCTTGGCTAAGTTCATCTTTACCTAGTGACGAAAGTCATGTTATGTTTCAATCACTTTTAAAATTGCTTACTTTGACAAAAAATAGTTTGTGAATAACAACTATCTAATAACGTCCTCTAAGAATGTTTCAATGATTGAAATTGAGAGTTTAGATTACATAACCATCGTTGGATATAAGCATTGTATGGCAACACATATATGTACAAGTCCTTTTCCTTGAACCGAAGTATGCGTACTTTGTTGATTAGAGAAACCGAACAAGAGCTTGAACTCATTCGAACCCAAATCAGAACCGACGGAAGTTCTCATCCCAAGAATATCCGCCGAGTTTGAGAACTCCCTTCCTGGAACTTAAGTCCGTGAACTAAGTCTCTGCGAACTTAAGTTGGTTATATCTAAAGATGATTTTTTGTGAACTTATATTTATATTAATTAAGGAATGCAAAATGCAAACCATGGCTATAAAGTTCATGAATCGATTCGAGTGAATCAAATCGTTTTTGCTTCAATTGTGTCTTATGTAGTTACATAAGATTTATACAATTGAACAACTCTCTAACTAGTTCATTTGAGTCATTTGAACTAGTTATGGTGAAGATGAATATGGTTGATATGAAAGTGCTCATATGGCTAACCATTTGGTTAACTATTGTTGAACCAACAAATGTACATGTTTGGGTACGGTTAAACAAAACTCAAATCGTGCATTTCATTTGTGTGTAACAAGATAAGTTTTCGATCCAACGGTTGAAAGATATTAGCTTGAATCTAACCAGGTTTTCATCTAACGGTGAATATTGAATGCTTTATTACTAAGCTAACATTGATTTGCAAACCCCGATTTGAAAGACTATATAAGGGAGGACTCTAGAAATCGGGAAACTTAATCCCACACCTCCTGTACGATACTAGTTGTATTAGTTAGAGTCGATTCTCCTTTAACATTAGGTTTCTTCTTGAAAACCAAGTTAACGACTTAAAGACTTCATTGGGATTGTGAAGCCATACCGATACTACTTTCTCAGTTGTGTGATCTCGATCTTACTGATTCTATCGTGTTGAGTACAATCGTAACGATTGGCTTGAGATTAATATCTCGATAGGGAAGGTACAAAAGTAGTCACAAACATCTTCGTCATCATCGTTTCGATTCCACAATATCTTCTTTCGCCGCGTCGATTAATATTATTGTGAGGTGATTGATAATACTAGGATGTTCTTCAGGAATATAAGTCTGCAGGTTATCAATTGGTTCTGTTCACTTTGATTTATCAAAAGACTAACAAAACTTGTAGGTATTCCTGTGGGAGAAAGATTTATCTATTTCTATAGACTCTCTGTGTGATACAGATTTGTTTATTAAAGTCTTCGACTTTGGGTCGTAGCAACTCTTAGTTGTGGGTGAGATCAGCTAAGGGAATCAAGTGCGTAGTATCCTGCTGGGATCAGAGACGTAAGGAGCGAAATGTACCTTGATCAGTGTGAGATTGATTTGGGTTCAACTACAGTCCAGACCGAAGTTAGTTTGTAGTAGGCTAGTGTCTGTAGCGGCTGAATACAGTGTTTGTTCAATCTGGACTAGGTCCGGGGGTTTTTCTGCATTTGCGGTTTCCTCGTTAACAAAATTCTCGTGTGAATCTGTTATTTCTATTCCGCATTATATTTTGTTATATAATTGAAATATCACAGGTTGTGCGTTGTATCGATCAATTGTGAAATCCAACCTTTGGTTGTTGATTGGAAATTGATTGATCCTTGGATATTGGTCTTTGGTACCATCCAAGTTTATATATCTTGTATTTAATAAAGTCTCACAGATTTCTATTCGTTTGAGCATAGATCAAATCAAGAGATAGAGATATTAACTCTTTGATATACTTTATTAAGTTGATTCTCTTGAAAGTATATTGGAGTTTGTCCATACAAATTGCTAATCGAAATATTAGGTGAGGTTGTAGTACCCCCGCTTTTTCAATAATTGTTTCTACTGTTTACTTTCTTGAGTTTAGCCTTGGTATTTTCTATATTTGTTCTTATGTTGCCAAAGGAGTGTTTTTTCCAGTCTCTAAGAATATGTTTGACAGAAGTAAGTTTCTTATTCATTGTGTGAGCGTGGAAACCTATTATTTCATTTTCCCAACAAGCCTTTATTAAAGGCTTACATCTTCATATTTCATCCAATCTCCAAAATACTTAAATGGTGTGGCCCTATCATTCCAAGTATTATAGGTATTAAGAACTATAGGGACATGGTCAGAAGCAAGGAGGCCAAGATGTTTGACACTGGAATTAGGAAAGTTAGTAATCCACAGGGGGTTACACAAATCCCTATCGAGTCTCTGTTCTATAATATCATCATCCGTTTTGTGATTATTCCATGTAAAAGTGTAACCAGATAAGCCAAGGTCAATGAGACCACATAAGTTAATAAGATTGTTAAAGACTACTGCTTCACTATTTTTAAAGTCAAATCTACTCTTTTTCTCTTCGGCATGTAAAACCACATTCAAATCACCTTTCATTACCCAAGGTTTGTTCATACTATTAGCTAGATTTTTAATAATATTCCAAGTATCTAGTTTCAACTGAGAGCAAGGACTCCCATAAAAACATGTGAGGATCCATTCAACATTACTATTATTAGGATGAAAAACAACATTTATGTAGTTATGCGCATAATCATAAATAGTTAGTTTTATATTACTTTTCCAAATCAAGCAGAGACCTCCAACAGTACCTCTAGGGGGAACTAACCAATAATTGTAGACATCCAACATTTTCATGATATTATGCATTGCTTTATTTTGTTGTTTAGTTTCAGAAATAAACAATATGTCAGGATTGGTTCTATTTAGAGTGTCAAGCAAACTTTTCTTAGTTTCATTGCTACCTAAACCTTGGCAGTTCCAAGCAAAGAAACTAATAAATTCCCAAAAGTACGACACTATAGGATATTCCACAACATGCAAAACTGGGTTGCTGAAGGTATGATTTTTCATAAAAATAGAGTAAAGACATGTATTCAAAATGATACATAATGTACTCAAAACCAACAAGATTTGTAGTCCCAATACAGTAAAGATAAAAAGTTTCCAGGATTTTGTTCTCATGTTTATAACCATTGTCTAACGGCAGATACGAACTAAGAGTTGTAATCTGTCTATAAGTTCGATTAGTTTCATACTTTACATTCCCAAATTTGAATACATATTCAATATGCTTACCCCGGCTAACAATAATCAAGTTAACAACAACAAAAATATTCAAGGAATTTGACACATCAAAATTATGGAGATTAAATCTACGGATATCATTCCAAATGCACACAGTAAACCTTAAGCAACTGATGTCCTTGAGGAGAGAAAGGTTCGAGGTGATACTAACTCTTCCATGTTAGTATGATATTTCTCTCAGAGTCCAGGATTGCATTGTTTTATTTTCTTCATAAAAATAATATTTCTTTAAGATGGTTATAGGTAGAACAAGGGTTCTATTTCCAAGATGCATGGTTTTCTTGTTAAATTGAACCATGGTATTGTTTGGTGCTGAATTCTTCTAGTTATTAATATTTATACCTTTTCTTGGAAGTAAATAAGATCGGAGAGCTCATTTTATCCAGTTTGTTATGATTAATCAATTGACCCCTTCAAGCTTCCATTAGACGTGGTGATTCTCTACACTGATATTCCTTTTGCTTGGCAGTCTTTGTTCTGATTTGTTTAGCAGGTTCATGTGGTCTAGGAACAGACATCTTTGTTCTGAAGGTTCACGTGGCCTAGGAACGGACATCTAGGATTGGTTTCCTAGGCATTCTGAGAGTTGATTTAACAAGGAAAGGCCAAGTCTACTTTCGGGTTGGGTTGATACGAAAATCGGAGGTTCTGTAAATTAATTTGTTTCTTTCCTTATTGTGAAGTGGGATTCACTATACCTTGTAACAAATAGTTTTTTCTTTAATGAAATTTAAATTCTTTGTTTTTGATTAAAATTTTGTTTTGGCTTTAATGTTTTTTTTTTATCACCGTGTATGGTATATTGGTATGTAAATTTGCAAACGTGCTTTAACTACATGCAAGCTGTTGAAATAGAGTCTGTCTTGCTGCACTTAAGTTGGGATCTTAGCTACGAGAATGGTGTGGCTAAATAATTTTTGAATAAAACTGAAATTCAAATTAAATTAATATTGAATTAAAAAAAGTTGTTGCCTCAACCTATTGCCTCACACTTGGTGTGGCAAAAAAAACTAAAAAAAGAAATTAAAATTAGAAAATAAAAAAAATAAATAATTAGAAAATAAATAAATATAAATAATTAGAAAATACCTTTTTGCCTCGTGCTATTGCCTCACTGTTTGGTATGGCAAAAAACCAAGCTATTGCTACAGTACACTAAAGGTGTATCAATTACTTCTTGCCACCCAGGTTGTTGTCACAGGTGTGGCAAAATGTTTTTATGTGGCAAAAGGATATATCCACACGAAATATTGGTTCTTACCACATGAGTGACGTGTTGCACCGCCTTTCTTGTAGTGCTTTGTCTAATGTCAAAGATGAGCATTAGACCTATCCTAATTATGATCAATTCACTATCCAGATTAGCACAAAAAAATAATCCACCTACATACATCATATGAAAACTTATTTCGTTGAAAAAGGTGAGTTTTGGATTTAGGGTACCTCAATTACGCATTGAATCCAAAACTTGGATAGAAAAGGACCCTTAATCTCGGCGGCTGACATTGAGAAGTTGTTATTGACAATAACCTTTTTAGTTTCAATGATTTGAGATGCCAGAAGAAATGTTTGTGAATTTCCTAGAGACTCTTTGTTTGTACCCAAAATTACTTTTGGCACGAAACACGATGAATGGATAGTTTTGGTGAGTATTAGGGTTTGGAGACGGATTGGAAAGCAATTAAATAGACAAAGATTAACGCGGGTTTTACGTGGTTCGGCATGGTTTGCCTACGTCCACGGATGAATCCCCTTGGGGAGAAATGTTTTATTCATTTTTCTATTACAAAGTATGTCTTTTTCTCTCCTATTGGCTACCTTCCCTTGACTGATTTCTCCTCTCCCTATTTATACAATATAATTCCAATGTCAACATAAATTCCATTAACTGCCCATTTATGTTCCTATAATGAATTCTGCATGAAAACTGCTCCTTTATGTCTTCACCATAATTTCTGTATGAAACTGTCCATTTATGGTCCTGTATTGAATTCTCGCATGAAAATGCTCCTTTATGTCTTCACCATAATTTCGTATGAAACCGCTCGATTAATGGCCGGTTGGACAGTGGATCTTGGCCGGAAGGATAGTGGATGCTTGGTCGGCAGCAGTAATGGGTTGGTCCGACTGCATAGTTGGCTGGATGACTGGATGGACTGGCTGGCAGCATAATTGGCTTGCTGGCGATATGAGTGGAGACTGAAAATTAGCTAGGGGTGTGACTGACTTTGACCATTGACCGGATGTTGACCGACTTTGACCATTGACTGATTCTGACCATTGACCGGTCTGTGCAGACCGGTTGACTGCCTTGGTTGGCTGGGTAGCGGGCTTGGATGAGGACCCAAAAGATGATTCAAGTATCAATTTGGCCCATTAAGTGGTATTTTTACTTATGGTACAAACACTCTTGTTTTCGCATGGGTTTTTTTTTTTTTTCCATTTGAAGCAAAGGGTACCTGAGATCAAACAAGAACCTATTAGCTTTGATAAAGATGTCAAATGACCTCTGCAAGAATTAATTAATTTCATAAATTTACTAAAAGAAACTCAGGCTTAAACCCAACGGGTTAAAAGAGTTATGATAAGAAAAATCAAAAGAAGTTGTTTTTGTTGAATCCAAATGAATTTGATTGAACGATTGAAACACCTAATAAGATTTATTATGGGAAAATAAATGAATACGGAAAAAGAAATTCAAATAAACACTAAAATCAATAGAAAATTCCAAAGAAAGAAAGGGAATAAAGAACGGTAGTAGCATGTGTATGAGATGATGAATTGACGTATTCCAGTGCCGGTGGCTTCAGATCTAGAGAAGAGCGTTGTGAACTTTGAAATAATCATTTGTCTTCGAAACAGTGGTAAAAAATAAGGGTGTCTTAGTAATGATTTGAGTCACAGGAGTCTTTGGTGTCTTAGGAATCAGATCTAGTTCTCTAAAAGGTGTCTTGGAATCAAAAGTGAATGAAAGTGTCTTAGTATCGATTGTAAACAGAGATATCTTTGAAATAGATGAAAAGTAGTCTTAGGGTCATTTGGATCTTGAGGTGAAAGTGTTTTGATGTTAGTTTTAGGTAATCATCACCGTCGTGGAGGGTGGTTACTGACTATGCTACGCGTAAGTGCTTATGCTATGCAAGGTGAAAGTGGCTATGAAAGGTGAAAGTGTTTTAATGTTGGTTTTAATGCAACATGGTGTTTTAATGAGCTCCAATGCTTGGTGCCAGGTGGGTTTTCAACTAAATCTTGTTACATTTGGTTAGTTGAACAACATCCTGTTGCGCAACCTTTAGTACCTTTTCACTGCATCTGGGTTAAATTTATTTCCCCCCAAAGTTCAGTTTTTTATGTGGTGCGTTAGCCAAAACGGTATCGCTACTATCGATAATTTGCTAAGAAGAGGATTAGAGGTGCAAATCACGATGTGCTCACTATGCAATCTTCATCCAGAATCAGTGGATCATCTTCTAATGCAGTGCAGTTTTACCCATAAGATCTGGACATATTTCATCAATGGGTACAATGTCAGATGGGTTCAATGTGGCTCGATTCTAGCTCAAATGGAGGCTTGGAAATTCAGGAGGGGAAGAAATAGGGTAGAAAGATCTGGCCTTTAATTATATTTGCAATATGTTGGGAAGTCTGGAATGAAAGAAATCGAAGAGTTATGGAAAATAAACTCCCAAGAATCGAAGACACAGTGATAATAAATATAAAAGCATCGATCTACAAATGGGGTGCAGTGGGCAATTGGTTTTGGGACACTTATTTTAGATATTTAGTATCTCACTGGAAAGCTGTAATAGACACAATTTAAAGCTTGTATCTTTCTCAAATGGGGGTCTTTAGACCTTATTACATTTTAACCTTTTACCTTCAAAAAAATATGTTGGTTTTAATGTTGGGATTTTTTTAGGGAACCCGAAATTGTAACATGCGTAAGTGCTTATGCTATGCACAGGCCTACTTTCTCCGAAGGAAGGAGATACATGCATTTAGTGATCTCTTTGACCCTGAATGCTCACTAATTCCCCGAAATTGCCTGTTGCACTAGAAATTTGTTCCGAATGTTAACAATGGTTACCTCTACGAGGTTGTTGCAAATTGGGTATTAGAAGATGGAATTCAGAGAACAAAAAAGCATGTTGTTACACTGATTTCAAGGTCTTGGGATTTTTTCCAGCAAATAATTTGACACTTCCTAAGTAATTGGCGTGTACACTTAGTCAGTGAAATAATGTTTTCAGATACAATGAAACTCTCACAACATTGTTGAATTCAAGAGTTGTACTCCCTTGACCCAACCAAGAACACACAGTAAATAGAATCTAATGATGCTTAAAGAGACAAAAAATCAGAAATTTCTGATGTGCTCAAATGGGAGAAACCCTTCGCAAATTATAGAGGCTTTTATGTTATCGGAGATGTCTCTTCATCTCCAACCGAAGCCTTCATAAGACATTCATTAATTGTGTTCCATGAGAAGTCGCATTTTTGTACCTTAAAATTTTGCACTAAAAATGGGCTTACTAGAGCCTTATAAGCACTACATATGCTGGCCCAAGTACGGAGACCCATGGAAAATAGGAAAGCGCGATGGGCTACAAGACTATCGCGACGGAACGCCATATCATTAATACTAGATGCCATGCCATCATGCCACGTCATCAATATTGTCTACCACGTCAGCAATCAGCTCGACATGTCACCAGAAAGCGCACAATCACCAGTCCAGCAAGCAATGAAGTCAGCACCGTCACAACGCCGTTAGTACTGCCGCCAGGAGAAGCAAAGTATCTGGTAGCTCAGACTTAACGGCGTAATCACGCCGTTAGTGACACCGTTAACAGCATCAGCTGGACGTCATTAGCAACATGACGTCACCCTCCACCAAGCGACATGATCACGTCAGTATCATCTTCTCTACCATAGGTCGTCTTCTCCGGTAACGATCACCACTTCTGGACATTGCCGGCGGTCTTGTCCGGCAGTCGTACCATACTTCATCCGGCTGCAGTTGGTTTTGCTACTATGCATCGTAGGCAAACAGTTTTATCCGCCCTCAGCTATTTCCATCTCAGTCATGTGCATTGTGGATTTATTTCCACCAGCCAAGCCGTGTCGATCCAGCCAGCCGAGCCGAGCCTCTTGGTTGGGATATTCCAGCCCTAGTTCTGTTAGCCTTTGGATATTTTCGGCCATATGCTCTCTTTTACTCGGTAATTCCATAACCTTAGAGGAATGTTCTGAAAGTGTTTACTTATTGATAAAGTCCTTTAGACCATCTCCAACGAGGGATTTGTACCATTATTTAGGAGAAATACCCTCTCCTTCTCTAAATTCTAATTCCTTACCCCATATATAGGGAATATGATAAGGGAATAGGGGAATAAGGTAAGGGAAGTGAAATGTTGATGGATAGGTGAATTAAACATCGACATGGGTATTAAACATCGATCGGCGAAATGAACACCGATTCGAACTATAGCGATGGTTCATCCAAGGAGAGGAAAATATATATTGTTCAAACTTCCTTTAAACATCCCTTTAAATATACTTATATATATATATATATACCCATTACAAGACAAAATAATTAAAAGATGAAACTTGTTATAAACGTGTAATTTTGTTAAGAATATCTAGGGTAAATTCTATTTATTACTGGGATGACCTTGTGTCTAACCCTATAAATAGAGGCTCCAATGTCTGACACATATGGATAAGACATCTCTCTCTTTTTTCTCCTTATTTTCTGGCTCTTTCTCTTTTCACAATACGTCATCAGCACGTAACTCTGATCACGGGCTATAAACAATTTTGGAGATGGAATTGCCGAGCAATCCTACATCATAGGAAGTCGTCGGCTTAAGCGGGATAAGAAGAATTTTCCTTTTAACCCTGGCTATCTAATTTATTTTATATTTGTTTATTTATTTTGTGTTCATTAGTATCTAACATGAATCATGATAAAACTTTGACTATTTGGTTTTAATTTCTTCTTAATGTGGCTAAGATGTACAAAGATCCAACGAGTTGGTGATTCAACAGGTGCCGAACTTTGATTAAAGTCTTACACCTCTCAAAGCGTCCATTGTGCATGTATCCACGGCAGACTGTTAGCAAACAAATAACAACTCTGATGCTTGTTTACAACACGTTATTGTTTTATTTTGCTGACAATAACGAGATTCATGTCTATGAATCCACCAGTATGGTCGAATTACCACATATTATTTTTTTTCAAATATGTGGTTCATGGATCTTATATCTTGGAATAGCACAAATCATATCGGTTGTTATAAACGTGTAATTATGTTAAAAATATTTAGGACAAATCTCGTTTATTATTGGAATGCCCTTGTGTCTAACCCTATAAATAGAGGCTCCAATGCCTGACACATATGAATAAGAAATCTCTCTCTTTCTTCTCCCTATTTTCCGTCTCTTTCTCTTTTCACAATAAAACTTATTTTTAATATTGGTAAAAAACAAAGTTATGAGGATCGAAAGTTTACACCAAACATATAAAGTAGGAAGATATTTGTCTATCCACTACACAAGATAAAGCTTTTTCATGGAATAACTATGCGATCGTCTTCCCTTGCTGCTTTACACGTCGGCAAAGTTCATCGCCACCTCGGATTTAAAGGGCATTCCTTCTTCCCTCATTGGAGGTCGTGTTTGGTATCCTGGATATCTCATCCTAGGTTAGGTTATCCAGTAAAAAAATGTTAAAATGTGTTTGTCTCATGCAATTCCAATCTTGGATAAGGATTACTAAACCTTCCTTGATTTTAGGAAGCTAAAAAAGTGAGGTTATGGTATTCTTCCAAATACCTGGGATATATGTATCGTCACACTGGGTTAGACGGTTATTTTCCTTTAAAATAAGTAGTTTTCTAAGAAATAATTATTTATATTAACTTATTACTGGAGTCAAACAAACACAAGTTAACCTAGTTCAAGATACGATAGAATTTTAAACAAACACCATTAAAACTAACCATTAACAAGGTTATCATAATTTAAATTAAGATAAACTATTCTAGGATATGTTTTTCCGTTTCCAAGCTCCCAAACAGACCCTCTAGATAACTTACAAGGAAAGTTACCACAAGTCGTGTTTATCCCGAAATTATGGTTAATCCCTAGACTGAAACATATAAATACTTGGTTTTACAACCCTAAAAGGTACGCTATCTTTTCTACACAATCTCCCGTGAAAACTCTAGCTAACTTAAGCATCATAGGTTTTTTTTGCAGTACCCTCCCTCAACCTAGTTCGTGTGGAGACAAAGATTGCAGCTCGATCAACAATGTAATCATTATTAAATTTGTGTTTTAGGTAAAAATCTTTGACTGCACAAACATTGGAACTAGGGGTGTTCATGGTTACTGGTTAACCGAGAAACCAAACCAAACCAAACCGATTAGGGGGAAACCTAACCGAACCATTAACTAATGGTTGGTTTTGGTTTAGAAAAGATGAAAACCAAGATTAATGGTTTGGTTTTGGTATGATAGAGAAACCAACCAATAACCAATGGTTAACCGAATATTGATAAAAAAATCATTGATTAAATTTTCATTAGAGATGTCACCGCCATTAGTTAAATCTTCTTTTGATCTCTAGATTTAGAGTAAGCTTTAACTACTCTTGATATTCTTTTTATTTATTTTTTGTCTCAGAAATTTTTGTAAACCAATACTATTTTTTTTTTCTCAAATTAGTGTAATTTTTTTTTTGGTTTGACATAATTATTGGTTAACCAAAACCACTGGGAAAAACCAAAACCTACTAGGAACCATTTGGAAACCTAACCAATGGTTAATGGATTGGTTTGGTTTCAATTTTAGAAACCGATAGTATTGGTTTCGGTTTTGGTTTGGCTTGAAACCGAACCAAAACCGACCATGAACACCCCTAATTGGAACCACATCAAGGGGATTCGAGAAAAGATATCGTGTATTCCCAAATCGGGATTACGGCAAAAGTGAAACAAACTGCACGAATGGTCGTTTCTGCTAATAATCTTCAACATTGCAGGAGACATGAAGTTGAAAGGCACGCGAATCACTCGGTGATTGAACAAGATGAGGTTCAGTCAGCACCCATGCAGCGCTCTACTGGAAACTAAATGTCGGCATCCAAAGTATGAGATAGTGTGAAAATTAAAGTATGAACAGATCCTTCTGCAGTAACTAAATGTCGTTCATGTCTCAAAATGGCTGGTTGTGATATCTGCTTGATCAAAAATACTCAAGCAACAAATGAGCAAAATATTTCATGAGTAATGCTTAGAGAGTGTTTGGTTTCATCAATCATAACCCTCCTGAAGATTTGCAGAAAACCATTATGTTGTATTAAACTCAAATAGTTAATCGTACTAGAAAAAGAAAAAAAAGAAAAAAAGAAAGGGATAATTGGCATTTAGTATTCAGATTTTGACCAACACTAGACTTTGGTCTAACATTTGTCCAACGTTCGTATTTGGTATATGGACTAGACGTTGACCCGTGTTGACTCCGCTAAGTGGTGACTTCTATTCCGAACTTATTAAATAAAAAGTTTATATTACCTTCATAAAAATACAATACAAAAAGAAAAGAATGTTGTAGGGCCTACAGCCCTTAGATGTGCAGCCCGTCTATATAGTTAGGGTTTACCTTTCCATATATTTATAGGATACTATAACTATGTAATAAGGTTTGATCCCTTATCAATAAAAAATATTTCTCCTTCTCTGTCTCTTTATCTTCTTCTCATAATCCACTACAAAACGTTATCATGCACGATGCTACCGCAGAGCGAGATTGGTTGATTTTGTTTTCTACATGGATGATAAACACAAGTTATTCACAAAAAAAATAAATGGTGTTTGAATTTTCGTCATTACACTTATGGAATCATCGTCAAGCTAAGTGTTTCTCTTTCTCTAATTGTGACAGATTTGATTTAATTTTTAATTTAATTATTATATTAAATTTAATTTGATTCGATTAATGGGGGAAGAAATGTTGTTTTGATTAAACTAATAGGGCAGAAATGTTGATTTGATTATAACGCCCTAGGAAATCTAAATATGGTTGCGTGAACGAAACTAACTCTGTTTTATTTTAGGGCAATAACGCCAAATGAATAAGATGGAATGGGTGAAAGATGGAATGGCAAAGGAAATCTGTTGGTTGAAAAATCCTTATTTGGGAAGGAAGAGGTTCTGTGGACGATCCTGCCAGTTCGTGGAGGAAGTAAAATCTCTGGTTGGGTCCATTATCTCGGGAAGCTCCATTATAGTCTGGATTTGGTACTTTTTTTCTTCTTTCTGTTCTTTCAATCTTATACTGAGAAGGTATATCCAAACCTCTTTAATTTGATGTAATCTGCCAAAAGATGTTTGCTATGCCTTGACGTGTCAACTTGTATTACCTATCGGCTATCATCGATTCATCATTATGTATGTATGATTGTATTTCATCCACATGTCTTTTGCCGCAAAAATTTAGTCATATGATTTGCTTTCTGTAGTTTGTCCCGACTCCCAGGTGATTTATCCTCTATAGTTCGTCTATGTGATTTTATCATGGTGATTGTTTTACGTAGCTATATGAACTTTAATGGTTCTTGGAATCACATGTGCATTTGTTTTCTTTCAATATTTTATTATTTTATTTTTGGTGATTGGGGTGACTGTTATTGTTTGCTCGGTTCACAATGGGTCCCTGTCATACGTTAATAATTCATACATTTTAATCACCGTTATTTGAATCATTTAGACGTTCACAATCTTTAGAGCATCTCCAACAGTGGGTGCTATAAATCCTACGTGGATTTTTTATTTAGATCCTTATTTGTGGGGTTATATATATGTAACAAAAAGAGGAATGTTTTTCTCATGAACCATCTCCAACAGTATGAGGTCTTAGTTTCAGGATTTGTTTTTTCGATAAATATAAAAGTGATTCCTTTTTTTTCTATTGGTTTAGAAAAATTTATTTAAAAATAATAATTAAAAAAATAGTCAAAAATATGACATAGAGGTTATTCCCAAGGTCTAAATAAAACTTTCTATAAGACCTTCATATTTATTTTGACACCCTTCCTACTTAATAGGACCTACTGTTGGAGATGGATTTAATCTAAATGAGGGTCTAAAATCTTATGTGTCAAAAGAAAATAAAACTCTCACCCTCTGTTGGAGATGCTCTTAATCACCCTTATTTTAATTCAAACGTTTTCTTTTATTTTTCCTTGACTGTTCAATCTTTAATAATCATTAATCACCCATAATTTATAATAAATTAATTCATTATTATTAATTGTGTGTGTTTTGTATTGCGATCGAATGGGGCAATATTAATTCGCCGCTTTGAATCCATCTCGAGAATCCGAGGAGAAGAGGGAAAAGCAACCTGGTTCGGTCTGTTCCAATTCATTTCTCGGTCCTAACCAACTTCCTGCTCCATACGTCCGTTCAAATGGTTTCCGGTTGTTACTGTTCCAACCTGATTTTAGGCTGTGTGTGGCCATCGTTGTTCCGGTTTTGTGTATATCCGGCGGGAACCAAAGACTGAAGTATGTAACTAATGCACGTTTTTAGCATTGAATTCTTATTGGGCGTATTTTTTTTATAACATGCCTAGTTCTGTTTTTTATGTCTTAAAATAATTCCATAACATATAAACGGTCAACTTAAATTATGCATGTTGATCTTGATCATCAAGAATTTTGGTCTTGCTGTTATTTTGTTCTCTTGAGTATGATATTGGCTATAGTTGAATGGTATATGTTGTTCAATTGGTTGTACCAACTCGATTCAATGTATTTATTTGGGGTTTAAAAGTACTTGAGTACCATTATTGTGTATTTGATATTTTCTGCCCAATTTGAAATGTTCTGGGATGTAATCCACTGTCCCGACTATTAAAGAGTCGGTATTTTCAATGATACGTTGCAAATAAAATCACATATATTCCAATTTTTTGTGGAAAAACTCACATAAGGCGATATGAATTAAAAAAATAAAATTTCCATTTCTCTACTTCATCCATGATACTTTGAACCAAGATATGTTGAAGTATGACAACAAATGTAACTATCTTTAGTAATATATTCAACCTAAAGTAAGTGGTTGACATGTGTTGTGAGATTCTCTTGGCCTGTTGAGATAAAGAAATTTCTCAAATTAAGCTAAATGTGGCAAAATTAAAAATGGAAAGATTCCGGAAGTAATGAGGGTTAGACGTATCGACTCATATAAAGCATGTGAAAATGGACATATGTATCATGAGATAAAGATTAACTTTTGTCTTCGGTAGTAATAACACTAATACACAAGTATCAACCGAGTATGTGATCAGCTAAAATTTAATTGTAGCTCCCATCATAAATGAAAGAGTTGGAAGGAAACTTACTTAAGAGAAACTAATGAGTCAATTTAGTGAAATATAAATCACTATAGTATTAATTTGGATTATTGAATCCATATTGACTCCAACGATGAAATGTTGGAAATTGACTCATACCGACTTTGACATAACCATAAAGGCACTTTGGTTGGGACATGATGTTTCGTTTTGAAGGACTCATACTTACATCATTGTGCTTGAGTGAACTGACAACGGAAAAGATTGACATAATGCAAAGTAACGACATATCTCTCAATAAGTGTTTTCTAAAGTACTAGATGCACAACCAACCCCCCTTCCCATTATGCTTTTAAGTAAGAAAGCATATCACTCATTTTACAAAGTCTTCAGTAAAACAGGATCGAGACCATCCTAAGATGCAAATGGTAAACAATCCATATTACAAAGATAACAAGGTGAAATTTAGAAAAATATTTATGGAGAATGCGGACCATTAAAGTGACTTATGGCTCCGGTGAATGTTTTGACATTTTTGGACTAGTTATAGTTCCCAAGAAATTTGTGTTTAAAAACTACTAGCATATATTTTACATGTAAGGGCTCACCACTTATTGTAAATGCTAGCGAATGTATATCAAAAGGACTTGATAATTATTGCATGTTTAATAGGATCAATGAAGAGCATCCTATACCTCATGGTCTCGCAAAGGCTATCATCAAAGGTTACAGATGATGCCTAAGGAATAGGTTATGCGTATCAACCTACCTTTTATTGCTTTGGGGATATGCAATATTACACGCATCTTTACTTAATTCATTTTTATAACCCAATATTAGTCAACCTTTTCTGCGTACCAGTGGGTAACTAGATTTAATCCTGACATTCGTGTTCTTATGCATTTTCGGTTGTACTATATATGTGCCATTACGACTCCACATCGTACTATGATGGGTCTTCAAAACTGTTAAGTAGTTATGTTGGAAATGAGTTCCCAATAGTTATCCGCATTTTTGAAACCTTTGGCAGGAGATCTCTTACCGCTAGATTTGCGGGTTGTCACTTTAATGAGACATTCTTCCCGTCGTTAGGGGGAGATAAGAAAGAGTATTTTCTAAGGGAACGACAGGAATTTTCGTGGTGTGTTCCCACTATGTCTCATGTTAATTCTTGTACTCCACAAATTTAAATGTGAAGTGACAAAGAATAATCGATTTTCAGAATGTACACCGATATCGTTAAAGTGACAAGATCACACATACCAGCTGCAAATATTCCCCGCAAGGTTAGAAATCCCTCGGATGGGGTACACCATAGACTAAGGTGTTGCAACTACATTTGGTGGAAGTGTAGTTGAGGCCGTGGATCCATAAAGGAAGATGGAGAGACCACCAGGTTCTTTTCAATGCTCACCTAGAAAGGAAGTAGGTGAGTAAGGCACAAATTACTTATATCATCAGAAAATCATCTCATTAGATTGTCTCTGAATATATCCATGAATCAAACTGGAGGACGCTCCAAAGTTTAATGATTCCAGAGAACAATGACATCCCAAGAGGATTATGAGAATGCGCACGAGTCACTGGAAAGATCATGTGAGCATATTGATGATTAATTTCATATACATTTGCTTAAGGAAATAAAGAAAGATGAGATCGAACCAAGCTCCTTGTTGCTTAATTTCAACGAAGAGCGTATTTGGCCCATACAATCCAGGTAGAACTTGGTTCTTTTACAAATGTACAGGTATTTGGTGTGGTAGTTCTAACCAACCTAGTATAAAGCCTGTGGGACATACATGATTAATTTGTCACAAAGCATAATGAGAAGAAAGAAGTCTTAAAGTATAAAGACTTGCCTTGTGGCGCGAGGTTTCTCACAAAGCCGTGGAATTGTTCTCTTGTAATGAACTTTATAGTGTTCCACTACTTAGTTAGCTTGGTAATTTCAAAAAGACTTGATATGCAGCATATGTATGTGGTTGTTACGTATCTCTGAAAGAATCAAGAGATAGAAGATATTTGCAAAAGTGCATGATGGCCTTTTATTTTCTAAGTCGAATGACTCTAAACCACGGAGTGTGTTTGCAGTTACACTGGAACACTCACTTATTGATTTTAACAATCAAGCGGATGTGGTATACCCGTTTAAGTGACTATTTGATTGAGAAGGGATAAACAAGTAAGGTTTTGTGCCATGCGTATTAAATAAGTTCCTGATTCAGAATTATAGCTATCTATGTCAACGATATGGACATGATAAGTGCTCTTAATAGAATAAGAGATATTAGAAGCTATTTAAAATGTGAACTTGAGATAAAAATCCTGGGAAATATCGATCTTATCTATGTTCTGAACTAGAAGACCGAAGATTGTGGTATATTATTCCACCGGTTTGTATATGTCCATTGTCAGGAAATTTAACAAGGACATGCATCCTGCTAGCACTCCCATGATTATTCGAGTTTCAAATGTACATAAATGACCAATTCGACTAAAGTAAGATGACGAAGTTGTGTCCGGAGATGAACTTTCCTTATCTAAGTATAATAAACGCATTATTGTACTTAGCATAATGTACTAGGCCAAATGTTACATCATCAGTGAACTTTTTAGATAGATATAGCTCAGCGCCAACGTGGGTCAGCTTGCAGTGAAAGCGGAGATCCCTCTAATGATGAGTTAGCCGGTCCTGGAACATTAGTTGGTGATCCTAGAGCTAGAGATCCTGGGTCACCCGATCCGGTAAACCCCGAGCCGAGCGCAACGTCATTGGAATGGTATAGTGAATATAATCATGTACTTAAAACTAACCATTGACATAAAAAAATTTTATCCCTGCAAAGACATAAAAAGGAATGCTAACGAAAGTGCAATCCAAAGGTTGTTGATTATGAAAGAACAATAATTTCTTCTCCAACGAAAGTACTCAGGGGGAGATATGGTAGACTACTTTCTAAGTCATTACTGATATTTAGTTTCGAAAATTACATGACTAAAGGAACTGTCTGGAAAAACTCTGAAAGTAATCATCGGGAGATGCCGACATCATGGGGAGGATCCAAGGATATGATGTCGACATATTTTACTTCAAAATTTAAGTTTTGTTGTACTCTTTTTCCCTTCGATCGAGAATAGTTTTTCCGAAAGGGTTTTGTTACTCGACAAGGTTTTTTTAGCGAGACAACACTAAAAACGTCAAGTATGTTGAACGTTGAAGACATAAATATCGCGTTTGTATTATTGAAAATATCTAATTCAAAGAAATGAAACGTGATAGTATGTTAAGCAAAGTTATTTCCAGAATCAACAATAGGGTGTTATAAACATTCAAGTCACCAAAGTAAAGTGTGATAAACTCCTTTTGACTGCATTAGACTAATGAAAATTGTATGACATCAAGAGAGCATATAATGGTGTGTTGCACTATTTTCCTTCACCGTGGTTTCTTTTTCCCATAGGGTTTTGTTACTCGGCACGATTTTTAATGAGACAACAACAAACACCGGGAATGTAATTTCCCAACTAAGGCTATTGTATTTACCATGAGGATTTTATGCCTTAAGTGTTGTGAAGCAACTAGTCAACATTAACAGAGCAAAGTGATCATCTGTAACGGATCACCTTTACTTGCATCTGTCACGTTGTACTCTTTTCCCTCGTCAAGGTTTTGTCCTACTGGGTTTTTCCTTGCAAGTTTTTAATGAGGCAACATATTCAAGTCTAACTATCTTCTAAGTTTGCTCAAAATTGTACTCCTTTTATTTAGTTAAGTTTTTGTCCCCCTAGGTTTTCCTGGCGTAACGAGGCAATTAACTTAGACTAGTCGGTCCTTGAAGATCCTATTGCATGTGATGAACTACATATAAAGTACGAGATAACATGTGAAGTACTACATGTGAAGATTTGTACCAAGGTTTTATCCCACTGGGTTTTTAATGTCAAATTTTTAATGAGGCAATTGATTTTGGCGCAAGTCATCAAGGAGAGGAAGACATTTGAAGAACTACATCCTAAGCACTATATGTGAAGCACTGCATATGAAGTTCTATTAGACCGCACAAAGGGGAGTGTTGTAAGGCCTACAGCCCATCTATATAGTTAGGGTTTACCTTTCCATGTATTTATAGGATGAGAAAATTAGGCGCAGGCCAAAAAAAAAATATTCTCATTGTCAGGCCCACAACACTCATAATTATATGAAATTATTAAAAATTTCGGCATGACGGATTATGCATCCGCATGACGGGTTATGCATCAGGGGTATAATTGGTAACGCAACTTGGATATAACATATCTAAAAATCCGCGCCTTGGAATTTGACAAATGTTAAATCGTTGGAAATCTTTTTAAGAGATCTACGCAACGAGTATAAACACGAATATCAAATTTTTGTTTTTCACGAAAAAATCGGAGGTGATCATTATTTTAGGAAATTTTTTCGAAAACTTAATACATAACCATTATGCAGCCACCAAAAAAGATGCATAACACATTCTGCAGACGCATAACGAATTATGCAACCATTTTCTCCACTGCATAACACATTATGCATTTGGATAACAAAGTTATGCATCTATAACAAGTTATGTAACAATTGTTTTGGTTGATTTTAGTGCGTACATAAAAAAATTGATGTATAATGCAGTATGCATCCATATTTACGGATGCATATCAGGTTATGCATCTATTTTTTCGATGCATAAAATATTGTGCAACAATTTTCTCGATGCGTAATGCATTATGCAGTCATATTTTCGGATGCATAACAGGTTATGCATCCATTTTCTCGACTGCATAACATGTTATACAGATATTATTATTGGTGCATAACGTGTTATGCAGCCTTGTTTTTTGTTGGTTTCAATACTAACAAAAAGAAGCTGCATAACGTGTTATGTAACCATTCCCTGTACTGCATAACAAGTTATGCAAAAAAAAAAAAAGGTTGCATAACTTGTCATCCACCTACAATAATAGTTGCATAACGTTTTATGCAACCATTTTCGGGACTGCATAACAAATTATGCAACAAATTTTTTTTAGATGCATAACACCAACAAAGACAACCAACTCACACCAAGCTCAGCATCTCAGATTCAAGTGGCAGTGACATCATTTCCCTGTTGTGGCGTCCTCGGGTGCCGATAGGGTGATGGAGTGTTAGTAATCTCCAAAAGAAAATAATCACATTTGTTGAGACGTGGATATTAGCATGTAGATATAGTTTGGGAAATAAATGGTGCTCCAGGTGTTGAGAGTATAAGTGGAACGTGTCCACCTTCCCACCAAGTCTTATCTCTCTTTTCTACACAAAAGAAAATTTCTTAATTTTCACTTCATCATTTTCGGGTGTTCATGTACAGGAAACGACTTCGGGTAACAAATTTGTGAGAAATATGGGCGATTGAAGAACACAGATGAAGACCTTCTCCAACAGCAACAAGAGATCGGAGATTTTGGTTTACTAGTTGTTTCCATGGGGTTTGAGAGACTTGTGAAAAATGGTGCTGAATCGATGGTTGTCGATGCAAATAATTGGGTCATACGTCACCTAATTGTGTGCAAAGATGTCGAAGACCAGATTTTGTTGTCGTTCAAACAAGTGATGTATGTAAATCTTTAATTGAAGTCTTGGTGGTGAGTTTTTTTGTGTATGGAAATAGTAGAGCTAATAATGGAGACTACGGATAAAAATTGGATGAGTTCTTTATGATGTCTTCTTATCGACTTCGGCAATTGATGTATAAGGTAGTAGTCTCTTCGGATGACGACGATGGGATTTGGTGGTGGGTTCGGATTAACTCTATGGTTGTTTGGAAACTCGATGTCGTTTTCGAAATTGATTAACTCGGTGGTGGTTGAAAACTCACCGGCAGTCACCATCATCATGATCTTTCTCTATCAATTTTAGATCTTCTATTTAGTTCTCCATGACAGAAAACATCTTGTCTGATTTTCTTTTGATTAGTTTCTTATTCCTTCCTTGCTTTGGATCTCGAGAGACACAAAGAGATATACTGAGAAAGAGGATATTGAACTACTAAAAAACGGAAACAAAATTCTAAAAATTCTGGGTTTAGGAATATTTTTTACGGAAGAAATGGGTGCGCGCGTGAAATTTTTTGTCGGTGGGTTTCACAGTGTCCAAAATCTGGAAAATGGGTGTCGTTGTAGTTTTCACTTATAGGATACTATAGTTATGTAATAAGGTTTGATCCCTTAGGCCTCTTCCTATGCACATGCCAAAACATGGTATTTGGCATATATGCACCCACTATGGGTATGCCAAACTACCAAACTCATATGCCAATATGTTTTTCATGGCATATAGTCATACACGACAGATTTTCCAAATGAGCGATAGAGTCTCTGGCCGTCGATGGTCAAAAAATCGTTCGATGGTCATTCACCCGACAACGACAGTCAAGCTATCACTCGATACTATGATAATCGCTCATCGATCTTCATCTAACGGCTACAATTTCCCCTACCTGATTTCAACCAATTCCAACGCAACTTCAAATTCATTTCACCATGCATAGTGCATAACCAAGTGGATTTGACTACAGAGGAAATAACATGGATCATGATAGCGTATTTCCACATACCTACTCAGAGAAAAGTGGATGACCCACTGATAGTTGTGGTATAACTTCTTAGTAAGGCCGTATTTATTATTTGTGTTACAAAATCGACTCTGAGCGACTCCTCGCTCAAATTCATCTTTTCTTTTTCTTTTTTATTGGTCTAATTCGCTACTATCAAGGTGAATTTTTAATGAAATGTAAATCTTGTTTCAATCTGAATATTAATTTAAAAGATAGTTTCCATTAATCTAAAAAAACAAATTACATTTCACATTTCAACTAAAAGAAAACATTTTAACTACTCATTTCCTTGTCCATGTTCTCCTACCAAAGATCCAATTGCCTGCATTTTCGGATCCATAGAGTTGTTCAACAAACTAGTTAAGGTGCCTAGGTTTGAGACCCGACTTGGTGGTTGAGTCTCATCGAATCACCATAACCTTGATAAGCAATGGGAGTATGGGGTATGGGAACATTATGCAAATCTTGAAATACGTGTGACTGATATTGTTGCTGGAATGGTTGAAATGCTAATGAGGTTGAGGCAATTGGGGTATACAGATTCGTTTGCCTAACTACTTCCATGTTCACACCACCACCTGGAGTCAGTATGTCAGTTTGGAAATGACTAAACATACGTGTAGGAGTTGTATCCATGCCAATATTTTCTTCAACACCATGTACTGCTTGACTTTCCAACACCATGTTTGGAGTTGAACTTTATGGTATCTCCTCCATATGACGACGTCTCAATCTTCTTTCACCACTTTGCTGACTTCCACGACTTTGATGACTTTGACAACTTTGTTCACTTCCACTGGGACTCAATCTCTACCCGACTCCAACACCGGACTCAATCCTCTACCAGCTCCAACACTGGGACTCATGTCATACATCATGCTTTCCCCTCAATCTTTGTATCCTGCTCCAAGTGCATATTCAAAATCCCCAAGAAGAGCATCATAATTGTTACATCGGTCGATACTCCAACTCAGTAGCATTGACCCGGAGGTATGGATAAGTCCTAGTAGGTGCATTAGAAACAATTGGATAAGTAACAATCTCTCCGGATGTGCTGGATATAGTCTTTACTTCCCAAGAAAATGGTGGCATGTATGACGATGAACTTTGAGAAGGATATGCAAATACGTCACCCGTCTCTCGTGGAGGTTGGGAAGGAAGAAATTCATTATCAAGTGGCAACCTACCTAAAGTCAGGGAAATCCATCCGACCCAAACTTTTGCGGTTGCATGAAAATATTTGGCTTGAAAATAATATTAAACCAAGATAGGTACTCATTTCTCGTCTATCGGCTCCTGGATCAATTCATCACTTCTTGCCAACGATGACCTTCTCTTATCAATTTGAAGTAATTGTCTGCCATTTGAAACATCTCGTAATGGTATAAGGGGTTGACAAATATCAACGATCTCCCTTGCAATGTAATAGTTGTCTTTCACCATAATACCAAACACCCTTCTCGAAATAGGCTGTATAACACCATCCTTCTAAGGCTTAACTCTACCATTGTCTCGACCTAGTTCTTCTTGGAACTCAAAATGCCATATGGCCGTGAGATAAGGTTATGGCTTGTTCTACTCAACTCACCTTATGAACAATAGCAGTTATGTTGACCATCTTCAACTGCATGCGACTTCCCGATTCTCGAATCATACTTCCGTATGATCGAAAATACATTCGTATAATTTAAGACAAGGTTCCGAACACCGGAAATATGTATACCACCAATACTGAAAATAATAACATTCAGCAGGTTAATAACTTTTCCATATGAAAATGACAAATAAATACATAATGTGAAAAAGATTGGTTCTTACCTCCAGAACTCCCCAGAAAGCATTAAAACTATCTTTATCACACGTCGAATTATCACTTAGGGCAATGTAACTCTCTCGATAAAATCAAGTCCCCCAATCATATGTTGGTGCTTGCTTTAAATCTTCTAATGCTTCGAGAAACCCAATTAACACTACTGAGCTATAGCATTTGGAAACAGACATTGCCCCAAGTGTCTACAATACAAACAGACGTTCTAGCTCCTCTAAATGGTCGTGGATCAAATATTGATTACCAGCCTTCTGTTTTCATTCATTCTTACAAAGATAACGCTGGAAAAACTTTTCAACCCGACACCTTCAACCCATACGCTTTTAATTGTCTATGTGTAGGATTTCCTCCTAATTCATTTGAGTATAAAGGAAGTCTTTCTTTCCATCTATCTTCCGATAACCACTTTAGTCTATTAAATGGAAGTAAGTTCCATTGGCATGGAATTCCTAAGTTAACATGTATAAATCTATCTGTAACTCCTATTAACAATAATTATTCATAATTAGAATTTATTGATTTTTATGAAACAAAACACATAATCTAAAAATTAAATTACTAGAAAAGACTGACTTACCGCATTCAAAGTCCTTGAAAAAGAACGTGTTTGTAGTCTTCCACCATCGTTCTAATATAACTTGAACACCTTGAGTCCCGTTGTTTCTAGGTTGTATTTGATATAGATGTCGCCAAGGATATCTTCTCGCCTCTCTTGAACAACAGGAGGAAGTAATCTGAAAAAATTGTACGTAATCACCATCCTCTTAGATGTATAGCGTTACATCGCCCCTCATTATCGTAAAGGTGATTAGAGAATACACCTTCACAGGCTACTAATCTAACATTATTAAACTCATAATTTGTATCCACAACAAAACTTACTCCACCGCTCAAGTACTAGTAGATGCTTTCCCTTTTTGTTTCTTTTTTTTTTCTCTCATATCTCGTTTAAGATAATCGTTTTAGAACAAAAGTTTAAAGAAAATCAAAGTGGTTTTCTTAAGGTTTTCAAGAAGAATTGAGAAGAGTTTATAAGAGGTGGGAGTATAGTTGCATGTATTTATAAAGCGTCGAACTCTTCATGCGGTGGCGATATTGATTATATCGACAACGATATAGTGAATTTCGACAACGATATTATGATTATCGCCGCTAGGATTCGATCGCTTCAATGTTTCCAAGTAAATACAAGAATGGTTTGGCATGCCACCTAGCATGCCAAACACCATTTTTTTTGGCATGTGCATTGGAAGAGGCCTTATCAATAAGAAATCTTTCTACTTGTCTTTATCTTCTTCTCATAATCCACTACAAAAAAGGAAAGTATGTTCGATTAAATTATTAAACCAGATTACCATTATACCCGTGAAGCTACAAATTTTTGCACAATAACCATTTAATATTAAGCCACACTTCTTTCACCTTCTCCTCCTTCTGCAAACTGTAGCCGCCACCACTATCATCCATTTCTCTACTACGTTCTTACTACCGCTGCAACCGTCTATCAAAAGGGAACTTAAATCAAATGGAGATTTGGGTTAAGCATGTCTTTAGTATGCAAAACCCTAAAAAATAATTGGAAATCACTTGATTTCTTTGGTACAGAAAACAATTGAAACCATAGATTTCCATTGCAGGTATGTCATCTGTTTGTGTAACACTTGAAAAGATGTTCTTGTTGTCGTGAATTTCTGATGAATAGGTTGTATTTGAATTAAAAAAACCATGTTTCTTCTTCTTCCCTCTGTACATCTCTGCTGAAAATCGGTGAAAGATTAGGACATGTGGGTTAGTTTTGAATTCAAAATCTCAGTAGAAAACAATGGAAAATTGATTTTTTATACTTGATTGATCAAATTGGTCATACAATTTCAACTTAGAAACTCTAATTTATCATGGGTTTGTCTTGAATCTGGGAATTAGGGTTCTTCAATTTGGGGAAGAACCTCAATCTAGGTTTGAAGTTTGAATGTACTGTCATGGAGGTGGGGCCGAGAAGAGGGATGAATGTTTGATGTTGTGAGTTTGGGTTGCTCGAGTTCAATGAGAAGCTATTTGATTTGAATTTTCACAACAAGCAGCTATGTCTAATCTTCCAGAAGATGTAGTCATCAACATACTTTTGAGGTTGCCGGTAAAATCAGTAATACGATTCAGGTGCGTATGCAAGCAATGGCTAAAGTTATTTAGTGATCTTAATTTTATTAAACTGCACTTCGATATTTGTACTGAAAATGAAAACTTAAGGCTTATGTTTGGTGGGGAAAACATGTACTCTATACATTTAAGTTCAATATTTCATGAGGTTGTCACCCAGATCGATTTCCCTTTCAAATCTAATGATTATGACATGTCTATAGTAGGTTCTTGCAATGGGATGCTTTGTATAGCTAATATGAAACAGACCATTTGCATTTGGAATCCATGTACAAGAATGTTCAAAGACATACCAACATCACCTCTTAATTTGCTTCCCCAACGTCGTCCAATTGGTGGAATGAAACAGGGATTTGGGTATGATTTTCAAAATGAAGAGTATAAACTTGTAAGGTTTTGGTATAACTATGGTAATGGTTCTATAGCCGGGGTCTATAAAGAGGGATCAGATACATGGAAAGCGAATCAAGTCATACCTTGTGTCTTGGATGATGGAAATGCATTTGGGGTGCTTGTGAATGGATATCTTCACTGGATAGCGAAACATTGTTTCACATCAGAAACTCGGAGACTTGCACTTTCATTGCTGCCACTGACAGAAAATGTGAATAATATGTTTCACGTTACGGTTGGTGTATTGAATGGGGACCTTTGCATAACTGATTATTGTGTTCCTTTGCTTAGTGTTGATATATGGGTAATGAAGGATTATGGAGTAAACGGTTCTTGGAACAAATTACTTATGATTCCCATACAAACAGCTATGCCATCCATAGCCCGCTTGAAGCTGTTACATTCCTTTAAGAATGGGGAACTTGTACTCAAGATGGGTAAGGACACCTTACTTTTGTATCATCCTAAGTACAGTGACTCTAGAATTGTGAAGATCAGCGGCATTCCTGCTGGCCTGTATGATATGGTGACTTTTGTTGGGAGCCTATTTCCAGTTAACTCGGGTTATTTTTTGGAGCCAGAGCGTAGTGAAGAAGTATCTATTGAAGAAGTAGATACTGAACAAAGTAAGAAGCCGGAAAATAAAAGCAGAAACTTCTTAAGAGGTACGAATATAACTTGCAAGTAAGTTCATTATGTTAGTGACATTCACAATGTTATGCTAATTCTTGTTTCATTTATCAGGGTTGCTGTCCATTTTCAATTGTTTCAGTGGGTGATGAAAAGTATGAAGATGTTTAGCTGGGAGGTACGATTTGTGGTAATCCTTGTCTGGAGTATGTTTATTTGTTGTTGATAATTTTGATGTATTACAAAACGATTGCGAGTACAACTTTACGGTTCTGTTTTTTTATATAAGTTAAAGAAACAAGCCAAGTGACAATTTTTTCAATTGCAGCAATTTCTGTTTTAATGTTTAATGTCAATTAAGAAGTGTACTCAAGTATACACCATACCTTCATGTCTCCCTGTGCATCTGGCACAAACATATTCTCCCACATGTTGGTGGAATCAATGCCAAGCTTCGGTATCTAGAAAATATTTATAGAGTTCTGGTCTTACAAAAACAATAGTTTTTCATTCGGTTTTGTTGGAGGATGAAACACCGTTAAGTATGGGAGATGAGATTTTACAAAAATAAATGGAGTGAAAAATGTATTACACAAGAAAAATAGGAGGATAAATGAGGATTTTTACGTTGCAGGCTTGCCTGTCTGTGCTGGAATCAAGAATATAATCTGAAGTAGAAGGTTGAGGAGTTTCTTTTCACTCTTCATCTGCTTCTAGACCTGGAATGTATTCCAAACTAACGTCGAAAATTACAGGACTATTTGCAGCTACTCTTGGCCTTCCTGGTGCTGAAACTAGACCCTTAGGAAATGCCAACTGTAAAACAGCACAAATTGAAGGCAAACAACATTTCTTTTAGTTTTCTTTCAGTTTTCCTGAGTTCTTCCAGAAAAACTGCAGGTTCAGTTGGTATACTATTTTTCTATCTTAATGGGGTACTTACAGGTCCAGGAATGTAGAGCCGACGTTTTCCTCCGGTTTGCATGGTCAATAATCCTTCATCAAGTCCCTTGATCACCTAATTCAGTTGTAGAACATAATAGCAATCAACAAACAGCTGCATGGGCAAGGGAGTTGAAAAGAAATTTAAGTTAGAAAAACAGATTCGACATTTACCTGACCAGAACCGACGCGGAAAATATACGGCAAGCCTTTCTCCAGGGAACTGTCAAATCAAATAGAAAAGAGAATTAGAACAGGTAACCAACACTGAAACTCCGAAGATCCAAGCTATACTCATACTGGGACAGGAGTTACGGCATACCTGTCAAATATTTGTCCAGAAGGTACCATGGCAACATAGTTGGCGGCCACCTAAGACGATGAAAATGATGAAGAATTGAGCAAATGTAAGAGAACTCTGACCAAAACAAAATAAAGAGATAAAACTAACTCTGTGTTATAAGAGGAAGTTGCATTGTATACCTGAAATCCAGTAGGTGGAGTAGGACCTCGACCAACTATTATGTCCTTGTACTGCAAGCCCGACTCTGTAGTTACCATAGGTGCCTTCATATACCAGAAAAATTCTGCAAGTTAGGCTTCTTCCTCCCACTGTAAAAGCTACCCACGAAAAATTGGGTATTTCTGCTGCTCAAATCCTAAACTGAAAAATGAGAGACGGAGAGGATATGTAAGCTCACCATACATTTTCAAGCTCCTTTTCACAAGCAGCGTCACATAGTCTTGGCTTTTCTTCAGGAGGCAAGCCTGCTCCCCTTGCATCAGATGAGGACATAACAAGCGAAGGTATACTCAAAGCCAAACCAATTATATCTCTACGTTTCATTAGGGTGGTTTGATCTTCTTCATATTCTCTTGGACTCGCAGATTCAGCCCGAAACTCTTGACTCAAGCATCCCACTGTTGCACTCTGGATTCTAAATCTGCCTATGCCCCGAGAAGTGGTAAACACTGATCTTTTACTAAATGTAGGACCTATTAGAGGAAATCAATTTGATATGGTTATACAAGAAATGTTTGACTATTTTGCGCATTATTTAGTAAAACACTTGTTTGAGTTTTGGATAACGGCCTTATCCCTTAAAATAGCTTGGAGGGGAACTGAACCTGCAACCACCTAATTGTGAGGTTATTAGGTTGGCATTCAGCTAGCCCCTGTGGTTATAATGTTAGCAGATAATCATAGTTTGGGTAGATTCTCCATGAAGTTGTACTTGCGAAGCCGATTACTGCTTCTAGAAATCATAAGTTTTTTCTGTGTCACCATTATTCAGAATACAAATGCTAATTTTCTAAAGCTGAAACAATTTGACAACATTTAAAACCTTGGAATTCAAGTTTTGAAATCAAGAAAAACAGAATGGCCACTGACACACATTATCTAATTTTACATATTGCAATCAATAAAAGTATGAATATTGGGGAAAATTGTAAAATTCAAGTACTCAAAAAGATTCAAAAGAAAACAGATACTTAAGCGCACATAATTGAAATTGTAATTGTGTAATCAATATGACCAGTGCAATGTCAAAAAAGGGTTTACCTGATGGAAGGAGAAGGGATGAAGCAGAAGAAGCCATTTTCACAAGAAGTGTTTCTGGGGAAGAGATTTTGTGTCACATTTTTAAGTGGATAATGAAAAAATATACAAACATTTTTGATATATCTACAAGGGAATTTTGTTTCCGCCCCCCTAATTTTTTAGTTTCCTGCAGTTTTCCTTACCAATTGAAACCCAAAATGCCCAACTAGCAACACCTCATGTAATCGTTTGAAAGGATTGCAAATATATGCAACTGCTCTGAGAATCCATTCAATCACTGGAGACTGTAAATATGTTGCTAGCTAGATGCTAGCCAAGTCCATAAACTTCAGGTGGGTTTCTTAGAGAAAGTCTTATTATGGAATCCATCCTATTTCAAGTGTGGAAAAACTATGGAATGTCAAGTCTAGTGGCTTCCAAATTGGTGTTTTCCATGAAAAATCAAAGCAGGGTTCCAAGATTTCGTGGTACGTCGCGTGGAATCCATATGAACGCCAATCAGAATAGCGTAAAACGCTATTCAAAATAGCGCAGTAGAAGACGAAAAGCGCTATTGTGAATAGCGTAAGTCAAGCGCTAGTAAGAATGGATTTGAGCGCCAGTTTGAATAGAGTTTATCGGCGCTACTCTTATTAGCATTCAACGCTATTAAGAATAGCATTCAACGCTATTGAGAATAGCTTTATCCAAAATTTATCTTAGCTACATCCTTCTAACACCACATGAATGAATTTTCTGTTTTTGAAGTTCATGTTTTCTACAAATTGAGATTCAAAAACTTAAAAAATTCAAAACAAAATCTTCAAAAAAAAAAAAAAAAGTTTGGAATTAAATATTTAAAATTAGCTAATTTGAACCAACAAGATTACGTGAACCGAATTTCATTGATTAAAATAACTTAAAATTACATGGATTGAAATAACTTAAAATTACATGGATTGATATAACTTAATATAACTTTTCATTTTCAAGCTTCATCATCGGTATAATCGCGGGATTTAAGCTCCGGGAAGGTTGTTTTTAAGAAATTGGTAGACATGATCATGTGGGGAATCTATGCCGGCCCTTCATTCTAAAATAGAGAGTTTTAGCCTGCGCCTCCTACAAAATAAACAAACATAATCTCACATAAGATCAATGATTTAAAATACGTATGTAATTGAAAATAAGAGGTCTTATTGAATAATACTTACAACTTCTTCTAATGTAAATCCTCCCATTGGCATATTTGCATAAATTGAATGTATGAGGCCCATATAAATTTTGGTCTCTTTTCATCATAGCCCACCTATTTTTTATACTCTTCCTTGTTCTTCTGTTTTCATTTCCACCATCTTCTTCTACAAAGGCTTGAAACACCCTCTCTCAAAAGTTGTTGGCATTATCATTTCCAACAATCGGAATGAGGCTAACTCTTGAAAAAGCTCTTGTGATTGCCAAATCTTCACTTCTAGTGTATGCCATACTTGCAAAGAATTGAAAGAAGCTTTGAAAAAATAAAAATCTAGAAAGCAAAGAAATCATGAGATTTTGGGATGGTTTGTTTTGAGCTAAATAAGGCAATTTATAGATAAAAATTTGAATCTGAAAAATAAAGCCGTTGAAACGCTACTGTAAATAGCGCTAAGCGATGTTCTTATCCGTTGATTAGAAGAAGCCGTTAGAAATCCAATGGTTAGGAGATGAACGTTGTTGTTAATAGCGTTCGGCGCTATTAAGATTGGCGCTAGGAGCCATTCTGATTAGCGCTTTTCTCCAAAAATTTACAGAACCTACTCAATTTTTCCAGTTCTATACTTAGTTTTTTTTCACCTCTCTTATTTTTTCCTCTTCAACAAACATGTTTTTGGAATCATCTCAACATTGAAATCAAATCGAAAGTAAGATATGATGAATTCACATCAAAATTAAAAGAAAGATATAATGAAATTAAAACTTGATTGATTCATACTTCAATTACATTGATTCTACTACTTCAAATTAAAGAAAAAACATAAATGGCAAACATGAAATTAAAACTTGATTGATTCCCCATAAACATTGATTCCACTACTTCAAATTAAAAATGGCAAACATGAGGATACTTTAAGTTCTACCAAGTGTTCTAGGAGGATAACCATGTTTTTCCAATATTCCATTTTTCTTATCCAATATAAATTGTTGCTTCCATTCCGGCAAGGTCTCAACTTCCACATCCAATAAATCGAGTTCATGTTTCTCCAAAGCCAAATCCATGGATTTCTTGTTTGTCTATGCAATAGTTAGTAAATATCCTTCTTGAGTATCCAATCTAGCCATATTCTTTGCATTCTCTTCACTAAAATGTTTCAATATACGGTCGGTTCCGTCGTTGATTGACGATATCTCCGAAGCTTCCCTTTGTTGAGCCCTTTTACCCGGTGGTCGACGACTTCGTACCATCTTGGGTTACTTCTTGTCGGAGCACTACTTGTTGATGCATCAATACTAGGAGCTTCCGAATACGATTCTTGATTTTGGGTAGGATCAAAATCTTCGGGATTGAAACCGGTAACATGGTCTTTGAAAAGTCGGTACACCTCTTCATGTTTAAAAGGTTTTCCACCTTTAATCCTACGATATTATAATCTAGCATTTCTATCCTACAAAAAACAAATAACAAACAAATACCCAAGTTAGAAATCGGACAATAATATTAAATAGAATGATATACATATAATTTATAAGAAACCTAACACTTACGATATCTTCAATTCCGCATCCGCTTCCATTGTTTCTATGCATATTTCTTAAGATACCAACCCAAACTTAACCTATTTCTTCATTGGACCAAATCTATTTTGCAATTTATGAACAGTCCTATCATTCTTGTTCCCAAAAATACTTACATAAGCATTGAATACCCTTTCCCATAATTGATTTGATTTTTGATCAACTCCGGCAACACCATCAAGTGTAATGCTTATCCAAGCTTTGGTGATTGCAACTCTTAAGCTGTAGTGTATTTTGCCATGGTGAAAAAAAAAAGTCTAAATTGAAAGAAGGTATTCAATTGAATTTTTAAGAAGATGGAGAAAAAAATCTAGAGATTGAAAGGTTTTGGTTTGAGCTGAAGAAGCCAAGTTTTATAGGGAAAAATTTGAATTCCAAAAAATAGCCGTTGAAGCGCTATTAAGAATAGCGCAGCTATGTCATCCGTTCATTAGAAAGAGCCGTTCAAAATCAATGGCTCAGATGTAGATGCTATTCTCATTAGCGCTTAGCGCTATTCTTAATAGCTCTAAACGCTATTCTTATTATCGCTTTTCTCCAAAAAGTTAGAGAACCTGCTCAAGTTTTCCGATTTTATACTTAGTTTTTTTTTCTAGTCTTTTAAAATTTTTCAAGTTCCATACTTAGTTTTTTTTCTTCTCTTCTAAAAACAATCAAAGCCATGACCATAAAAATCCAATAATATTACATAGTTTTAAAATTTAGAATTCATAGTATTGCAACCAGGTTAATAACATATTGAAAGTTCATTAAAAAAAAACGACTAAATCTGTTGTTGTGGGTAAACATCGGTTGGATCCATTTCACGAGCATGCACTATATCATGATGATCTCTAAACACACTAGTAGACCATGGTTTCCATACCGTTCCAACAATTGTCCTCAACTCAATTTGTTGGCGAGCCTCTTCCAGATTCAACCCAAAAACCCATTTCGAATCAGACCCTTTTATCCTCAAGAACACCAACACATTATTCCGACTTTAACAGTTTAACACTACCCTTTGAAACTTCACTAGACTTTCACGCTTAAATATCATCATTGCAGGCCATACATCAATAGGTGCATCTTCTTTGAGAAAAGGCGTCAAAGTACGAAAATATATGTAAAACCAATATTCTAAAACATTCCACCCATGTTTTTTCCACCTCTAACAATCGCATTCATGCTACTATACAAGTGACTAAAACAAGCCGAACCCCAATCATAATTACCAATTGCATTCAAATCACGCAAGGAAACGATCCAACCTTTTCTTGCTCTTGTAGTGGTACGTGCCAATAAAACTTTTGAAATCACCCATAATAAGAAGTATCGAGTCACAATCTCCTAATTTTCATCGCAATTGCATTTTCCTTAATATATTTTGTGAGGCAACTAATGGGAAACTTACCTCGACTTCTTGATGTAGTTTGAAACCCATGCATAGGTCCAAAGTAGGTATCCTCTAGGTCTCTATATTCATCACTACGATTCCATCTACTTGTAGCGGCGTGTTTCAATCTTTCACGACCATTTCCAATAGGAAATCCGG
Source organism: Papaver armeniacum (assembly GCA_023531295.1). Lineage (NCBI taxonomy): Eukaryota > Viridiplantae > Streptophyta > Magnoliopsida > Ranunculales > Papaveraceae > Papaver > Papaver armeniacum. Next base: position 629,568 of record JAJJWW010006055.1, on the reverse strand, counting down.
TTAAGTGAACAAAATCTAAAGGGGTGAAACCTATTTCGAAGTTTGGGAAATGAAATGAATTGGTGCTACACCACCACCTCTCTATGATTGCATAAGATAATTGTTGATCACATCTCTTAATTCTAATTTCATAAAATCTAGCAAGCCCGGAATTTCGAAGAACTACACTAGCTCTTTCATTAATCACCACACGATTATATAAATCCTCAAGGTCCTCCCAATTACTTCTAAACTGAATATCATGGTTTTGAGCAACTAGGTTTATACTTGTAGCAACATGTTTCTCATCCCAATCCTTTGAACTCAATATCATATACACATCTGTATCCATAATCTATACAAAATCATCAAATAAAAACAATATAGTCACACAATGCACTCAAATTGTTTACATAATGTAAACTAAAAATGTTAATTCATGGTAATTTCATGTCAAAGGGTTTGTTCATGATCTATAACCTCTTGAAACTATGTTACCCTAAGTTTCATGTCAAATTAGTTATTCAACAAACAATATTATGTAAACAATATCAAATCATGAAAAAATTCAAATTACAAGGAATTTACAAATCAAGTAACCTCTCGTTGGATTCTCAATCAAATTGAGAAATTGAAGTATCCCTAGTTTGTGAATGATTTGGTCATAAAATCATTCATTTTGAATAAGAAAAGGGTACATGTTCATCAAGAATCAACCATAGTTGGAGTTAGACGCAATATATGTAAGAACTATTTCGGATAACAATGCTCTTCTTCTAGAATTAGCTCCTACTGCTAGATTTAATTCTAACTTCAATATTGAGAACCATTGGCTAAAACATCCAGATTTCGTTAATTTGGTGAATATATGGTTGAGGTCTATGACTTTTGTGGGGACTCCTGATTATGTTTTGTTTAGAAAACTACAGAACCTGAAGTTATTTATAAAAAGATGGAGTAGGGGGGTTTTAGCAGTGTGAAGAAGGAGGAAGATGAGTTAACGACCAACATTAGATTTCTGAATTTGGCTGAAGAAACTACAACTTTATCTACAACACAGTTAGTGGAGAGAGCTAACCTACTAGTCAAGTTGAACAAATTGAAGATTTTAAGAGCAAGAATGACGTTTCAGAGAGCGAAGGTGCAAGGATTCAAGGAGGGTGACAAGAACACGATATACTTCCATAGGATTGCCAATGTAAAGAAGAAAATGAGCTGTATTAAGAAGTTTGAGATTGCTGGTGTGGACGTTTTTAATCAGGAGGTTATTCAGCAGGAAATACAACAATATTATACATTTATTTTCAGTGCTACTACTACATTGACGCCTTCTTTTGGTAAAATGACTTTCAAGAGTATTGATACAACGGGATTGGATTGAGAGACTGTTTTCTGAGGAGGAGGTTATGGAGGCTATCAAGAAGTGTGGTGCTAATAAAGCTCTGGGACCTGATGGGTACAACTTAGATATTTATAAAGCTTGTTGGGGCACCTTGAAGGATGATGTTTTGGCTGCGGTTAATGAATTCCATTCCAAAGTTAAGATACATTGGCGCCTCAATATGTCTTTTATTAAACTCATTCCTAAGAAGGATAATCCGGCGACTATAAGATATTATAGACCTTTGAGTCTCATTAGCAACTTTTATAAGGTAATTTCTAAATTGCTTGCTGAAAGGATGAAAGTTGTTATGTCGGGCTTAATCTCTAACGAACAAGGTGCATTTATGAAACATAAGCAAATCTTGGATGGCATTTTAATTGCTAACTAGTGTATTGATAGCAGATTAAGGTAGAAGAAGCCGGGGATTTTATGTAAGATAGACATGGAAAAGGCATTCGACAATGTTAATTGTCCTTCTTTATTTTCTATCCTTAGGAAGAATGACTTTGGTGAAAAATGGATTCAGTGGATAAATTGGTGCATGCACTAGTGCTCAATTCTCTATTTTGGTTAACGGTAAAGCGACTAATAGAATAAGACCTTCAAAAGGAATTAAACAAGGTGATCCTTTGTCGCCTTTCCTTTTCCTTCTTGTGGTGGAGGTGCTCTCTATGATGCTTAATGAGGCCATGGCAGATGATAGAATTGGACGATTCCAGGTGGAAACGGGTGGTACTGTGATCTCTCATCTCTAATTTACAGATGATACTATTATTTTCCTTAATGCTTCTAAGGTACGTGGAGGTAAGGAGGTTTCTAATTATTCTATTGATGTTTGAAATTTTGACGGGGTTAAAGCTAATTAAACTTAGAGAAAAGTTCAATGAACAGTATTTGGGCGGATGATATGATTAGTGACTTGGCTTTGGAGCTGGACTGTAAGATTGATGTTTTGCGAATATCTATTTGGGTATGCCAATCGGGGCTAGTAAGAGAAATGTAGCAATCTGGGATATTGTAATTGAGAGAATGAAAAAGAAATTAGCTGCTTGGAAGAGGAAATTTCTAAACAAAGCTGGTAGAGTAACTCTCACTAAAAGTTCTTTGGAAAGCATAACAACGTATTACATGTCTCTTTACTATTTACCGGTGGCTATGGAAAAAAAATTGAATACAATTATGAGGAAATTTCTTTGGGGTGAGGATGAGGACAATAAAAAGATGAGTTGGGTTTCGTGGAAGAAAGTGAGGAAACATAAAAAGAAGGGGGGATTAGGCATAAGAAGTTTAAGATTAAAAAATAGATCACCATTGGCAAAGTGGCATGGTAGATATAACAAAGAAAATCTGCTTGGGGGTGAAGGATTATGTGCGAGAAGACAAAAGAAGAAGAGTTTGGCTTAGTAACTCTTCGGACTAGGGACCCTATAGGAAAAAGTATGTGGTTTGAAATTTTGAAATCTACTATGGATTTTTTTGATTCAGCTGCAATACAGGTGAAGAGCGATCGAAGCATTAGATTTTGGCATGACTGGTGGATTGAAAAAGGTCTTTGAAGGATAAGTATCCAAGATTATACAGGGTTAGTACCGAGAAATTTGCTTCAGTGGTTAACATCAGGAGTAATACTTGGAGTTTTGTGTTTATAAGGGACCTAGACCCAGCAGAGTGCATCGACCTGATGGAATTGAAGCATGACGTGAGGAATGTGGCTTTAGTGCCTGCTGAATATGACGAAATTGTGGGGGATAGCATTGCTAAAGGAATTTATCAGGCTCTCTAAGCATCGGACGAAGATTTGGATTGCTGCAAGGTTACATCAAGTGAGCTAACTCCTCCTAAAGTTCTTTTCCCTAATATGGGCGGCATTGCATAACTCGGTTCCAACTAGGCAGATGCTGCAGAGAAGAAGGGTTCAAATCAACTCGAATTTTTGCTTGTGTTGCAACGCCTGTGTAGAAACACAAGATCATCTCTTTATTTTTTGTGAGCGAGCTGTGCATCTGTGGAACTATTTTTTATCCTCTCTTCGGTTGAGGTGGGTTTGGCCGCTGATTTCAAAGGTGTCTTGTTGAGTTGGAGGTTGGAAAGGGTTTCTAAGCACATCAAGATTATATGGCATCTTCTTCCTTTTGCAATTTGTTGGGAGCTTTGGTTAGAAAGAAATAGAAGGGTGCATGGAGGAAGACCTAAATCTGCGGAAGAATTGATTGTTGCGATCAAAATGGACATCTACCTATGGAGTTCATCTACGGAAGCTTTTAAAGATTTTTTCAACGAATCAAGTTATCCATAATTGGGAAGACTTAGTTTTAATGTAATGGATTTTTTCTTTGTTCTCTTCTGGTGCCTGACGACTTTTTTGTATATATCTTGTATATATATTTTTTCCCTTTAATATATCCTTTCTATCTAAAAAATTTTTGTTGATTACACGACAAATTTTGCAACATAATGCAAAGTTTTAGGTAACATGCCAATTTGAATAAGGCCTATCTTGGATCAATGCTGGGGCATAAGGCCTATTTGGATCACCAAGCAAAATACGACCCTACATGCTTCAAAAGAACAAAAATATATATACGGGCATACGGTGCTAGCACCGGATAACTTTAGGTCAATGCAACATTTCGAGTAAAACATATCTTATACTATAATAAAGAAAAGACCCCTTTTTGGTGAACCTTTTTCACATGACAATAATACCCCATTAACTAAGCTTTTAGTTAATATTTGTATATTTACAGGAATGTCATTGTTTTAAAAATAGATCAAAAAATTAAAACTTAGATATCTTTAAAAATACACATCGGATTTTTGCAAAATTGATATATTTGGAAAGCTCTTTAAATTATCTATGTAATGAGTATAAACAAGGATATTAAATTTTTATTTTAAGATTTTTTCTCCCATTATTATCAAATTTGGTGTTGTTAAAAGAATCCAATTCAAGCATGTGCATCGCACATGTGGCCTTACTAGTGACCTATAATCAGGGGCGGAGCTACAGCCAGGCTTCTCTTGGCTTAAGCCACCCCAAAGCACACAAAAAAACAGTTTTTAACAGCCTATTTTTAATGGGCCAAAATTTAGTGGACTAATATTAAGCTTGAACCAGGGTATAAAATTAGTCAAGCACGGGGTGTCTAACATTCCCAGTTCCGCCCCTGCTGCTATAATAATGCGAACGCTTTTAGATTTTACTCTCCTAGAAAGACAGAATGGCATCATAATTCCAGTAACGCACCACAAAACCAGTTGTTATTGGAAAGGAATCAAGCGAGAGACTTGATTCAGTGGGAAAGTATGACCATATCAACATCATCATTATTCAAATTAAAGGAAGGACTATGCCAGCGAGAGCCTTGTAAGTTCCCCAGCAATAAGTTCTATAAAACTGGACCCACGAATGTCACATTTGGAAGTTGATAAACATACGTGCAATAAACTTGAAAGGAAAAGGATTAATGGGAACCTGACACAAATGCGGCTGTTTGGTAGCAACTTTAATAGCACCTTTAGAAGGTGAGGAAAACCACTTTGATTAAGGCCTTATATTTAGATCTCTCATACGTACGGGCATATATATATATGCTATGGTAATGAGTGGAGCGGCCCTTCCATATTATATTTAAGTTAATTAAGCGGATTATAGGATGTGAGACTATTTGTCCTTTCACACGCCCCTTCACGTGTAAGGCTAGTCACTGGGCCTCACACGTGGACCTACGTACGAGTTACCAGCCCACTCCGTAACAGGTGACGTGCGAGTTACCAGTCCATCGGTAATAGGTGTACACAGGTGAGTGACTAAATCAAGGGGTAACACCTCGGCCAATATCGAAGATCGGCCTACACCCCCGTGTACAAGTGAAAAGTAGGTTAAACACTTCGACCGAAGAATCGGCCTACACCTACGTAAAGGTGTCCTGTCTTGGGCTTAGCTCTGATACCATGTTAAAGTCTGCGGGCACCCAACTCAAAACCAATTGGCAATGAGTGGAGAGGCCCTTCCATATTATATTTAGGTTAATTAAGCGGATTATAGGGAAATGGGACTATTTGTCCTTTCACAGCTTGAAAGCTTGTTACACCCATTACACAAAGCTGCAAAAAGTTTCAAAACAGAAAAAAACTCTTACATGCTCGGATTGTTGTCAAAAGATAGGAATGGAAAATCCAAAAAGGTAGTTGTTCAACCGAATCAGCTCAGGGCACATCAACTCGTTATCCTTCCACTGCTAAGAAAGGGAAGTATTCGCTGCTATGTGAAGCTAGCCTGATGTGAGCTCCTCCAATACAGTGGTGGCCAAAGCCCAGCCTACGCCAGGAGCATGAAACCCACTCCTAACTTGGAACAGGTGAGTAAATCCACCTGAATGTGCAACCAGCTTAATGTCCTGGCCGCTCGGTTACTAGCTCAAGTGTTAAGTTTGTTTATACGCTTTGTACTCACGCCAATCGTCGTCATTATTTATCAGTCATTAGTATAGAGACTCTGTTTGATGGATGTCTGGGCCATATAGGCATATTTTCACTGTAGAGGGTGTCAAGTCCTTACTTTGTCAACTTGCATGAATCCACTAGCATCGGAGACCCAAATGAAATACAATCAATCAGTTTCAACAGATTTGGTGTATTTAGAGTTGATTCTAGAATTTCTCATACTGCGTTTGACCGGAAAATAAAACAAAAAAAAAATTGATTTCAAAGTAACAGAACAAATGTCTTTGAACTCAAAATCTCATAGTGGTTGCGAATACTTAAGAAATACTAGAAAAAAACATTAAACAGTAGAAGACATGAAATTAGTTTCCCAGTGTGCTGTGTTGCTTACTTTTGATTTTGTCAGAAATTCTCAAATAAATAGTCTAAGTTACCGACGAGATAATTAATGACTCCGGGTTTTCTCTGCTCAAAAAGCTTATGAGCAGAGATGCTACAGCTATCGTCATCATCTATACAAAATTCAGAAAGCTTGTTACACCCATTACACAAAGCTTGCAACCCTAGATCACATAACTTTGTGCACCCGTAAGCAGTGAGACGTTCCAAATTTTTGCAATTCCTGCCAATAGCTTCCCATCCTTCTAGCTCTACCTCATCACAATTTTCCAGCCTCAATTCCCTTAATAAAGGGCAACTTTTTGAGATCGTTATAACTGCTTCAGTATTAATAGATCGAACCTTGTTCACTTCATAGGTTGATGAGATCAGTAGAGACTCAAGCCCACCACCACTAACAATCGCAATAATCCCTTCTGGTTTCAGTTTGCACCTGCATGCGTCAAGATGTCTTAGGGTGGGCGCACACCCTAGAAAGCCAACACCTGTTATCCTTTTGCAACAGTCAATACTAAGTGAACCTAGTTTGCGACAGTTTTGTAAGAGAGAACTTATTCCTGAATCAGTTACCAAGTGACAACATGAGAGGTTAACCTTCTCTAAGGATGAACAGCATTTTGCCAGGGCCTCTAAACCTTTATCAGTAATATGAGTAGAGCCCAAACTTACATCTACCAAACGAGGGAACCAAGAGAATATTGTAGACAATTCGCCATCTGAATATTCAGAGCAATCATCTAAGCACAAAGATTGAACTTTTGATTCATAGAATCGTGGCTTTGATGCAACAATATCTGTTATCTTAGGGCATTGTCTTAGAGACAAATATTTGAGGCGTTGGAATCGATTCAGCAACTTACAAAGAACCGCAGGACTAATTATTGGATACGTATTAGAACAATAACGATCTTCCCACCATAAGGATTCACGATTGTTGTTCTGAATATAAAGCCATCGACGACAAGTTAATCCAAAGGAATTTCGATCTTCTCTAGTTTCTAGACGATTGTTGTTCTATAGCTATTTTAGGGTTTTCATCGAGCGATAACCTTGAATACGAGTAGCATGATAATATTACGATTTGTAGTGATACATCCTTGTAGTCATATGTAGAAATTGACCTTTGTTCGAATTGTTTGCGCAATGTAATACAATTGCATTGATTAGCCTATTTCTGAAACTTAATGCTCCTAGGAATTGAACTTGATTAGCGCAAGGCGTTAGGTTATTCTTTAGGTAGAATTCACACACGCAGCTCTAATGTGTGTGTGATGAATTAGGAAATTTACTTTAGTATTCTTGCAATAAGGTATTCTATGGCTTTTGATGATAGCGAGATTAAATACGAATTCTATTCATATATTCAAAAACTTGTTTACAATTGAAGATGAAACCTTTATCCAATATTTTCACCTCATTGATTTGCGTGATTTATTTCTTTGCTTTGCTTTTATTTTAGTATACTTTACGAACATCGTAAAATCCCCCCGTGTTACTTATAAGATACCGAAACATATTGACAACCAAGACCTCTCTGTGGGAACGATCCTTTCTTGCCCTTGCTTCATTATATATTTTGAGTAGTAAGAAAGTGTAATTTATATTTGTGTTGGCTAACAACCGATCAGACTCCTGATTATGTTTTGTTTAGAAAACTACAGAATCTGAAGTTATTTATAAAAAGATGGAGTAGGGGGTTTTGGCAGTGTGAAGAAGGAGGAAGATGAGTTAACGGCCAACATTAAATTGCTGAATTTGGCTGAAGAAATTACAGCTTTATCTACAACACAGTTAGTGGAGAGAGCTAACCTACTAGTCAAGTTGAACAAATTGAAGATTTTAAGAGAAAGAATGACGTTTCAGAGAGCGAAGGTGCAAGGATTCAAGGAGGGTGACACACGATATACTTCCATAGGATTTCCAATGTAAAGAAGAAAATGAGCTGTATTACGAAGTTTGAGATTGCTGGTGTGGACGTTTTTAATCAGGAGGTTATTCAGCAGGAAATATAACAATATTATACATCTATTTTCAGTGCTACTACTACATTGACGCCTTATTTTGGTAACATGACTTTCAATAGTATTGATACAACGGGATTGGATTGAGAGACCGTTTTCTGATGAGGAGGTTATGGAGGCTATCAAGAAGTGTGGTGCTAATAAAGCTCGGGACCCGATGGGTACAACTTAGAGATTTATAAAGCTTGGGGCACCTTGAAGGTTTTTTTTTTTTGGCTGCGGTTAATGAATTCCATTCCAAAGTTAAGCTACATTGGCGCCTCAATATGTCTTTTATTAAACTCATTCCCAAGAAGGATAATCCTATTACTATAAGATATTATAGACCTTTGAGTCTCATTAGCAACTTTTATAAGGTAATTTCTAAATTGCTTGTCAAAGGATGAAAGTTGTTATGTCTGGCTTAATCTCTAACGAACAAGGTGCATTTATGAAACATAAGCAAATCTTGGATGGCATTTTAATTGCTAACGAGTGTATTGATAGCGATTAAGGTAGAAGAAGCCGGGGATTTTATGTAAGATAGACATGGAAAAGGCATTCGGCAATGTTAATTGTCCTTCTTTATTTTCTATCCTTAGGAAGAATGACTTTGGTGAAAATGGATTCAGTGGATAAATTGGTGCGTGCACTAGTGCTCAATTCTCTATTTTGGTTAACGGTAAGGCAACTAATAGAATAAGACCTTCAAAAGGAATTAAACAAGGTAATCCTTTGTCGCCTTTCCTTTTCATTCTTGTGGTGGAGGTGCTCTCTATGATGCTTAATGAGGCCATGGAAGATGATAGAATTGGAAGATTCCAGGTGGCAACGGGTGGTACTGTGATCTCTCATCTCCAATTTGCAGATGATACTATTATCATGGGCGGAACTGGGAATGTTTGACACCCCGGGCTTGACTGATTTTGTTCCCCTGGCTCAAGCCTAATATTAGTCCACTAAATTTTGGCCCATTAGAATAGGCTGTTGAAAACTATTTTTTTTTGTGGGCTTTGGGGTGGCTTAAGCCAGGAGAAGCCTGGTTGTAACTCCGCCCCTGACTATTATTTTCCTTAATGCTTCTAAGGTACGTGGAGGTAAGGAGGTTTCTAATTATTCTATTTTGAAATTTTGACAGGGTTAAAGCTAATTAAACTTAGAGAAAAGTTCAATGAACAATATTTGGGCGGATGATATGATTAATGACTTGGCTTTGGAGCTGGACTGTAAGATTGATGTTTTGCGAATTATCTATTTGGGTATGCCAATCGGGGCTAGTAAGAGAAATGTAGCAATCTGGGATATTGTAATTGAGAGAATGAAAAAGAAATTAGCTGCTTGGAAAAGGAAATTTCTAAACAAAGCTGGTAGAGTTACTCTCACTAAAAGTTCTTTGGAAAGCATAACAACGTATTACATGTATCTTTACTATTTACCGGTGGCTATGGAAAAAAATTGAATACAGTTATGAGGAAATTTCTTTGGGGTGAGGATGAGGAAAATAAAAAGATGAGTTGGGTTTCGTGGAAGAATGTGAGAAAACATAAAAAGAAGGGGGATTAGGCATAAGAAGTTTAATATTAAAAAATAGATCACTATTGGCAAAGTGGCATGGTAGATACAATAAACAAAATCTGCTTGGTGGAGAAGGATTATGTGCGAGAAGACAAAAGAAGAGGAGTTTGGCTTAGTAACTCTTCAGACTAGGGACCCTATAGGAAAAAGCATGTGCTTTGAAATTTTAAAATCTACTGTGGATTATTTTGATTCAGCTGCAATATAGGTGAAGAGCGATCGAAGCATTAGATTTTGGCACGACTGGTGGATTGAAAAAGGTCTTTGAAGGATAAGTATCCAAGATTATACAGGGTTAGTACCGATAAATTTGCTTCAGTGGCTAACATGAGGAGTAATACTTGGAGTTTTGTGTTTATAAGGGACCTAGACCCGGCAGAGTGCATCGACCTGTTGGAATTGAAGCATGACGTGAGGAATGTGGCTTTAGTGCCTGCTGAATATGACGAAATTGTGGGGGATTGCATTGCTAAAGGAATTTATCAGGCTCTCTAAGCATCGGACGAAGATTTGGATTGCTGCAAGGTTACATCAAGTGAGCTAACTCCTCCTAAAGTTCTTTTTCCTAATATGGGCGGCATTGCATAACTCGGTTCCAACTAGGCAGATGCTGCAGAGAAGAAGGGTTCAAATCAACTCGAATTTTTGCTTGTGTTGCAACGCCTGTATAGAAACACAAGATCATCTCTTTATTTTTTGTGAGCGAGATTTGCATCTGTGGAACTATTTTTTATCCTCTCTTCGGTTAAGGTGGGTTTGGACGGCTGATTTCAAAGGTGTCTTGTTGAGTTGGAGGTTGGAAAGAGTTTCTAAGCACATCAAGATTATATGGCATCTTCTTCCTTTTTCAATTTGTTGGGGGCTTTGGTTAGAAAGAAATAAAAGGGTACATGGAGGAAGACCTAAGTCTGCGGAAGAATTGATTGTTGCGATCAAAATGGACATCTATCTATGGAGTTCATCTACGGAAGCTTTTAAAGATTTTTTCAACGAATCAAGTTATCCATAATTGGGAAGACTTAGTTTTAATGTAATGGATTTTTTGTTTCTTCTCTTCTGGTGCTTGACGACTTTTTTTGTATATATCTTGTATATATTTTTTTTCCCTTTGATATATCCTTTCTATCTAAAAAAAATTTTGTTGATTACACGACAAATTTTGCAACATAATGCAAAGTTTTGCTGCAAGGGAGAGTTTAGGTAACATGCCAATTTGAATAAGGCCTATCTTGGATCAATGCTGGGGCATAAGGCCTATTTGGATCACCAAGCAAAATACGGCCCTACAAGCTTCAAAAGAACAAAAATATGTATATGGGCATACGGTGCTAGCACCGGATAAGTTTAGGTCAATGCAACATTTCGAGTCAAACATATGACATATAATGGGTCAAAGAAGCAAATTTAGATCTAGAATTCGAGTCATGAGAACGCTTTTAGATTTTACTCTCCTAGAAAGACAGAATGGCATCATAATTCCAGTGACGCACGGACTACAAAACCAGTTGTTAGATATGGTGGAATCCATCCATCTTCCCTATTTCACGCCACCTCAACACTTGGAAGTGTGGATGGAAGCGCAAGTGTAATGGTAGAATAGCAGAAACGCAATTCTTAATTATGCTTAGAAAACGCCATTAACAATGGCGTTTTTCTCAAATTAGATTTCAACAACTCGTTTCAAATCTACGGATAAAAAAAACGCAGATCTTAATGGCGTTTTTTAGCGCTATTCTTATTGGCGTTTAGCGCTATTTTTTAATGGCGTTTCTATGGATTCACGAACCCTTCCACGAAATTATGGAAGGTTGCTGGATTTTCCTCGTGGAAGACCCCAACTTGAAGCCATTAGACTTGACATTCCATGAATTTTCCACACTTGGAATAGCTTGGATTCCACCATAAGACTTACTCTTATTGGAAAGGAATCATGCGAGAGACTTGATTCAGTGGGAAAGTATGCCCATATCAACATCATCACTATTCAAACTAGTTTGTCACCCGTGCGATGCACGGGTCTGTTCATTGCTTATGGAATATTGAATGTTCTTTTTATATATAGAAGATTATATATTACAAAACCGTTCAAGAAAATAAAAATATTAAAAATTTTATTAGCTCTGATCAAAATTATCTTTCCTATAAACATTGTCAAACCAAAAACAAACTCTAAAGCACAAGCCAAAATTATTTATAGCAATGAAATTTTATTATTTTTTAGTTATGCAGCTGACAAAGAATTTGTCGAAAATAGCAAACATCCTTTGTCGTCTATGGTTTTGATGGCTCCTTCGTTGTTTTCTCGATTATTAAACTTGTTTTCGCCTATGATTTCTTTGTCGTCTTTGTATGTCTTTTTTTTTTTTTTTTTTTTTTTTTTTTTGAAGTTCTTTTCTTTTCTTTGTATGATTTTAATTTTCTTTTTATATTGTTCCCCAAGTCTTCTATGTTCTTCTTTTGTGAATTTGGTGTTTTCTGCCATTTTTTGCTACTCTTTTTTATTACCGCGTGTAGGTAGTGATGTTCGTACCTGTATATATTACGAAGATTTTCTAGCTTCATCGTGTGTATTGTTTTGTGCTAAAATGGCTTACATTTGGTTTATTTATATAGACTATAATTAGGGTGTAATTTTTCTTTTTTCCATATTTTGTTTCAATATTTTATCTAAATTTCAATTATATTGAGATATCTTATTTTGTTTCCATATTTTTATCTAAATTGATAAACCCTAATTCTTATTTAGGATAAGCAAGCCATCTTTTTGCAAGAAAAAGATTTTGGACAATGTAGCAACTCAAATTTACTACAAGAAAGATCTAAATTGATATGGTAATAATCCCATACCATGTAGCAACCGAAATTTATATGGTAATAATCCGTAATTTATATAAATAAGAAATGCCTAAATGGATACCCATTTGAAACTCTCATTCCAAAGTGGTGGAAATATTGGTTTGGTGTAGTGCACTACGAATTTGAATCCTAATGGATATAGCAGGTGCATATCATACCCGCGAACACGAGAGATCCAATTACATGCGAAAGATGATGATCGGGAACCGTAAGAAGGTTCAAAAATATCACTTGAAAAACTTACCTATAGATATTGTACAGTGTCCGTTGGTTGATTTATATATACTTCATTCTGTAATATGAAGTGCCCCAAGATTAGTCTTGGGCTAGGGAATAAATTGGATATCAAAGTGGAAATGAACGGTCAGAGTGGTACACAGTGGAGCTTTTTTGGGAAATATGCATCTACGTAAAACAAATTATTGTTTGGGAGGGTCATTGCACTGGGAGGGTTTTTAAGATGTATTATTTCGTAAGAACATCTTTGCTGCATTTTCCTTCTCGTTAAGCTGCAACTTCGAAAATCTTATCTAGTGAGAACGATGTTAGCACAAAATATCATTACAGTAATTAGTCTATGTAAGAATTTCCTACCTTATCTAGGTGCTCCACGCGCTGGAGTTGATCATCATCACCATATTTCATCAACCTTTCTACTGCCCATCCCAGGGCTGTAAAAACTGCAGTTGTTCCCTTCTTGTCCCTTACTCTCATATTCATGTACCTGTAGTTACATAATTTTTCCGGTTAAAAATACGCTCCACATAACTGATTGCACACAATAAACTATTTTACTCACATTGCAACGGCTTCCACCCATTCTGTTATAGCTTTTGCAGGAAGGATTTATGCAGCAAGGATGATTGTCTTTATTATTGTCTTTATTATACTTGACTTTCTTATTACACTCTTGGCAGGCCATATAATACCACACTCGATCGTCAACCAAACCAAGTATTGTGGCTTCGCAGGTGAAAGTCGTGTCCTAATTAAAAATTTCCACATACACCACGAATTTAGCCACTTATAGTTCACCCCATTGCATACTAATGACAACTGAAACATGCATCGCGTACACAATCACTTATTTACCTTGCTTTCCTTCAGGGACGGGCCTAGCAAGGGGCTAACCCGGGCTATAGCCCGTCCCTAGTTTTGCTAAAGAAAATTTATAATATACTGATTTGCCTCATTTTCGGTGTTAGCCCAGCACTGATTTAAAGATAGACCATAGTTAAATTAGCCCATATGTGTGAGTGGGAGTCAAAAGAAATGATACATGTAAGTGAAACCTAGTTTCCCACGCCATGCCAAGTTTCCAACACCCGTCGAAGTCAGATGAGTCAAGAGATTCCTTGGTCCAAGAGATTCCATTTCGACTTCATCCATTTGAAGCTTGTGAAAAGAGTGCGGTGATGCTTTAGGATGATTAGAGGTCGTACAATTGAGCTGATTACAAAGGATTTTGCTAGATTTAGTGGTTAGTTACAGATAATTAGATTACCCAAGATGGATGCAAGTGATTTGCCACTCCCTAATCCCTGAATTTCAATTATAGTGTTTGGTTAATTAATACCTCATTCAAATTGCGAATTATGGTTGACATTCAATTTTTTTGTAAATTACTCATAGTTTTTTATTTCATTGCTTTATTTTTGAACAGATCCAGCAAGGCATGATGTATTTATAGTCGAAGGGTTTTCAGATTTCAAGAGTATTTGCGTATTCATTTGTTCAACATGTCGGATCGAAACTCTTCACATATATAGTACTGTACTTACCTACTTATACAATATTACTGGATAACAATGTTTTTGTTATAAAGTGTGCAATGCAGTCTTTTGTATTTCACTACTTACACAATCTCAACGGATATAACCTTTTGACACAAAGTAAAATGGATTTTTGGTCATTTTTGGTATGATATCTCTTCAGAGTTCAGATGCATTCGGGGCTAAGGTTGTTGTTAAATTTTATGGAGCTAACCGGTGATTCATGTTGCAGGTAATATAATCCACCAATAGCTGCAAAATTTGGAAAAAGTTTGGGATTTGGCTGCTGGCCAAGATGCAAAAGACATACTTGCACATCTCGAGAAAACGGTACTACTAAAGAACTTCTGTTGTACAAACTTTTTATTAGCAAAAAAAATTTTTTTTGCATAAATTTAGCCCTACCCAACAATGAATTCTAAATTCCGTCCTGACTTTCCTTGAATTCAGCTTATCCGTTAGTAAGTCTATTTTCACTTGGATCATCCTCCTTGGCTACTTCGATTGTCTCACACTGGAGTATTTTCCGTGTCCAAAATTCTACATAAAAACATTCAGATTAATTGCATTGCAAAATAGGTAAAATAAAGAACTGTATAATCCTAATGAATATTAACTAACCTTTACAATGTTCAACAGTGTCCACTTTGAACCACTCTGGGATCCAAGATCACTTTCCTCTAATGTCCTTTTCCTCTTAAGCACCCCTTGAGTACAAAACAACAAATATAAACTTCACGATTAGTCGCCAACTCACTCATAGCCATCAACAAATATAATTAAACAGCGGAAATAAATTATGTATATAATCATCAGTGGAAATAACCTGGACTTGAATTTGTTTTCCAGTTTTTTTCAACAACTATACTTTTACGCCTATATATGGCGATTCACCATAGCCCTTTCTGGTTCACAACTTGGTTGTCCTGCTATCACTTTCGGCTGTAATCTTTCTGTAGGCATTAAAAATAACAATAATGTAAAATCAAACAACCTGCATGCATCTGTACTTTCGAGCAATCGACATATTTTCTTGTTTCTTCTCTCTAGTATGAGTCGTTGGATCCATATCCATAACAGGTTTCGCAGGTCTACCCACGGATTTTCTTGCTGCATGGATCATACGTAAGGGTAAAAAATAACGATTATGTTTATAAACCCACAAAATATCAAAGCATGCAGATGAAAAAAAATTTAATACATGTATTTTTCCTCTTGCACACTCCACTCTCAATGTTGGCGACCCCATCCATCACCAAGTCTAAGGAACTCGACCCACTGTTCTGCATCACATTCTTATCTTATTTTAGATCATTTTGAATATGTATTTTGTAAATTGGATCCCACTATATGGAATCGAAAGGATCTTCAAATCCGTTTGATACATATACATGATCAATTTGCGATATTACGAATAGAACGAATAGTAGATCAAAAGTGATGAGTTTTTCTCACCGTGATGCAATCTAGAGTTGACGATCCAAAAAATAAACTTTCGTCGCAAAAAAACACAAGAAAAAACAATGGGTTCATCATGATTTCAAAAGTTTTAAGTTTCTTACCGTGATGTTGCCCTAATCTACGATCATAAAAATAAACTCCTTTCACAGGAATCAAATAAACCAATAAATCAATCAATGACCGTGAGTTTCCATATTGAATGCAAAAAAACACAGGGAAAAAAATGTGATTTTCGCATATGCGCATGAGCCTTCTTGTTAGGAAATAATCTACGTATCATTCTATTTTGATATCCACATTTATTTCAATATCATATTCCAATATTTTGTTCCTTATTATTTTGGTATCCATATTTATTTTCAAAATTATATTCCCATTTTTTTTAATAATAACCTTTTTTTTTCTTTGGAAATTATTTTCTTCCTTGTTATTTTGATATCCATATTTATTTTTGTATCTTTCAAAATTAAATTCCTATTTTTAATTTTATTTTGTTAATGATAACGATTTTTTTCTCTTTGGAAATCATTTTCTTCCTTTTATTTTGATATCCATATTTATTTTGGTATCTTTCAAAATTTATTCCTATTCTTTTTTCTTTTTGTTAATGATAACAATTTTTTTTTCTTTGGAAATCACTCCTAACGATTTTTCTTTTTTTTTTTTCTTTTTGTTGCTGATCGTTTTTTCTTCTTCTTAGAATTCATACTCCTAATGGTTTTGTATTATTTTTATTTGTACATGATTAACAAACCCTTCGCTCTATGTTCTCGTGACTCCCTCAAATCATGTATTTTTTTTAATTGTTGATGTAAATTATTTTTTCTTTTATTCAGGTTCATGTTTATGGTTTTGTTTAGTTACTTAGTACCAACAGAAAGTGTAATTGCAAGCATTTTTCTTTTACCCATAGTTTGGAGATGTAATTAGGGGGATTTTATTATTAAAAACTGTAAATGGACATTGGACATTGGTTTTTTTATTTTATTTTATTTTTTCTTATTTTATTTTTTTTAAATCATATGATTGATGATTGATCTAATTTTATTTTATATTATGATGAAATCATGATTAAACATTTTATTTTGGTAATGTTTTATTTGTATATATTTGTTTCTTAGATTATTAAATAACATTTAATAATTTTAGGAAATTGTGATTGGTCAAAAAAATATTTCGTGGGTCCAAAATTTTTTTCTGAAATTCTATTGGCTGAAATTTAAATGGGTAGGTGGAATCAACCGTAGTTCGATTAACCACGTCGCTTAAAAAAACTCTATTTTTATATATAGAATTAAAGGAAGGACTATGCCATCGAGAGCCTTGTAAGTTCTATAAAACTGGACCCACGAATGTCACATTTGGAAGTTGATAGGCATACGTGCAATAAACTCGAAAGGAAAAGGATTAATGGGAACCAGACACAAATTAAGACATAAATGTGGCTGTTTGGTAGCAACTTTAATAGCACCTTTAGAAGGTGAGGAAAACCACTTTCATTGAGGCCTTATATTTAGATCTCTCATACGTCTGGGCATACGTATGCTTTGGTAATGTGTAGTTTTGATTAACCGTTCCAAAACGATTTGGTTTAATAGTTCAAGTTCTCGGGTAATGAAAAATTAATATGATTGTAGTAATTTTCATAACAAACAAAATAACCACACAAGAATGACTGATTTCAGCGGTTTAAATCTATACTTGCTTGTGACTCGGTTTTTGCTTAAACAAAAAGAGGAAGAATAAGGAACTGGTTCTTCATATGGGTCAACTCACAACTACCTAGCTTCAACATGTAAAATTTACACATTTTACTCAGAGTTAGAACTCACTATTCATATAATGTTGGTGTTCATCACGGTTAAGCCACCTAAATTAAAAAAAATAAAAATGTACCAATTGCTGCCAAAAGACAGAAACGGAAGTCCAAAACAAGATGTTTGTTCAACCGAGGCAGCTCACCAGGCTGAGTTGTAACTAGGACTCTTCAACTCGTTCTCCTTTCAATGTTAAGAGAAGGAAGTGTTCGCTGCTCACTGAAGCCAGCCTGGCGCAATTCCCTCCACACTATTAATCAAAAAACCAATGCGACACCAGGATCCAAAAATCAACTCCTAACTTGTAACGGGTGAGTCGATGTATTTATTGTGCTCTAGAATCTACCGAGTGAATCCTACTGGGTTTCCCACTTAGGTTAAAAGCTCACACTACCAAGCTCGACGTTCATATTTTGTATCTCCTGGTGGCAAGATTTAATTGTTGGATATTTTCAATAACATAGAAAACAAAACGTTTTTCGTTTTTGGTTTGCCACTATCACGGGGAGCGTCCGGTGCCGAATAGATGCAATGGATTTTTGTTGGAGATGAAAAGGCATCTCCAAAGGGTGTGATGGTTCACAAAAGACACATCCATTCCCATAAGGCACTATTGATGTCTTTTGGTAGTGAAGAGGCATCTCCAATAGGCATGAGTTCCCTATAAGTAGTGATGATTTGTTTTCATTCAAACAAGAGAAAAAAACATAAAATACTTTCTGTTTTCTCTCTTCTAAGCATCATCAGAATTCTACTCTTGTGTGTTCTTGATTGGGTCAAGGGGTGCAAACCTTGAATCCAATTTCTCTGTTGTAGGGCTTTCATTGTATCCCACGAAGGCATTATTTCGCATACCAAGGCAATCGCCAATTGATATTGGGAGGGTAGAAATAATCGTCTAAAAGAAATCGTATGAGCCTTGAAAGCTTTTGAGTACAACAATTTCTTCCTGTGTTTTTCATCCTCTGTTTTGAACCCATTTTCCAACAGTTTTAGACGATTATTTCTACCCTCCCAATATCAATTGGCGATTGCAACAGGTATGCGAAATAATGCCTTCAGGATACAATGAAAGCCCTACAACAGAGAAATTGGATTCAAGGTTTGCACCCCTTGACCCAATCAAGAACACACAAGAGTAGAATTCCCGATGATGCTTAGAAGAGAGAAAACAAAGTATTTTATGTTTTTTTCTCTTGTTTGAATGAAAACAAATCATCACTACTTATAGGGAACTCATGCCTATTGGAGATGCCTCTTCACTACCAAAAGACATCAATAGTGCCTTATGGGAATGGATGTGTCTTTGTGAACCATCACACCTTTGAGATGCCTTTTCATCTCCAACAAAAATCCATTGCATCTATTCTAAGACTGACGCTCCCGTGATAGTGGCAAACCAAAAACGAAAACGCTTTTGTTTTCTATGTTATTGAAAATATCCAACAATTGCTTTAGAAAGAGAGAAAACAGGTTGAATTCATTGTAGAAGAATGGGAGAATGCCTTCACTATTTATAGGGATATTCATGCCTATTGGAGATGCCTCTTCACTTCCAAAAGACACATAAGGTGTCTATTGGGAATGATTGTCTTTTATGAACCATCACACCTATTAAAGGTGTCTCTTCATCTCCAACTAACATCCATTGTGTTTATCCCAACACGAATACTTCCCCGTCATAGCGGCAAACCAAAACATAAAACCATTTTATTTTCTAAGATATTGAAAATATCCAACAATCTCCCCCTATTTTCAATAACCAAAAACATGAAAATAAAAACAAAACTTTTTAAATCAGAGTGGCTGTGAGAATGTTTTTGGAGGATCATGAATTGAAAAGCTCTGTTGTTTTAAGAAAGTTCATGGTTGTACGTTAAGGCGAAAAGGGTTTTAATTTAGTTTTTGTTTTCTCGATATACGTATGATTATGTTCGTGAAGATTTTGGATTTTGGGCTTCTTCATACTATACGTAAGTTGGGCTTTTAGGCCGGGCGTATATACACCGTATTCTTTGCGCGAAGAAGCAAGAAAAATAAAACGAGACTGAAAGGGAAAGGACATGGAGAAACTGCTACTCGACTCCTCTTGCTTGCGATTAGAGAATTGTTTTGTGTTCCGGTCCAATCTTCAAAGGAGGAATTCTATCGACAATAAATGGAGAACTCCGTGTTGCGAAGTATGAAAAACCTAGAGCAGTTTAGAAACTTTAGAGTCCAAGGATTCCGATCTTGAATCCATCAATGGAGTCGTTCACAGCATTGTCATTGTTGAAGGCAAAACCCAAAGATAAGTCCTACTACCTTTATTTATTAATCTTTGGATAATTTATGATATAGTGTTGGGTGAATTCCATTGATGATAGGGTGTTCGTTTTTGTTTTTTGAGAACATACAAAAGAGCATGTTTCCTGATATGTGATTGTGTGTATGGGCATACTGTATTAATGATGTTGGTCATTACACTTAATATGATCCAATCAAGTACAGAGGCAGTTATCCTTTGGGATTTTCATGTCTTGATTAATACATATATTGAATTGATTATATGATAACATATACTTCATGCTATAGTTTGGCATTTACTGTGTGGATTCAAGTGAATATTTATTTTGAATCTTAAAGTATGCGTATCATGATAATCACTTGCTTGAACAAATGTCTATTCACTGTTTATTTAAATTACTGAATAAGGAAACTGGGGATGGCTGGCTGAGCCATTATTTATATGCCAGTTGTAATGTTTAATGTGGAACGCCAAGTTGCCCTGTTGCCATCGTTAACCAAATCCAAAAGAATGGTATACCTACATATGTTGGATTTGAAGATTTCTTAAGAGGAATTGTGGGTGATTGACGACACTATATCATTTGATGTGAATCGAGAAGAGGCATCAACCTGTGTTCTTAATGTAACCACCATGTGTGTCCGTGAAAGACATCCAAATCCAAAACCAAAACTAAAAGTGTTTTTACTCTGTATTATTTGGATTTGAAGATTCCTAGTTTTGGAATTATGCGGAA
This sequence comes from Papaver armeniacum, assembly GCA_023531295.1. Classification (NCBI taxonomy): domain Eukaryota; kingdom Viridiplantae; phylum Streptophyta; class Magnoliopsida; order Ranunculales; family Papaveraceae; genus Papaver; species Papaver armeniacum. Next base: position 608,856 of record JAJJWW010006055.1, on the reverse strand, counting down.
GATTATAGTGTCGGTACCGGTATAGATTTGAAGTTTTATTTCTATTCAGAAATGTTGTGCGCCATGCTTTGGCTGAAATTGACGCATACGGTACTTGATACACATTTAAAGAAGTGTTAACTGACACACGTTTGGTCGTGTGACATTAGAAAAGTATTGTCATGAATGCTCTAAGACTAGAGAACCAAAATGGAGATCACCAATGATTGTTGAGACTACAATTTTTGGTACGGGTATAATTCTTTCGATAGGAATTATAAATTTAGAAGTCTGAAATCATCAATAAATGTTAAGAAACATTTAGATGTGAGTATAATTCTTGCAAAAGAATTATAGGTTCCAAAATTTGGAAATTGGCATGTCTTAAATGACATTGAAAAGGAAAATGGAATACCGGTGAATATGTAACGTATTGGAAGATTGGCGCGCGACCAAATATCCAACGATGAGGGTGTTACGATGTTACCGATGCATAAATTATGAACATTTGCATTACATAATGTAAAATGTTAACTAGACATTGTCTATGTTTTTTGGGTATAAATTTGTAGAAGTGGGCATGAGTAGAGGAGTTACTCATCGTAATAATGTGCTTGTTGAAATAGCAAGTAAGTTGCCTACAAATTTTCTATGCCTCTAGTGTATGCAAGTCTGTAATGACTTCTTGTGAATTAACTGTAAATGTTAATTAGGATCACTAGAGAAGTTACAATTATTTTGTAAAATCAAATAGAAACACTTTTAATAATCTTTTCAAAATTGATTGCATGAGTAGTGATTGCATGAGTAGATGCAATTAATGAGGAGGAATGGCTTAACCTAACTTGTAGAGATCCCATTTTTGGAAGAAGCCATCTCAAGCGGTCTTGATTGTGAATCGTGCTATGATCTATAACGTCTCTAACAAAGACTTATAATGAAAGGTCAAGACATACAAGTCTTGTACATTGAACGGTAAGTCAATTACTCAAGAAAGGAGTAATTGCAGTTAGCCATTGAAACGGAGAAAAACTTGGTAGACCTATTTATGAAGAGTCTCCCAAAGGAAATGTTTTCAATGAAGTATACGAGGAAATGGGACTAAGGTCTCATGAAGGAAGGTTGATCGCCCATAAAGCGTAAACCCAACCTATGTTTTGAAAAGGATAAACAAGGTTCAATGTGGTACCAACAAGCTATGGATGTGATTATGGTGCACTAGGTAAAAACTTCTCATTTCGTTTAGTGCGGGGGATTCTCGCAAAGAAAAAGGGATGGATGAAAATCCTTAATAAGTCTAACTTTTATCACAAGGTGTCTCGCGAAAACACCTTCGAGACTTACCTATATGAGTATGGAAATCAGGCCGTTTCCTAAGAGAATAAGACCGTTCTCACAAGAAGACTCATGAATCTGGGATATAGCACATGGCCATTAACGTCTTTGAGCTAGTAACACACAATCTACGAAATCGCATGTGTGAGATTCCTTTATCACATGGGGTACTTGGTTCAAGACTAGTTTCACCACCGAACCTCGATAAGGCTTTGAATTTCTTGCACTAAGTGAAGGTTCAAATCCAAAAGATACCTATCATTTATGTACTGTTTTCAACGATGATGCTTATTCCCAACTTTGCTTGAACTACGTTGGCTTGATCCCACTTGGGTACGTAGGCAGTCACTTGAGTGATGCGTCATTCCGTTTTTTGTAAGTTTTACTTTATTTTCTATTTTGGTTTTTTGAAAATAGGGGGAGATTGTTGGATATTTTCAATAACATAGAAAACAAAACGTTTTTCGCTTTTGGTTTGCCACTATCACGGGAGCGTCCCGGTCTTAGAATAGATGCAATGGATTTTTGTTGGAGATGAAAAAGGCATCTCCAAAGGGTGTGATGGTTCACAAAAGACACATCCATTCCCATAAGGCACTATTGATGTCTTTTGGTAGTGAAGAGGCATCTCCAATAGGCATGAGTTCCCTATAAGTAGTGATGATTTGTTTTCATTCAAACAAGAGAAAAAAACATAAAATACTTTCTGTTTTCTCTCTTCTAAGCATCATCAGAATTCTACTCTTGTGTGTTCTTGATTGGGTCAAGGGGTGCAAACCTTGAATCCAATTTCTCTGTTGTAGGGCTTTCATTGTATCCTGAAGGCATTATTTCGCATACCTGTTGCAATCGCCAATTGATATTGGGAGGGTAGAAATAATCGTCTAAAAGAAATCGTATGAGCCTTGAAAGCTTTTGAGTACAACAATTTCTTCCTGTGTTTTTCATCCTCTGTTTTGAACCCATTTTCCAACATTAATTACCAACTTTACGATACAATGTTTGAGTTTTGCTCTATGGAAATAAAATTCTTTCTCTGCAGGTGTTTTTGTCAGGAGCTAAAGATGAGACTTCCCTTTATCCACACGTTCACCTGGTGGGCTTGAGATGGCCAAGTTTTTTATTCCCTTAGCTGCGTTAATCGTCATTATTACTCATCGGTATCAAACTTCCTTTGCTGAGTGTCCGACCGTATGGACATATTTTCCCAGTAGATGGTGTCAAATCCTTACCTCGTCAACTTGCACGAATCGGGTAGCATCTACAGACCGGAACGAAATACGAACAGTTTTAACAGAGTTGATTCAAGAATTTCCTCCAGTCTGCACAAAACACTATCCGAAGAAGTCAACTTCAGATGAATCCCAACAGCTGCAAAGGGGATACCAAAAGTAACAAAAAACATCTCTTTGAACTCAAAATCTAAAAGTTATTGCGTATGCTCAAGAAAACACTAATTGTTGCAGAGGATTTTAAACTGAAGGACGAAAAATAAAAACCAACAATTGATTGAAGAGAACATGACAGCGATAAATTTCAAAATGTGTTGCAGTGCAAGCTTCCGAGTTTTGTATATATTGCAAGGTCTCAAACGAAATACAGTGATTTTCAGTTTTATCTTTCTCCATATCGGACATAATAACATGGGAAAATTAAAAAAATGCCCATGTGGGAAAATGTATTTAAGAAAATGCCCATGTTTTTTTCATAATTCATTTAATGCCCATGCCGTTAGGATTTCCGTCCAGTCCCACAATTTTGGTAAAAACTCGTTTACTTTTTCAATTTATCATCACATGAGATGAGAAAATAGTGGGTGTAATTACATATTTACCCATTGACCTGGAAAAGTAGAAATAAATCTCCTACCATCCACGCGCTGGATGAATCGACGGCTAAAGATTAAAATATATTATCATCTGTTACCGTCCACTCATCGTTTAATCAACGGCTCAAGATTAACTCCATGAAAATCTAACACCTGTTTAGGAAATATAATAATCAAAACAAGGGAAAAAAGGTTTAGGGTTTTCATTACTTAGTTCGTTTTCCTCCGCCTCCGTCTCTGACGAAACTCTATGAAGGAAAACGATCTGGGTTGCGTTGCTGCCAATGAAACGAGTATGGAAGAAGATGATGTCGTGGATATGTGAGTATCTGATAGGTTTGGAGGATGAATTTGTTGTTGTCGATGAATAACGAAATGCGTCTGCTGCAATTGATTTGTTTGAGTTGCGGTGATAATTATTTCTCTATCTACTTCTATCTAAATGTTCAATTGCAAGGTTGAAGGGGTCAGATGCCAGACATGTCACTCAATTCAGCAAGAATAGTTTTTTGCGGTGGTGTTCGGTGGTCAAATCAGTGTCGGATAGAATTTTAGGGGTTTTGAAGCTAAATGCAACGGGAGCGGTTCTTGAGATATAAATAGAGATGGATGAAATTGGGCTTTTGTTGGGGTCCAAAATTGAGTTTAATTACAGTTCTTTAGACGTGAATTAATAGGGAATCAAGCCTTGAATCTAACTGTTGGTACAGATGTGTAGTTCGTGGGTAATTGTAATTGAAGTACTGTCCTCTCGCATGATCAATGTTGTGATCTTATGATTATTGTTTGTAAATCACATACTATTGTTAGGGTTTAGTTAACAAAAATTGGGGAGGAAGAAGATGAACAGTGATTTGTGATATTTGGGTTTTGAATTAGCTCGACAGGCTGTTACTAATTAGTGCACATGCTCTACACATGCTGTGAGTCATGAGTCGAGTTTAGACCGACTCATTTTTCTAACTCAGGCAGCCAACTGATTCAGGGGTTATAACGTCTTTTTACATGACTGATTTAAGGCCACCTGTCCACTAACTGCTTAGACGTTTTTTCAAAAAAAACGGGACGGAAAAGTCAATTCATGGGCATAAAATAAATTATGAAAAAAATGTGGGCATTTTCTTAAATGCATTTCCTCACATGGGCATTTTATTAATTCTCCCTAATAACATCTACTTAAATTAATACTATAATCATAGGAACGACGCATTAAATCGGGTTTTTTGCGACCTAAAAACCTCACTAGCAGAGCTGGAACAACTATTTTCATCATCTACCTATAAGCTTGTGTTAAAGTCTGAGGGCATCCAACTCAAAACCAATTGGCAATGAGTGGAGCGACCCTTCCATATTATATTTAAGTTAATTAAGCGGATTATAGGGATGTGAGACTATTTGTCCTTTCACACGCCCCCTCACGTGTAAGGCCAGTCACTGGGGACTGGCCTTACACGTGGACCTACGTACGAGTTACCAGTTGTTTATAGGTGTAAATCGTTTCCGCCGATTTCGGTAAATCCGGTAGGTGAGTGATAAACTAGTTTAAACCCTAAACAAATGTGCTGCACGTGAGCACTTTATAGATTCGAGAGATCAACTGCCACAAGTCCCACTTAAACCAAGAAATGGTCGTTCCGGACTTGCTTCGGTCACAAAGTGGAGGAGAAGGGTTGATTTGGGGAGGGAAGCAAAGAAAGGTGTTGAGACCGGAATACTGCGGGAGAGTAGTATCTCGACTTGTATCGAGAAAGTGAAAGCTTAGGAAGCTTGCAAAGTTGTTATCTCCGAGAGTGTTGTATTTTTCTCCCGACCGAGACTTGTCAAATCTGGTGAAATAGGTAAGACCTATTTATACAAGTCGAGATTGAAACGTACCCTGGCCTCATGAAAGAAGAGAGTAAAGGGTTAAATAATGGGAGGAGGTGGTAACCTGCATGGTGTTTATGGGTGAAAACGTTTTCACCATTATTTCCTCATTTATTTGACCGCTTTATTCCTTTTCACGCTTTCTTAATGTGAGCGTAGTGTACGCAAAGATCATGACCGCCAAACCAAAACCCCGGAAAGCATCCCCGCTTGTGTTGATATCTCGAGTGTTGGCTGCACCTTGAGTGCAAGTGGCGCCGCTAGTGGCGCGTGTGGCATGTGCCATTGGCATGTGCGGAATGCCTTTGTCATGCGGGTTGCATCTTGAGTGCAAGTGGTAATGCCGGAGCCATGCTAGTGGCGTGTGTGGCATTTTCCAATGGCATGTGCAAATGCCTTGGTGGTAGGTTGTACGTTGAGAGTAAGTGGCAATGCCCGCTAGTGACGTGTGTGGCAAGTGCCAATGGCGTGTTCGGGCCATTAGGGCCGCGTGGCCCTGTAAGAAAAGCTACCAAATGCAGCGTGTTGGCATGTGCCAATGGCATGCGTGGCCAATTTGGGTCGCGCCTTGGTAGAAAAAGCTACCAACGAGCGTGTTGGCATGTGTGGCCAATTTGGGTCACGCCTTGGTAGAAAAAGCTACCAGCGAGCGTGTTGGCGTGTGCCAATGGCATGCGTGGACAATTTGGGTCGCGCCTTGGTAGGAAAAGCTACCAGCGAGCGTGTTGGCATGTGCCAATGGCATGCGTCCCGCCAATTTGGAGTCGCCACCTTGGTAGAAAAATCTACCAATGAGCGTGTTGGCATGTGCCAAATGGCATGCGTGGCCAATTTGGGTCGCGCCCGTGGGAAAAGCTACCAATGCGAGCGTGTTGGCATGTGCCAATGGCATGTGTGCCAATGGGTCGCCTAGTAGGAAAAGCTACCCGGTAGCGTGTTGGCATGTGCCAATGGCATGCGTGGCCAATTTGGGTCGCGCCCTGGTAGGGAAAAGCAACCAGCGTAGCGTGTTGGCATGTGGGCCAATTTGGGTCGTGCCTTGGTGAAAAAGCTACCCGGTAGCGTGTTGGCATGCGTGGCCAATTTGGGTCGCGCCCGGTGGGAAAAGCTACCGGTAGCGTGTTGGCATGTGCCAATGGCATGCGTGGCCAATTTGGGTCACGCCCTGGTAGGAAAAGCTACCAGCGATCGTGTTGGCATGTGCCAATGGCATGCGTGGCCAATTTGGCCTAGGTTTTCATGGTTTGCAAGCCTAGGTGCGGGCGCTACTTTGGCATGGCGCGGCTAGGGCCAAGGTAAGGGTGTTTGGCTTGGGCCAAGGTAATGGTGTTTGGCTTGGCGTGGCGTGGTCATCGTAGCTAGGGCCAAGGCAGAGTGTGTTTGGCAAGGCGCGGCTAGCTCGGTCTAAGTGTGGCTGGCATGATTTGCCATTGGCACGGAGGTGCGGCTAGCATGGTTGGCATGCTTTGGCGCGTTTGGTGTGGCCGACATTATTTGCCATTGGCACGGAGGTGCGGCTAGCATGGTTGGCATGCTTCGGCGCGTTTGGTATGGCTGGCATGATTTGCCATTGGCATAGAGGTGCGGTTAGCATGGTTGACATGCTTTGGCGCGTTTGGTATGGCTGGCATGCTTTGCCATTGGCATAGAGGTACGGATAGCTTGGGCTAGGTGTGGCTGGCATGATTTGATATTGGCACGGAGGTGCGGCTAGCATGGTTGGCATGCTTCGTCGGTATGGTCGGCATGATTTGCCATTGGCATAGAGGTGCGGTTAGCATGATTGGCATGCTTCGAGCGCGTTTGGTATGGATGGCATGCTTTTCCATTGGCATAGAGGTGCGGCTAGCTTGGGATAGGTGTGGTCAGCATGATTTGCCATTGGTACGGAGGGGAATTAGGGTTTTGTTCGTTGTAACCCTAATTTGAAAAAATACCCCCTATTAATTACTCACTACATGCGTTAAATGTCCTAATAAATGTGTCACTGGTGACATTAGGTTATTTGGGGTTTTACGATTTTACCCTTTGTTTAAAAACCACCATCAACATTAAGTCCCCTGCTAGCTCGAACAGAGCTTTGTTGCGAGGTAAGCATAAGATGGTGACAAACTATCAACAACAAATTGTAAAGAAAATTGAGGAGGCTCGTCTGTCCTTTTTATAAATAGGATTTGGAATCCTTGCCTCTGGCAGTTTTGCGCAAATCGGGAGGCTGGCACAATTAGTGTTGTGAGAGACAGGAAGCTGGGCGGTATTGATAAGTTGTTGCGAGTTGGGAAGCTGAGCGTGCTAGCTGGTAGGACCGGCGCAAGGTGGGGAAGCTGAACGTTCTTGCTGGCGGGACTTGGGCGGTCATTGTGAAGTTGGCGTGAGTCAGGAAACTGAGCGTGCTAGCTGGTGGGACCGAAACAAGGTGGGAAGCCAGTGCGCGCTTGCTGGCGTGGCTTGGGCGGTCATTGGGAAGCCGAAGCAATTGGTGGACTGGTGCAACTTGGGCGTCGTTGGGAAGTCGGGTGCCCTTTTGTGGGCCGTTCCTTACACGCACGATTTTTGGTAAAGGGAAATCCTTCCCTATTTCAGAATCTTCACGCCCATATATATAAAATCCCCTTCTCTCATCTTGCACTTTCTTCTTTCATCTTTTCATACTAGTGGCAGAGTCGCAAAGAGAAACCGGCTTCCAGGTATGTCTTCCAGTACTTTTCTTGTTTCCCTTTTCATGTAGGTGCAAACCCTAAGAGTAAGCATTTTTCTTTAAAATCCTTGCAATGATATTGCGCATATAATTTCTTGGCATGCTTCTTGTAGAAAATATTGTATGTATGCACCCAAGGAAAATACTGCATATATTATTCGAACCCGTAGGGAAGTGCTCCATATATATAATTTTGAACCCGAAGAAGGATACTGCAGACGCACTTGAGCCCGTAGAAAAATGCTCCATATATAATTTTGAACCCTCGAAGAAAAATATCACAGGTGCGTTTGAACCCGTAGAGAATATTGTATATGAATCCAAGAAGAATACCGTATATGTGCTTCATATGACTTCGAACCCATAGGAAATATTGTATATGAATTTCGGTCCGGAAGAAAATCATACGCGTGGCAGTTTTGAACCCGTAGAAAAATGCTCCATATATAATTTTGAACCTGAAGAAGGATACCATAGACGTATTCGAGCCCGTATAAAATACTGTATATGAATCTCGAAGAAGATACTGCGTGTGCAGTTTTGAACCCGTAGAGAATACACCCTTTTTTTTTTTTTTTTTTAGGTTTTCCTTTAGTTGGGTGCGGTTATGTGTCAGGGAGATAATTTCGTCTTTCTCCGTGTGCGGATATCTCGTTACTAAGTTGTTATGAAGAAATCCGACAAGATGTTACCTGAACAAAATTTCGCCTCATCGAAGGATGATCATAGTTCCAAACCAAACACGGATGATGAATTCTTTAGCTGCACTCGCCCCGCTCGGTAGAATCACCCGTGTTTCGTGCCAATTTTGTTAACCGATGGTGAAGATGAAAAGAAGACACGTTCGGTTCGCCCTGCAGAACACCATACGGTTCTCCGTCTTCATAAAGAGGTATATTCTTCTTCCAACATTGATTTCGTGGATGTGTCAAAGCCCATTGCGTTCTTTTGATAGATGGGTTGAGTTCATGGTGAGTAGGGAGCACATAAATACCAACTTGACTCGAGCGCAGATTATTGATGTCGTTGTGAGCTTCGAGAAATCTCCATATTAGGAAGGATATCCCGGGCTTGGTTTTCTCTCATCTCCAGATGGTTTTCGGACACCCATACGATCATATGTAGATGGGGAGAAATAAATTTCTCCTTGGAGAGTGTGGCTCTCTTGATGAATCTTTCGGTAACCGGGAATCTTAATATCCGATTGTCTGAAGGTGAGGAGAAGATGCGGGAAGACCTTGCCGCTAAGTTGGGAGATTACGCCGAAAAGACTCCACTTCGCTAAGTCGAAGGATTCTGTCCTAAAGAGGATGAAAGGTGCTTTTACACTGGTGGATATCTCAATGGTTTTGGACGAATGGAACCTAAACAAAAGCAAATGATCTTCATGTTGCAGCATTTTGGCTCTCTCGTCAGTTGTCTAGAGACATTTTTGATGACGGTTGCAAGAAGGAAATAAGACCGAGTTGCTAGTGATTGCCAGTGAAGTTAGCAAAAGGTGAAGTTCTTCCCATTGGCAAGCTATTTCTTGGTTCCCCGTATGTGCATCTGGATCACCTAGTTGCGAACATGCGAGTTTCGAATGGTTTCATGAAAGTGGATTCATATGTGCACGTTGCTTTTCTCGCAAGCCCGGCTATGGGAGAACTTTAAGAAGTATGCTCCGAAACCGTTGCCTTCGATTCTCGCGAGTTGGCGGCTCCGAATTCTTCATGGGTGAACAAGCGTACAAGAGTTGGCATGAGCTTGGTTAGTTTTCTCGATAAGTCACATGAAATCGGCCGCCATGGGAGCTCTGGTCCATAGGTCGGTGACTCAAATTGACACCTTTGCTTCGCTCCAATCATGTATTTATCTTCTGACGGAAACTTGAGTGTTGGTGAAAACTTGTTTATTCAAAGCTGCATGTCCGGCTATATGCCGTCTTTCTTCATGGGGTTTTTCCGAATAGCTGCTTACAATATTGACCATGCTGCTCGTCACATGGGTTTCGATCAAGGGGTGCCTCTTGCTTACAACTTGGTGGTTTCTAAGGATTCATTGCATGCCGCCTCAATGCCAGCGCCCTTGAGCCGGGGTATCCTCCTTCCTTATTTTAGACGGGGAAGAGTAACTTCGACGACTTTTGGATATAATGAATTCTGGTACGATGAGTTCACTATGATCCAAGATTTTGTAAATAACGTGGTGGAGAATGTTCGTTGTAAACCTTCCCCAGCAGTTTTGAAGAAGTATTCAATGTTGAGAGATCCCAAGAGAAAGTTGCCTTGCAACTCGGAAAGTCCCCAGGCAAAGGAACATAAAACGAAGAATCGTGCTGGCGGGTTTCGGGCGGTTTGAAAAGATCCTTCCGCAGCTCTCGTGTCTTCCGAGCCTTCCAACAACCTGTGCATGTGTCGCCTCCTTGTTGGTTTGTCTCAAAACACGTGAATTTATGCTGAAAACATGTGTCTTGTTTCTTCCCGGGTCTTGATGAGTGTTAATCTTTGCCGTCTTGCACGTTACCAGAGACGACAATCTCTTCGAAGAATTCCAGCGGCACCGAGCCTACTCATAGCGGTGATGAGTCGAAAGAAGAAAGTTTGACAAGTGAGAGTGATTCCTCTTAAAGACTTCGGTTCTTTTTCTAGAAGTGGTTTGGTGAGTTTCGCGTTCTTTTCTTTTCTTCTTCCGTTTCTTCTTTTGAAAAATATCTAACTCAAGTTCGCAGGAGGAATCCGGTTGGAGGACGATTCTGGGGTGGAGCCACACGAAAACTTTCCTTTGGGTGACCACTCACGTGACTTGGAGATGGGAGTTAGCCAATTTGGGCACATATGTGGTTCAAACGGTGGATGATTCTCTGATGTTTGCTGTCGTAGACATGGAAGAAGATCCTTTGCGAGTCGTGAGGCGATTGCGCGCCATTTTGATCCTCCGTATTTGGTTTCTTATCCAGTTCCATGTGTCAAGTTGGCGGTTTTCAACAAGTCTTTGCTAAGTATGAGCCGTTGTACACAAGAACTGGGAAGTACGGACATATGGCCACAACCAAGAAGGTCACTAGTCGATTTGCGCGGTTAAGCGTGTGGAAGAGGCTTTATCTTCCATCGAGGATATGCGTGAGGTGACTGGTCACACCGTTTCTGAAGACGTTATTGCCGACTGGGAGCACCATCGCGACGTGTGCGTAGAAAAGGAGTTCAACACTTCGTGGTTTGTCGAAGGCCTTGCCGAGATCCAAAAGTTGAAATATGCAGCAATCGAAAGCCTTTCCCGCCGAGGAGATTGCACGATGAGGTAGAACTCGAAAAGCTTTCTAAGATGTTAACTATGAAGAGTAGCTGCTCTTGAAGAAAAGTTGACTTTCTCCAAGAAAAAAGACCTCATTGGATGCTTTTCCTTGAATGTTTTCTCGTTAAACCTTCATTTAGGTTCTTCTTTTTTTTTTTTTTTTTAAAAACATAATGATGTCTCGGTTTAAAGTTAAACTAGGTTTGGATAGATAATGGTAGCTTTTGAGGATATTGGATTATTTTACGGGATGAATGGTTTTGATAATATAACTCTGTTATGTTTTGGGAAAGGAATATTGATTTTATGAAAGAGTGTGCTAGCAATAGACACAAGACGCAATAGTATGACGGTTTTAATAAGAACCTAAAACAGATGGTATATCTTACCCGTCTAAATTTACTCACTTCATAGGTTTTTTTGCAAACACGCCTCTCCAAGTAAAAGGCGGCTTGCTGGTAGCATCGCCAAAGAAGTTCCCACCGTTGTAGCATCTTCACGAGTCCCATTTTCTTGTATAGTTTTTAATAACCGTAACCGGATGTCCGGTAGTTGAGCTTGACGATCCCTGAGTGGTAACATCTTTAGCGAGTCCCTAGTTTTCTGTGCAGTTTTACAATCGGTAACCGGGTTGTCTAGAAGTTGAGTCGGATTGAGTCGCCTTACCCTACCATCTTGACATCCGGGTCGAAGAACGATATCGACATGTCGACATTGTAGCCGATAGATCAATCCTCCCATGTTCGCTTAATTGTTTATAGGTGTAAAATCGTTTCCGCCGATTTCTCGTAAATCCATTAGGTGAGTGAGAAACTGGCTCAAACCCTAAACAAATGTGCTGCACGTGAGCACTTTATAGATTCGAGAGATCAATCTGCACAAGTCCGGCCTAAACCAAGAAATGGTCGTTTTCAGACTTGCTTCGGTCACAAAGTGGAGGAGAAGGGTTAATTTGGGGAGGGAAGCAAAGAAAGGTGTTGAGACCAGAATAATTCAGGGAGAGTAGTATCTCAACTTGTATCAGAAAGTGAAAGCTTAGGAAGCTTGCAAAGTTGCCTTTTCTGAGAGTGTTGTATTTTTCTCCTCGACCGAGACTTGTCGTTCGGGGAAATAGGTAAGACCTATTTATACAAGTCGAGATTGAAACGTACTCGGCCTCATGAAGGAAGAGACAAAGGGTGAAATAATGGGAGGAGGTGGTAACCGCATGGTGTTTATGGGTGAAAACGCTTTCACCATTATTTCCTCATTTATTTGACCGCTTTATTCCTTTTCACGCTTTCTTAATGTGAGCGAGTGTATGCTTGCAAGTCAGACCGCCAAACCAAACCCCGGAAAGCATCCCACAGGTTGTGTTGATATCTCGAGTGTTGGTTGCACCTCGAGTGCAAGTGGCGCTACTAGTGGCGCGTGTGGCATGTGCACAATGCCTTTGTTGCGGGTTGCATCTTGAGTGAAAGTGGCAATGCAAGAGCTGCTAGTGGCATGTGTGGCATGTGCAATGGCATGTGCGGAATGCCTTGGTGGTAGGTTGTAGTTGAGTGTAAGTGGCAATGCTTTAGTGACGTATGTGAAAGTGCCAATGGCGTGTTCGGCCATTAGGCCGTGGCCTGGTAAGAAAGGCTACCGAAGCTGCGTGTTGGCATGTGCCAATGGCATGCGTAGCCAATTTGGGTCGCTCCTTGGTAGAAAAAGCTACCAACGAGCGTGTTGGCATGTGTGGCCAATTTGGGTCGCGCCATGGTAGAAAAAGCTACCAGCGAGCGTGTTGGCATGTGCTAATGGCATGCATGGCCAATTTGGGTCGCGCCCTAGTAGGAAAAGCTACCAATGAAGGCATGTTGGCATGTGCCAATGGCATGCGTGGCCAATTTAGCCGCGCCCGGTAGGGAAAAGCTACCAGCGAGCGTGTTGGCATGTGCCAATGGCATGCGTGGGCCAATTTGGGTCGCACGGTTAGAAAAAAGCTACCAACAGCATGTTGGCATGTGCCAATGGCATGCGTGGCCATTTGGGTCACGCCCTGGTAGGAAAAGCTACGGTAGCGTGTTAACGCATGTGCCAATGGCATGTGGCCAATTTGGTCATGGCCCTAGGAAAAAGCTACCAACGAGCGTGTTGGCATGTGCCAATGGCATGCGTAATAATTTGGGTCGTAACTGTAGTAGGAAAGAGCTACCAGCGAGCATGTTGGCATGTGCCAATGGCATGCGTAGCCAATTTGGTTCGTGCCTTGGTAGGAAAAGCTACCATGGAGTGTTGGCATGTGCCAATGGCATGCATGGATTATTTGGGTCGCCGCCTTGGTAGGAAAAAGCTACCAGCGAGCGTGTTGGCATGTGCCAATGGCATGCGGCCAATTTGGGTCGCGCCTTGGTGAAAACCTACCAAATGAGCGTGTTGGCATTTTCCAATGGCATGCGTGGCCAATTTGGTCGCTACCCCGGTAGGAAAAGCTACTGGGGAGCGTGTTGGCATGTGCCAATGGCATGCGTGGCCAACTTGGGTCGCTTTTGGTAGAAAAAGCTACCAGCGAAAGCGTGTTGGCATGTGCCAAATGGCATGGTGGCCAATTTGGGTCGCTATGTGGTGGGAAAAGCTACAGTAGCGTGTTGGCATGTGCCAATGGCATGCGTGGCCAATTTGGGTCGCGCCCAGTAGGGAAAAAGCTACCGGTAGCGTGTTGGACATGTGCCAATGGCATGCGTGGCCAATTTGGGTCGCTACTTGGTAGAAAAAGCTACTACGGTGAAGGCGTTGGTATGTGCCAAATGGCATGCGTGGCCAATTTGGGTCGCCTGGTGGGAAAAGCTATGGCGAGCGTGTTGGCATGTGCCAATGGCATGCGTGGGCCAATTTAATGCGCCCTGGTAGGAAAAGCTACCAGCGAGTATGTTGGCATGTGCCAATGGCATGCGTACATTTGAATTCGCTACTGTAGGGAAAGCTACCAGCGAGCGTGTTGGCATGTGCCAATGGCATGCGTATGGGCAATTTGACTCACATGCCCAGAGGGGAAAAGCTACCAACGAGCGTGTTGGCATGTGCCAATGGCATGCGTGGCCAATTTGGGTCGCGCCTTGGTAGAAAAAGCTACCAGCGAGCGTGTTTGCATGTTCCAAATGGCATGCGTTAGCCGAATTTGGGTCATACCGTAGGAAAAGCTACCAGCGAGCGTGTTGGCATGTGCCAATGGCATCGTACACCAATTTGGGTCGCTACAGTAGGAAAAGCTACCAATGAAGCGTGTATGGGCATGTGCCAATGGCATGCGTGGTCAATTTAGGTCGCTAGTAGGAAAATCTACCGGTAGTGTTGGCATGTGCCAATGGCATGCGTGTACAATTTGGGTCGCGACTTTGGTAGGAAAAGCTACCCGACGAGCGTGTTGGCATGTGCCAATGGCATGCGTGTCAATTTGGGTCGCTAGTTGTGGTAGAAAAAAGCTACCCGGCGGCGTGTTGGCATGTGCCAATGGCATGCGTGGCCAATTTTGGTCGCGCCCTGGTAGAAAAAGCTACCAGCGAGCGTGTTGGCATGTGCCAAATGGCATGCGTGGCCAATTTGGGTCGCGCCCTGGTGGGAAAAGCTACCAGCCACTAGTCCAGAAAGGGCTATAAATGACGAATGAAGTCTGTTATAAAACATGAATTATCACGGTTTTCATATGTCATTCGAACCGTTATTTATTTGGTGTGACTTTTTATAAATAACAAATAAAGAACGTTATTAAGTATGACGTGCAAAATTTGTGACTTAAAGTCACGCACAGAATCTGTTACTAATTATCACGGTTATTATGTGTAAAGTAAAATAACAGTTGATATCTGCCATAAAAAAAAGGCATTTTCATTAAAATAATTATACTAATTCAACGAGAATCTTCCATTGTTTTTTTAGCTACTTTTTAGCTAGTGATTCAGACCTCCGTATTCGGATTTCACAAATGAATCTGGATGTGAAATAAAATTCTAAAAATGAAATAAAATCAAGTTAGCTTTATTAATTACCAACATAACATTTAAGTGGAATCTCCAATTACAAACCCCAAGATATATACCAGCAACCCAAAGTCATACATAGAACATTAAAAACGGAATTCAATCTTATGTCACATGACCACTTTAATTTGGCCACTTAATCATGTCGCTTCTTCTTGAAACATCATGACCAAGTGCACAATTCCACCGCATAACATCGCACTTGATACTGAATTGTGAGCTCAAATTAACCTTCGTTCTTGTCGGCTTCAAGAAACACAACGGGTATACCCTGGGCTTGCATGGTGGGTATCTTTGATGCTCTCCATATACGATGTTCAGCATCACTCTAGTCAGCAGGCTGACCAAAGTCCAACAACAAAAATTGATGTAGTCAGAAACACTTTTGGAAAACGAATGAATTCTAGAGTGCAATCATCGAAAATACCAAAGAAGCCAGAACATTTCCCACCATTTTCCATGTAGATATGCAATCACAATGTGGGTGCAGGGTTTCTGACATTTACCTTCTGCTGCCTATCCTTTTCTGGATTGTTCGAGTAATATGAAGTTCTCAGCAACCTAAAAATGTCCAATGCAAATCAATTCTTATAACCACAAGACTTCATTAGCTTACCTGACTATCGAAATCAGCACGATCAACCGCTTAAAAATCGGTTTGTAGTTTAAAGTGGACTGTCCTGTGATGTCTTCACAGGCGACTTAACCAAATGCTAAAATCACAAAAACTACATTTCAGCATTCACAAACATATACACTTGAACAATTTAATTTTTACATGTATCACCATGGTCCTTCCTATGCTAAATGATCATATATAAAGCTAATGAGCAAATAATAACAAGCAACTACATTACCCAGCACAAAATTGAGCACATTAAATGGAAACACCAAGAACAGATGATTCGGATCAGTTAAACATCAAAACAAGAATTTCCCTAAGCTTATAAAAGCAAACTGAAACATGAAATGAACACTTACATTATGACAACAAAACAATCAAATTAATAGTTCCCAATTTAGAAAGAGATTTCAAAATCCAAACCTTAGCTTTACATATGACCATGACACCAACCTGCTTACCCTTGAGTTCACCTTTTTTACATTTAGCAAAAGCCTCAAAACAAGTATGTCCAAAACGTCCTCGTCTTATAGCTTCCCCAAGTTCATACTTAGTGGAAAAATGCTTTGAAAAAACAAAACTCTTACCCAACCCGGAATCACTAGCTTCAGGTAACAAATTAGATTCATTTGTTTTGGTAGTCCCATCGCTTCTTGCTAATAAAGCTTTCTAGGTTTAGCAGGTGATGGTGGTGGAAATAGTTTCTTAAAAAGCTTCCTTGGTGTTGAGTTTCCACTTGGTGCTGGTGGTTTCTTTGAAAATCAAATGAATTTGATGGACTTGACTATAAAACTAAAACCGTGAAAATTTCCGTACACCCTTTTCTTGTCTTCTTAACTATCCTGTTTATGTTTGGGTTCATGATTTTGTTGATGGACTTTTTGTAGGTATAGAAAGATCTTCTTCTTTCAATTCTAAAATGATTTTGTTGAGACCCAATTGTAATCACATTTGGGTAATTCCTTCGAATCTTTAAAACTACACCTAAAAAAAATAAAAAAAATAGGTGAATGAACGGAAACAAAAGAGAAAAACAGATCTAAGAGTTATAAGAATGAAAAGAGAGGGTTTTTTTACTCGCCGTGAGTCGACACCATCAATTACTAATAAATATCGAAACATCAAACCCTTTTAAATATCATTGAGATTTAAACAACATCTCTAGGGCTTCAATGTTAATAAAGAACTTGATAATAATAAACAGTAACTGGAAAATTGAAGGTTTGATTATCATTACCTTCGAATATGAACAACTATGGTTTTGAGAAGGTGACATGTAACCTAATTGAGTGATTCGGGGTTAGGGTTTGGTAGTATTCGGTCCTGTAAACTCTGAAGAGGAAACAAACTCAACAATTCGCTCTTCAACTTTTACATGACTGATTAATGATTGGAAAAAAAATCAATGAAACAAATAAACTAATTTTGGGGGAAATCCACAAAAGCTTCACCGCCATAATAGAGGAGATGAGAAAAGAGGAAGAAGAAAGAGAGGCGCAGTTAGGTTATAAGCTCGAGAGATAAATTAGGTCCTGAGACTCTGGACTCTCGGATAATGTGAACAAGTGTGAAAATACTTAGATTTAAAAAATAAAGACTCATGGCTATTATGCCAGTGGCTAGCCATGTTCAAACTCGTAGGAACATGATATTATAATTGTTAGCCATTTTGGGTACACAATAGAAGATTAATCAGGCGTGTATAATCCTAATTTATTTTGTCGGACATTTTCCGTTATTTAATTTTTCATCATTAAATCACACACCTAGTAAATAATCATGTTTGAGAATAACGGTTTTGTTTGTCAAATAATGGGTCCCATAATTTTCATCTTATATGATGGAATTTGTTTGTGAAAATGTAATCACGTAAATAATCCTGTCATTTAAAAGCGTGATTCATACCCCTTCTCGACTAGTGAGCTTGAAGCGTGTTGGCATGTGCCAATGGCATGCGTGGCTAACGGGTCGCTACTGTGGGAAAAACTACAAATGAATGTTGGCATGTGCCAATGGCATGCGTGGCAGCCAATTTGGGTCGCGCCTGGTAGAAAAAAGTTACCAAATGAGGCGTGTTAGCATGTGCCAAATGGCATGCGTAATAATTGGGTCATACAGTGGGAAAAGCTACCACAATGCGTGTTTGCATGTGCCAATGGCATGCGTATTAATTTGGGTCGCCCTGGTAGGAAAAGCTACCTGAAGGCGTGTTGGCATGTGCCAATGGCATGCGTGGCCTATTTGGCCTAGGTTGCATGGTTTGCAAGCCTAGGTGCGCGCTACTTTGGCATGGCGCGGCTAGGCCAAGGTAAGGGTGTTTGGCTTGGGCCAAGGTAAGGGTGTTAGGCTTGGATGTAGGCGTGGTCAACATAGCTAGGGCCAAGGCGAGTGTGTTTGGCATGGCGCTATTAGTCGGGCTAAGTGTAGCTGGCATGATTTGCCATTGGCACGAGGTGCAGCTAGCATGGCTGGCATGCTTTTGGGCGCTGCTTGGTGTGGCAGCGACATGATTTGCCATTGCTAACGGAGGTGCGGATAGCATGGTTTGGCATGCCGGCGTTTGGCATGGCTGGTACATTTGCCATTGGCATAGAGGTGCTAGTTAGCATGGTTGACATGCTTCAGCGCTTGGTATGGCTGGCATGCTTTGCCATTGGGATAGAGGTACTGGCTAGCTTGGGCTAGGTGTGGATGGCATGATTTTCCATTGGCACGGAGTGCTAGCATGGGTTGGCATGCTCGGGCGCGCTTGGTATGGTGACATGATTTGCCATTGGCATAGAGGTGGGTTAGCATGGTTGGCATGCTTCGGCAAGGCTTTTGGTATGGTCTGGCATGCTTTGCCATTGGCATAGAGGTGCGGCTAGCTTGGGCTAGGTGTGGGGCATGATTTGCCATTGGACGGAGGGGAATTAGGGTTTTGTTCGTTGTAACCCTAATTTGAAAAAAATACCCCTATTAATTACCTACTACATGCGTTAAATGTCCTAATAAATTTTGTCACTTTAGTGACATTAGGTTATTTGGGGTTTTACGATTTACCCTTTGTTTAAAAACCACCATCAACACAAATTCATCGGTAAATTGTAACGTATGAGTTACCAATCCATCGGTAAAAGGTGACGTGCGAGTTACCAATCCATCCGTAACAGGTGAGTGACTAAATCAAGTGGTAACACCTCGGCCAATATCGGCACTGGCCTACACTCCCCGGTGTACAAGTGACAAAGTAGGTTAAACACTTCCAAGAAATCGGCCTACCCAAATGACGCAGTGTCCGGGGTCTTGGGCTTGGCTCTGATACCATGTTAAAGTCTCAAGGGCATCCAACTCAAAACCAATTGGCAATGAGTGGAGCGTCCTTCCATGTTATATTTAAGTTAATTAAGCGGATTATAGCGAAGTGGGACTATTTGTCCTTTCACAGCTTGAAAGCTTGTTACACCCATTACACAAAGCTGCAAAAAGTTTCAAAACAGAAAAAAAACTCTTACATGCACGGATTGTTGTCAAAAGATAGGAATGGAAAATCCAAAAAGGTAGTTGTTCAACCGAATCAGCTCAGGGCACATCAACTCGTTATCCTTCCGCTGCTAAGAAAGGGAAGTATTCGCTGCTATGTGAAGCTAGCCTGATGTGAGCTCCTCCAATACAGTGGTGGCCAAAGCCCAGCCTACGCCAGGAGCATGAAACCAACTCCTAACTTGGAACAGGTGAGTAAATCCACCTCAATGTGCAACCAGCTTAATGTCCTGGCGGCTCGGTTACTAGCTCAAGTGTTAAGTTTGTTTATACGCTTTGTACTCACGCCAATCGTCGTCATTATTTATCAGTCATTAGTATAAAGACTCTGTTTGTTGGATGTCTGGGCCATAGGCATATTTTCACTGTAGAGGGTGTCAAGTCCTTACTTTGTCAACTTGCATGAATCCACTAGCATCGGAGACCCAAATGAAATACAATCAATCAGTTTCAACAGATTTGGTGTATTTAGAGTTGATTCTAGAATTTCTCATACTGCGTTTGACCGGAAAATAAAAAAAAAAAAAAAAAAAAAATTGATTTCAAAGTAACAGAACAAATGTCTTTGAACTCAAAATCTCAAAGTGGTTGCGAATACTTAAGAAATACTAGAAAAAAACATTAAACAGTAGAAGACATGAAATTAGTTTCCCAGTGTGCTGTGTTGCTAACTTTTGATTTTGTCAGAAATTCTCAAATAAATACTCTAAGTTACGGAGGAGATAATCAATGACTCCGGGTTTTCTCTGCTCAAAAAGCTTATGAGCAGAGCTGCTACAGCTATCGTTATCATCTATACAAAATTCAGAAAGCTTGTTACACCCATTACACAGAGCTTGCAACCCTAGATCACATAACTTTGTGCACCTGTAAGCAGTGAGACGTTCCAAATTTTTGCAATTCCTGCCAATAGCTTCCCATCCTTCTAGCTCTACCTCATCACAATTTTCCAGCCTCAATTCCCTTTAATAAAGGGCAACTTTTTGAGATCGTTATAACTGCTTCAGTATTAATAGATCGAACCTTGTTCACTTCATAGGTTGATGAGATCAGTAGAGACTCAAGCCCACCACCACTAACAATCGCAATAATCCCTTCTGGTTTCAGTTTGCACCTGCATGCGTCAAGATGTCTTAGGGTGGGCGCACACCTGAAAGCCAACACCTGTTATCCTTTGCAACAGTCAATACTAAGTGAACCTAGTTTGCGACAGTTTTGTAAGAGAGAACTTATTCCTGAATCAGTTACCAAGTGACAACATGAGAGGTCAACCTTCTAAGGATGAACAGCATTTTGCCAGGGCCTCTAAACCTTTATCAGTAATATGAGTAGAGCCCAAACTTACATCTACCAAACGAGGGAACCAAGAGAATATTGTAGACAATTCGCCATCTGAATATTCAGAGCAATCATCTAAGCACAAATATTGAACTTTGGATTCATAGAATCGTGGCTTTGATGCAACAATATCTGTTATCTAAGGCATTGTCTTAGAGACAAATATTTGAGGCGTTGGAATCGATTCAGAAACTTACAAAGAACCGCAGGACTAATTATTGGATACGTATTAGAACAATAACGATCTTCCCACCATAAGGATTCACGATTGTTGTTCTGAATATAAAGCCATCGACGACAAGTTAATCCAAAGGAATTACGATCTTCTCTAGTTTCTAGAAACTTAAATATAAGATCTAGACAGTCAGCACAGAAGTTTTTGATAGAAGGTGAGATTCTCCAGATTTTGCACGAATTGTTCGCCCCTTTTTGTACTGCTTTTGAAGTATGGATCTTGACAGACTTTTGCTTATGCTTGCCATTGGTTAACAAACCCATCCTTAAGTACCGTGAATTTTTCTTCAACTACACCAAAGCGGAACAATTGAACTATTTAAAGCTAAAAATAATACCTTTGGCTTCTTATCTCCCGCAAGAGGTGGTGGTATACAGATTTTAAAGGAGTCCAAGAAGTTCTTAAAGTTCTTTATATAGAAACGGTTTCTGTTTTAGAGTATTAATGTATTATACTATTGAATGTTATTTCATGACCCACTTTTGTTAAGGGATTTTGTAACTTGGAGTCACAGACTGAGCCAATGCGAGAGACCTCTTCGGATGTATATTACAACAGTCTCATTTCAAAATCTTGTGCTCGATCTCCGATTCTTACTGATTCAGGTTAGTCGCTGATCTTAGAATTGGTACGAGAGAGGTCAAGGAACTTTAGAAGTCTTAAATATCCAATATCTTCAGGTAACCCATTAAAACCTGGCTTGTACAGAAAGACATAACGACAAGCTTATATGAAAGCCTTGGGTAATATTTGAATCAGTGTGGAAGTGAGATCAAGGTGCCTTAAACTGATCAACGTAGAAACTTTCTGGAAATCAACACAATACCATAATTTCAGCGGTTGCAAGTTATATAGACCAATAACCGACTCATCACGTAGCAAAGCATGTGAAAAAGAAAGATCCAGATATCTTAAATGTTTTAACTTGGCAATGAAGTTGGTACCTTTTCTAACATTTGAACACGCATAATTATACCTAATGGAAGGAGAAGGGATGAAGAACAAGCCTGTTTTCTTCTTTTTGTTTCTGGGGAAGAGAATTTGCTGTGTCACATTTTTAAGTGGATAATGGAAAATTATAGCATTTTCGCCCCCAAGTGCCCAACTAGCTAGCAAAACCCATGTAATCTTGTTTCCACCCCCAAATGATTTCAATTTACACTTAACCCACCTGACTCAGTTTACAACTCACTATAAATCAGTTAATTTTTGTGCTCGTCACAGTTAACCCAACTAAATGAAAACTCTTACATGCACGGATATTGTTGTCAACAGAAAGAAATGGAAGATCCAAAAAGGTGGTCGTTCAACCAAATCACCTCACCATTCTGAGATGGAACTAGGGAACATCAACTCGTTATCCTTCCCACTCTGTAGAGAAGGAAGCGTTCGCTGCTCGGTGAAGCCAGCTTGACGCGGCACCCTCCACTATAGGGAAAAAACCCCAAGCCTATGCCAGGATTCTGAAACAAACACATAACCTGGAACAGGCGTGCCAATATATGTTGTGCAGTAGAACCTACCTAGTAAATCCAACTCACTTTCAGACCAGCTTAATGCCCCCACTTGGGTTACAAGCTCTAACATTAAGTTTTTTATACTTTTTATCCACGCATCACTATTTATTAATGTAGTTATATATATACAGAATCTGTTTGCTAGATGTTTTTGACCTTATTGTCATATTTTCACTGTAGAAGGTGGCAAGTCCTTACCCAAATGAAATACAATCAGTTTCAATAGCATTCAGAGTTGAAGATTCCAGAATTTCTCCTAGTGAAGTTTGCAAAATAAATTGATTCCGAAATCTAGATATAACACTTTCTGATGAAGTCAAATTTACATGAATACAACAGCTGCAAAGGCGATAACTAAACTAAGGTAATAAAAACACATTTATTTAAACTCAAAATCTCGAAGTTATTGTGCATATACTCAAGAAAAACTACCAAAACAAAAAAACATTTGATTATTCGCAATGTTTGCGTTGCTAACTTCTCAGTTTGGCACAAATTGCAAGCTTGAACTAACCACTCAAAATCATTTAGTTTTTGCTGCTTAAAAAACAGAAGAGCAGAGCTGCTACGGCTAGAGAGCTTGTTACACCTGTTACACAAAACTTGCAACCCTAGATCACATAACTTTCTGCACCCGTACACTGTGAGGCGTTCCATATTCTTGCAATTCGTTTATCTACACCTCCTCACAATTTTCGAGCTTCAACTCCCTGAATAAAGGGCAACCTTTTGAAATCTTCACATTCAGTATTAATACATCGATATTCAATCCCACCACCACTAACAATCGCATTAATCCCTTCTGGTTTAAGTTCGGACCTGATTGGATTAGCGTCTATGCACACCCTAGAAAACCAATACCTTTTATGGTCAATCTTAAGTGAACCTATTTTGTGACAGTTTTGTAAGAGTAAACTTATTCCTGAATCAGTAATCAGATTACAACGTGAGAGGTTAACCTTCTCTAACGATGAACAGGATTTTGCCAGGGCCTCCAAACCTTTATCAGTAATATCAGTAGATTCCAAACTTACATCTATCAATTGAGGGAACCAAGAGAATATTGTAGACAATTCGCCATCTGAATAATCAGAGCAATCATCTAAGCATAAATACTGAACTTTGGATTCAAAGAATCGCGGTTTAGCAAAAACTGTTATCTTAGGGCACCTTCTTAGAGACAAATATTTGAGGTTTTGGAACCTAGTCCACAACTTAAAAAATGGTATTGGAAAGCTTTCAGGACTAATTTTTGGATATTGCTTAATATACCAATAACGATGACGCCACCATAAGGATTTTTGATTGTCGTTTTGAATTTGGAACCATCGGCGACAAGTTAATCCAAAAGAATTACGATCATCTCTAGTTCCTAAAAACATAAATACAAGATTTTGACACTCACCAGGGAGGTTTGTGATACAAAACGAGATTTTACTGGTATTGCAAAGTCTACCATTACTGTTTTCCCCTTCTTGTACTTCTTTTGAAGTATGGATCTTACCAGACTTTTTTTTGTACTTGCCAATCGATAAGAAACCCATCCTTAAGCCACGTGAAATCTCTCTTCAACAAAAGCTAAAATAATACCTTTGGCTTCCTTTCTTCCGCAAGAGGTGGGATACAGATATTTAAAGGGAGTCCAAGGAGTTAATTTAGAATGGGTTTCTGTTTTAGGGTATCCGCCAGCTGTTGGATGTTATTTCATGACCAAGTTTAGTTAAGGGATTGTTTAATTTGGAATGACAAACTAAGCCAGGTTCTTCTTGTACGTGTCTTTCTGACTGTTAAGACGGGAACAACGAATTCGCATGATACGCTTGTATCTTTGTTTGTGGAGTCCTAGAGCGTCACTATTGCTGTTTGAGACACAAATAGATTGGATAGAATTTGGACAATAAATTAAGGGAAAATTGGGAATATGCCCCAAAATTGACTGTCATCTTGGGGATATGCCTTAGGATTCCAGTTTTTGGGAATATGCATTAGACTAACGGTTTCCGTCAAGGAACCGTTAAATAGTCAATTTATCGTAAATGTGTTTGAACTTTCTCTCTAATTTTTTCGAGCTCTATTTTTTTAAGTATAATGTTGAATCTTATTTCATGGCGCCGTTTAGGTAAGGGACATGGAATGAGTTTGCGAGAGGCACTGTGCCGAGATATATGCAGGGCATTATTTATGTCTCGAAGGGACTTCCTATGGTGCAACAAAGTAGCCACTAAGGGCATATTAACCACAGTACTACAGAAATAAAAATAGTCAAAAATGAAAATGTTAAAGTATCATTTTCTTAAACGTGTCTTCTTAACAAAGAACGATTGAGATTTAATAACTGAGGTAGAAAAGCTGAAACAGCGTTAGTGTGTACCACCATCCAAAAGGTGTTAGGATCATGGTATCAAAATCACCGTCATATAAAAAATTCAGGAAAAGAGGAGAATTTGAACACACAACTTGAAGAGGCTTTTGGGAAACTTGGTGTCTCTACCATAACCTCTTCTTTGCTTTTTGATTCAGAAAAGTAAACTGCAGTATCAGTTCCATGTGAGATAACCATTGTTTGTAAAGGTTTTGCATTTTCCAAAATTACTTTTACCGACCTCGACTTCCCAATAAATTGTTTAAAGCGAACGGATTTAATATGTAAAAATAAAACATCCAATATCAACCATATCAAGATTAACCCACGTCTTTTGTGGCTTGGTTGTGTTTCCCCTGAACACCAAAAGAGTCCTCGTCTTTGTTATCATGGTTGTTATTACAAAGGTCTGCAAAGTGGCGCACAATGATCATGCATTACAGAAGTTACGAGGTCAAGTAAGGAGTCCGCCGTAATAGTGCAATGCGAAGCCATAATAGCAGAATGGAAGCTATAATAGTGCAACGCAAGCCATAATAGCGGTATTACTGTATAGACTGACAAGTGTCAAGAATGGCATAAACCCACAGGGCCAATGTAGTGCAAGTGCAGCATTACATTGTAAACACATTTGGCTAAGTGATGAAGCTTATTGGCCGACACAATGAAGCTTCATCAAGGAAAAGGCAAGACATGGCCAAAGTGGCGATGCAACATGCGATGTTGGCATCGATGCATATCCATGGAACCGAGTTGGCCCAAGCTCAAGGAGGATGCAAGAATGGAGAATAGACTAAGAGTTGGTCTATGGCATATATCTTCAAGGTTGGCCAAAGCTTGAATAATGCAAACAAGTTGGTAATGCAAGAGTTGCATTGCTATTGTCAGCGAATTGGCTTAAGTGAAGCATATAGGATGCATGAGCAACTAGAGTGAGCTTAAGAGCTGGCATCAATGTTTGAAGCTTAAGGAATGTACGTGCATGAGTTAAGAATGATAAGCATGCAGGTCCAAGAGGGCTGAACATTGGCGCAAGGCGAGAATCCAGGTGTGCTAAATCGGATGGCGCAATAGGTCTCAAGTGACGGTTGCAAGTCGGTATAAGCTTCACAAGCATGCCAATGATGCGTGATGAAGAGGAATGGTTATAAAGGAGTTTATAAACGTGGGAGAAGAGTTCTAACTGCTAAAGAACAGGTGTGGGATGATTGGTGCGAGTTGGAGAAGAACCGGCCGTTAGCACGGTTATCAAGGCGGTTAGTAGAACCGTTTATGGGACAGATGGTGCTCCATGCGTGTGTAACGGTTATGCACGGTTTGGCCAAGTAAAGCTGCTGTATAAATAGTCCTAAGGAGGGGAAAATTCGGCAGGCTTGCATAGAGAACATATGTGAGAGTGAGGTTTGCATATGTGAGTGAATAGGAGAGTTTTTGTAAGACTAAGGCTTGGTTTGATGGCAAACAAGTCTGTGTAAGTCCCCAAGTGGGCAAGTTTTGTATTTCTTCCCTTTGATGCAATAAAAGAGTTGATTGTGTCATGTTCTAAGTGTTCTTGGTTGGCTGATTTGTTGTTAGCAAAGTATGGCAAAGAATTGAATGTATTATGGGGTGCATTTGATGAGTTTTGAGAAGTGAAAGAAGGTCAGTAAAGACTTCCTTGATTGACTGGATGTGTTGGTCAGTTTGCATAGGATGCAAACTTGTAAGGCTGAAGTGCAATTGGGTGAAGCTATTCACTGAACCACTTGTACTGCCGGGTTACACTTTCGCAGAAAATTGCTAAGGCATTTGGAGGTGTGACAGTTGTCATCATGATACGAAATCGATCAAGGGTACCTAGAGTCAGTGCCGATGTGAAGATAGGTTATGATAATTATAGATAATAGAATAAGAACACAAAGTAAATAACACAAGTGTTGCTGCTAACCTTCTTCTTTATAACCAGAAAGAAAAACTCTATTACAAACCAAAACTATGTCTGCACTCTCTCTCGAGTTTCTCTCCACCTACTAACTTCTTCTTCTTAATTGCTTGAAAGAAAACGCGATTACAATCAATATCTGAGTGCTCTCACTCTTGTTTTCTCTATCCTATCAATCCCCTCCTTTTATAAGAGTGTAAACTTGCCGGAAAAGAAAAATGAAGCTATGAGTTTTTTAGAACTTATCTAAACTAGGAATCCTTTCTAAAGTTGGAAACCTCCAAAGCTATGAGTTTTAGAACTCATCTAAACTAGAATCCTATCAAAGTCGTAAACCTCAAACTTCTAGGCTAAGTTAACAAACTTAAACCTTTTCTAGTATCTTCTAGATACTCTCTAGGCGTAATATGGCTCAATTAAACCTAGGCTAATGATTAGCCTCATATGGCAGCTTTAGCTGTCCCTATGCTTTTGTTACTTGCTTGTGTGAATATAATCTTCACACTACTTAAGTTCTGTGCATATAATATGCACATCCAGCTATCTAGCCGTTGATACAGCTCTGTGAAGATAATCTTCACGTCACTCTTTAGCCTTAACATGGCTCAACTTTCGCTATGATACTCCTGTATCACTTCACCCTCATCATAAGCCACATTATTGGTTAGCAGTAATGTAACCAACAAATTGTTTTGCCACTTAATTATCCACTGACAGATAAATTAACAAATGACAGAACAACAAATTCAAAGGCTTTACCATTCTAGAGTCTGTTTAATGACTCATCAATCTATGAAAATGGCGGACAACTTTTATCAGCTGATACACAATCACTTGCTGGAAATGAGAGATGCAAAGACCATGTGGTAAAGCACTAAAGCGATCAACAACTGTGAAAATGATGATTCAATTCCTTGGTGTTAAGATCAAGTTAGCTAAGCACAGGTAAGATCACATCACTTTGACCGAAACTACAAACAAACAAGCCATAGTCGCAATTTTTGGACTGAGAAACATAAAGCAGTTTTAATCTCATTTTGTGGTTTCGTAAACATGAGCCGATTTTCAGATCATGTTCATGGTTTTTAATAAATTCAATCTGCTTCAATTGTATATGTCATGGTTTTGAATAATGCCCCTACTGTATTCAGTACCTTTGAAGAGCATTCTTAGCCCAAATCAAAGAAAGAGTAGGGGGATCATTAACAATACTTGCCGAAAAACCACAAAATTCCAATGCCATTTAACTAAATGTGTTGACTGCGAATTTGTAAAGCTTAGAGTGGGAAGAAATCAAGAAACAAGGGATTTATCACTTGACCATGACCGCACACTATATTAGCGTTAATGAGCACCCCTTGGAACTGAAACCCATGCATGAACACACTAGAGCCATGAGGACTTGAAGCTTGAGGAGCTTGCTTGCACCTGATTTGCGGAATATGAAATTTGCTGGAGGTTACATTTCTTTCTTTGTTGTTCCTTGGGAAAAAGAAATTAAAAAAAAAAAAATGGTTGTTCAACGGAGTCAGCTCGTTAGGCTGAGTTGGAACCATGACACATTGACTCATGGCTGCCTCCGCCACTGGTATAGGAACATAAACCACATTGAGTAATATTTTTCAAGCACGGCACGTCCAATTTAATGGCCCTTTCTAGCTCGTGATACCCTTGTAGATTAGAGTACTAATATTCCTGCCCATCAAAAAAAAAAAAAAAAAAAAAAAAAAAAAAAAACTAATGTTCCTTCTTTAATTGGGGTCTCTCTCTATATATATTTCTTTCTTCGCAAAACAATTAAGTTTCACACGAAAGAATAAACATCTGAAAGAAAAGGATAATCAAGGTCTTTAGATATTGTAGGCGCCGTAAAACCTTTACCATGGCATTAAGGATTGCTGGTGAACACATGACGAGGAGGATCTGGTGTCCACAAACTCCGTATGACTTTGTTACATGAAAGTCCCCTATTTATACTCATTTTCAAGTATTTGGATGTTTGTGTTATGCAAGTATTATCCTTCGTGATCAAAACAAGTTTAATCCACGAAGTCGCCGTTGTATTTTTGTTGGTTATCCTCATGGAAAAAAAGGTTGGAGGTTATTTGATTTGGAAACGAAGCAATTTTTTGTGTCTCGTGATGTTATTTTCTTTGAAGATAAGTTTCCTTACACTGTTATTTCCTCGGACAATAATAATAACAATAATGAAGATAATAATAATGAACAATGCCAATTAAGGTTGAAAGACTGGTCGGTGACTTCTGCGGAAAGTGCAAGGACGGAAAATTCTGATGGGTACCAGCAGCCAGTCCAGAACGTGGCAGCACTGCAGGGATATCAGCTTCGGGAGACTGTACAAGACCGAATAAGCAGGTTCATGAGATAGCAACACATACAGTTTACTATCGCCTGATAGAGTTAATATTTCAGACACTGTTAACATTCAACAGGTCACGGGTGAAAGAACTACAAGCGTCCCTGCTACACCTTCTCAAAACGTGACAGGTGGGGTCATTTCTAATGGAAGTCCAAGAGTCACTACTGTACCTTCTCAAAACGTGACAGGTGGGGTTGCTTTTAACGGAAGTCCAAGGGTCACTGCTATACCATCACAAAACGTGACAAGGGAGGTCAATTCTGATGTTGTCCCATGTGCAGAACATTATGATTATGATACTGTCCCATGTGCTGTACCTTCACCGGCGGAGTCAGACGGTGATGTTTTTAACTCACCTGATGGAGTAACTTCACTGGAAGGGGGTCTTCTGATGCGGGTTTAGTGCCTGTCAGTGCACACATACCTGACAATATTTCTGATGAAGTTTTATTGCCTTCTACCGAGAGACAGGCTGCTATCTGTGACATTTCTGATATAACAGTTCGAAGAAATGTTTGGTCTCGGGTTCCTAATACCCAGTTCAAGGATTATATATGTAATACTGTCAAATCTATAGACCCCGGCTCCTCCATTTCCCATTCTTCAACATCCTCAGGTACTGTTTATCCCATAACTATCATGTGTCTTGTGCAAAATTTTCTGTTAATCATACTCGTTTTTTGGCGGCGATAACTACTCTTAAAGAACCTACGAGTTATGAAGAAGCTGTTCGTCTTTCGGTTTGGCGCGTAGCTATGTCTAAGGAAATTGGTGCACTTGATCGAATGGCACGTTATCTATTACTGATCTGCCGCCAAGGAAGAAAGCTATTGGTTGTAAATGGGTTTACAAAATTAAATATAATTCTAAAGGTAGTGTCGAGCGGTACAAGGCTCGCTTGGTTGTTCTTGGTAATAGACAAGTTGAAAGGGTGGCTTATCATGAAATATTTGCTCCCGTAGCTAAAATGGTTTCTGTTAGAACATTTTTAGCAATGCGAGCTTGCTCGTGATTGGGAGTTACATCAAATGGATGTTCATAATGCTTTTCTACATGGGGATCTTGATGAGGAAGTATATATGCAACTTCCTCCAGGATATTCGACTAAATATCCTTATAAAGTGTGTCGACTCCATAAATCTTTGTATGGTCTTCGTCAAGCTCCTCGTAATTGGTTTGTTAAGCTTGTAGGTGCTCTTAAGGCTTTTGGATTTGTATAGTCTTATGCTGATTAGTCTCTATTTACCCTACGACGAGGTGAGAACTCAATTAATGTACTTGTCTATGTGGATGATTTAATTATTGCTGGTGTTGATGGTGGTCTTTAAACAAGGGGTAAAATCGTAAATCCCCATGACCTAGTGTTACCCGCAACACATTAACTAAGAGCATTTAACTCAGGTGTAAATAATTAATAGGGGTATTTTTTTAAAATACCAGATTAGGGTTTTTCAACACAGAACCCTAATGCCAAACCAAGCCGCACCCTGCGCACCAT
The DNA here is from genome assembly GCA_023531295.1 of Papaver armeniacum. Classification (NCBI taxonomy): domain Eukaryota; kingdom Viridiplantae; phylum Streptophyta; class Magnoliopsida; order Ranunculales; family Papaveraceae; genus Papaver; species Papaver armeniacum. The sequence goes on along the minus strand of JAJJWW010006055.1, from coordinate 578,481 downwards.
GGCAACAATGCCAAACCAAGCCGCACCCTGCGCACCATGGCAACAATGCCAAAACCAAGCCGAATACTGCCCACCATGGCAACAATGCCAAACCAAGCCGCATACTGCGCACCATGGCAACAATGCCAAAACCAAGCCGCATACTGCGCACCATGGCAACAATGCCAAACCAAGCCGCACCCTGCACACCATGGCAACAATGCCAAACCAAGCCGCACCCTGCGCACCATGGCAACAATGCCAAATTTCCAAGCCGATATGCCTTCGGCCCACGCCAAAAATAGCGCCCTAGGTTTGCAAGACTTGCAACTAGGTCAACATGGTAAATACGTGCCATTGGCACATGCCAACACGTGTCGCAAGCCATATTTCCAAGCCGCTATGCCTTTGGCCCACGCCAAATATAGCTCCCTAGGCTTGCAAGACTTGCAACTAGGCCAACATGGCCGTACGTGCCATTGGCACATGCCAACACGTGTCGCAAGCCATATTTCCAAGCCGCTATGCCTTTGGCCCACGCCAAATATAGCGCCCTAGGTTTGCAAGACTTGCAACTAGGTCAACATGGCCGCACGTGCCATTGGCACATGCCAACACGTGTCGCAAGCCATATTTCCAAGCCGCTATGCCTTTGGCCCACGCCAAATATAGCGCCCTAGGTTTGCAAGACTTGCAACTAGGTCAACATGGCCGTACGTGCCATTGGCACATGCCAACACGTGTCGCAAGCCATATTTCCAAGCCGCTATGCCTTTAGCCCACGCCAAATATAGCGCCCTAGGTTTGCAAGACTTGCAACTAGGTCAACATGGCCGTCGTGCCATTGGCACATGCCAACACGTGTCGTAAGCCATATTTCCAAGCCGCTATGCCTTTGGCCCACGCCAAATATAGCTCCCTAGGTTTGCAAGACTTGCAACTAGGTCAACATGGCCGTACGTGCCATTGGCACATGCCAACACGTGTCGCAAGCCATATTTCCAAGCCGCTATGCCTTTGGCCCATGCCAAATATAGCTCCCTAGGCTTGCAAGACTTGCAACTAGGTCAACATGGCCGTACGTGCCATTGGCACATGCCAACACGTGTCGCAAGCCATATTTCCAAGCCGCTATGCCTTTGGCCCACGCCAAATATAGCGCCCTAGGTTTGCAAGACTTGCAACTAGGTCAACATGGCCGTACGTGCCATTGGCACATGCCAACACGTGTCGCAAGCCATATTTCCAAACCGCTATGCCTTTGGCCCACGCCAAATATAGCGCCCTAGGCTTGCAAGACTTCCAACTAGGTCAACATGGCCGTACGTGCCATTGGCACATTCCAACACATATCGCAAGCCATGTTTCCAAGCCTCTATGCCATTGGCCCACGCCAAATATAGCGCCCTAGGCTCGCAAGACTTGCAACTAGGTCAACATGGCCGCACATGCCATTGGCACATGCCAAACACACACGCTGGTAGCCTAACTTGCAAACCGTGCAACCTACCACCAAGGCATTCCGCACATGCCATTGGCACATGCCAAACACACACGCTGGTAGCCTAACTTGCAAACCGTGCAACCTACCACCAAGGCATTCCGCACATGCCGTTGGCACATGCCACACACGCCACTAGCGGCTGCCTCATTACCACTTACGCTCAAGGTGCAACTCCGCAACGAAGGCATTCCGCACATGCCATTGGCACATGCCACATGCGTCCCTAGCAGCACCACTTGCACCCAAGATGCAACCAACACTCGAGACATCAACACAAACCTGGGGATGCTTTTTAGGGTTTTGGTTTGGCGGTCACTGAGATGCAGCGTACACTACGCTCACATTAAGAAAGCGTGAAAAGGAATAAAACGGTCAAATAAAGAGGAAATAATGGTGAAAACGTTTTCACCCATTAACACCATGCGGTTACCACCTCCTCCCATTATTTCACCCTTTACTCTCTTCCTTCATGAGGCCAGTGCGTTTCAATCTCGTCTTGTATAAATAGGTCTTACCTATTTCCACCGGACAACAAGTCTAGGTCGAGAAAAATACTACACTCTCGGAAAGGCAACTTTGCAAGCTCTCCCAAAAGCTTTCATCTCTTGCAAGCTTCCTAAGCTTTCACTTTACGATACAAGTCGAGATACTACTCTCCTCAATACCTTTCTTTGCTTCCCCTCCCCAAATCAACCCTTCTCCTCCACTTAATGACCGAAGCAAGTCCGGAACGGCCATTTTTTGTTTTAGGTTAGGCGGACTTGTACAGATTGATCTCTCGAATCTATAAAGTGCTCACGTGCAGACATTTGTTTAGGGTTTGAACCAGTTTCTCACTTACCTCACCGAAATTACCGAAATCAGCGAAACGATTTTTACCCATAAACAATTGGCGACCACAATGGGAGGATTGATCTATCGGCTATTATGTTAGACTAATGACCGATCTCGTTCTTCGACCCGCATGTCAAGATGGTAGGGAAGGCGACTCAATCCGACTCAACCACCGCAGACGACCCTTACCAGTTGTAAAAACTACATGAGGAAACCAGGGACTCGCCAAGATGCTACCGCGATTGGGGACTTGTCAAGGGCGATGTTACCCGAAAGAAGCCGCCAAAGAAACCGCCTTTTACATGGAGAGGAGCGTGTTCGCAAAACCTATGAAGTGAGTAAATTCAGACTGGGCAAGATATACAATCTATTTTTACGTTCTTAGTAAAACCGTCATACTCTCTTGAGTCTTGTGCCTATTGCTAGCACACACTTTCATAAAAGCAATATTCCTTTCCCAAAACATAATCGAGTTATATTATCAAAACCATTCATCCCGAAATAATCCAATACCCTAAAAAGCTACCGGTTGTCTATCAAAGGTCAAGTTTTGAACCCAGGACATCCAATATGTCTTTCAAAAAACAAAAAAAGAACCTAAATGAAAGTTTAACAGAGAAACGTTCAAGGAAAATCATCCAACAAGTCCGCTCTTCTTGGAGAAAGTCAACTTTGCATCTTCAAGAGCCGCTCTCTTCATAGTCAACATCTTGGAAAGCTTTTGAGTTCCATCTCCTGTCGGGCAATCTCCTCCGCGGAAAGGCTTTCGATTCTTTGCATCTTTCAACTTTTGGATCTCAAAGAAGGCCTTCGACAAACCACGGTGTTGAACTCCTTTTCTACGCACACGTCGCGATGGTGCTCCCAAATCGGCAATAACGTCTTCGAAACGGTGTGACCAAATTTCTCACGCATATCCTCGATGGAAGATAAAGCCTCTTCCACATGCTTAACCAACAAAATCGACTAGTGACTTTCTTGGTTGTAGCCATATTTCCGTGCTTTTCCCAGTTACGGTGTACAACGCCTCATGCTTAGCCGGCACGCTGAAGCCGCCAACCAAAGACATGACTGGATAAGGAACCAAATACGGGGATCAAAAATGAAGCCTGCAAGTGGCCTCACGACTCGCAAAGGGTCTTCTTCCATGTCTACAGCAACAACCATCGAGAGAATCATCCACCGTTTGAACCACGTCGTGCCGGCAGATTGGCTAACTCCCATCTCCAAGTCACCTGGGTGGTCACCAAAGGCAAGTTTTCGTGTGACTCCACCCCAAATCGTCCTCCGAACCCGGATTCCTCCTGCAAACTTGAGTTAGACATTTTTTTCAAAAGAAGAAAAAGAAGAAGAAAGAAAGAAAAGAAGCGCGAAACTCACCGAACCACTTCCTGAAGAAGAACCAGTCTTTGCCAGAGGAATCACTCTCACTTGTTGAACTTTCTTCTTTATCGAATCATCACCGCTATGAGTAGGCTCGGTGCCGTCGAATTCCTTGAAGAAATTGCCGTCTCTGACAACGTGCAAGGGCGTGAAAGCATTAACACTACAAAGCCACTAAGGAAACAAGACACATGTTCTCAACCGAAATTCACGTGTTTTGAGACAAACCAATGAAGAGGCGACACATACCCGGTTATTGGAAGAACTGAAAGACACAAGAGCCGTGGGAGGATCTTGTGAAACCGTTCGGAACCCGCCCGGACAAGATTCTTCGTTCTCCGTTCCTTGGCTTGGGGGCTTTCCAGTTGCTAGGCAACTTTCGCTTGGGATCTCTCAACATTGGATACTCCTTCAAAGCTGGCGGGAAGGTTTGCAACGAACGTTTTCCACCACGTTATTCACAAAATCTCGGATCATAATAAACTCGTCGCACCAAAACTCATTATTGTCAAGGTCGTCGAAGTTACTCTTCCCATTTGAAAGAAGGGAAGACGGATACCCGACTTAAGGGCATCAAGGCGTCAAGGGCGACACGCAATGAATCCTTAGGGATCACCTAGGTAAACAATAGGCACCCCTTGATCGAAACCCATGTAACGAGAAGCACGGTCAATATTGTAAAGCAGCTATCTGGAAAGACCTCACGAAGAAAGACGACATATAACCTAAGCAAAGCGATTTGAATGAACAGTTTTCACCAACGCTCAAATCGTCATCGAAGACAAAGACGTGAGCGGAGCGAAGCAAAGGTGTCAATTTGAGTCAGCGACCTATGGCCGGCCCCATGGACGAAAATTGATTTCATGCAACTTATCAAGAAAACTAACCAAGCTCACGCCAACTCTTGGACGCCTGTTCACCCATCGAAGAATTCGAGAGCCCCCAACTCACGGGAAGCGAAATGGGTTTTGGAGCATACTTCTCGAAGTGCTCCCATAGCCGACTTGCGAAAAGCAACGTGCACATACGAATCCACTTTCATGAAACCATTCAAACTTGCATGTTCGCAACTAGGTGATCCGATGCACATACGGAACCAAGAACAGCTTGCCAATGGGAAGAACTTCACCCTTTGCCAACTTCATCAATCGCTAACAACTCCAGGTCTTATTCCTTTCTTGCCGTGAATCATTCATCAAAATGTCTCTGGACAACCAGAGAGCCAAAAATGCTTTGCGACATGAAGATTACGCACTGCATTCGGGCTCCAACTCGTCCCGAAACCATTGAGATATCCACCAACCGTAAGGGCACCTTTCATCCTCTTTCGGGGCGTAATCCTTCGACTTCGCAATGGAGTCTTTCCGAGCAAAATCCCCAACTTAGCGGCCAGGTCATCCCGCATCTTCACCTCACTTTCAGATAATTGGATTTTAAGATTCCCGATTCTGGAAGATTCAAAGAAGAGAGCCACACTCTCCAGGAGAAAGTTATCTCGCCCCATCTACATATGATTGTATGGGTGTCCAACACCATCCGGAGATGAAAGCAACCAAGCCTAGGATGTCCTTCCTAACTGGAGATTTACTTGAAGTCTTGACAAATCAATGACTGCGCTCGAGTCAAGTTGGTATTTATATGCTCCTTGCTCACCATGAACTCAACCCATCTATCAAAAGAACGCAATGGGCTTTGACACATCCACGAAGTCAATGTTGGAAGAGAAATATACCCTTTATGAAGACAAACCGAATGGTGCTCTCGGGCGAACCGAACGTGTCTTCCTTTCATACTCACCACCCGTTAGCAAAATTGGCACGAAACACAGGTGATTCTTCCGAAGCGGGCGAGGGCTCTAGTGAAGAATTCATCATCTCGTGTTCGGCTTGGAATTATGAGCATCCTTCGATGAAGTGAAATTTGGTTCAGGTAACATCTTATCGAATTCCTTCATAACAATTTGGTAATAAGATATCTGCACAAAACAAACGGAGAAAGGCGAAGTTATCTCCCTGACACATAATCGTACCCAACAAAAAAAAAAAAAAAAAAAAAAGAGAAAGGGGAAGGAGGACGTATTTTATTCGGGTTCAAGACTATATACATGATTTTTATTCGGGTTAAAGACTATATACACAAAGTATTTTATTCGGGTTCAAGACTATATACACGATTTTATTCGGGTTCAAGACTATATACACAAGATTTTATTCGGTTCAAGACTATACACGCGATATTTTCTTGAGGTTCAAATATTTCTTTCAGAATGAAATTCATATATATGCAAATATTTCCTACGGGTTCAAACAATATATGCGTATTTCCCTTGGTTGCATACATACAATATTTTCTACAAGAGGCACGCCAAGAAATCATACGCGAGGATTGTGGAAGCGCCTACTCTTAAGGTTTACACCTACGGGAAAAGAAAAAAAAAGAGAAAAGTACTCAAGACATACACGAAGCCGGTTTCTCTTTGCGCTAGTATGAAAAGAGGAAAGAATAAAGTGCAGGATGGGGAGAAAGGGGCTTTATATATATAGGCGTAAAGACTTTGAAATAGGGAAGGATTTCCTTTTACCAAAATCACGCGTGTAAGAAACGGCCCACAAAGGGTGCGACGCCCAATGTCGCCCAAGTCACGCCCGCAAGCATGGTTTCAAGATGCACCGGCCCCACCAATTGCGCCGGAGCACTGCAAGCACGCACGGCTTCTACACTTTGCGCCAGGTCCCACCCATTAGCACACTTCGGCCCAATTCGCGCCAACCTCCCAACGTCGCCCAAGCTCACACCGGCCCCACCAATTGCTTGGACACGCAAGCACGCACGACTTCTACACTTTGCGCCGGTCCCACCAACTAGCACACTCGGTTCCCAATTCGCGCCAACCTCCCAACGTCGCCCCAAGCCGCACCTGGGCCCACTAATTGCGCCGACCTACAAGCACGCCGGCCCTACACTTTGCGCCGGTCCCACCACTTAGCACACTCGGCCTTCCCAACTCACGCCAACTTCCCAACGTCGCCCAAGCCGCACCTGGGCCCACCAATTGTGCCCGACCTACGATTTGTGCAAAACTACCAAAGGCAAGGATTCCAAATCCTATTTATAAAAGGTCAGACAAGCCTCCTTCAATTTTCTTTACGGTTTGATGTCAATAGTTTGTCACCATCTTATGCTTACCTCATGACAAAGCCCACGCTTGAAATTAGCGGGGGACTTAATGTTGATGGTGGTCTTTAAACAAGGGGTAAAATCGTAAATCCCCATGACCTAGTGTTACCCAACACATTAACTAAGAGCATTTAACTCAAGTGTAAATAATTAATAGGGGTATTTTTCAAAATACCGTTAGGGTTTCTCAACACAACCCTAATGCCAAACCAAGCTGCATCCTACGCACCATGGCAACAATGCCAAACCAAGCCACCACTGCGCACCATGGCAACAATGCCAAAACCAAGCCGCATCTTTGCCAGCACCATGGCAACAATGCCAAACCAAGCGCATCTTTACGCACCATGGCAACAATGCCAAAACAAGCCGCATCTCACGCACCATGGCAAAAATGCCAAAACCAAGCCGCATCTTTAGCACCATGCTAACAATGCCAAACCAAGCCGCACTCTGCGCGCCTATGGAAACAATGCCAAACCAAGCCGCTCCACCTGCCATTGGCCACCATGGCAACAATGCCAAATTTCCAAGCCGCTATGCCTTCCTGGCCCACTGCCAAATATAGCGCCCTAGGCTTGCAAGACTTGCAACTAGGTCGCCATGGCCGTGCGTGCCATTGGCACATGCCAACACGTGTCGCAAGCCATATTTCCAAGCCGCTATGCCTTTGGCCCACGCCAAATATAGCGCCCTAGGCTTGCAAGACTTGCAACTAGGCCAACATGGCCGTACGTGCCATTGGCACATGACAACACGTGTCGCAAGCCATATTTCCAAGCCGCTATGCCTTTGGCCCACGCCAAATATAGCGCCCTAGGTTTGCAAGACTTGCAACTAGGTCAACATGGACGTACGTGCCATTGGCACATGCCAACACGTGTCGCAAGCCATATTTCCAAGCGCTATGCCTTTGGCCCACGCCAAATATAGCGCCCTAGGTTTGCAAGACTTGCAACTAGGTCAACATGGCCGTACGTGCCATTGGCACATGCCAACACGTGTCGCAAGCCATATTTCCAAGCCGCTATGCCTTTGGCCCACGCCAAATATAACGCCCTAGGTTTGCAAGACTTGCAACTAGGTCAACATGGCCGTACGTGCCATTGGCACATGCCAACACGTGTCGCAAGCCATATTTCCAAACTGCTATGCCTTTGGCCCACGCCAAATATAGCGCCCTAGGTTTGCAAGACTTGCAACTAGGTCAACATGGCCGTGCGTGCGTGCCATTGGCACATGCCAACACGTGTCGCAAGCCATATTTCCAAGCCGCTATGCCTTTGGCCCACGCCAAATATAGCGCCCTAGGCTTGCAAGACTTGCAACACGTGCCATTGGCACATGCCAACACGTGTCGCAAGCCATATTTCCAAGCCGCTATGCCTTTGGCCCACGCCAAATATAAGCCCTAGGTTGCAAGACTTGCAACTAGGTCAACATGGCCGTTTCACGTGCCTTTGGCACATGCCAACATGTTGCAATCCATATTTCCAAACCGCTATGCCTTTGGCCCACGCCAAATATAGCGCCTAGGCTTGCAAGACTTGCAACTAGGTTAACATGGCCCGTACGTGCCATTGGCACATGCCAACATGCTCAAGCCATGTTTCCAAGCCTATGCCATTGGCCCACGCCAAATATAGCGCCCTAGGCTCATGAGACTTGCAACTAGGTCAACATGGCCGTACATGCCATTGGCACATGCCAAACACACACGTAGCCTAACTTGTAACCGCCGTGCAACCTACCACCAAGGCATTCCGCACATGCCATTGGCACATGCCAAACACACACGCTGGTAGCCTAACTTGCAAACCGTGCAACCTACCATCAAGGCATTCCACATGCCATTGGCACATGCTAAACACACACGTTGGTAGCCTAACTTGCAAACCGTGCAACCTACCACCAAGGCATTCCGCACATGTCGTTGGCACATGCCACACACGCCACTAGCAGCTCACGGCATTACCACTTACGCTCAAGGTGCAACTCGCAACGAAGGCATTCCGCATGCCATTGGCACATGCCACATGCGTCCTAGCAAAGCACCACTTGCACCCAAGATGCAACCAACACTCGAGACATCAACACAAACCGGGGGATGCTTTTTTAGGGTTTTGGTTTGGCGGTCCTGACATGCGGCGTACACTACGCTCACATTAAGAAAGCGTGAAAAGGAATAAAACGTTCAAATAAAAGAGGAAATAATGGTGGCTTGTTTTCACCCGTTAACACCATGCGGTTACCACCTCCTCCCATTATTTCACCCTTTACTCTCTTCCTTCATGAGGCCAGTGCGTTTTCAATCTCGACTTGTATAAATAGGTCTTACCTATTTCCACCAGGACAACAAGTCTCGGTCGGGAGAAAATACTACACTCTCGGAAAGGCAACTTTGCAAGCTCTCCCAAAAGCTTTCATCTCTTGCAAGCTTCCTAAGCTTTCACTTTACGTACAAGTCGAGATACTACTCTCCTCAATACCTTTCTTTGCTTCCCTCCCCAAATCAACCTTCTCTCCACTTTGTGATCAAACAAGTCACTGGAACGGCCATTTCTTGGTTTAGGCCGGACTTGTACGAGATTGATCTCTCGAATCTATAAAGTGCTCACGTGCAAGCACATTTGTTTAGGGTTTGAACCGGTTTCTCACTCACTGCTAAATTACCAAATCGGCGAACGATTTTTACCCATAAGCAGTGGGAATAATTACTACTAATTATCATAAAGCATATTTAAGCCAATTGCTTTCATATGAAAGATTTGGGCAATCTCAAGTATTTTCTTGGTATTGAAATGTCTCGGAGTGATAGTCGGTTTTTATCTCAACGGAAATACACCTTGGATATTCTGGCCCGAGACCTGGACTTCTTGGAGCCAAACCAAACTTCTTCACCCATTGATCAACATTATCGTCTAGCTCTAGATGATGGACCTCTCTATTCTGACTCATCTCAGTATCGTCGGCTTATTGGACGTTTGATTTATTTGACCATTACACGTCCTGAATTGTGTTACTCGGTATGTGTTTGGCTCAATTTATGCGGTCTCTCGGGTATCTCATTGGGAAGCCGCTCTTCGAGTTCTTCGTTATCTAAAGGGAAATCCGGGTCAAGGGATTGTTTTACGCAAGGATAGTGCTCTCCAACTTACTGCATATTGTGATTCTGATTGGGTCTCCTGCCTACTTAGTCTTCTTTGGCTTACTGGTTATTTTATTTTTTTTGGGAGGCTCACCTATATCTTGGAAGACAAAGAAGCAACACACGGTATCTCGTTCTTCTTCTGAAGCCTAGTACCGTTCTATGGCTCATTCTTGTAGTGAACTCACGTGACTAAAGGCATTATTGAAATCTCTAGGTGTGTTTCACTCTCAGCCTATGCGTCTTTACTGTGATAGTCAATCCGCACTTCATATTGCTGCTAATCATGTTTTTCATGAACGCACAAAACATATTGAGATTGATTGTCATTATGTACGAGATCAAATTCATTCTGACGCTATTATTACTTCTCATGTTCGCACAACCGCTCAGCTTGCATACATTTTCACCAAAGCTCTGGGTCGTCCTCAGTTTGAGCTACTTCTTCGCAAGTTGGGCATTCACAATCTCCATGCTCCAACTTGAGGGGGAGTATTAGGAGATATTGTATATTTATGTATATATTGTTTATATTGTTAGGAAATATAATAGTTAGGAAAGATATTATTTTGAGTTAATGCTAGCAAATATGTTTTTAGTCATCTTCCTATTTAGCCTAAGGGAATACAGGATACAAATTTTATAACCAAGTTTTTCATGATAAGAAAATTTTCTGATTTCTCTACCTTGTCGTTTCATAGCCTAAGTTTTCTGGAGTTTCAAATTATTAGCCGTACCAATATCTTGGGCTACAAACAAAGGCTAATTTCTTCTAGATTTCTGGCACAACATTGTCAATAATGGCTTCCACAGCCATTGTTAGTGTACCTTCTCAAGGTTATCTCAGTATAGAAATAGAGTAATATGACAATTAACGACTACATCCACCAAACCGATCAAGAACAATGAGAAATGCGTCTTTTGAACCAAAACTAGACAGGCTAGAAATGTTGAAATTCTAAAAGACGTATTAAAAATAAAAATAAATGATTGATTAAAGAGGTCATGATCGAAATAAATTTGGCAGTGTGTTGCATAGCAAACTTCTATTTAGACTTTGTATACACGCCAATCGTCATCACTATTTATTTTGCTGGATGTTTGACCATATTGGCATATTTTCTCTGTAGAAGGTGTCAAGTCCTTACCTTCTCAACTTGCACGAATCGACTTGCATCAACAGACTCAGATGAAATACAATCAGTTTTAATAGCATCCAGAATTTCTCCTAGTAAGGTTTGCTAAAAAAGATTGATTCCAAATCCAAAATCAAGCTACAACAGTCGCAAAGGAGATGACAAAGGTCACAAAAACACATGAATTTTAACTCAACATCTCGAAGTTATTTACACATACTCAAGAAAACTAGAAAAATAATAATTGATTAAACAGTAGAAGACATGGAATTAGTGGAGCTGCTACTGCTATGCAATCATCAACAATTAATCTATGTTTTATTAGCTAGCCTTTTCAAACATTAGAAGACTTGGAATTGGGACGCTAAAATGCGTATGCTAAATGAGAAAGTCGGCTACATTGCTGAATAATGGTGCATTCGTTTTCCTTTCCACCCACAAAGATATCTTCGTGTCTTTTGTTGTTGCTTGTCTACTTGAATGATTTCCAAGGGATGCTCAGACGTCGGAGGATTCTTAGAGTTCTGATGAACTGGGCCAACAGCAGCAGTGGTGGTATCAGTACGGAAGTCAAGAATACGTTTGTCGAGCCAAGAGAAGATGTCAGAAAAGACAATCTCAATGTTGTTGTCGGGCTCTCCAGATGTGAGAGCATGCCACATTCCTGGGTATAACTTAAAAGTCTTGTCTTTACTACCTGCTTGCACGTACAATGCTTTACTCACTTCTGGATCTGTTACTATGTCTGCTTCTCCGTGCAGCACAAAGAATGGTAATGTTACCTCATTTAAGGTGTCTTCAAGGCTCATGCTGGTCCTGAGCATCTCTAGAGCTGTTTTAAGCCTAGGTTTGTCTTGATATATCAGTTTGTTGTTCCTCACCTCTTCGCGTTTAATTGGGTCTTTGAACGCAGAATCAATAACATTTTTCGTGGGGACAATTTTCCATTTAGGTATGATATCTTCTATTCTTGTCAACATGTTAACCACCATTGGATGTGGTTTCAGCTTCTCTGATATCTTACACATGGGTGCGACGAGAACAGCACCGTTCCAATAAGTCGGGTCTTTTTTATGGATGAGTAGTGCGACTGCTCCTCCCATCGATTCTCCATATAATAATCTTGCTTTTTCCTTGTACTTTTCCTCATCACACACTGATTTGAAGAAGTTACTGCAATCTGTTACAATGTTGCTGAAGTTTTCAATATAGCACCGGGCTCCGCTTGACCGCCCATGTCCTTGGTAATCAATACCTATCACCCCATATCCTGCAGATGCTAGCCTTGTCCCACAATCTTTCATGGAAGCACTGCATTCCATGCCATAACCATGGCAGAGAAAATAAGGGCCTTTGGAAGAAGAAGGTAACCACCTACAACTAAATAGCTGAACTCCTCTTGAATTCCTTACGTACTCCTCTCGGTACTCTATATCCATCTTTGTATTAATTAACTCTAAGATCTAACAAAAAATAATGCTATGATAAAGGAAATAATCATTGTGAATTTCTTCTACAGTGCCAGGCCTTATATAGGCTTCAAAATACTAGAAAAAGGAAATCAATAAAACTAAGAAATAAATCAAAAAAGGAAACCTTTGGCTTCTTTTCTTCCGTAAGAGGTGGGATACAAATTTTAAAGGAGTCACGAAGTTCTAAATAGAACGGGTTTCTGTTTTGGGGATTAACTTGGAAAGACAAGCTGAGCCAATGCGGGAGGATTCGGACGTATGAGTGGGTGCAGTTGAACATGTTATTTTTTTTTCACGTGTCATTGTGACTGTTAAGATGAGAAGAACAAGCATGAGACGCTTGTATCGTTGTTTAAATTCTTGTTTGTGAGACAATTTCCTATTGCTCTTTGTGAGACACAAATTGGATAAAATTTGGATGAAAAATAAATGCACACAAAAAAATTGAAACTTGTAAGAAGTTTTAGGGTTCAAATTGCTAGCTAACTCACAAGAGACTTTCCTACTACAGAACTTCGCAAGTCAATTAGTATACCATAATCTACTAAGTGTGTAGACAACCTTGGGAATTAGCTTATGCGGTTAAAGACTGTACGTAAGGATTGCCATTCTTTGATTTGACATGATCTATAATCTACTGATAATAATAACTCGCCCGGAAGGAAAGAGTCATATATAGAGACCATGAAGTGAATTTCCTGACAGCTGACTTAATGTAGAGACGGTAGATATCAAAACTGTATATTTTAAAATATCAGTCATAGAATCTTAGTGGCACCAGCAAGGCAGCACCTCGCTATGAGAAACATAATGGCGCACACCTCACCCACACTAATTTTGAGTAATAGTTTTCCATAGAGTTACTTCTCTGCAAGACGATCAAATTTCTTGGAAAGTCTCTCTCTGTTGAACACCACTGGCTGGCTGAGTTCCTTTGGCAGTATGCAACTCTATACATCGCACTGATCTTTAATTACATACATATGAATGCTACCAAACAGATATCTTCATCTACTGATAATGCTGAACTTGTACCAACTCTGCTGCCAAGAAAAATTGTTCTAAAATGGAAAAAAAAATGATTGCTCATTTAGCTTTATTTAACCACATTAAGTTAGCTTAACTTTTCTATGAAAAAAAAAAGTTAGCTTTAATTTGTTTGTCGAATTCAGTAGAGAAAGTTGGAAGTAAAAACTAATTTTCCATGTTTGTCTAGTAACCTTACATATAAACACATATGCACGTACAATATGGTTGGCACTCAGCTCTATCCATTTCTTCCAAACAGAAAAAGTGGTCCAAAATTAAACATGAGTGTGAGAGATAAACCCTTATGAAGAGTTCGAAATTACATGTGCACTTTGCAAAGGAATTGTAGAGACTAAAATCCTGATAAGGAAAATGTTATGAAGGACAAACAGCAATTTGGCAGTGTGTTACATCGCAAACTTCTAAGTTGTGCACATTCTGCATGATTAAATTAATTAAATTAACTCTAAAACGAACTACACTTGATAGTTTCATACTTTCATCATAAATATCACTGAGATCATATCGGACTTTTTGCCCTTGATAACTCATCAAGAGAGCTCTCTGAGAAGACAAAAAAGAACTACGGTAATTCTCCTGTTCTGTCTTTTTCTGCATTCTCCATATTAGACTTGATAATTTCACCTTAAATACCTCTGAGATGACAAATCACATCGGGTTTTTGCGCTTGAAAACTGAAGCACTCATAACTCACTGAGAAGACACATCACATCGGGTTTTTCGTGCTAGAAAGGCTCATGATCATCCAAGCTGCCACAACTGTTCTCATCGTTTGCGATTAGTCTGGAAAACTTCTTACACCCATCCATCAAAGCTTTCCGCTCGCGATCACCTAACGAACAGCGCGCATACACCTGAAGGACTTTCAAACTTTTGCAATTCCGACGGATAGCTTCCCAGCCTTGTGGCTTTATTACCTCCACGAAACCTGATACTTTCAGTTCCCGTAAAGAAGGGCAACCTTTTAAAATCATTAAAACTGCTTCAGTATTCATAGTCATAGTCATAGATTCTTCTCCAACCCAGGACAATTCACTCCGTGCTGAGAGTTCTAGATATTCAAGCCCACCACCACTAACAATTGCTTTAATCCCCTCTGGTGTAATTTTGCTCCCATTTGCTTCGAGCCAGGTTAAGGTCCGTGGACACCCTAGAAAGCCAATACCCGTTATCTGAATACAGAAGCCGATGCTAAGTGAATACAATTCGCGGCAGTTCCGTAAGAGAAAACTTATTCCTGAATCAGTAATCAAGTCACACCATGAGAGGTTAACCACCTCTAAGGAGGAACAACATTTTGCCAGGGCCTCTAAGCCTTCATCAGTAATATGACAACCTTTCAAACTTACATCTACCAAACGAGGGAACCAAGAAAACATTAAAGACAATTCGATATTTGAATACTTGGAGCAAAAATCTAAGTCCAGAGTTTGAACTTCGGATCCACAGAATTGTGACTTGGATGCAGCATAAACTGTTATTTTAGGGCGAGCTGTCAGAGACAAATATTTGAGCTCTTGGAATCGTTTCAACAAATTACCAAGAACTACGGGAAGGCTTTTAGTTTTTGCGTAATTCGTAAGACTAGTATACTCTATGGATCGACAATTTTTGTTCTGAATATGAAGAAATTGGTGACAAGTTAAACCAAACGAATTACGATCAGATATAGTTTCGAGGGGATTTATAGTTGTGAGGCACTTAAATATAAGACTTAGACAGTCCTCGGGGAGGTTTGTGATATCAGATAATGAGGTTCTACGGATTTTGCAGGGTCGACGGTCATCATCATCACCTAACCCTTGGTTGTACTTGTAATTGGATGATGAACTCATTTGCAACACTGATGCGAAACAAAATATAACGAAAGATGCCAGAAAACTATTAAAACACAGTAATAGTAATACCTTCGGCTCCTTCTCCCGCAATGGATAGATACAGAACAAAGGATGAAACTTAAAGAGGAGTCAAACGGGTTCTTATCAAGCTTAGGGAAACTGATTTCCTTTTAGGGTTTATTATTATTACGGAGAGGATTATTTAACCTCGTTTAATTGGGGGTCATGAATATTAATTGGGGCCTTGATATTTTATCTGCACCCCAAATTTTACAGGGGCGTATTAAACCGTTTGTGAAAATACTATTTTACCCTTTACTAAAAAGGTTAATTTATTAAATACCCTTAGTTTTGACATCCAACAAATATACCTTATCTGACAATATAAATATCACTATCATTTAAAAATCTTATCCATTAAAAATTAGATTACCTTAATACCCTTACTCATAAAATATATTTATTTATTTCAAAATACAACAAAAATTTGTATCTACCATTTCACCACCACCACTAGCACCACCAAATATCCCACCACCACCACAAAATTTATATCTACCAGTCCACCACCACCGCCCTCCACTACCACCACCACCACCACCACCACCGCCCACCGCCACCACCACCACCACACATACCACCACCACCCGCCACCACCAGTCCACCACAACCACCACTCTGCCACCACCACCACCACCACAACCACCAGTCCACCACCACCACCCGATCGCACGCACCACAGCCACCACCACCACTCCACCACCGCCTGCCACCACCACCACCCGCCACCACCACCAGTCCGTCACCACCACTAGTCCACCACCACCCGCCACCACCACCACCACTCTGCCACCACCCGCCACCACCACCACCAGTCCACCACCGCCCGCCACCACCACAAGTCCGCCACTAACAAATACCACCACCACCAGTCCACCACCCGCCACCACCACCAGTCCGCCACCACCCTCCACCACCACCAATCCACCACCACCCTCCACCACCACCGCTGCCGCCAGTGGCGTCAACAATCTAAGTTGTTCAAAAAAAAAAAATCAGAAAATAAGAAAGAAAAAAATTTATATAATGCCAACAACCAATGTTGATCCCAGAATCTGGTGTCAACAACTGAAGTTGATCCCTAAAACAAAAATATAAAAAAATAAATCATGAAAAGGTAATATGGCGTCAACAACCGAAGTGGATACCAAAATCTGGTGTCAACAACCGAAGTTGATCCCCAAAAACAAAAAATCAAAAGCTTATAACAAAATACTATGACATCAACAACCAAGTTGATCCAAAATCTGGTGTCAACAACCAAAGTTGATCCCAAAAGATGGTGTCAACAACCAAAGTTAATTGATTTCCTTTGTTGACACAATAAGTGAAAAAGATACTCCAACTTGTTTGGGTCAACAATAAATGTTGATCCCATTCACTGGGATCAACAATGGAAGTTGATCCCAATGAACGGGTCAACAACCAAAGTTGATCCCAAAATCTGGCGTCAACAACCAAATTTGATCCATAAAATTGTTGTACTAAAATTAGTGAACCTGACGTGATTCGAACACGCATCTTCTGACGTGGAGCTAGGAGTGTTACCATTACACCACAAGTTCGTCTAATACACCTCAGCCCTGCCAAAAACCACTTTACATAAATCACACAAATAAATTTGAAATATAACATTATTGAAATCGGAAAGCAACTAGATAATATTAATCAAAAACTTATAGGTAATGATTTTAATCAAAAAACACTAATCAACACGAACACTGGACCTACAAAAACTAAGAAAACAAGTACTCCCAAGGGATCTGTAACTTGACACCCCACTAATAAAAGTAGTGCAGCAATCGTTATATGAACAAAACATTGGAGTTGTAACAAAAAAATGATGTACTAGACATTAGTCATTAGTTACCATATTAAGAAATTTTGCAAAGCTTGTTCAATCCACTGTGAAGGCTGTTACAGTAAACATCAAATGTTTAAAATTATAAACCTCCTATAAAAGCACTTTGATAAGTTCGGAAAACTCAATCTCTGAATCAGACAATGTCTTACAGGTGAGCAGTTTAAGTACCCATAATCACAACCATTGTAAAATGTAACCCAATGAACATTATCATTCAACAAAATCCCAGAAACGCATAACATTATCATTTAACATAACAACAACGGTTTTTTATTATGCTTAATTACCCATAATCATAACCTTTTTGTAAGTTCATACACATTCGATGCGACATCAAGCTATTGCGAAAGTATGGTGTACATTTCAGAAAAAGTAATCCCGATGCAATAGCAAGTATGGTATGCGCAAGTATGGTGTACATTTCAGAAAAAATAACTAAGTTAGTATGGTATGCGCAATCTTACTATACTCATCCATTGTAGCATCACAATCATAGTTTGTCCCACACTACGGTATTGTTTTAAAGTAAACAGTGTCGTTTGGTTTCTATCATTAATGTCTAGTATTAATTTCCACTTTGCGGCAACTAATCAAGCTAATTAAAAAGGACATTAAATCAGCGACTCAAGTGCATAGATGCAGGTTTGGGAGCTCCTTTGTGATTGGTATATTCATAGGAATGTTACAGCACAGTGTCTAACTAGCACCTAAACTAGGCTCCGATATTTTCAAACAAACGCTAAAAGCAGAGAAATCATCCCAAACCTACAAGCTAGAGCTGCTAATATAACACTCTTCCTGCCACCATCTACACTACCACTCTACTTCTGCTCTTACATGCATTAAAAAATACTTACGCTACTATGACCAACACCAACACCCAAACTACTACAGCAAAATCCACCACTGTCACCTCCATTGTAACAACATCTACCACCACCACCCCAACCATAAGCAGCCATACCACCACCACCCCAACCACAATCCTCCACACTAGATCGAACTACAATAAAAAACATTGTTATAATAATCGAGTTACATCATCACCACCACCACATCCCATATTTGGTTGATTGATTAATTAACTGATTAGATTGTTAGAATAGCAGGGATCTATGTCTAGAATTATCGAATCAAATATGAATTTTCGGAATATAAAAAAATTAGTAACAACAACAAAACATTATCAAAAGCCAAATCAAACAAAAATTAAAAGGACACCAACTAATTAAAATCATTACCAGTGAAGATTTGAACAAAATCAGATATTTATTATCGAAGATTAGATTGAAATTGATTGAATCAATATAAAAACAATAGATTGTTTACCTTTTGGTATAATATTCATGTAGATTGTTCTTATCGGTCTTCAAAATCGATTTTCACACTGAAACGGTGGTGATAGTAGTGGTGGTGGCGATGGCTGAAGAGAGAAGAGAAATGTAGATATATTCCAGATCTGAAATTGAATTATTTTTTTTCTTGATTTTCCTTTTAAAAATGTATTCTCTGTTGGTGGTGGTGGTAGGTGTTGATGGTTGTGGTCAGCGATGGTGGTAATGGTTGTAGTGGCGACGGAGATGGTGGTGGAGGCGATGGAGATGGTGGTGGATGTTTTTGATTTTAGGATTTCTCTGGATTTAGAGAAGAAGCATAATAATCGAAGGTTTACAAAGAAAGGATAAATGTGGAAAGAAAAATAAATCGTTAATGTACTCAAACGGGCTATAGATTGGGAAGGGTATATTTATTGTAGGATAAGGGTAATTGTGAAGCCCATCAAAACAAGGGTTATTAATACAATTCCCACGTACTCAAATGGGCTATAGATTGGGAAGGGTATATTTATTGTAGGATAAGGGTAATTGTGAAGCCCATCAAAACAAGGGTTATTAATACAATTCTCACCACTAAAAATAAATCTTAAAAACCTATTAACCCTTAATCCTAAGTCCCAATTCATTTCTAGTTCTAAACAAAAAGATCACTCCCTCACCTCCCACCCTCTCGACTCGTCTCTTCTCCTCCATTAACGACTCCAAGAAAGAAAAAAAAAAATTCTTCACCCGAAAAATTTCTGTTACAGTAAAAGGGTCGTCAATTTGACAAGCCTAAACCCTAACGATTTTTCATATGCATGTAGAGACCATAAAAAATCATTAGGGTATATGATGATCAAGATAACGACCATATTTCTGGTTTTCATATTTTTTTACCCTAGATTAGAGTCGTTAACATAATATAGAAACCTATGACGATCCTCTATGGACGACCCTTTTTTAAACGTCAACGACCCCAGATGAAAAACAAACAGCCTCTCTGTCCCAAATTTTTTCAGAGTCGTCTTGGTATAAACATACAAAATAACGACTCTTTGTGACCCAAGCTAAGAGTCGTCAGGGTATATCATATTACCTTGACGATTTTTCATAACCTCGAAAAGTTGCAGGTTTGAGTCGTCATTTTTGGTGTCAATACATTGACGACTTTATAGAGTCCTTGGGGTATACATCCCTCGACATTGAAGACTCTTTCTCTGTGTTGTGATATATATCCAATCCATGGGAGAATTTAAGATAATCTTACCATCAACACAATCATCTTTGTTCCATGAAACTTCTCCAAATCATTTCCCCTACTTGAATTACTCATTTCTAAAAACCCCAAGTTTTCCTCTAAAACCTCCACTTCTTCTTCTCAACTCACAAAAAAAAAAAAAAAAAAATTAATTCTAAAATCTGATTTTAATCTAACATAATCTAACCACACTAATTAAATTAACTTTATTAAGTTTTAATACTAATTATTCAGGGGCAGTTTAGGTATTTAGAAAAATATTTGCTAAGGGGTGACCCAAATTAGGTTTGGGTGACCTTTTTTGTCCTCTACTGGGAGGCCCCCAATTAATATCCATGGCCCCCAATCAAACGAGGTTATTTAAGTATCCTCACTTTTTCTTCCTCCGTAAAAGAAGGAGGGGTACTTACTTTATTATCAAAAATACAAAAATATCCTTTCATAACCAAAATAATTACCAAACCAAATTAACCTAAATCAAACACTAAATTTAAATTATAGTAGAATTTCGTTAAACTAATCCGCAATAAATTAATAACTTTGCTAAGATAATATTTTTTGCCAGTCCCGATTTGGGCCAGTGTGCTAATTAATAACCTCGCCAAATTTATAAGATAATAAAATTTTAAAATTTCCAATATGGCCCAATTAATATGTAAATTAATATTCAGTGCGATAACATCATATTATGTTGCTTATTAAAATAGGCATCTACGGTTACTTGTTTTTGTTCATACTATAATACACTGGACTTCATCTTTAATTTATTGTACTCCCTTCAGAAGTTCCGAAATGATATTTATTGTGATTTATTTTACTTCCTAGGGATTAACCCGTGCCGTAATGGCATGAGCCTAAATAATGTAAAGTTCCTTTAATAATGTTACATCCTTTATTAATTACTAGCCCTTAACCCCGCCGTAACGGCACGGGCCTTGATGTTGGTTCATTTTTAATATCGTATAAAATGTGTCCCGAATACTTATCAGCTCATTCTGATCCGATATATGTTAAATCTCGCTTGGTCATAGATATCATAGGGATATCCCTTGTTTTGTTTTCTCTGTTCTATCTGGTAAACAACTAATGTTGTTAACACACTCCATTAAATCAGAAATGCTTTCTAAATCATACGATTTGTCGCCATATAAAATTCAGAAAAATATATACTACAAATAATTTTAAAGGGACTTTGTACGCATTTAATATCTTAAATTAAGAAAATGAGTTCACCTCTGTGATTTTCTATTTCCTTCCCCTATTTCCAATTTAAAAAATACTTTCTCGGACCTTTTTTTTACTTACTGTAATATATGCTATTGAAATTTTACATCTATAAATATATCTCTTGATTTGTAAGACCACATATATACTCTTATGTTGCGAAGTCTCTTTGGAAAATAAGTGGATATGGTCACCTCCAGAATCGTTAGCCTCCTTGGAAGCCGTTTGTCGTGACCATTGCATGGATTTTTTATGGTCGAGGAGTATGCTGCTTAATCACAATATGTATTTTTTTGGAAAGACAGAAATTTCGAAACCGACTAATTGGGGAGGAAAGATCGAAACCCCCTTATTGTCATGCATCTTACAATGATCGAGTACATCTTCTTTGTTACTGAGCTGATTTGTAAGATTATATACTTACCTTGCAAAGTCGCTCATATAATCCGGTCATCTCTTACACATGACAATAGGTTCCCATTGTCGCCTCTAGAATCGTCAACCTCTTTGGTAGGCGTATGTCATAACAATCTTCTGTCTTTTTAATGTGGAGCAGTATGGTGACCAATTGGTGCAGTCTCGCTTCTTTTAATTTATACTACCTCCGGTATTTTTTTACACTCAGAAAGAACAAATTATAAATAACCTGATCTGCAGCGTTCGTGATGGTCATCGTAATGATGTTGTTTGATTTTCATTCTTTACCGAATATCAATCCGGAGAATTGCTATCAATAAGAAGAGTAGAATACGAGACATTATAACCTATTCAAGAAAACCGAACAATTATAGAGTAAAACACATAAGTCCGGTGCATTATCCGAAACCATAACATTCCTTGGCGTTTTGATTATTTTATTTTTTTGTTACCAAGAGTGCAATATATGGATTTAATTTTTTCCAAAAGTGAAATCATCTGCATAAGAAATTAAATATGTTAGCTTGGTGATGCTAGTGTAAGAAAATTTCCTTCAAAACCATGGATTCAGATCAAAAATGAGAACATAAATTAGATTATCATATCACCACGTACGGTTACATAGGGGATGAATCAGATCCACCAATGCCACCGTAGATCATGACCAAAGGGATTAATACAAAATACAAAAAAGAAGAAGAGAAAATTACACGTCAACAAAATGTAGTAAGGGAAACACGCCAGAATACAATGCGGAAAGGGAAACACACACAAAAAAAATGCGATATACAAAGAAACATGATATACTTTTCACATGTATTGTTTTATTTGGTGCAAGGGTTCATAATGCTTAATATTCGGAAATGATAGATGCCTAAAACCTTAGGGAATCTTCGAAGGTAGGGTTTCTTGCGGGCTGGATCATTATCGGCCACAATCTCATCTTCATATGGACGATTTCGGTATTCTGGCAGATATGACTGGAGTTGGTGTTGCAGGGACCGAAGGCAGCTTTGCTACAATAAAGATTGGGGTATCAAGATTTCTGGGATAGACGATTTTGGGCACCTATACAAAACGATTGAGCACCCACAGTGACTCATCCATCTCTCTAAAACCTAACGCACACGTGCAGAAAATGGGTGTGGTCTAGATAACCATGGTCATTGATTTATCTTTCCCCGGGATAAATCTGGACTACCACTAACACAGGCAAAGTTAGCCAAATTATGGTTTTTAGTATTAAAATAAAATATATTAGGTTTCTATATAAAAGAGAATATAACAACAACAAAAAATAGAAAAAATTAATTGATGACTTAAGTTTGTTCAATCTAAGCTCCATACATGACATTTGTGATTAAAAAATTAAAAGCACAACTAGTTGCGGGGGGTGACAACAGTGGTATCAGGTGATTTTGTTGTGGTGGCATGTTACATCCCGGATTTTCGGACTTCTAGAGGACACATGTTCAACCTTGTGTGTCGGGTCTGATCCAGCTAGCAAATCCATATTTCTGGACCACCACTCGTGTAGGACCAGATTTTTTGTTTTAAGAGATTTCAATAAATGAAATCAGTAATTCATGCTCAATTTAATTTACTAAATAAAATGTAATCTTACTTTTAAAGTTACAAAACATTCAAATAATAACTACAAAATCAAAAGTATCAAATTAAAACAAAATAACGCTTCGAATAAATTCAAAACGCGATACCCAAATATGAGTGATATATAATAATTTCTTGTCAGGTAGTCTTTCTTCGTTCTTTGTGGAAAGGAAGGAAAATGGGTGAGCAACCACAGCCTAGTAGGAAGTTTCAAAAAATGATAGAATGTATCAAAAAACAAACAAATGCAACAGATACAATAACTAAAATCATGCCTGAAAGTTCACAACACTACTAATGCCATTCTCAACCACAATTACTTAACATTTTCTTGGTCAAAATCTTCAATCTTAAATTCTAGACCCTTAATACAAATGTATTAGTAATTTAATTAAGAGAAAATTTATAATGAAAAAAATTAATAGATCATTTATTATGAGCAATTTGTGAAACACTAATTAGTTAGGAATTCATTATATTAACCATTTATTAAATTAATTTTTTCTTAATTGGTCATTAAATGATAGTTTAATGGAGAAATTATAGCCATAGATTTATGTATTGGGAGAGTAAATCTCAACCACCACTTACATAGGCTAACTTCTGTGTTTTATACTCTTGATATGGTTATGTTGTAAATAATGTTACATTTTTCAGTTATCTATTTGTTAAAGAACCTAGGATGTCTATAGGATCACCTGTAGAAGTCTAGGTTTTACCTTAACCGTGGCTGATTTGAGGAATTATAACCCAGAAAGGGAAATCTTTGCTGAAACTTTCAGTCTAGGGTAGAGGTGTAAAACGTCGGCCGATGCCCCATGACACGGGTCGCGTGCTTCACGTGCCATGTGCCGTCTTTGTCTTGTGCCAACGATTTAAACGTCTTTGTCTTGCGTCTCTGTGCTTTACTAGTCAAAAGCTAGGCACAACACAGCCCACGGGCACAACACGAATAAACGTGCCGTGCTGTGCCGTGCTAGCACACGTGCTATAAACAATTTGAATCACTTAATGTATACATTAAGTCGGACATTATCACAAGAATTTAATTAGACAACATATCATTTGAAATTATTTCAAGTAAAATTAACAAGTTTATTCAATAAAAAGAAATAGCCCATCAAATATAAAATTGGATTATTGTCATGTAAATTAATTTTTTAGTTAAATATAGGTGACGACATTATAACAACGATATTGAAATATATTTTCCAAATATTAAGGTATTATATGTGTTGTTATAAATAAGCCAACATAAAATGTTAAAAACTAGCTAGAATAGTGACTCTTTTTTGAAATATACAAACAATGTGATGTATTATGCCTTGTTATATGGTGTATTTGTACATGTTATGACGTGCTCTCTTAACTTCTTTGTCTTGGGCTGGGCCACGTGCTTATCCGTGTCGCGTCTTGGCGCTACTCAGTGCCAATTAGTCAAACCAAGACGTCCCATTTAACTAACGTGTTGTGCCGTCTTTAGGCTAAGTCACGTCTTTGGGTCAGGCCGGGCTCAAATTTTAGTGTCTTTGTCTTTGGCCATTTTCGTCTTGTTGGCACATCCCAATTACACCTCTAGTCTAGTGTCTATATTAAAAATGGATTCTTTTATTAAGGGCTCTCGTGCTTTGAGGAACATTCATAATACTTGGATCCTCTAAATTCTACCCAAGGGCTCAGTTTTACTTATGCTCTACGAAAGGGAATTAAAAAGGGACACTGTAATTCGACATATACCAAGAAGATTCATTCAAAACCCATTATGCCCATTTTCATTCAAATCCATTATGCCAAAATTGAAACACCCACTCCGGTCGTTGTCCTACCATGTCCGCGTAGATATCCATTGAACCTAGAATCCACGAATTGTAAATGAATAATAAATGCTAGAGCGCACAAACAACGCTTTTCTACGACGCATGCTCTCCCGATGTTCTGAATTTTAATTCCCAACACTGGAATTGTTCTCCAAATAATTATTCAAAAGAGTAAGTATTTATTAATCCTTCATTAGTATTACAATTAGTTGATAAATAAAAATGTAAAGCGCATAATTGATTATCTTAGAATGATGATCTCGAAAAGGAGAAGAAAGAACAATGATCTACGATATTTTTGTAGTCCTATGTTGTTTTTGTCTCTCTTGATAGTTTAGAAAAATAAAAAAAAATCAATTTGAGTTTCTTAGAAAAAAAAATTGATTATAATAAATTTTCAAAACAACTTTTTCCCTTTGTTTATGGAAATAATGGATTTTTCAATTATGATTAAAATAAGCAATTATTATAATGGTTACCAAACGTATATATAATCCATTATAATCAGATAATGGATTATGGTGATAATCAATTAAAATAATGGTTCTAAACATTATTATAATATAGTAGGAGAATTTGCACGTACCTAATGGAAAATTAGACAATTAGTTCCCACATGTGGGCCGGGATCTAAATGGAAAGTTACGATAAGACATACAAGGATAGCAAAGCGCTAAAGAATGCTATTGTGGGTGCATTTCACAAAGTAGTGCTACAAACATTTTCCACCATATACCTCCAAATCAACAGCTTGGTAATTGATATGCAAAGTGGATGGAAAGGTGTCGGGCCTTTATCCTCCTGCGAATGTTGAAGTTGTAGAAACTATTTTTGGGCCGACCGAGCGAAGCGAGGGAGGACCTTTATATGACCACTTTTTTGTAAATCTAATTGATCAATTACCACAAAAAGATTGAGAATGGTCCACGATGAAAAACCAAAATATCCCTCGCTTTTAGTCTAATTACTATAACTCCTTATATATCCTATTTTTTAAGGGTATAATTGGAAAGCAAACTTTAATATAACATATCTAAAAATCCGTGCCTTGGAATTTTACAAATTTTATCTTGTTGGAAAGCTAATAAAAAAATCTATCCAACGAGCACAAACAACAGATCAAATTTAGAGTTTTTACGAAAAAATTCGGAGGTATTTATCATTTTAGGCACAATTTTAGAAAATTAAATGTATATTCATTATGCAAACCACCACAAAAAGATACATAATACTTTATGTAGCAAAATTTTGGTTTATGCATCAACTAATTTTCCGTTCAACTAATAAAACGATGTACTCCTCCGTTTTAAGAAAAATGATACTTTAATTTTAGGCACAATTCTCGAAAATTGAATGCATAGCCATTATGCAGACCACCACAAAGAATGCATAACACATCATGCAACCATATTTTGGTTTATGGATCGACTAATTTTCCGTTTCTGAAAAAGTGATATTTTCACAACCCGTTTCTGAAAAAGTGAAACTTTTGCTCCATTTCGGGAAAAGTGATACTTTCGCTCTGTTTCGGAAAAAGTGATACTTTCGCCCGGTTTCAGAAAAAGTGATACTAAAAAAGTGAATTTTTTATGGTTTGCAAATGATCATTTTTAACCATTTTTATAAAAAAGTGTCGAAAGTATAAATTCACTTTTATAAACTAAAGTTAAAGTTTTGTTGACATTTTTTCTAAACTAAAGTGAATAATCGTCTGATGAGGGATCATACTGTGACAATTCAATTTAGAAAAAATGATCATTTTTATAAATTCACTTTTTTAACAGTAATGTTGAATGGTTATGGCCCATAACACTTTGAGGTAAAATTACTTCTACAAACTATAAAAATTTCCGTTATCACATTTTGCTATCCCATTTTGTCTCTAAATAACAAGATTCGATGTCTTCCGACTTCAAACAGTAATTTAACAGTATTTATTGGAAATTCATTGCTCTAGTATGCGCAAAAATCACAAATTCACAATAAACTTCGCCACAATAAAGTAATTGACACATCAACACAACCGATTCACAAACCATTACTACAATGTCATCCAACTCAACAACATACTGTATAATTTATCAAGAGAAAAAGAAACAAAAGTGTTATGAGACTAATAGTTCCTACAGCTTGTTCCGCTCTAGGTCACAAGGAAAATTTTGGTCCATAAAACAAATTTTGAGACTTAGGGTAGCATTTGAGTCGTGCAGTGAACATTGGATCACAGCGGTAGTGATGGTGTATATTTTGAGTCACATACCAGTAATAGACAAATTTACCTGAGAGGGTATTTTAGTAAATCAGTTTTCAAAATAAAGTAAACCCTAGAATCTAAGTATAAGTTTTAGCCAGAGAATGAGAAAGTAGAGACAACCAGTGCAAGGGAGGCGGTGCTGTAGGGAAAAAATGAGTAACTGGAGATTTGTGGACGAGAGATTGCCGTTTTCAAAGATCACATGAGGGGTTATGTTCATAGTGTTGTTTTTATGTGGGAACCATTACACATACCTTGGAGATCAAAGGAGATGCTAGAGATCCAAAGTTTTAAAATTGTCATAATGACTTATCCTCTCAAATTCAAGTTGTCTCTCTGTTCACATCCTGATATTGCGGCTTGTCGTTATGTTTGATGTGCCAGATTTGAGGATTTTCATTTCTAGAGACTCTAAAGATATAGATGATTTATCCAGACCTTTCAACCAAAATTGGGTATCATTTCTCTGAAGTTTTAGCAATTTCACATCCTACACCCGTTGAAATGGTAGATCAACAGAAACCTTCAGATCTTGTGTTTTGGCAATCTCTGGATTTGATATGTTTTAAGTTTTGTTTGTTTTTTTACATTGAAAGATCTATTATAAGCTTTCATTTTGAATTGTTAGACAAAATTTTCTTTATGGGTCTTGTGTTGTTAATGACAGTGTCTGATGATCGCTACACTGAATTTTAGCAGATTTAGTTAAAGACCATTTCAATGTGAAGATCCGATTGGACTGGTAATCTTACCATTCGATGTGAAGAATCGTGTCTTTTAGCAGAACTATGTTTTACGGGGAAGTCTTTTCCAGATTAATTAAAGGAGAATTATTGACACTTAGACATCGAAAACAATCTATGAGGTTGACGGGCAGTGGTGTTCGGTGATTTCAGTTGTTGGTAGTGTGCCAGCCACATGCTACACCTGTTGAAATGGTAGATCATAAGATCTTATGCATTGGCAATTTCTGTTTTTGAGATGTTCTAAGTTTTGTTTGTTAAGAAATAGGATTGGGACAAACCATGTAATTTGTTTTCGTTCGCAAAATATTCATATCTGTGTTAGGGATAGTGTTAGATAATAGTAACACTAAATTTACCAAAGTGAGTTAAAAGATTATTTCAATGTGTCTGAAGTATGAGGGAGCTCTCCTTTATTTTAAGT
This sequence comes from Papaver armeniacum, assembly GCA_023531295.1. Taxonomy (NCBI): domain Eukaryota; kingdom Viridiplantae; phylum Streptophyta; class Magnoliopsida; order Ranunculales; family Papaveraceae; genus Papaver; species Papaver armeniacum. The sequence continues at coordinate 549,969 of JAJJWW010006055.1, read as the reverse complement.
TATAATCCATTTGAGAAGAAGATTGCATTCTTTTGGTGACCGTTTTTTGTTTTTGATTGCTGGCTTTGATGCCACGCATCGCTCTGCTCAATTCTCCAAACCTATAAAATAATGGTGAAACTTAGACGAGTTATCCAGACCTTACGACCAAAATTGGATATCATTTGTTTGAAGTGGCAGGTCAGCAGAAATCTTATAATTTTATGCTTCTCTAAACTTTGTTCAGAGTATGGATTTGTTTTCTCCGAGTGCATCGTGGGAATGCTAGATGGATTATACCAATGAGATATATATGAGTTTGAACATTGAATTATCAAGATTAGTACGTAGTACTTGGTTTAATCAGGACATTGAATTTTAAATCTGAAGATCTTAATCACTTGTTTGTTAACAGTTCAGAATAAGTGAGAGAGAAAGTAGGGAGGTGCAAATAGAGGTTTGGGTTCCATTTGCTTGTAGCCTGTGGTGGATCTTTTAATATCCAAATCTTTAAGATTCTGTTAAAACAATTTTCCTTTATGGATCTTACAAATAATTTGTTTCGATTTACTTCACTTATAAATGTTGTTAGTGACATTGTTTGATGCAGATCAGGTTTGTTGTTGATAGATCATAGAACTTTTCTCGTATCAATAATAAACAAATGATGATAATGCTTGTCAGTTTATATTTACTTATAAAGAAGACTTACAGTGGTGCAGATGCGTTTTAAATTTTTCGTTTTTTTTTTGCTATGCATCTCTGTTTTTAGAAGTGAAAATAAACCCAATGGACATCGAAGTTTAGAACCCCATTGCTGCTTAATCTGAGGATTGTTTGTCCAAAGACATGAATCACACAACAAACCATTAGAGATACACAACCCCAGTCACACAATATACTAAGCCAAGTGATGTTAATGCTTATCAAGTTATTTACCTAGAAAGAAGACTAACATTGCTGCAGATCAGATCAGTTTTGGATGTTGCATTTTCTCTTTTTTGCTATACCTCTTGGTGAAAAAACCCCAGGATGGCAATTATATATCAAAGTTTCGAACCCCATTGCTGCTTAATCTGATCTAAGACATGATTACAACAAACCATTAGATATACAACGCCAATCATCATACACAAACTTAGAACCAAAGCAATTTACCAAACTCTAAAAACAAGAGGTTGCGATACGTAATATCATGGATGAAATTAATAACATGAGTATATGAAGAAATGTAGTTTGGGAACGCTAGTCCGGTTCCCTGTAACTTCCCTTCCATGAGACGATCAAGTCGTTCAGCCAATATGAATGTGAAGTAATTCTTCCAAACCTCACCTTTCCTGAAAATGTCTTTGTTTGTTGTAGAATTATTCAGAATCATTCAATTTTTGTTCACGTCCAAACTCTTCATGTTGAAAACTGCATAGACTTAATATTTCCTTGAATACTCCTTGGCTCTCTTATTCTATAGAAAAACAATAACCTAAGAATTCTGCCAGCTTCTTCAACTTGGGTTCCGGTTCATTCTAAAAATATTCATTCTTTGGAAAAAAATACTTTACAAGGCCTCTCTAAACTCATCGCTTTGCAATATCCAAGAATATATTCCTAGTGCGGACCAAATTCTGGAACTCCATCGTCAGAATAACTCCGGCAATCGCCCCATTTTGTTAATAAAATGCCAGGTAAAGATAGGTGTTTCGAGGGTTTCTACATATATATAAACGATCTTGCAATTTGTAGCACTATCAACAATGGAATCAGGTAAAGAAGTGTATGGGGATATGGGTAGCTATAAGCCGGCATGTTGAATCACCATGATCATGGCTACTAATTTTAGTAAACTCGATGAAAGGAACAAGGTCATGAGGTGAAATTGTAAGCAATGGGTGGTGATGGGAAGAAGGAAAAAGTGGGTAACGGGAACGTTAACGATGGCAAAAGCCATTGCTTTCAACCAAACGGTGCCGGACTTGGGTGCTTGTCAGTTTCCTTTATATTTCTAATGCTCCGGCGAAGGTCCAAGATTTTGACACTGAGCAGAATCTCCAAAAATCTTAATTATTGGGCAATACGTGATGTCTAAAGAAATTACATTTTGAGTCAGATACATAGTAATATAGATTAGAACGATGTTTTTCATTGCACCCACAATTTGTTTTTTTTTTTTTTTCTCCCCATGGCAAGATTTCTAGCTCCTGTCATTTTGGATCACAAGGCAGAAGATTGAGACGTTGATTTTCGATGATGGGTATCCGATTCCGGTATCTTGAGCCACTACACAAATTCCGATTCCGGATATTTTTGATGATGGATATCCGATGGGATTGGTTCAAGGTTATTTTAGTAAATCAGATAAAATCTGTTATAAATAATCTTAAACCCTAGAATTTTTTTAGAAGTTTTATTTAGAGTGAGAGAGAGTATAAACAACCAGTGCGAGGGAGGCGGCGGTGAAGGAAAAAATCAATACCTGGAGTTGTGCTGATGAGAATTTTCCGTTTCAAAATAAGACGGTGTGTTATGATCGGAGTGTTGATATCAAGTGGGAATCATTAAGCATACCTTGGGGTCAGAGTTAGAAATAAACAGATGCTGAAATTCTCGGTCATAATGACTTCTCCTCTCAAATCTATGTTATATATTTTTATGGAAGTTTCATGTAGTGGTACTCTGTCTGGATTTTCGTAAATTAAGAAAGGGTGTTTTGAAGTTTTGATATTTTGTTTGGATTTCAATTTTGCAAGTGAGATCTGTAAAATAATAGTGTGTGATGTTTCTGATTGGTGGTAGTTTGCTTCACCTACATACCATAACTGTTGATATGGTAGATAGTAGAAAGATCTTATGTATTAGTAATCTCTGGATTAGAAATGTTTTTTGAAGTATTGTTTGTTTGTTCTAGTATCAACTCGTATATCTAGTTTATCAACGGGATTCGGAAAAATTATGTAATTGGATTTAGTTGGAGAAATATTCATACATCTGAGATTTCAGGAGTATGTACTTGTAAATTTGGCTTATCATAGATCAGTTGGAAAACGTACATGGCTATAGATCAGTTTTGATTTTCGGACAAAAGCAAGAGAAGCAGGAAAGAAATCGAGGAGAAAGAAACAGAAGTTGCAAACGACGGAATTCAAAAGGAGAGAATTGGGTTCCAAAGTATTTTAAGTCGTCAAAGAAACAAGTATACGAGTGCTCACTTAAACAAAAATGGGTTCCAGCTCCAATTGTTTGTAATCCTGGAAAAATTATTTAGTACAGTATAATTAGATCTGCCAGCAATCCGATGTATTTTGATGGACTCCTGGTAAAAGTAAAGTAATTAATATTGGTTGCCAGTGTCATTAAGCCAATCATGAGTAATGGCAGTTTCACTGCCAATTTTTATACAACTTGGATATATTTTAGAAACCCATTCTAGGTGTCACGACTCAATTTTAATCACCAAGTCTACTCAATCTAAATTGCTCACCCATGACGAAAGTTTTTCTCTCATTAACCAGATTTTTTAGCTCTCCCTTGTTTCGGATCGCACGGTTGGCTGTACATGTGGTGCAATGCCCATTCCAGATCATGGGTATTCGTAGCCACCGCAACAATTTGGGGAGGCTGTAACATTGGAATGAGTCTAAGGGCTTTTTAGTAAACTAGACAGACTTCCTTATAAATTAACGAAACCCTTACAATTTTCTGTAGAAGTGTTGTTGAACAGAGAGTGAGAGGGTAGAGACTTTGAAGTTACCAGTCGAGGAGGCGGCACTGGGGAAATAACCAGTTATTTGAGTTGTGATGGTGGTTTATGATCAGAGTGTTGGTATAATTACTGTGGGAATCATTAGTCATACATATGAGATCAAAGAGAAAAAAGAGACACAGATGTTCCAAATTGTCAATCATAATGACTTCTCCTCTCAAATCTAAGTTATGGTGCTCGTGTAATTGAAGTGGATGCTTTGATTGCTGCTTGGTACTAGTGCCTAACGGCTACGGAAATTCTTTGATTCTACACTTTTATTGAATAAGTGAGAATATGCTTGATTGGGCTAAAACAAAGGCGGATTGTTGGATGCGAGATAAGTGGATTGATGTTTAGCTGAATTCAAGATATTTTTTTTTAGTACCTCTCTTTCTATCTTTAATGTAAGATCTTTTGTTTAGTTCAGAATTCTATTTGTTATGTAAGATCTTCAGTTTAAATCTATAAGTGATCTTCATTTATGAATATTGTTAGTGGACAAAGTGTTTGATGCAGACTGGGTTTGGTGATTTGATATCTCATACAAGGGCCTTTCAGTTTTCATCTTTGTTCTGATTTGTCCAGATCTGCTGAAAAAGAAGCAACAAAATCCACAAATGGCCTCCTCTGGTTGTAAAAGTAGTTTTGTAAGGGAATCCGGTAGATCGAAGAAAATAAAAAACTCCTTTTCGAAACAATTGTATAGATGTGTGAGCCGTTTCCACCAAGATGTACTTAATCGATCGCACAAGTGAGTGAAATTAGACTTGGTTGAGTTGAACAATTTTTTTGTTATCTAATACATCTATCACAACTAATTGCTAGATTTTAATCTATTTGTCATTCCTTTGGATTGACTTGTTTTTCAAAATAAACTTCTTCCACCTATGAATGGTAATTCATACCATATCTGGAATTAGTGGAGCGTGTTCTCTGGCGAACGCTATGAACTCCATTGTGGGTTATCTGGCACTATGGTTGCTTCTTTTTGATTATATTAGCCTGTGTCAAATTCTGCATCTCTCCCTTCTTTTGTTCTTCCGGATGGAAGCAAGGCCTTGGTGCCTTTAGTGGTTGAAAACAACACCTCTACTAACACCTCACTTTTCGAGTCTGACACCAGTAGTTTTACAACTACCAAGGATGTTAAAATGCTCCATCACCTCCTAGGCCTGATGTATTTCCTACAGGCATTTTTTATATGCCTCTACAAAATGAAACAAAGGACTTAACCAATGACCAGGAACTTATTTGAGTTCATTCTCTAGATTCTTCATTGTTATACCACCATCCAAATCAAAAAAAAAAATAAAAAAATCATGAACAACATGAAATTACCCGATATATATAAGGATAAGTGGAACACACAATAACATAGATAGATGCAGAACATTCTAAACATGAATAAAAAAGAAAAGCAGTACATTCCATTTCAAAATGAAGGTAATTGTCCACAGTCATTTATGAAAAGGAGCTACAAGTTGATTAATCCAAAACGACCACAAGCACAAAGCAAACTGAAAGAAGTCTAACATGTAAGGATAGAGCAAACAACAACACTGCCGTAACTCATAAAACTATACACCCTCACAAAGATAGTACTCTCTACTAGAGTAGTCAATCTGTTGCATTCTCATCTGAATTGAGAGGGATAATGACAGATGACACTCTTGTGTTTATAGTAATAAGGAAAACATGCATTAAAGTTAAACTACATGAAGATATCATCCAGCCTGAGCTCGGCCCATACAACACTTCCATCAAGTGTGCATTTCCAGTAAACAGATAACATAAATAAACTGATAACAGATAGCACTCAAAGATATGCCCCAAACATACCCTGCTCAAGGGCATAATTTGGTTTAGACATAAGTTGGTTTAGAAGAGTGATACGAGTTAATACATACGAGAAATAACAAACTACAGAGATAACTTTATAAGATTTCGTTGAAGGCCACTCGACTGCGAGAGAACAGATATAACCTTAAGGCCACTCAACTGTGAGAACGCGACCCTTAAAAAGAGAACCGTTGAGCTTGTCAAGTGCCTTCACTGCATCTTCCCTGTTCTCAAAGGCCACCAGCAAACTCAGATTTTCCGGGCCCTCATAATACAATCCAGGCTCGAAAACACAAAAACTGGCCCAATAGTACCGCATAGTGTGGCTATGTCTGACCTGTCAGCCTCTCCTGAGCAGTTTCTAACACGGATAGCGTTATGGACATACTTACCCAACGTCTTACGAGCTATCAAATCCGAGTCGGTCTTTAAACAATGCCTGCTTGAGTTTATCTGGAGGTCTGGTTTATAAGACCACTCGACTGTGATAACGCGACCTTTATAAGTGGAACCATTGAGCTTCTCAATTGCCATTTGTGCATCTTCCCTGTTCTCAAAGGATACCAGACCGTGGTCTCCCATTTCCTTAATTTCAGGACCGGCAACACGAACAACCGGGCCATAGTCAAGGCAGAGCCATTTCAAGTTACGGTTGAGGATATCTGCTGGGAGGTTTTTAAAAAGGATAGTGTTTCGTTCATACTTTTTTTGCCTGCCATATGTTCCAGAACCACAATCTTTTGTCCAGTGATCACCAATAATCCCACAATTGCCGCAGGTATGTCCCTCGAGGTTCTTGGTTTCGTCACCTGTGGTTTTAATCAACCATAGAGAATCTTAAGATATGGAACCCTAATAAAATTTCATATTACGGTTAAGAAACAAGAAAAAGAAAAAATAGTCTAACAAAATTAAGATCAATAGAAGGACGTCTGTATTAGTTATCAACTAAGTGGATTAAGAACAACAAATTCGATAATCTAATTACTATAAATTGAATTAATATGTATATATATATATATGAGACGGAGAAAAAGAAAACGAACCAAACCTTCGGTTCCATGGTCCATCTTTTGTTTTTTTCTTGATGAAAGCAGCCGGCGGATATCGACATGACTGAATAATCAAAAGGAGAGAGATGAGATGTCGGAGATCTTTTTATTTCTTTTTTCTTGGTATTATTATAGGGTTTCGCCAGAAAACAGAAGTCGGTCGGATATCGGAGGACATGTACCCGCCAGTATTACTTCCCTTTTTAGTTGTTCTAATTTTAACCGTCCATCTATCAAAGTAGATGAGATCTTTATATCTTCACGCCAAATAATCTTCTCTTAAACCAATAAAAGAGCTTTACCAATCATATCAAACATCCGAGCTTTACATAGTATGAATTTACTTCTTTATTAGCATATAAACATCCGAGCCTTTTACAAAATATAATCTGATCTTTTGTATACTATAGGTTTGGAACTTTGCACCATTAGATTTGTAACTTCGTACGAAGGTTTATACCCATCGATGGAGAAGAACTTGGACATGAGTTTCCTTGTTAGTTGTATCTAATTCCGAAGAATCTAATACCCTTTCAACTTCTTGGGAAGCAAAGTCTTTACAGTGTTGGGTAGAGCAGTATTATCGGCTTTTAAATAAACAGCACATCATTGAAATTGTTCTTATACCAGCATAATTATGGAATCTCACAGGTCTTTGTTTCTGAGTTGGCAAGTCCGTGTAGCGGTTCTTACTGTGCATCCTGCCTCTAGTAGTTTTCGAACTAAGGTTGTGAAAACAAGATCAACAAGACAAAGAATGCCAAATAGAAAGAATAAGAAGTAAAAAATAGAGCAATAATGAGAGATAGCATTCAAAAAGATATACTCCAAACATGTCATGCATGCGCGCAGGGGCATAAGTTCGTTTATACATGCGTCCATAGTTCTTTTTCTTAGCCTAACACTTGCTCATTTAATCGTATATATCCACAACCTAAATGGAGTTAGATATTGTTAAGTGGTAATCGAGTAAAAGTAAGTGAAGGATCACAACAGTCCAAATGTTAATAAACAGAACAGAAACGCAAATAGCTTAACACAGCATATCGATCAAACTGCTGATGTTGATGATCCAAGAAGCAGAGAGAAAAAGAATTAAAGGTAGAATTCATGAACTAAACAGAAGAAGATGCTAGTTCTTACATACTGACATAACCAGAGGACTTACCTATTTCTCAATTTAACGTAATTTGAATCTAATTACATAAATCATGTTGAATTCAGTTAAACAAGAAGACATCCCACACAGACAAAATACTCCGGTCCAAAGCTAATTAACAAACAGAAGTTTGCAATCGAAAATTAAAATTCAAGAAAATGAAATTTCCTCACTTCTTAACAAATTCAAGCATCTTCTCACTGATCAGCTGCGAGTAAAACTGAAGAATCTCGGTACCATCAGTTAGTCCAGAATTAACACCACCAGCAGCAACAAAAGCTTGTTCTTCGATATCACGAGCAGTTAAAGCAGCTTTATCTTCACTCGTATAACCATAGCGTCTTGTAAGAATAGATGGTGTAGATAAGTTTTTAAATATATTAAGAACCACTGCTTCTCTTGCACTGTGTGTTAGTGGCCAATCACTAACTGGATCTCCCATTTTCTGTTCTTCTTTGACTGCAACTACATTTTCTTCTTCCGCCATTTTGCCGTCTCTTGCGTTTATGATGAGGAAGGTCATTTTTATCGTTTATATATAGTAAGTAAACCCTAGGCTAAGCTAACCCTGCCCTTATCAATTGAGCCGGCCCTGCTTTGGCAAACCTTGTTTTTGAGGGCCCATTTGGTGGTAGTGGTCCTTGTGGAAATCATGTTCGTGAATTTGATTGTAACTGCCTGGTAACAAATTTGAGCAATTTTGTATCCTAGGTGTTTAAAGTACGTATTAGCTTTTAACTTGTTGCAGTTGCATACCATAACTTGAGTCAATCTTTTTAAGAAATCTCCTTTGACTTTGGCTTACTTTCTCTCTTTCTCTCTTCAAATTTGAGATGGAAGAAGAAAGTTAACTCAATTTTGGTATATCTTGTGTTTTTGTTTTTGCTTGTCGTTTAACTTTGTCAGTTTTAAACAAAAATATGTCAGAATCTGGTTGGAGAATGAACAATTTCAGATCTACTTCTAGGATTACTTTGAATGATATGTTCATCCTCCATGAATGCGGAAAACATGGTGACAATCCTTCGACTTTTATTCCAGGTGAACTGATTGATGAAAATTTAGACAAATTGCGCTTTAGTTTGATTGGTAGATTGGATTTTGTAAAATTGAAGTTGGTGACTGCTGAATCATCCTTGAGAAAGCAATGACGACTTAAAGGTAATTGTCGATTCATACCCCTTGGTAAGGGCTTTTTTGTTTTCCAATTAGATAATAATAATGATAAAAAACAAATCTTGGGAGGTTATTTGGTAATTTAATCTCATATTATGAGAATTAGAGACTCAGAAGCAAATTCATTTCAAGTCAGAAAATCAAAAATCATCCGATGCTTTTGTGTGGGTACTGTAACTACTGGAAATCCGGTAGTACACCCAAGTTAATTAGAAGACCTATCTAAGACACGATAATTTTTTTTTAAATTAGAAAATCTTCATTTATTAATCACCAAGGAGTGAAAATACAAGTTCTTCAATACAAGCAAACCCTAATCTCACTTTCTAAGCTAAGCTCTCCCCTCTCTCCAAAATCCGATCCCTCATGCCTAGCCCAAGGACCTCAATTTATAGGCTAGTCAACCCTAATGGTGTACAACTCATTTTACTTCGCTACGTTCTCATGGAGGTGCTTTATACTTCGCCCAGACCATTTTCCATAAAGTTTTTCCCCTTCTTTCGCTGAAAACTTTCAGTTCTTCGAGACAGCTGTCTCTTTTCTTGCTCAATAATTTACTTACTTCGCAGGTGTTTATGGGTAAAAATCGTTTCTGCCGATTTCGGTAAATTCGGTAGGTGAGTGAGAAACTGGTTCAAACCCTAAACAAATGTGCTGCACGTGAGCACTTTATAGATTCGAGAGATCAATGCATGCAAGTCCTACCTAAACCAAGAAATGGCTGTTCCCGGACTTGCTTCGGTCACAAAGTGGAGGAGAAGGGTTGATTTGGGGAGGGAAGCAAAGAAAGGTGTTGAGACCGGAGTAGTTACGAGAGAGTAGCGTCTCGACTTGTATCGAGAAAGTGAAAGCTTCGGGAGCTTGCAAGAGATGGAAGCTTTTGGGAGAGCTTGCAAAGTTGCCTTTCTGAGAATGTTGTATTTTTCTCCGACCGAGACTTGTCATCCGGGTGGAAATAGGTGAGACCTATTTATACAAGTCGAGATTGAAACGTACCCTGGCCTCATGAAGGAAGAGAGTAAAGGGTGAAATAATGGGAGGAGGTGGTAACCGTATGGTGTTAATGGGTGAAAACGTTTTCACCATTATTTCCTCTTTATTTGACCGCTTTATTCCTTTTCACGCTTTCTTAATGTGAGCGTAGTGTACGCCGCAAGTTTTGACCGCCAAACCAAAACCCTGGAAAGCATCCCGGTTTGTGTTGATATCTCGAGTGTTGGTTGCACCTTGAGTGCAAGTGGCGCTGCTAGTGACGCGTGTGGCATGTGCCATTGGCATGTGCGGAATGCTTTGGTGGTAGATTGCCCGTTGAGTTTGAGTGACAATGCCAGAGCTGCTAGTGGCGTGTGTGGCATGTGCCAATGGTATGTGCGGAATGCCTTGGTGGTAGGTTGCACAGTTTGCAAGTTAGGCTACCAGCGTGTGTGTTTAGCATGTGCCAATGGCATGTGCGGGATGCCTTGGTGGAAAAAGCTGCTAGCGAGCATGTTGGCATGTGCCAATAGCATGCGTGGTCGTTAGGGCCGTGGCTTTGGTAGGAAAAGCTGCTAGCGAGCATGTTGGCATGTGCCAATGGCATGCGTGGCCGTTAGGGCCGTGGCTTTGGTAGGAAAGTCAAAGCGAGCATGTTGGCATGTGCCAATGACATGCGTGGCCGTTAGGGTCGTGGCTTTGGTAGGAAAAGCTGCTAGCGAGCATGTTGGCATGTGCCAATGGCACGCGTGGCCGTTAGGGCCGTGGCTTTGGTAGGAAAAGATGCTAGCGAGCATGTTGGCATGTGCCAATGGCATGCGTGGCCGTTAGGCTGGGGCTTTGGTAGGAAAAGTCTGCTAGCGAGCATGTTGGCATGTGCCAATGGCATGCGTGGCCGTTAGGGCCGTGGGCTTTGTTGGGAAAAGCTGCTAGCGAGCATGTTGGCATGTGCCAATGGCATGCGTGGCGTTAGGGCCGTGGCTTTGGTAGGAAAAGTCGCTGCGAGCATGTTGGCATGTGCCAATGGCATGCGTGGTCAGTTAGGGCCGTGGATTTGGTAGGAAAAGTCATAGCGAGCATGTTGGCATGTGACAATGGCATGCGTGGCGAATTGACCTAGGTTGCATGGTTTGTAAGCCTAGGGCGCTATATTTGGCATGTGCCAATGGCATAGCGGCTTAGTTTGGCATGGTTGCCAATGAGTGCGATAGGTAGTTTGGTTTTGGCGTCGCTGCCATGGTGCGCAGTGCGCGTTGGTTTGGCATGGTTGCCATGGAGCGCGCATGTGCGCTTGGTTTGGCGTCATTGCCATGGTGAGCAAAGCGCTTGGTTTGGCATTGTTGCCATGGTGCGCGGTGTGCGGCTTGGTTTGGCATGATTGCCATGGTGCGCAGCAGCGGCTTGGTTTGGCGTTGTTGCCATGGTGCGCAGCAGCGTGCGGCTTGGTTTGGCGTTGTTGCCATGGTGCGCGGTGTGCGGCTTGGTTTGGCATGGTTGCCATGGTGCGCAGTGTGCGGCTTGGTTTGGCGTTGTTGCCATGGTGCGCAGTGTGCGGCTTGGTTTGGCATGGTTGCCATGGTGCGCACTGTGCGGCAAACAGTAATTTAACAGTATTTATTGTCTACTGGATTTGCAAATCACTTTCGATAAATACCTCCGAATTTTTATAAAAATTACTTCTACAAACTATAAAAATTCACTTTTTTAGTATCACTTTTTCTGAAACCGGGCGAACATCGTTTTTATTCTAAACTAAAGTGATCCCTCATCAGACGATTATTTTTTCTAAATTACTTCTACATCGTTTTTATTCTAAAGTGATACTTTCGCCCGGTTTCAGAAAAAGTGAAACTTTTTTATAAATTGAATAAATACTTTAGACAGTTTTTTCTAAAGTTACGTGATATCAACAACCCCAAGGATGGAACCTTGAATTCATACTCCCTTTGTTTGCTGGTTATTTTCCATTTTCAGGTAATTTTCCATATCTTATGAAGTCTATGTTAATTAGATAGATATACTATCTTTCGTGCCTTGATGTACACTTGTGCGTTGACATGTGAACCTGCAATCTTTCCTCCACTTAAGGAAATCTATGCCGGGAATATTGTGAAGGATTTTAGAGGTACATCTATCTTAAGCTGCATTCACTTATGACTTATGGTTGGAGGTATCTTGATTGGGCCGACCGAGCGAAGCGAGGGAGGACCTTTATATGGCCACTTTTTTGTAAATCTAAGTGATCAATTACCACAAAAAGATTTTGAATGGTCCAAGTTCGAAAACCAAAAATATCCCTCTTTTTAAGTCCAATTACTATAACTCTTTATATATCCTATTTTTTTAGGGTATAATTGGAAAGCAAACTTTAATATAACATATCTAAAAATCCGTGCCTTGAAATTTCATTTAATTTTATCTTGTTGGAAAGCTAATAAAAAATCTATCCAACGAGCACAAACAACAATATCAAATTTAGAGTTTTTACGGAAAATTCGAAATATTTATCATTTTAGGCACAATTTTAAAAAATTAAATGTATATTCATTATGCAAACCACCACAAAAGATACATAATACTTTATGTAGCAAAATTTTGGTTTATGCATCAACTAATTTTCCGTTCCAACTAATAAAACGATGTACTCCTCCGTTTCAAGAAAAATGATACTTTAATTTTAGGCACAATTCTCGAAAATTGAATGCATAGCCATTATGCAAACCACCACAAAGGATGCATAACACATCATGCAACCATATTTTGGTTTATGGATCGACTAATTTTTCGTTTCAGAAAGTGATACTTTCACAACCTGTTTGGGGAAAAGTGAAACTTTCGCTCTGTTTGAAAAGTGATACTTTTGCTCGTTTGAGAAAATGTGATACTTTCGCCCGCTTGAGAAAAGTATCACTTTTCCTTAACCGGCGAAAGTATCACTTTTTCCGAAATCTGGCGAAAGTATCACTTTTCTAAACGGCTTAAAGTATCACTTTTCTGAAACTAGTGAAAGTAATCGCAGATTTAACCCATATTCGATTCTTTTTTGGCCGTGCGGCCCCCACGTGGCAACGTCGTACTTAGTATGACCACTTTTTTGTAAATCTAATTGATCAATTACCACAAAAAGATTGAGAATGGTCCATGATGAAAAACCAAAAATATCCCTCTCAGTCTAATTACTATAACTCCTTATATATCCTATTTTTTAGGGGTATAATTGGAAAGCAAACTTTAATATAACATATCTAAAAATCCGTGCCTTGGAATTTTACAAATTTTATCTCGTTGGAAAGCTAATAAAAAATCTATCCAACGAGCACAAACAACGATATCAAATTTAGAGTTTTTACGAAAAATTCGGAGGTATTTATCATTTTAGGCACAATTTTAGAAAATTAAATGTATATTCATTATGCAAACCACCACAAAAGATACATAATACTTTATGTAGCAAAATTTTGGTTTATGCATCAACTAATTTTCCGTTCCAACTAATAAAACGATGTACTCCTCCGTTTTAAGAAAAATGATACTTTAATTTTAGGCACAATTCTCGAAAATTGAATGCATAAATGCATTATGCAGACCACCACAAAGAATGCATAACACATCATGCAACCATATTTTGGTTTATGGATCGACTAATTTTCCGTTTCAAAAGTGATACTTTCACAACCCGTTTCGAAAAAGTGAAACTTTCGCTCCATTTCGGAAAAGTGATACTTTCGCTCTGTTTGGAAAAGTGATACTTTCGCCCGGTATCACTTTTTCAAACCAATAAAGTATCATTTTTTTCCGAACGGGCGAAGTATCACTTTTTCGGAACGGGCGAAAGTATCACTTTTTCAGAAACGGGGTGAAAGTAATCGCAGACGAACCACATGTTCAGATTCTTTTGCGGTCGGCCCTCCCACCGTGGCAACGATCGTACTAGTATTATTAACAAATAAAGAAGTTCGCAAACCAAGAAGAAGAAAAAAACAATCGCTTGTTTCTGCAAATTAACATCGGAATTTCTAACCTCGCAAAGCGGCAATTTAAACTTTTAACGTTTTTAGGCACCAGTGCATGAATTTCATTTCCCTGCAGTACAACAACAATTTGTTAGTTCAATTCTACCATATTATCGGAAAACTGTATAGGAGCTTTTCAGAATGTTAATGATATTGTTAATAATTAAACATGAAACCTAACAAATTTGTATATGCTTCTAAAGCAAGAATTGCCGACTATAGTCTATAGTTACCTCTATGGTTGTTGTAGCTATTGTTTGCAATTGAAACCAATTACCACATGCCATCTCTATATCTCAAATGTCTCTGCATATTCAATGAGAGAGAAGTAGGAAACCTTCGATAAGGGATAGGCTAAGTCCAACATGAAAAAAAAAAATGAATTAATTCTAATAAGGATTAGTCATCAGAGCATAAAAAGGTATCACAATCCATTTCATCAGTCCTAAGCTAGAAAGTTTCAGTTTGATTCTGAATTTTCATTTTTCTTCCTCTCTACCCATTTGTCCTTCTTCTAACATAGATTGTGAAATAATAAGAACTACTCATTGCAAATCCAGTAGAGTACCAACTGAAGTTGGTTCAGCTGAATAACATCTTACAATTTGGAATCACTATATCCATACTGCAAATCCAAGCCAATCTTACAGCTGTATTACCTGTTGCAAATCCATATCAACTATTTACCAATCAAATATTTCGGCTTCCCATAATTTTATGTAATACCCTCATTTTGAAATTAGTAGTATTCCTGTACTCTGGACCAACTGAAGTGAAACTATCACGTTAAACAACACCCGTATCCAAAGTGTTGTAGTTACCACATATCCTTGACCAAAAAAGTTCTATGAGGAACCCAATATCAGAATAGAGATAACATCTTACCTTGACCTTGGGTCGACCAATTCCACATATAGCTTCTCTTCTTGCTTAGTATTAAGAGCTCGTAAAAATGATCAGATTGCTGTTGTGCAAAAAAAAAAAAAAAAAAAAGATTAGGTTCAAGTGAGTATTTATATAAAACCATAAGTATTAAGGGGAGGTAAATACAAAAAACTAAAGGTCATACATACTTTTCTCTTGAGGTCCAGATCATTCTCCAGGTGTTCTTGCCATGTTTACTGAAATATTACAATCACTCGGTCACTACTACACAACTAAAGAACAAAATGGTTTAATTGAATAAAATAGGGAGCTATTAACTTGTATACCCGTATACAAGATAGTAGGGGTATAATCGACTTTAGAAACTCGTGCTTTGTCTTGGAATTGATCGTTTTTGTTGGAACTAGAGTTTTGTTGGAGAAGCAATTCGTATGCGAGTCCCAATATATCAATTCCGTAATTACCCCTGTCGCCATAAATAACTTGGACGGTAAAGTTTATTTCTCTGATCTAAGTCACACATGTATTGGAGTTAGGGAGACTTATCCTTTCTTCTTCCATGACGTACCTTTTAGTTTCTATTTTTATTTGGTTGATCTTTTACCAGTGATAAAGATTGTTTTTGTTTGATTAAGTTGAAACAAGTTCATGCATAGTTCGTCTTTTAAACATCATCCTTTTGATTGAGCACATAAGAGTCCTCCTTTTTAGCCATTGGTAGATCTCAAAAGAAACTCAAAACCCAAGTTCTTTGATTGTTGTACAACAAGACTAATTATTTTTATCCAATTTCAAATCATTACATCAACACACGCTCAAATCGTTCATCCCGAGCTAGCTTATTCTAGATTTTCGGTATGATGCTTTCTTTTTGATTGAACTCTCAATAATTTCTATTGATGCCATTAAAACAGATCACTTAACATACTCAAAAACCCAAGAACCAAAGTACAGATTTTTTTTTTTTTTTTTTTTTTTTTTTCAATTATCAGTTTACAACATAAATGAAAAAGATTCTCTAATTTCCTCCCAATGCTAACTAGATTCAGTTAACCAATCATGCATTCTCTGGTAGTTTATAAAAGAGTTCCTTAGGGAGTCTAATGAATGGTCATGATTTGGGCCCTTTAGATTCCTTTGATTCCATCTGTGGATGAAGCTTTGGGATATAACACGATACGGCTCAGGAAAATACTAATTTCAATTTCGTTTTCATTAAATTTTCGTAACTGGTATGGGTGACCATGAAGAAAATACATAGATGGAATGAAGTAAAAAAATCCAGAAAAGGAAATGAAGAGATACGAACGAAATGCAGGTAATGAACGATAAGAGAGGAAGATGAGGGGTTTATGAACTTATATCTATGCAGGGTCTGAATAAAGAAAATAAAATAATCCCAAAACTCTAAGGGCATTTATGGAAAGGAAGCAGTATTTATTTGAGTAATTTCTTAAACCCAAAACTGGTATCTTTGAGGTCGGAAATCTTTTTTTATGCTAGGGTATGCAATAAAAAGTTAAACAAAAAAATATGTTTATACAAATATATGGTTTAGAAAGACATTAAACCTTGGATCTAGCAGAGCAACTACTTCAACAATGATGAGATAAAGAGAGATGCAGTTGTATAAATGTTTTGTTACTTTCGATTTGAGAAAGAAATCAATTTGCCTCGTTTTAATTTGTGTGAAGGGAAAAGAGTTTCTTTTGTTTAATCGATCGAACTTCCCTAATATATTCATGGAAAAAAAACGTTTAATTCTCTCTCTCTATATATACTCTTTGTTACCCATTCACATCTAGACCAGCTGAAATGTATCCTTGTTCTGCATTCTCACAATATTATACTGTTGATGGTGGTTTATAGATTGGGGTTAAAATCGTAAAACCTTGTATCTGATGTGATGTCACTCTGCAAGGAAACAGAGCCACATGTGCAAACCTCTCCACTGGCATATTTATTGAGCCGCTGAATATACTTACATGAAATTTATCCAGACTGGCGAATCCCAGATGTTCTCAAATTTCGCGCCTCGCGCATATTCACTTAATATAAGTTCCTCTGAATGCCTTTTATGCTATGTTCTCCGGCTGAACTCTTAGTGTTGATATGGCATAACGATTTTTGTTCACTCGCAGCACATAGAATTCAATCAACCTGACTAACTTGCAGAAGTTTACGGTTTCGCGCCTCGCGCAATAGACTAGGCCTGACTAACTTGCAGAAGTTAGGGTTCCGCGCCTCGCGCAATATACCAGACCTTGCTTGTCAAGATTAATTAAATCTGCGACAACGCGCTAGAAGTGTGGCCATGCCCTAGCTTGCCGGCCTCACTTCCCGTCGACCAATCAGGTCGCCCTAAATGCGCCACACTCTCACCAGAAGTGTGGTCGCGCCTTATATTTGGTCGGCCCCCTTTTGTGGACAATCAGGTTACTCTAAACTTGCCACCACACATTGAAGGCCAAACACACCCTACCGCGGCAACTTTGCAACATGCCAACTTCGCAACGTGCAAACTTCGCAAACATGTCATTTCGTGGCAACCTTCCATAAATAGCCACCCACGTCAATTCCTACTCATGTGGCCGTTTCCACACTATGGCCTTGTCATGGTTCCTTTGGCATAGCCATGGCGCCAATTGCACAAAAGTCGCGCCATGCCGCAGGCGCATGCCACCTGCACCAATTAGGGTTTCAACAAACCCTAATTTGAGCAAATTGCTACAAAAGCCAAATAACGTTCCCAGAGCAATGGGATTGGCGTGGCAACAAGGCCAAGGTTGCCACGCCACATGTGGGTCCGACTCCACGACGCCTTGGCCACGCCAAGCCCTAATTCTCCCACGGGGAATTCTCTCACGGCGCCTTGGCCACGCCAAGCCCTAATTCTCCCACATGGAATTCTTCCAATGACGCCAAGACTTGGCCACGCCAAATCCTTCCAAGGCGCCAAGACTTGGCCACGCCAAATCTTTCCGACGGCGCCAAGACTTGTCCACGCCAAATTTTTCCGACGGCGCCAAGACTTGGCCATGCCATCTCCGACATTCTACTATGTCGCGGCTGCTAACATGCCTCCATGCCATGGCTACGCCACCGGCATGCCATTAGCATGTGGCCGCCGCCACTTCACTATACAACAAGATGTGACCATAATAGATGGCCATCCTTCTTCATGAGATGCAATCTCAGCCATCCAAGTTCTCCACCGAAATGATGGACTTGTGGCAACTTTTAGGCGACCAACCGCCTAAACCTAGCGACCATGGCTACATCAGGTGCCACTTGCGCCATCGTTCCACTGGCATGCACAAGTCATGCCGTAATGCCACTTCGTCATTTTCAGGCGCCTACACAAGGCAACCACTATCAACGGTCACCCTTATTCATAAGATACGATCTCGACCATCGAAGTTCGCCACCAAATTGATAAGCTCGCGACAAGTTTTAGGCGACTAGCCAAGACGAGCCTAGCATTACATGCTATTTACCTGTGGCAAGCCTCTCAATTTTAACTTGCCACACTTAGCAAAGTGCTACATGTTTTCCACAGAAACACTCGAGACATCAAAATATGTCACAAACTGGGGAATGCTCATCAGGGTATTGGTATGGCGGTTTACAGCGTGCGGCGTGCAATGCGCCCGTTACAAGAAAGTGTCATGAAGTAGGATAATTAGTGGTGGTGAAAAGTAACGGTGTAAACAATTCATTCCCTTCATCATAGAAGAATAATGACTGGCGGTTACCCGAATTCACTTCCTTCATCATGGAAGCATAACGTCTGACAGTTACACGTTACACTTTTCCTCCACCACTCAATCGTTTCCACTTCCTACGAGACCAGGGTACGTTTCACCACGACTTGTATAAATAGGTCTCACCTATTTCAACCAAAAACAAGTTTTGGTCAATAAAACACAGTATCTAGAAATCACCTGGTAGCTTTCCATCCTGCTCACCAGTTCTACTTTCTGATACAAGTTACGAAATGCCCACACTTCCAAAATCAACTATTCTGGTCTCAACACTTTCTTCGCTTCCCTCCCTAAGACCAACCCTTCTCCTTCACTTTGTGACCGAAGCAAGCCTGGAATGGTCAGTTCTTGGTTTAGGCCAGATTGTACAAATTGATCTCTCGAATAAAAAGTACTCCCATGCAAAGACATTGTTTAGGGTTTAGATTCGTTTCTCACCCACACAGCACTCCAAAATTACCAAAATCAGCAGAAATGGTTTTCACCCTCAAATAATTGGCGACCACAGTGGGAGATTAATCTCTCGGTTACAATATCAATTGCCAATTCCCAATTTCATTTTTTCAACCCTAATCTCAAGATGGTAGAACTCAGGTCCGGATCAGCAATAAACCCTGAAAACACTAGCGCTGAGATTACTCTTGGTATTAAAGTTTCTTCCAATGACATTAATACGCCACTTGTCAACACTAGCGGCGCGGAAAACTTTCCTTCATGTGTTACACCGCGGATCACTGCAGCTGGGGCCGCCGCTCCCAACGTTTCTTCAAATGTGACAGCTCCAACCGTCACCAGAGCCTCTGCTACTCCACCATTAGGACGAGAGACTAGAGGAGGCAGAAGAAGCTGATCTCTTCTTACCACTGTTGATTTGATGAAAAGACAAAAGGTTCTCGTAAGGCTCAGCCAGACATGGATACAACTCAGAAAGAGATACCTATTTTCCTCAAGACACTAACGGATAGGTTACCACAAGAGTCACGTCAACCCCAGATGGAACTGAGAAGGAATACTTTTAACATCCGGCATAGACACTTCACCAAGACACGCGTTTATATATAAAGAGGCTCGCGTTGCTCTTGAACGCCCAATAGAAAGGAATCAGCAATCCAATTTCATCACACGTGAAGATCAGGAACGACTTCTCCAAAATCGTGGCAAAGAAAATCAACTACCTTCCTGAGTTCACAGAGACCCCCTTCCTTCGGTTTCGCGTGATTTCTTGGGACTTCGCCCACAAAATCGTGCAATCTATGATGAAACATTTATGTGAGATTCTCAGATTTCTCAAGGCGCATCGTCAAGACATGCTTGCAGCCCTCAACCGCACTATATTAGGAAAACAACCATTTCCAGCCAGGGAAGCCGTTCCCAAACCTCATCCCCTCTTGGAAAGCACGATTGATAGATGGAACTGAGGACTCTTAACCACTGTTCACTTAAAGGATGTCGAGTTTGACAGCACCGCGGTCTCCACTTCAACATTCTCTCGGGAAGCCGCCCCGCTTCCAGAGCCAGAAGCCGCTCCGCTTCAATGTTTTCCTCTGGAAACCGCTTCAACATTCTCTTGGAAAGCTTCCCCACTTCCCAGAGCCGAAGTCTCTTCGGCATTCTCTCCATAACCTTCTCTAGGATCCGAAGCCTAAGCTTCAGCGTTTTGCTCCAAAAGATTCAACGTCCTCTCCAAGAGTCGAAACCTCTTCAACACTACTTCTTCCTTCCAAAGATCTTTCCGCAGCCGCCCCACTCCTTCCTTCCAAAGTTTGTTCCCGTAGCCACCCCACTCCTCCCTGCCAAGGATCGTGATCACAGCCAGCCAAGGATCGCAGTTGTGGCCACTTTTTGATCCATCACGCCAAACCTCGTGGTCAAGGACAGTTTACTCGCTTACGCATCCAGCCCGATCCCTTTGCTTCCATGGACGCCCATGCAATTCCAGCCAACCTATTTTGGTTCCCACGCGATGTAATCTCTTCTGATCACATCTGCTTCCAAGAACTATTGCTGCTCGTTTGTCGACACCAGCCAGAACTTCAACATAGCAACAACCGCAACAAGGGTAATACGTACTTCTCCATGTTTTAGTTTCACATGGAAGAAATAGAGTCACCAGTACGGATGCAAGATGGTGATATCCTTATCATGGTCAACTCACCGACCATACCAGATATAATCATGTAAACCACACTTGGGGACTGAGGCTCTACACGGGATCCCTTCACTGTCAAAGCTCATAAAAAATGGTCAACCAAAAGTCACAGCCACGACAAGGTCATCCACCCTTCAAAGATGTAGCGTAAGAATATCATCACCTCTCTGTCTAGAAGGCGCCTGCAACACTTTACGAGGCTGCGGAGGATCCCTAGCCTACTCAGAAAAAACAACTTCAGTAACCAATGAGAAGTGCGACAGGGGACTTCTCATCACGGTCCATCCCCGAAAATGATAGTTATTTTCAATGTTGTTGTAGTGAAAGGTTCGTTGAGACTTGTGAAAGCAGATTTTTAGACTTAATTTTTAAAGCAAAAATATAACAAACTCAAAATACAAGATGTTGTGAAAATTATGGAGATGATGGAGCTAGGATTTCACCATTCATCAATACTTATGTGGTTTTAAATTAATATATATCTTTCAATTTAAACAATTGATTTGATTTTAAAGTATTGCCAAAATCATATTTCCAAAATATCAAATGTTAGTCGCAAGCATAACGCATCAAGAGTCTAAAACTAAGCATGCATCATCAAGAGAAAACACATTTGATTAATAAAAATCATTTAATTCAGCTTTTATCAATGCAATTAATCATATAAAAATATTGCATAAATTAATAAAGTAAATATTACCACATAATTCTTGAAAGAATGGCTTCCTCCGTCGCTCCAAAGGATGGGTTTAGCTCATCATGTTGGAAACACGCTCAAAAGTTGATTTCATTGCTCAAAAATGGTTTACAAATGATGAATAAGGGAGAAATAATGAAAAATCGGGTTTGTAACAACTAATTTTGTTACAAACCGAATCACATGAGATCGATAAATATTAATCACGATGTTATTCATTTCTTTAAGTCTGCCTCCAACATAAGACCCACATATGCGAGTCGTTAGCACTGTTGAAGAACGACGGTCCCTCGTGCGTCGTATGTTCTTCGAGCTCTCTTCAATGGCAGCAGCAGCAAATCTTTGAAACTTGAATTTCTTTGCTCTGTTCTCTCTCCCAACTCTCCGTATCCCTTCTCTGACCTCCAAGCCCTTCTTTTATACTTGATAGTGGCAATAAAACTCGACAATCAATCGAGAATCATCCTAACTTACTCCCGCTGATACGGAATATATTCTTCCCTTTTTCTTCTCTTGCACGCGTCGGATATAGTTGGCACACTCCAATATAATGTATTCTTCATCCAAAACGTAGCAGATCAATTATAACATACTCGGGCACACGCAGATATTTGCAAAGGCTCGGAAAATCCCGAGAATATTTCTTCTCCCCTGTTTCTTCTTTTATCCGACGATGTAGCCCAGGTTTACCGGTTTTAATGGACGTAACACCCTTGTTGATGTGTAAAAGGATAATTCCAATTAATTGCAGCGATTTAATCTCCTTATAAATTCTCCAAATCCAAAATAGCAAAACGGTTTTCAAAAGTTATTTTCCCGCCAAAACTCGCTTCTTCACGAGTAAAAGAAGGATGTCCCCCTATCCACTATGGGGTGCGAATAGCACTGGGTTGCCTTTTAGCAATTAGGTTTCCCCTTATCCAAAGTGGGAGTCCGAATAGCAAATGTCCTCCGGGGGTTCTCCGATTAGTTTTTCGAGCCGATTTTTCCAAAAATGTTTATTTCCCAAAAATACCTACAAACACATAAAATACCAAAATTAGTACAAAATCGAGTGCCAACAATATATAAGATCGAGATCAATTTAGACACAAAAATGTGTCTATCAAATACCCCCAAACTTATTATTTTCTAGTCCTCGAGCAAATTTATTTTAAAAATCATTTGAACCCTTAGGTGTCCCTAGTGACGGAGTGTTGTTTCCGGAGGGTTTACCAGAGGTGTACCCACAAAACCTTTACTCCAGACCCTAGCTATTTACGCTGAACCTTGGAAGGCACTAAAGAATCTCCTTGGTTGGCATACAATCATTGAGTATAGGAGGAAGTACCATGATGCGAAATCCCAATTGTTGTACATGAGTTTGCACTCAAGCATACTAAAATTCATATAAAGTGACAGAGCTCTACTCAGATAGTTTCTAGACATCATAAAACGGAGTCAACCAATCACATGGATAGATTAAGAAGATGGATGTAGAGAAAAATCTAGATGATGTTGACTAAGGTGAACCTATCCTAATGGACTGAGACACTCGGTTCGGACTAATATCAACACACCGGGCATATATAAGGGAACCAGTGGTCGATAATCCTAACTCTAGGTCAACTCAGCTGGCATATACAAGGGTACCAGTGGTCGACTTTATTGTATTTATTTCGGTTGGTCTAATGGTCTGGTCTCAATTTTTTTTTTTTTTTTTTTTTTTTTTTTTTTTTTTTTTGGTATCTCAATCACTCTATTTCACCCTAGTAATGGTAAAAAGAAAAAAAAAAGAAGTGATCAGGATTCTTTCGATGTTTCCATCACGAGGATATGGCGAAACTACCATGTTTTCTTTTCTAACACCTGAGCTCTGTGCTTTTATGAATATACTCTTCTAGACGTTTCCATCTAATCAGATTGGTTCCTCGACTCCTACAACCAAGATGTTCCCATCCACTTAGATTGGTTAGTGCCAACCTTAATAAACATAAATTTCTAGGCTCTGGAGTTTAATTGCAACTAAAAAGTTTCTCCCATACCCCCAAATTTAAATCTAACATTGTCCTCAATGTTCTAAAGATGAAATTAAAAACATGAACAAGGAGAAACCGTTACCACTAGAAGGAAATGAGGAAAAATATTACCGTGTTGCACGAGCAAGGGATACCTCCTAAGGAGTGCTAAGTTTAAAGTCTTCAGCCAGACATTAAATACCTCAAAAAGGATCTTCACCTTCCAAAGTCATACACCAATAGCCGAAATAGTTGTGGGTCCACAAGACCAAATAGAGATAACACAAATATCAGACAACTGCACTGGTTCAGAAAAATGAATAGAAGGAGCACATCCTCGTCTAAGGTTTCTGTCAAGACAACTAGGTTCATCTGGGTAGCATAATTGAGCTTCATTTGTGTATCTTGATAAATAGATTCATCCTCAAAAACGGGTCTCTAATACACGGGTTATCTCCCGGACAAGATCGGGAGGATCGGGTTCTTTGAGTCCGAATAGATTCGAGTAATATCTCAGACGCACAAAGCTCGAGTCCCAAGTTAGGGACTTCAATTAGGGTCACAAGACGATCACTAGAGTCATCATTACCCCCAAACTTAGGGTGAACAATATCCTCAGATGGACCAAAATCTATGGGATGGATTCTAGGGTCCATAAAGTGAGCACAATAACTAGCTTCTTTGGGAGACTTGTCATCTAAATGAACAACATCATCATATAAGGGATTATCAAAGAATATCTCTAATATAGGCTCATCAACTAAAGTGTTCGTCATGGTTACCTCCTCCGAGGCACTGAAAGGTTCATCAAATAATGGATTATCAATCATAGTGCAAGGCTAAAGGATCGGAACTAGAGTGCTAATCATGTTCACCACTTCTAAATCATCTATCTCATAAGGTTGTCTAGTAACATTAAAGACATTTAGTTCGGTGGTCATATTACCAAAGGATATGTTCATAAGCCCACTCCCTACGATTGATGACAAATGTTATCATGCTAAAAATGGGCGACCTAGAATCACCGAGATTTGAGCACTTGGGTCCTGAACAGGTTGGGTGTCTAGAACAACGAAATCCACTGGATAAATAAACTTATCAACCTCAATCAGAACATCTTCTATGATACCACGAGGAACTTTGATAGACCTATCAGCTAATCAAGTGTCATTTTGGTCGATTTCAACTTACCAAGTCCTAGCTGGGTATACACATGGTATGGGAGTAAGTTAACACTAGATCCTAAGTCAAGTAAAGCTTTATCGACCATGTGATTACCAATCGCACAAGATATGGTAGGGCATCCAGGGTCCTTATACTTAGGGGGTGTTTGGTTCAGAAGAATAGAACTTACTTGACCAGCTAAAAAGGCTTTCTTTTGGACATTAAGTTTACGCTTTCGTGTACAAAGATCTTTAAGGAACTTGGCATAAGTAGGCATCTGCCTAATTTCTTCTAACAAAGGAATGTTAATATTCACCTGCTTTAATGTTTCCATTATCTCGTTGAAAGTCGACTCCTTCTTTGTTGGGGCTAAAAACTGTGGGAATGGGGCTCTGGGAACAAATCCGGGCTCAACAGGACCCTTATTGGTCTCATTAGAGACTCTATCAGTTTCCTCATCATTTTCTGGCTCAAAGAGGTGAACTACAACATGTTCACTTTCGTGTATGGCGATCTTATTGTCAACTTTCTTTCCACTCCTAAGGGTTGTAATAGAATTCACATGATTGTACAATTTCTCTCCTTTGGGGTTAGGATCAGTGTGACTAGGGAACCTCCCATCTTCTCTCTCACTAAGGAACTTAGATATTTGGCCGACTTGAAGTTCTAATTTAGCAAGAGACTGGGAATTATTCTTAAAATTCTGCTTGGTTTCCTCTTGAAAATTAACCTCGGCTCTTTATTAACATTTCTGGCTTTGTGATAGCATATCTTGGCTCTTTTTTAAGATGCTAAAAGATTCCTCTAAGCTAGTCATTCTATTCTCGAACGGTTCTGAACCGGGTTTGACTCAAGGGTTAAAGTATAACCAAAACTTGGGGGAGGCCGAGAATTACTAGATCGACCTTGATTCTGGCCCTTAGACCAAGAAAAATTAGGATGGTTTCTCCAACCAGGGTTGTAGGTCTCGAGTAGGGGTCAAACTTCCGACGGTTGTCAAACCTAGCATTGTTGTAGACAAAGATGAGCTTGCTCTTCACTAACCTGACCTTCCCAAAATGAGTTATCGGGATCTATTCCACAACTAGGGACTTGAGAGGCTCTATAAGGTTCAACAAGGGACCTATTTTTAGACCGACCCATTTCCAAAGCTTCTAACCTTCTAGACAAAAGCGACAAACTTAGCATCCGACGCAAAATTCATATCTACCATATTAATGCTACTTTTATTAACCAAGAGTCTTTTAGGGGGTCAACACAAGACTCCCACTGTTGGTATTTCTCAAAGCAACAACTCCTAAGAAGGTAAAGGCATCCTCAAGACTTTTACTAGTGAACTCACCAACAAGACATAGACTCGACCATGGCTTTGGTCGAATAGTCTAAACCATCATAAATAATCCCTACAAGTTTCATCTTATCAAATCAATGGTGAGGACACTGAGATAGGAGATCATTGAATCTCTCAAAAAACCTATAAAGTGACTCTCCCTCTTGTTGTACACTAGCACTAATTTTCGCCTAACACTGCAGCTTTATGCTTAGGGTAGAATTTCATATAGAAAGCAGCAATAAGTTCCCCGCCATGTTTCAATAGATCCAGGATGGTAGGTTGTTTAGCTGTGTCTTGGCTTTATCTTCTAAGGAAAATGGGAACATCTTAAGTTTCAAAACTTCATCAGTAAGGGTCTTTTATTCTAACTTGTCCCACAAATTTCCTCAAAGTCCCTAATATGAAAATAAGGGTTCTCATCATCTTTTCCTAAGAATATAGGGATCATCTGAAGAATACAAGCTTTTATCTCGAAGTTAGCCGTATTGGCTGGCAATTTAATGCATGAAGCTCAGTTGGTCCAAGTTGGGAACATGTAATCTTTCAAAGTTGCCATCGTTGGCACAACTGAAGTACTAGGGGTACTTTCCTCACTAAGAGACAGATTCTCAAAACTGAAGTTTCCAAAAACGGGGCTCTTAAAAGAAGAGTCTTCGAGTTCCCCGCCTTCACAAGAAGAACTACTAGGTTTGTCACTAATCAAATGACCTAGAGTGTTTCTTTTCCAAGCCCGTTCTCTAATAACCTCGGGCATACACTAGAAAAACAAAACGAAAGAAAAAGAAAATCCTAAAAGGAAGGGAAGTTCTATGCAAACACAAACAAGGCTGACTCCACCACAAAAACCTAATGATATCTAGCAAACAAAAAGCATGATGGCTCCATTTAGATTGTTTTCTAGACCAGCTTCTAATCCTTCGAAAGGGAATTCGTTACAATCTAAGCAAACCCCTCTAGATCAATCCGAGTCAAAGTAAGTTGAATCAAGGCGAGGGAAGCTCAGTGGAGCTTTGATACCCAAGGCCTCACCGCTATTGCAAGGTGGCGTAGTCACGCATTCAACTTCACAGAAACCATCATGAACTTCGAAGTATGCTAAAAGAGTAACCAATATTTTTCGAGCGACTTTCCTAATAAGCTCGTTACCCTATCGGTCTCGTTCTATTCCAAATTTTAAAGCTTAGGTTCGCATTAAGTATCGTTTTCCTAAGGCGGGCAAGAAGAGAACGGTGATGAAATCCGAACCCTTATCTTGTATGGCCAGGCCTTGCCCTTTACTAGGAAATTAAAACAGCCGTTTTCAAGTCCTCGCATATATTCACACGAAGGAAGACAAGAACTCGCCGGCTGGGATTCGCGAGTGTTTCGACAAACTTACCTCCGTACAGACGGGGATGAACTGTTGCAGTCGACTCGGCCACGACTCCTATGTCATGTACGAACCCGAGGGCCGAGACGATATCGTAATCTTCTTCCTTCTCTGCAAACAGTTTATATTTAATACTACCCTTCCGTAGGGTTTAAAAATAAAAGAATGTCCAAATGTCCAAGTCTAAAGTCCAAAAATAAAGTACAAAAGAATAATAAATATCTCTCTCTTTTTTGTTTTCTCTCTTTTTATAAAATATAAAAAAAAAAAAAAAATCTTCTTCTTTCGCTCCTTTCGCTTTGTCTTTAACTCCAAATATTTAAGTATCCACCAAAAGCTTTGGCAAATTTTTCTTTCGCTCCAAATCGCAAAATCTCAAAGGAAAAGACAAAAACCCAAATACGTAAAGAAGAACAAATAACTAAAAAAAAAAAACTAAAAGAAAAATCTAAAAACTCTAGCCTAACGACAAGTCCGCGTCGGCGGCGCCAAAAATTGATTGTTATTTTCAATGTTGTTGTAGTGAAAGGTTCGTTGAGACTTGTGAAAGCAGATTTTTAGTCTTAATTTTTAAAGCAAAAATATAACAAACTCAAAATACAAGATGTTGTGAAAATTATGGAGATGATGGAGCTAGGATTTCACCATTCATCAATACTTATGTGGTTTTAAATTAATATATATCATGCAATTTAAACAATTGATTTGATTCTAAAGTATTGCCAAAATCAGATTTCAAAATATCAAATGTTAGTCGCAAGCATAACGCATCAAGAGTCTAAAACTAAGCATGCATCATCAAGAGAAAACACATTTGATTAATAAAAATCATTTAATTCATTTTTTATCAATGCAATTAATCATATAAAAATATTGCATAAATTAATAAAGTAAATGTTACCACATAATTCTTGAAAGAATGGCTTCCTCCGTCGCTCCAAAGGATGGGTTTAGCTCATCATATTGGAAACACGCTCAAAAGTTGATTTCATTGCTCAAAAATGGTTTACAAATGATGAATAAGGGAGAAATAATGAAAAATCGGGTTTGTAACAATTATTTTTGTTACAAACGGAACTGTTACAGAGATCGATAAATATTAACTGTCGCTGTTACTGTTTCTTTAAGTCTGCCTCCAATATACGACCCACGTATGCGAGTCGTTAGCACTGTAGAAGAACGACGGTCCTCGTGCGTCGTATGTTCATCGAGCTCTCTTCAATGGAAGCAGCAGCAAATCTCTGAAACTTGAATTTCTTTGCTCTGTTCTCTCTCCCAACTCTCCGTATCCCTTCTCTGACCTCCAATCCCTTCTTTTATACTTGACAGTGGCAATAAAACTCGACAATCAATCCGGAATCATCCTCACTTACTCTGCCAGATACGGGAATATATTCTTCCCTTTTTCTTCTCTTGCACGCGTCTGGATATCGTTGGCACACTCCAATATAATGTATTTTTCTTCCAAAAACGTAGCAGATCAATTATAACATACTCAGGCACACGCAGATACGGCAAGCAGCTCGGAAAATCCCGAGAATATTTCTTCTCCCCTGTTTCTTCTTTTATCCGACGATGTAGCCCAGGTTTACCGGTTTTAATGGACGTAACACCCTTGTTGATGTGTAAAAGGATAATTCCAATTAATTGCAGCGATTTAATCTCCTTATAAATTCTCCAAATCCAAAATAGCAAAACTGGTTTTCAAAAGTTATTTTCCCGCCAAAACTGTTCTTCACGAGTAAAAAAGAAGGGTGTCCCCTTATCCAGCTATGGGGTGCGAATAGCACTGGGTTGCCCCTTAGCAATTAGGTTGCCCCTTATCCAAAGTGGGAGTCCGAATAGCAAATGTCCTCCGGGGGTTCTCCGAGTAGTTTTTCGAGCCGATTTTTCCAAAAATATATATTTCCCAAAAATACCTACAAACACATAAAATACCAAAATTAGTACAAAATCGAGTGTCAACAATATATAGTATTGAGATCAATTTAGACACAAAAATGTGTCTATCAGACAACAATCAAGCATTCATGAGATAACTCTAGAGACGCGGCTGAAACATTTTTCTTGAAGAGACAGAGGGAGCCACGATTAACGACATGACTCTCTCACTTCTACTTCTTTGTTATCTAGAATGTTTCGTCCATTTGATATTCCAAGCACCCCAACATCACATCCAGGAGAGTGTGATAAGATTGTATCAAATCACATAGGCGTGGATTCAAGGCGATGCAATTAAAGTAGGCTACACCTGGGGACTCCTTCATATTTAGAAGCTTAAACGCAGTCACCACATTACCAACAAATGCAGCAAAAGCACATCTTCCACAACAAAATAGGTTCAATATAATTACACATGGGGACTACCAGAATGGGACGCCTTCACTGCTCTCAACCAGGTCATTTTCGATTTCAACATCATCACTGTCGAAGTTTTACGAGCCACAAGAATTTCTCAACATGAAGCCGTACACGTGCATCAAAGACCCAAAAGCACGCCACAGAGATACATTCAGATATCTGGCCACGCCATCGGATATAACGGAAGTATAACTGGGAACTGCTCAACATACTCCATGCAATAGTCCAAGATTCAGAAGATGATTCAAATGATGTTGTTTGGAACGAAATCCTTGAGGCCGGAAGTGGACTACTATAAGTCAGAAACTTTATAAGAACAATGAATCCAACCATTTATGGGTAAGATTCCATGGAAATATTCTCAGAAACCTTAAACACACACAAATTCGTCAACTTCGAGAAAGAAACTGACTCCGACATCGAAACCTGGCCAGGAGCGTACTGCTATATAAGTCTGAGAGTTCGCAAAAACGATGAATCCAACCATTTACGGGTAAGATTTCATGGGAATATTCTTAGAAACCTTTAACACACAAAAATTCGTCAACTTCAAGAAAGAAATCGGCGTCGAGATCGAAACATGGCCGGAGCGGACTACTATAAGTCCGAGAGTTCGCAAAACGATGAATCCAACCATTTACGGGTAAGATTCCATGGAAATATTCACATAAACCTTAAAACACACACAAATTCGTTAACTTCGAGAAATAAAATAGCTCCGAAATTGAAACCTGGCTAGGAGCGGACTACTATAAATCTGAGAGTTCGTAAAAATGATGAATCCAACCATTTACGGGTAAGATTCCATGAGAATATTCTCGGAAACCTTAAACACACACAAATTCGTCAACTTCGAGAAAGAAACTTGCTTCGAGATCGAAACCTGGCCAGGAGCGGATTACTATAAGTCTGAGAGTTCGCAACAATGATGAATCCAACCATTTACGGGTAAGATTCCATGGGATTATTCTCCGAAACCTTAAACACACACACATTCGTTAACTTCGAGAAATAAACTGGCTCCGAGATTGAAACTTGGCCAGGAGCGGACTACTATATAGTCTCGAAAGTTCACAAAAACGATGAATCCAACCATTTACGGGTAAGATTCTATTGGAATATTCTCAATAACTTCGAACTTCCTGGTTAACGATTTATGTCCTAGAAACGTTTTCGGATATTTCTACCCAATCTCAATAACCCTAAGTTAGTGATTTAACCCTTTTTTTTTTTTGCAGAATCGGACAACAAAATAGTTTTTTTTGAAGTGAGAATTTTTTACAGAAGTGAGAAATTTTTTGCAGGAGTGAGAAAATATGTCGTATCATTACGACGACCTTTCTTAAGAGTTGTGGAAGGGGATGTAGAAAACTTTCATCACAAACATCCATTTCCATCTACAGCCGTCCATTAATTTATTTATTTTTACTATTTTCCATTTTATCATTGTATCTATTCTTTCCATATCCATTTCAAACATTTTTTTTCCTTCACAGAGCTGCAACTTCATCTCCCCCTCCGTCGTCTTCAATGAAATCACCACCATCTCCCCCTCCATCGTCTCCAACTCCAACAACTCTATTAATTACTATCGTCTTCAACTACATTGATCTCGGTTTCATATCTCAGGAGATTTGTTCACCAACTTCATCATCACCAACAAGTAATCTTACATAGAGTTGAAGACATACCACCTCCACTAATTTCTCAAAGGTCTATTACCCATATCGATCTATAATCTACTGAGGATATGTGTTGACATTGGAACTTATTATTTTGAAATTTGAGTTATGGTTTTGAAAGGGTAGTTATATATTTGAACTTAACCCTCTTTGGTGAAGTTTTTGTGATTGCAGAATATGCCATATTTTTCCAAGCAATAAGAGAGCAGTTTGAGAAGTACTTGGCTTACGCGATGCCAATGCTTATTGCAGCTGAGGTTTCAGCCCATGCTTTCATCAACTAATAGATATGAAATGATATGCATTGTCATTGTAAAATGTATGTGATTGTTTACAGAGAAGGCTTCGCGCTGTTTGCGGCTCAGTCACCTGAGCATTAATTTTGAACATTATATTTTGTTTTAAAACTCTTATAAAGGGTTGTCATAAAGTTAGTATATTAAAGAACCACAAACTTGATAAACCTTGTGATAGTGTAGGAATGGTTAATGGTGTAGACTTTCATGCAGGAGGCTGAGGATCAAATCCCCTAACCTTATTTTCCATTTGTTTTATAGTGTAGGAATGGTTAATGGTGTATAGACTTTGTACACACGCCAACCGTCATCACTATTTATTTTGCTGGATGTTTGACCATATTGGCATATTTTCTCTGTAGAAGGTGTCAAGTCCTTACCTTATTTTAATAGCATCCAGAATTTCTCCTAGTAAGGTTTGCTAAAAAAGATTGATTCCAAAATCAAGCCACAACATTCGCAAAGGAGATGACAAAGGTCACAAAAACACATGTATTTTAACTCAACATCTCGAAGTTATTTACACATAATAAAACTATAATTGATTAAACAGTAGAAGACATGGAATTAGTGGAGCTGCTACTGCTATGCAATCATCAACAATTAATCTATGTTTTATTAGCTAGCCTTTTCAAACATTAGAAGACTTGGAATTGGGACGCTAAAATGCGTATGCTAAATGAGAAAGTCGGCTACATTGCTGAATGATGGTGCATTCGTTTTCCTTTCCACCCACAAAGATATCTTCGTGTCTTTTGTTGTTGCTTGTCTAATTGAATGATTTCCAAGGGATGCTCAGACGTCGGAGGATTCTTAGAGTTCTGATGAACTGGGCCAACAGCAGCAGTAGTGGTAGTAGTACTGAAGTCAACAATACGTTTGTCGAGCCAAGAGAAGATGTCAGAAAAGACAATCTCAATGTTGTGGTCGGGCTCTCCAGATGTGAGAGCATGCCACATTCCTGGGTATAACTTAAAAGTCTTGTCTTTACTACCTGCTTGCACGTACAATGCTTTACTCACTTCTGGATCTGTTACTATGTCTGCTTCTCCGTGCAGCACAAAGAATGGTAATGTTACCTCATTTAAGGTGTCTTCAAGGCTCATGCTGGTCCTGAGCATCTCTAGAGCTGTTTTAAGCCTAGGTTTGTCTTGATATATCAATCTGTTGTTCCTTACATCTTCTCGTTTAACTGGGTCTTTGAAGGCAGAATCAATAACATTTTTCGTGGGGACAATCTTCCACTTGGGTATAATATTTTCTATTCTTGTCAACATCTTAACCACCATTGGGTGTGGTTTCAGCTTCTCTGATATCTTACACATGGGTGCGACAAGAACAGCACCATTCCAGTAAGTCAGGTCTTTTTTATGGATGAGGAGTGCAACTGCTCCTCCCATCGATTCTCCATATAACAACCTTGCTTTGTCCTTGTACTCTTCCTCATCACATACTGATTTGAAGAAGTTACTGCAATCTGTTACAATGTTGCTGAAGTTTCCAGTATAGCACCGGGCTCCGCTTGACCGTCCATGTCCTTCGTAATCAATACCTATCACCCCATATCCTGCAGATGCTAGCCTTGTCCCACAATCTTTCATGGAAGAACTGCATTCCATGCCATAACCATGGCAGAGAAAAAATAAGGGCCTTTGGAGGAGAAGAAGGTAACCACCTACAACTAAATAGCTGAACTCCTCTTGAATTCCTTACGTACTCCTCTCGGTACTCTATATCCATCTTTGTATTAATTAACTCTAAGATCTAACAAAAAATAATGCTATGATAAAGGAAATAATCGTGGTGAATTTCTTCTACAGTGCCAGGCCTTATATAGGCTTCAAAATACTAGAAAAAGGAAATCAATCAAACTAAGAAACAAATCAAAAAAGGAAACATAGCCTAAACTATGGATTTTAATAGAAGTACTAAAGCTCAAAATAATACCTTTGGCTTCTTTTCTTCCGTAAGAGGTGGGATACAAATTTTAAAGGAGTCAAGAAGTTCTAAATAGAACGGGTTTCTGTTTTGGGGATTAACTTGGAAAGACAAGCTGAGCCAATGCGGGAGGATTCGGACGTATGAGCGGGTGCAGTTAAACATGTTATTTTTTTTTCACGTGTCATTGTGACTGTTAAGATGAGAAGAACGAGCATGAGACGCTTGTATTGTTGTTTAAATTGTTGTTTGTGAGACAATTTCCTATTGTTTGTGAGACACAAATTGGATAGAATTTGGATGAAAAATAAATGCACACGAAAAAATTGAAACTTGTAAGAGGTTTTAGGGTTCAAATTGCTAGCTAACTCACAAAAGAGACTTTCCTACTACAGAACTTCGCTAGTCGATTAGTATACCTAAAATGACAGCCGAAATCAAATACATGGTAGTATGTAATATAATCTAATAAGTGTGTAGACAACCTTGGGAATTAGCTTATGCGGTTAAAGACTGTACGTAAGGATTGACATGATCTATAATCTACTGAAAATAATAACTCGCCCAGAAGGAATGTGAACACGAAAATCACTTAGGTATCCATATGTTCACAAACAATCTTTGCGTGAATTGAATATACGCATTAAGGTGTGAATATAGCATAAAATACGTAGATAGATGTTGATTCATTGATTCCAAACCCCGCGGGTTTGTCATGATCTCATCAACAGCCAAAATGGTAGATCTAAGAAGTGAACACATAAATAAAGATATATGAGTGCTAAACGTAAAGGAGACGATGATTTACGTGGTTCAGCACTAAGGCCTACATCCACGGGTCTAGGGTATTCACTATGAAGTAATGGTTACAAGAATAGTCGTAAGACTTTTGGTGTTCATCAAACCCGCAGGTTGATGCTCATACTTACTTCTCACTGATTTCTCTCATATACTCTCGTTCTCTCTCTCTGTGTTCCTCTCCCCATGTCCTCTCCCCTCATGTTTGGAAAGGACATGTATATATATAGCTAATCTAAGTGGGTCCCTTGGAAAAGAGTTGTTGAAGTCTTATCTTCTTGTGTTCTCATGCATAATCCGCTGAATTCCTTATCATTCCGCGCCTTCTAGTGTTTCGTGTTCATTACGCGACCAGCCCTCGCTCTCTCTGTTGGTCATTTGACACGTGCCCTCCGAGCGGCATTCAATGTGAGTGGTTGGGGCGGTCCATCTGCGCCCGGGCGGTGTCGGGTCTTCCTTGTCACGTCTGTGTCGGTTGGACCTTCCCCACTAGTTGATTATGCCTCATCTCGTGATGAGGTAAAGTGTGGCAGAATAGTTCTTTGGTGTTACGTGGGATATCTTCCTTTGATACTCCTTCATCTTCGACCGTTGAACTTGACAAGATGGCACGCCAATCTAGATCCTATGGATGCCCCTATGTGTCATCCATTTTTTTATGACGTGGCCTCCACGTGGGCTTTGCTAGTACACGTGGTGAGGGAGATAAATAAGTGTACTTACAATTTTCCCCTCTTTCTTGTGACTGGGCGCCAGCTTTAGTTGGGAGAAGAATCGTGTGGCACGTTTTTATCTCTCTCTTCATAACTTCTCCTAAAAAGCAGTTATCTGCATTTATTGTGCACGTTTCCCATATCGGACCATAACTGCCCCTTGGGTAGTGGACAGTTTCTTTTGGTCCTATAAAAGAGAAAAGGATGAAGGAATGTGAAATAAATTCACATTCTCTGTTTATTCTCTGCCCCACTTTCTTCTTTGTCTTCTTAACTTCTTCTGCCACCATTACTGTTGCCGCTGCTACTGTTGCTGTTGCTGTTGCTGCTGCTCTTGCTTATTGAAATTCAGGTAGGATTCTTTATTTAGTTTACTCGCCATTCCTACCCTTGTTGAGTTCTTGATTTTCTGGTGATGAATCATGATGGGTTTAATCTTATGCATATCATGGAATTTGAAAGTTGTCGCCGCTGGGCTGTGTGTTTTTCCGACCCACGTTTGATTCTCTTTTTCTTCTTTTGTGTTTGCGTAATAGCTTGAGAGCTTAAATGGTTGTAGATGAAATCTAGGGTTTTCCTCACGTTCGCTGCTGCTCTTGAGATTTTTTTCATTTTTCGATCTTCCTTGACTCTGATTTGCACTTCTATTTGTGTTTGTGTCCGCAGATATGTCCGATCGTCCGCAGGTTCCTTATCAAACTCCTCCGTCAAGTCCTCATAGATCTCCTTGGAGGGATTCCAACATTAGGGGCGGAACTTCGGCTCCTATTACGCGGGGTAATCCTCGGGATAGACGAATGTCCTCGTCCTCTGGTCAGAGGCCTTCGCTCAAAAAAGGTGATCCGCCGTAGGGGTATAGGTACGCCGTGAATAGTCCTAGAGATGGGTCTCCTAAGAAACAGCAGAATCCGCGCGCTGAACTTCTAGATGTGCAGCCTCTTCGCGCCATGCCTCCACCGCGGACTAATCTTCCTTTGACTCCATCTGTGCCTAGTTCAGGCAAGTCAACTAAGAATCAGCCTCCGAAGAGGAAGGCTACGGAGATAGAATCTTCGGGAGATGTAGTTCCTCATAAGAAGAAGGTAGCGGGTTACTGCGGAGGATGTTACGGGAGACGTTCGAGGATGACTCTTCGTTACCTTTCGTCCTTTACCTTTGGGTAACAAGAAGTTCACTTTCAGACACATCGATCTTGAAGCCTTGATTGAAGCACGGTCTTGACACTTCCAAGTGTGCTTTTATGCCCCCGATAAAGATATAACCTATGAGATGGTTACCAATTATCGATCGATGCCTTTCATTTATTGACGACCGTGGGTGCTTTCGAGGCTGGTTTGATGTTTCCTTTGTATAAAGTGGTGATGATTTCTACTACCGGGTCTTGTCTAGCCGCGATACTGCTAAGAAGAGTCATAATCGTGGGGTGCAGCAGTTGACATGAAATTATCTTCGCCATCTCCGAGAATGCTATCTTCGTAGCAAAGGGAAAACGATGATGACCTGCTATACCCCCAAATTAGAAGAGGAGAAAGGGTGGTATACTCACTGAAAATTTCAACAAGTCCTTTGGAGATTATGTTAACGTGGAATACACGTAAGCCGTGGTCTGCGTGAGTCTCATGGAATATTGCTCCCGGTAAGGGGGAAATTCGCCTTTTGAGCGAGGTAAGTGATTCCAAAATGACGAGGTTCCTGGTGCTGAAGGTCTTCCTATCCTGCTGATGAGAGAATTAAGCGTGATCATGACTATGAGTGGTCTGTCACTGTTCTTGAAGTTGTTGGTCCGTGGGCCTATGGTTGGGTCCCCGGACCCCATGGTTGGCGATCATCGTTGGATCCCCTTATCGCGGCCTCTCCTTCTCGTTATGCCCATTCGCCCTTGGCGAGATGAGTTTTGGAGGTATGGATTTTGCTTACAATCGTGATGTTGATGATGCGGAAGATGAAGATATCTCCGATGTTAACCTCTACGCAGAGTGCTAATATTGCTAAGGTGTGTTGTTTGTTTTCTACGTACATATGCCCCTTCGTTTTCTTAAGTAATGTTGATTATGCTAAGGAAAGCAGATACAAATGGCTCTTTTAGCATTGTCTCTTTATCATTATGTTTCTTTGTCATTATGTCTCGCAGGTGCTTAGAAAGAAAAAGATCAATCCCAAGCAATCGTCAAATTCTCCCACCGAAGATTCTACGCACTTCGAGGATGTGAACAGTCCAGTGGATGGTGATGAGGATGTTTCCGATAAGGAAGAGCGAATTGAGACTTCCCCGCCCTTTCAAGAAGGAAATAGTGTTGCTGGTGGGGGCGTTGGTAGAGGTGATGGTGATCAGGCCACTGGTGGTGGTAGTGGTGATCAGGCCCCTGGTGGTGGTGGTGATGTCGTGTCTGGGGGGGCTGCTAAGTCAATTGGGGCCGCGGGTATTGAGGTTGGTGAAAATCTGGTCGCAGAGGATAGTGGTATTGGCCTGCAGCGGGCCGTTGTTGACAAGGGAAAGGGAGTTGCTCTTGGTAGTAGTGACAAGGATGGGGATACTTACTGTGAGTTCTCCTTTGGTAAGGTTTTATCCGGGAACAATCTTTTGACATGGCCGCAGCTATAGGGCTTGTCTCGGATTTCAATCTGCTTTTCGCTGGTGATGACTGGGATGTTCTTCAAGGTAGCTGTGGAGGTGGGTTAGTAAGCGGATCTGATGCTGAGGTTTTGGCGGTTCATCCAGAGGGTTTTGTTGGCACTTCCTCCGCTGCTGGCGGGGCTTTGGTGGAAGGTAATACTGGTGCTTTACTTGGTGGGAAGCCCTCAGATTCTTCCTCAGATGATTTCGCGGTCATTGACCGCGGATGGCGATGATGCTATTTTGGCTTGGCTTAAAAAGAAAGACTTGCTTGTCGTGTCGCATCCTGCCCCTGTGATTGAAGGGGAAAAGAGTTCGGACTCTTTTACTCGCAGGCATATGGAGCTAACCTCTGAGGAGGTGGTAAATGAAGATTGGGACAAGAATCTTGTGGCCAGCGGGATTGATCTCATGGTGAATCCTCCCTCTACTGTTGCGGGTATGATGGCTATTGCTGATGGGTACCCGTACAGTTATCCCCAGCAGTGGTTATTGGAGGTTTGCCCTACTCTCTCTATCCCTGATTTTACTTAGGTGTGTTATGTGAACTAATTTCCCTTTTTGAATGATAGATAATGAGGAGTGAGTATTGCAACCATAATCTTTACCGGCTCTTCAAGGCTAAGTCTCTCAAGCTTGAAGCGAAACTCCGCCATCGTGAAGAGGTGCTTTCGAGTGTTGAAGCTGCGGCCTCTGCTAAAGATAAGGAAATAGCAGAGCTGAAGGGTGCAGCTTAAGCGCAAGGAGCAGCAGGACGTGGAAGAGGCAAAGCTGCGTTCTGAGCTAGCTTCGGTCAAGGGCAGGTTAGAGGTGGCTGAGAAGAATTCTTCATCTATTTCAGGTCTGCGTCTCCTTCTCTTTGATTATTAGATGTTCCTTATATGTTCTGAGTTATCTTCTTCTTCCCCCCTCCCGCTGTACTATCTTCAGTGGGTGGAATCCCTGAGTTGATGTGGCTTCGGGGTGAGAGAATTCATCAAAAAGGTCGTATTGCTGAGTTAGTTGAAAAACTCAAGAGTGAATCAGCGAAATGGAATGCTCGCGCGGATGTCCATAATGCTATGGTCAAGAATGGCGTAAGAAAAATTTTACTTGGTAGATCTGCAAAAACCAAAATAACCATGACCGTCATTTATTCAATCTGGGCTCTTTTATGGACGCGGGATAATCTTGAGAAAGCCCGCGGCGATTTCCGCTCTAGAAGTTAAGCTCAATGTCATGGAAGAAGAACTGCGGCAAGTGCGTTCTTCTCATCCCTCAGATGTGCGGGCTTATATGCAACGTCTTGCTAAGGAAAGAGATGACGCTAGGGCGGAATCCGGCGCTCTTAGTAGTGCTTTATCCGCGTCTCGAGCTGATGTGGCCCGTCAGGTTGAGTATGAGAAAAACTTAGAGGTGACTATGTATCGTCTTAACAAATGTTTGGAATCGAAGAATGATGAGGTTAAACGATATCATCATTCGAACTCAATGCTTCGAGATGACCTAAGCGCGAGTCAGCATGCTCATAATCTTCTGCAGGTAGATTATGATAGGTTATCAAATGAATATGATTATGCCGCGAAGCTACCTGACTCGCGGTTTATCATTGTGAAGGTATACGTCTTTGTCATCGAGTGTGCTTTGTGTTGTATTTGTTATAATTGTCCTTTTGTAATATACGCAGAGCTCCAAGGATAGCTTCGAGCTGCGGATGGCAAGTTTGCCGAAGCTCAGGCTAAGGTAGTTCAATTGGAGGGCCAAGTCAATTACCATCGTGGTCTGGCCTCGTCTCAGGA
Organism: Papaver armeniacum; assembly: GCA_023531295.1. Classification (NCBI taxonomy): domain Eukaryota; kingdom Viridiplantae; phylum Streptophyta; class Magnoliopsida; order Ranunculales; family Papaveraceae; genus Papaver; species Papaver armeniacum. The sequence continues at coordinate 510,502 of JAJJWW010006055.1, read as the reverse complement.
GGAAGCGCCAAATCAAGCCAATCAAAAGGTGGACCATCTTTCTACTTCCCTAAATCAGCCGAGATGAAGAGTGTAGCCATAGGCTTCGTGGCTCGTAAGCAGTTAGCGAAAGAGATTAACAGGACTCTCGGTGAGATTGAGTTGGATCTCAAGAAGAACCATGGGCTAACCAAGAATTATACTCGTCGTCCCGTGCCCGTGCTCCTTCATGTTCTTCTCGGTCCTTCCTCCGGTGGTAGTGTTCCTTCGTCGTTGAAGGATAAACCCGCGGATAATGCTCATTCTCGAGATCATAGCTAGTATGCTAGGGATTGATCTCGATTGCTTATCCTTTTTGGCGTTTTTGCTACTTTTCTTGCTAGGCTTGTAATCAACTCTTTGTGTACTAGATCAAACTTTAGCGTTTAAATCTGAATTTGAATTTTGTTGAATTCGCATCTATTGGCTTTGCAAATCCAGTTAATATAATGATTAATTCTGTAGTGTTTGTAATCCAAGGATGTTGATCCTTGGAATTTGAGAAAGTGTATTGTTCGTGCAATTCCGTCGGTTGATATCCCGGAATTGTCTTGTGACCTTGCACCCCGTCCACTAATTCCTTGTCCAGGGGATTTCTGAATCGGTAGGGTCTGGCCGACGTTCAAGGATATATTCCATTGAGTTCGCGGCTTATAATATTGCTCGGGTATCCTGTTCTCGTGGAAGTCACCCCCGGTCGTACACTTATAGACGCTTATGGGGGAGTTCCGAGAGATTGCATGTGTATGCTTTGTGCGGGATATTCCCGGACATATTGCAAGGTATGATCCACGCTTTGTGCGACATTCCTCTTATTAAAGTATAATGCCGATTCTTAATAATAGTAATCGCACAATGATTTACGTGGTTCAGCCCTAAGGCCTACGTCCACGGGTAACGATAGTGTCGATATTTTATTAAGATGTGACATGGTTTTCAATGTACATTCATATTACGTTCCTTTGTTGATCTTCCTATGTACAGATGGGTATGTAAGTAGTATATACATGTGTCTCATATGGTATAGGTTGTGGGTTTTGAATAAATTGAAATGCGTGTGGGTAATAAATAGAATATGACACTTGAAGACGAAAGCTTGGATTGATTGAAAAGTTAAGGCGCGTTACTCCTTCATCAGAGATAGAAACATGTGGACTTGTAGTTCAATTTTCTTCTTCTGAAATGCATACGCATGTGATAGATTACGGGTAGTATGGCTTGAGATATTTGGCATTCCACGGATGCATGAGGATTTCCCCTTTCAAATTACGCAGATAGTAAGAGCCATTTCCTGCGATGTCGTGTATTACGTAGGGTCCTCCCCAAGTTGGTGCTAATTTTCCCACTTCTTTTCTCGCTGGTATTGGGAATGGTCCTTAACACATACTTTGCCCTTCTACAAAATTCCTAAGTTTCACTTTTTTGTTATATTCTCTAGCTAGCCTGCGCTGGTAGTTTTCCATTCTTTGCAGTGCCGCTTCTCTCGTTTCTTCGAGATCGTCAAGCTTTTCCAACATCATGTCCGTGGTGAGGTTCTTCTCCCATGCTTCTGTCTTTGTTGTTGGTAGTAGAATTTTCGTAGGGATTTCTGTCTTCTGTCTTCTCTCGTTTTTACTGCTTCTGCTCCATACGTGAGTAAAAACGGAGACTCTCCTGTAGCTGATCTTCGAGTTGTCCTGTATGCCCACAGAACGTTATGTAATTGCTCACACCACCGCCCCTTGTACTCGTCTAGTTGTTTTTAAGGATAAGTGCCAAAGTTTTGTTCTGTGGCTTCCGCTTGTCCATTGCTCTGTGGGTATATGGGGGTGGATTTGTTTTTTCGAATTTTGAGAGTGTCGAACAAAGAAGTCGATATTCTTTCCTTGCAAACTGCTTACCGTTGTCGGAAACTATCTCTGCATGGGATGCCAAACCTGCAAATGATATTTTGAAAAATAAAAGTAAAGACGTCAATCACGAATTCTTGCCAAAGTGCCTTGGCTTCTACCCACTTGTCAAGTAATCCGTTGCCACTATTAGAATCTTCTTTTCCCGGTCCCTGATACGAATGGGCCCACTATGTCGATACCCCATTTTGCAAAGGGCCACGGACTACCCACAGAGTTCAACTTTATGGCTGTGGCGTGGATTCGTCTGCCAAATCTTTGACATTCCTCGCACCTTTGCGCCATTCTGGCCGCGTCTCGGATCATGGTTGGCCAGTAGTAGCCCTGTGTCTTTGCCTTATCTGCAAGGGACCTCATTCCGCTGTGATTCCCCGCGTCTCCTCTATGGATGTCTTTCAAGATGCCATGTCCCTCGGATCGGGACAGGCAGCGACGAAGTGGCCCGAGGAATGATTTTCTGTATAAGGTTCCGTCTCTTAGCTCGTACATCCATGCTCTGGATTGCACTTTCCTAGACTGTTTGGTGTCCTGGGGGAGTTTCCTTCCTCGAGGAAAGAATGGATTTCGATCCTCCAATCTTCTTCCCGATCAGTAATCGCCGTCCTCATCTCGCTTGTCGCATGATGTCATCGTTACGGAAGTCGTCGAATATGTGCTCTCTGATATCATCGTCAGAGATATCTTCCTCCCTAGACTTGCGTTGGTTAGCCGCGCACGTCTCTTGGGGCTTGATGGATGGTTCGTACACTCTTGTTATCTTAATTGGTTTGACTTCCTCGTTCTTGAGCATGGCTGATATATATGCCAGGGCATCCGCGTGCCTGAGCTCCTTTCTACGCAGATGGCAGAACTTGATTTTTGGTATTTGGGAGATCAACTTTTGCACCAGAGCCATGTATGCCATTAGTGTCTCGTCGTACACATTGTATTCATAGCCTATCTCATGTATGATTAGTTGTGAGTCACTTGTCAACCGCACTTCTTGTATCCCCATTTCAATTATCAAGTGGAGAGCATGGACCACTCCTTCGTACTCTACGATGTTATTTGTATGGCCTTCGAATTCCAAATCTGAATGCGTGTACGATACTATCCCCATGGGTGTGGTGGTGATGACAATGCCTATCCCCACGCCCTCTCTATTTTTGGAGCCGTCAACAAAGACCTCCCATTGTCGTGGGTTTACCGGTTCAAGAATATTATTTGGCTCCTTTTGCTTTTCTATTTCTGGGGTGCCCGCGTCCCTCCATCCTTGTATGCGCACCTCTTCTTCGTCGTCCAAAGGTAGGTATGCTAGGAAGTCTGCTAACACTTGCGATTTCTAGACCATTGAAGCTCATAGTGGATGTTGAATTGGTCGAGGTACGTGCTCCATTTTGCTATGCGTCCTACCTTTCCTGCCCCTTTGAGGATGGCTTCTAAGGGTGCTCGACATGGGATACGTATGTCATGCGTTAAGAAGTACATCCACGGCCTTTAAGGTAGACCATACGATGGCTAAAATCAGTTGTTCGATTCTTGTGTAGTTTCTTTCCGCGGAATTCAGGGTCTTGCTGACATAGTAGATTGGCTGCTCCTCCTTTGTGTGGGTCCCGACCAGTACTGCGCTTACCGCATCGTCTGTTGCTGCGATGTACAATGCCAAGACTTTGTCGTGGTCTGGTTTACAAGGATAGGGATCTCCGCTAGGTATTGTTTGATGCCTAGGAAGGCTTCTTCGCATTCTCGCAGTCCATTCAAATTTCGTCCCCTTCTTTAGTATGTTGAAAAGGGTTTGCATTTATCCGAGGATCTCGAGATGAACCTTCCCAGAGCTGCTAGGGATCCATTGAGATTTTGTACTTCTTTTAGATTCTTGGGAGATGGCATGTCTACTATGGCTCGGATTTTTAAGCGGGATCTACTTCAATGCCCCTTTTGTCACCAGGTACCCAAGGAATTTTCCGGATGTTACTCCGAAGGTGCACTTCTCCGGGTTTACCTTCATATTGTGTTCTCTCATGGCTTCGAAGATGTCCCTCAGGTCTTCGTGATGGTTCTTCCTCAATCTGCTTTTTACGAGCATATCATCAACGTAGACCTCCAAGGTCCCTGCTAATCCATGGCTTGAAAATGGCATCGACCATCCTTTGGTATGTTGCTCCCGCGTTCTCCGGAGCCCAAAAGGCATCCTCACGTAGCAATAGAGGCCGTGGGGTGTGTAAAATGCCATATGTTGCTGATCTTCTTCGCTAAAAATAGTTGATTGTACCCGAGTATCCGTCCCATGAATGATAGCTCTTCGTATCCTTCTACTGCGTCGACTAGTTGATCAATGATGGGTAGTGGGTAACTGTCTTTGGGGCACGCTTTGTTCAAGTTGGTGAAGTCGATGCGATTCCGACCCCACCACTCTTCTTTGGCACTATTACCATATTAGAGATCCAAGTAGGATATTTGACTTCTTTAATGAAACTACCTCCAACAAACTTTCGCAACTCTGCTTTCTACCGCTTTGTGATACTCCGTAGCCACCTTTCGTATCTTTTGTCTTACCGGGGGTGTGCCAGGTTTAATGCGCAGCTCATGTTGTACTGTATTTGGGTCTATTCCGGGCATGTCAGATAGTTTCCACGCGAAGATGTCCACGTATTCCTTTAGTAGTTTCACCAAATGAGGCTTCGCGTTCTTCGTCCATTAGAGTTCCTATCTTGATCTTTTTGGATTCTCCTCCGTCCCTATGTTAACTTCCTTCACCGCCTCCAAGGATGTGAATGTGGGTTTTGGTTTCCCAAGGTGAGGAACTTTCTTTAATTGCTATTTGGTAGGCTCGGATTCTTTGTTTGCGAGAGCATCCTGGTTAGCGGTTGATGTTGATGCTTCAGTGTTCCCTACGGAGTTCCCCTTGGACAATCTTTTCCCTGAGATTCCTTCCAAGTATTCATCAATGGCTTTGTCTTTTGATGTTGTCTTGTTCCGAGCCCTACGGGTTCTTCTTTTCTCATCTTCTTCATTGTTGAGTTGTATTTGCATTGCCTGGCATTCCTTTGCGGAAGCTTGATTACTCTTGATCTCCATTACTCCTAGGGGAGTAGGAAACCTAAGGTATTGATGGTAGGTGGATGCGACTCCCTTAAGCTTGTGGACCCATCTTCGTCCAATAATGGCATTGTAGGGTGAAGGAGCGTCCACCACACTGGCGAGTGTCAACTTTCATGGGACCTGCGTACACCCGCAAAACAATATCCCCGAGAGGCTTCGTAGGCGCACCGTTGAACCCATAGATGGTATAGTGCGAGGTCAAGAGTTGCTCGTCATTAAGCTCCATACGCTTGAAGGTATCGTAAAACAGACATTTACTGAGCTCCCTCCATCGATGAGGATTTTCTTTATGTTGCATCCTGCGATTGGCAAGGTGAGAATCAAAGGATCATTGTGATCTTACATGTCATCCTTAATGTCCGTGACCTCGAAGGTTAGAGGTGCGTCCATCCATTCTTCGTGATCTCCCACTTCTTTCCCGTCTAAATTGTAAAGATCACAATAGTCTTCAAATTGCTTCCTCAATCTTTTCCCTATTTGTGCAGTTAGGGTTAGTTTTTTTCCTTCCGAGCAGGATATAGTATTCACCAATGATTACCCTCCGGCAATTGGACTCGTTTTGCTTTGCGTTTGGTTCTCTTTCCTTCCGCCCCACCTTCTCTACATATTTTTTGAGATCCCCTGCATCTATCAGCTTTTGTATCATTATCTTGAGATTTTGCACTTCTCTGTTGGGTGCCCGTAGAAGCAGTGGAAATCACAGTACTCTTTGGATTCTTCCGAGGCCGGTGGTTGCTTCCCCTTAGACCAAGGACAGTCTAAGTTTTCGCGGTCCTTGATCTCCTTTAAGATGCGTGAGTAGTTGGTGTTGAGCTTCGTGTAGACTCGGTCTTCAAATTTTCTACCACTCCTTTTGTGGTCGTCTTTCTGATCTTTTTCGCGCCCGCTGGGTCTGTTTGCTTGTTCCGCGGAGTTGGTCCGTGGAGGTCGTTGAGCCTGTGCTCTTGGGTTCTCTCGTTGAATTTCTTCCAACCTTGCATGTTTTCGATGATGATCCTCAAATCTCCCTCTGTGGTTGGGGTGGTACCGTGGATTTCGACAAAAAATGGGCTCATCCTGTCAAGTCCCCATTTGTAACAGTTAATACTCACCACGGGGTCCACATGTCCTATGGCTTGACATATCTTGTGCCACCTATCCGTGTATTCTCGAATGGACTCCTTATATTTGATTGCAAGAGAGAAGAGCTTGACCATCCTCGTGTTCACAACCTTGTTATACATGTAGGTGGCCAAGAAATTTTCGGTGAGCTGATCATACGAATCAATGCATCCTGGCTTGAGGTTATCAAACCAAGATAACGCGGAGCCTTTCAGGCTTGAAGGGAAGTATCTGCATAGTATAGCTTCGTCATGGTCCCACCTGGCCACACTACAAAAATATCGACTTTTAGCCACGTGCTTTTTTCCATGGATCCATACTAGTCGTGGCTATTAATTACATACTGCCACGGCTTAGCCTAGGACGTGGCAGTAAATCACTCATTTTCCACGACATGTAGAGTATTTGCTACGGGGTGATAGTAGACCCATATTTGTATACTTCCGAGGTATCCATAGCGTTTTAGTCACGACATAGTAAGCCGTGAGAACTGGTGGACTTTTGCTACCGCGAATTCGTGGCTATATGAGGAAGAAACTGCCCATGTCATAAGCGCCAAAATCCCCACCGGATGGGAATTCGACGCACGTTCTTAATTGAAATAACCTACCACTTCTCCTTCTTCTTCTCCTCTCAGCTCTCGTTAATATCGACCTGAAACCACCATAAAAAAACCTAAAAAATGCATCTTTCTCTTTCCCGTGGGAACAAAACACCTAAATCTAAACTTCAATACTTCATCTCCTACTCAATTGTTCCAACCCTCCGAGAATCATTCCTACCTTGTTACCAATTATTTGCTTTAAAAATCCTAAATCGTGTTAACCAACTGAACCCTAAATACGATTTAAATTATATCAAAACTGAACCAATTGTTTTGAGTTTCCTCCTGCTTCTTCAGCAAAACCTGGATAATGATTAGATCGTGTTACATACCCTAGATACTAAAATTTCATAAGGTAAGGGATATCTCCTTCTCTCGCAAATCTAGATTCTTCCAATTTGTGTCTGGCAATTTAATTTCTTGTTTATTATGATTTTGTAATTCAAATTGAATCTAATCTGTGTTAGTTTAATTTATATCATTTATGGATATGGATTTCCTAATTGCTTGAATTGATGATTATAGATGGCATAAGATGAAAAGGAAAGGGAAAAATAGGAGAGAATAAGGTCGATAGAAGTGGTGGTGGTGGTTATTCTTTAACTTCATCAGAAAAAGATGAACATCCTAAAGATTGGTATAGTGAGCTATCTAAAAGGATTATTGGTATGGATTTTCGTTTATGCTATTATACATCTGTTGTATCCTCATCTTTGTTATGATTTATATGCAATATCAATGATTCTTTTTTAATTCTTATGAAGGTTGGTACAAACATTTCATTCAGACTTCCTCTTGTATCCTCATCTTTGTTAAGATTTTGTTCCATTAAATTGAAAGATGCACTTAGAGAACCATCACTAACATAGAAACACACGGCATCCATAGAGAGAGAGTGTTGTTGGCATCCTGATAGAGTTATGTAATGTCTGTTACACCGTTTTCCTTAAAGTTTCTAGATGTGAAGTTGATGAAAGTGTCACATCATATTCAGATTAAAGGCGCGCTTATCTCCGAAGTAACTTTGTGGGAACTATAAGAATGTTCTGGGCTTCTGGCAATGCAGTCTTTACTTTCGTAACTTTCTTAGGCAGCTGTAGCTTTTGTAAAAGGTCTAATTTTGGATATATATTTTAGAGATCTTATCAAGAGGATTATATCTTTCCATCTTCTATGAGTGATCTGAATTTATTTATTCTCTCAATAAACTCATATTATGGTAGATCTGAATTTGTGGATGCTCATAAGAATTTGATGGGAAAAGAACGATTTTGCAAAGCAATGTGATGAACACAGGCATGAACTGTTTTATTTTTGAAAATGAGTTTCAAAGTTTACGTAACTCTTTATAATAATGTTTCCAACTTCTCGTATTGCAGGTTTTGGCTAAATCAATGATTCAGATGAGTGAGTTTGATGAATTGGTGGCTGACCCAAAAACCAATTAACTTATGCACTACACGGAGAAACCCAATACTTTCGATTGATGAAGTGATCCAGTCAGGTGTGTAGTTCCTCGTTTCTTTCAGTTTCTTCAAAGGGAGGACTTTCCCCAACTCCAGGTGAATATTTGCTCTGAAATTGAGTTGGGTTTTCCCCTTCTTTATATTGGAGTACAATTAATAAGTAAATAATAATTTAGTGAAACATTTTGGTTTTTCCTCTTATTTTGTACGCACTAAATTATCATGATTTCGATTGTTGAACAGTTTGAAGTGGCTTCGGCTTTTACGACCATTACTTCTGGAACCTCAGAGAATACCAAAGTGGTCATTGAGCAGGGAGATATCCCAATCTTTGTGGCACATCTCAGTTCCCCCAGTAATGATGTTTGAGACCAGGTAACTTGATAATACAGACAGAAGGAATGAAGTTTCTTTAATACTATTTCTTATTTGTATAACTTGGCATGCTTTGTCTAATTTAGAGGATGAAATGAGGTGAAGTTACTTTCCAAGTGTAAGTGGGCACTTCGAAATGTTGTCAGTGATTCACCTAAATGCCGAGATCTTGTTCTTGGTCACGGGGCCTTGATTCCTTTGTTAAATAAGTTACATGAGCATGCAAACTTTCTATGCTGAGAAATGCCACCTGGGCTTTATCTAATTTTTTTGGGGGCAAGCCACAGCCTTCCTTAGAATAGGTATGAGTCGCCTGTTACAACTACTGTTAGGTAGGTTTAGGGTGTTCTTCTTGGCATCCCTAACAGATATTAATTTTTCTCTGTTGTTGAATTCCTTGTGCATACAAAGCCTGCATTCCATGCTCTTGGGCGTCTTATCAACTCCACTGATGAATAAGTACTTACAGATGCGTGCGGGGCCCTTTCTTATCTATATGACGGTACAAATGACAAAATTCAAGTTATTATTGAAGTTATTGCCTGTTGCCGGCATGTTGAGTTATTGCTGCAAGTATCACTTTATTTTATTACATTTCTAGGCTCTACCCGGATGTATGGTATATAATTTGAAAGAAATTTCTTTTGCAGTCACCCATCTCCTATCAGACTCATTCCTTTACATGGTTGGCAATATTATTCTTGGAGATGATCGTCGGACCCAGGTACCAATGACTTTGTTTATCTTGTATCCTTATGAAATGTGATGAACTGTTGTATTTAATAATTTTTTCATTTTTTGTTATTTATTTATTTTGTCCTCTATCTAGTGTAGCATTGAACTTCAAGCACTTCCCTGCCTCATGAACTTGTTGACACCAAACCACAAAAAGAGTATAAAGAAAGAAACTTGCTGGACTATCTCAAGCATTACTGCTGGAAACAACAACATAACGTATTAGCTAACTTTTCTGAACATATTGAAATGCTAGATTGTTCCAGAGCTTCAAGTGCTTTATTATGTTTTCTTCGTTCTCCACATAACGTATTTTGATTTCTTTGTGTGTTATCCAGGTTGGAGATATAATTGATTATGGTGTCTATATATTTACCCCATATATTTTAAGGCTATATCCTGGATGCTCTGTCAAACCGACGAGAAAGAGGTGGATGACCCCAGGTTCTTGTCAAGTGTTGCTTCAACAGTTCATTCTCTACTGATTTTATAAGACTGGATCAAGATATCATGTCACCTCTTGTTGGGAAGAGAGGTAACTCCATACATATGACAGACTATATTTCTGGAAACACATCCAAACTCCTGGGTAGACCAATATGCAAGTGAAGGAATGTTATGTTATCCATCTGCTTTTCTCATTTTAATTTTATTTTTTTAACCTTCAACTATATCATTTGTTGGAAACTCAGCACTAGACTTGAATCTCTGTGTTGTTAAGATTTTATGTGTTGCTTGAATGTAATAAATTATGAAATTGTAATTCTTTTTTGAATGAATACATGATGTTGTTGGAAAGATAGTTGTGTAATAAATATCTTTAACTGGTCAATTTGAAACTGGTAACTACAAATTATTACAACTAAAATGGCCTTTTGTAACAACAACGATAGGAAGTAGTTGAACCAATAGCCACGAGCTGGTATATATTGTAGCAAATTACCACAAACGTGTGCATCCTAGTTCTTAATCAGTCACGACTGTATCCGTAGCAAATGGTCTTGTACCAATAGAGACGGGAAAGAAACCGTGGCAACCATCGTGGCAAATAGTATTAGCCACTGGAGTATTTGTTACGGGACACCAGCCGTGGCAAAATATCTTTTGCCACGGATTTTTGATCAACTGCCACAGTCATCGGGCGTGACTAAAGCTCAGTATTTTTGTAGTGCCATTACCCTGTTGTAATATCGTAGGTGGGCAGCGGGATCCGTGGACCCGTCGTAACACTCAAAGGATGGGACCGGACACTTCTGCGGAATGGTAGCCGTAGCCAACTGCCGTGCTAGTGGGGTAGTGTTGGCCTCCTTCATAACCTGTTCTAGTCTTCCACCTCCTTGCCTGGTCTTGATTTGATTTATCTCTGCTAGCATTTCTTCACGAAGACTCTCCATTGCCAGACAGTGCTCGTCCCGAATGGAAGACCGTGTCTTCCTTGTAGGTTGTGACATCGTGGCCTCCTCTTCATCATAGTAGTCTGAAGTTTCCGAATGGTAGTCTGGGTCAGACCTTCTATTGTTCCGCGCACCTCTTTGGGGTATTCCTCTTTGATTGACTATCGCAGGGATGTTTTCGAGGATCATCCTCCGGTCTCTATTCTGTACCGCAGAGTTAGCCTCGTGCTGCTGATTCTCTAGCTCCGCGCTTTGGAGGATCTTCTCTCTTAATTGCTGGTTCTCTTGGGCTAGTAAGGCCACCGCGTCCGCGTATGTCTGCTGATTCCTTTTTAGGTCTTCTAGTTGCGCCAATATTTGCGCAGACTGGTTTGAATCTTTATTTGGCGTTCCTATCTCAGTGGCCGGAGCTTGTCCCTCGGGGCCGCGGTATTGATTTCATCCACTAGCCGTATATATATCCACTCGATCATTCCGTAGGATCCTGCTTGCGATTGTGCGTTTGTTCATTGGTCGGCGGCATCCCGTAAGGAAGGTTCTCGGATTACGATTCTCGCTCGCTTCTCGAGTCGATGGGCCTGGTTGTAGCCGTCACTTTGGAGGCGACCACTTGCGAATATCCTACGTTAGATGTAGCAGCTCTTGCCGCCGCGTCCTTCTTTGCTTCCATTGCAATGATGCGCGCATCTAAAAGTGATGTGCTTTCCGCTCCATTCTGCGTCTTGTCTCCGGCTATGAGTCCTTCACCCTTCTGTTTGCTCCGTGTTACTACTGACATAGTCCTAGGTGCCTCTTTTTAAGGTACCTTTGTCTTCCCTGTATCTTTGTTCTTTTCAATTGTAATATTCTGCAGAGAAAGCATGGAGGTAAACCGAGACAAAAAATCCACGGGTTAGCTGTTAGTTCAAACTCGATTTCCTAAGCTCGATTTCTAGTGGCAGAGAGTTTATTCAAGCTATTGGTTTAGCGAATAATATGAAAAAAATAGACGGATGTGCGGAATTAATTGGAATACGGTCCATGGGTGTTGTTTGCAAAAATCCTGCATCTATTGGTGGGAATTATGTGTGAAAGACTAGTTAAAACATAGATCCGTTGGTTAGAAGTTACACAACGCCCCGAGATCTGTTTGTTAGAAAATACAATGGACATAAATATGTGCGAAAAATAGCCCAAAATACAGATCTGCTAGTTAAAGGTTGTAAAAGACCCAAATCTGCTGGTAGAAAGTACAAAGAATATAGAAATGTGCAAAAAATGACTTTAAACACAGATCTGTATGTTCTAAGTAAAATTTTTGAGGTAGAGGCTATAAAGTCACAGGGAAAGATTAATCTGTTTCTAGCGCCATATTGTGAACACGGAAATCACTTAGGTATCCATATGTTCACAAACAATCTTTGCGTGAATTGAATATACGCATTAAGGTGTGAATATAGCATAAAATACGTAGATAGATGTTGATTCATTGATTCCAAACCCTGCGGGTTTGTCATGATCTCATCAACAGCCAAAATGGTAGATCTAAGAAGTGAACACATAAATAAAGATATATGAGTGCTAAACGTAAAGGAGACGATGATTTACGTGGTTCAGCACTAAGGCCTACATCCACGGGTCTAGGGTATTCACTATGAAGTAATGGTTACAAGAATAGTCGTAAGACTTTTGGTGTTCATCAAACCCGCAGGTTGATGCTCATACTTACGTCTCACTGATTTCTCTCCTATACTCTCGTTCTCTTTACAGTGTTCTCTCCCCATGTCCTCTCCCTCATGTTTGGAAAGGACATGTATATATATAGCTAATCTAAGTGGGTCCCTTGGAAAAGAGTTGTTGAAGTCTTATCTTCTTGTGTTCTGTGATAATCCGCGGACTTCCTTATCATTCCACTCCTTCTAGTGTTTATTGTTCATTATGCGGACCAGCCTCGCTCTCTCTCCGTTGGTCATTTGACACGTGCCCTCCGAGCGGATTAAATGTGAGTGGTTGGGGCGGTCCATCTGCGCCCGAGTGGTGTCAGTCTTCCCTTGTCACGTCTATGTCAGTTGGACCTTCCCCAGCCGTTGATTATGCCTCATCTCGTGATGAGGTAAAGTGTGGCAGAATAGTTCTTTGGTGTTACGTGGGGATATCTTCCTTTGATACTCCTTCATCTTCGACCGTTGAACTTGACAGATGGCACGCCGTCTAGATCCTATGGATGCCCCTATGTGTCATCCATTTTTATGACGTGGCCTCCACGTGGGCTTTACTAGTACACGTGGTGAGGGAGATAAATAAGTGTACTTACAAGGAAAGAGTCATATATAGAGACCATGAAGTGAATTTCCTGACAGCTGACTTAATGTAGAGACGGTAGATATTAAAACTGTATATTTTCAAAAATCAGTCATAGAATCTTAGTGGCACCAGCAAGGCAGCAACTCGCTATGAGAAACACAACCGAAAATTATGCAATGTCCTTGGATAACCACGGTCTTATGCAATGCCTTTGGATGATCCCAACTCTATAGAGGAACCATATATGCTAGATGATGCTATGAAGATTAAAAAAGAAGAAAAAGAAAAGATTGCAACTATTTCGAATCTAAAGCTCAAAAAAAGAAATCTACTCATGTTGTTAGGGATTTAACATACAAGATGGGGTCACTAACCAAATAATCAAATAAAATATCAAGAGAGTTGAAGACCAGACTGCAATGACAAAAATTATATAGCCTAGGTTAATAGAAGACGACTCTAGCAAAAAAACTAGGACACAAAAAAGTGTCGGGATTGAATTCCCCAGTTGTTTGAGTCTCTCTATTTAAACACCAGGGTAGGATCGTCAAGTCTTGTCGGAGGCGAGCAAACGGACGGAAAACAGCTATCGATACGAGGTCGCATACGAGAGATTACCCTAAAGGCTAGTGAGGGGTAGAGAAATTGCGAACTCCAGTGGAAAAAATCACCTCAACCCACCAAATTTGATCGCCACATTAGTGTTTTTCGAAAACTTATTTAGCTCTGTCTCTGATAATATCGAATCTCATCTTATCTGGATCTGTAGTTTGTACTTCGTAACGAATACCATCCAGAACTCATCTCAGTCCATCTTTTGATGTTGCATACGACACTTTTGCCCTTATCCTTGAACTAAACACACAAACTATTCACTATTGATGCTAAATAACTAATAACGAACCATAAATGGTTGGACATTTCCCGACATAATAAGTCTTGGCAGTAATTGAAAAACAAATTAACATGCATGTGTTAGATACAGAAAAATGGTAAATTTCTTGTTTTCATATTTCCTTGTATATATAGACAGTAAATGATGTCTCCATCACAATACCTAGTCATTAGGCCGGTGACAATTCTCAGGGGTACAAGTTTAAGTTTTGAATCTGTCAAAGATTTGAAGATTAGAGTTCAACAGATTGAGAAGAAGCGATAGTTTGTTGTTTATGTCAAATCAATTGAAGAAGAAGGATAAATTGATGATAGTTATCTGGAATTAGAAGATTAAGATGGTGATGAATCTCTCGAGATCAAGAAATGAACAGAGAAGGTGAGATCTGAGATGAATCGGGTGATGTTATAGTTTTTGGTAATGATAATCAGTTTTTCTCGCCTTAGGTTAATTTGGAAAGAAGAAAAACAAAAAAAAAAAATTCACAAAATTATGGGCCTATGCATAATTTTATTATAGAAAAGTGAAAACTACAGCCACACCCATTTTTACAACTTTTCCCACTGTAAAACCCACACGCGTGAAATATCACACGCTCACCCAATTAGGCCGTGCAAATTATTCACGCACCCACAGTTTTCGAAATTTCTTTTTTTTCTTTTTTTTTTCCGAGTTTAACCTCACCCATACAAATAGTTAGTTCACAGCTTCGTTCAGTTTTCACAAATTCGTTTTCGAGTGAGAGATTTCACGCTGAGCGATTGAGAAGGAGAAGGAGATAGAATACCGGCTAGAGCTGAGAGATTCAATTATCGACAAATTTTGAAGGAGATGATCTACAGCGAATATAATTGAAGCTTTATCCTCACTTTCACTTTCTGAGATTCAGTTTCGATAGAGATTGACAGCTCAGAGATTCAGTTTCGATAGAGATTGATAGCTCAGAGATTCAGAAGGAGCTGTTTGAAGGATTACTCGGAAATTAGTTTCAGGTTCGAGCTACATTTCAATCTGTTTGTTTCGATTTTTATTAATATGGATTTGATTCTAGGTTTTAGTTTACGTAAGATTAGGATCTATTATTTTAGGTTTCCAAGATTAATTTAGGTTTTCGAATCGGTTTTTAGATCTTTTAAGCTTGTTTTTGATTTTTTTGATTTTTCTAAGTTCTAAATTGTTACGATTAATGTAGGTCTTTTCGAGTCAACTGCTTGTTTCATTTGTTCGGATGTTGATACACCAATTTTTTAGGTGTTGCTTCATTCTATTTTGATTTATCAATTGATTTGTTTTTCCACTCATATTTTTGATCCGTTTTTCATTCACGTTAATGAAGATGTTATTGATTCGGATTGGTATGTTGTTCATTTCGATCTGATTATGCTTTTGTTGTTGATTATTTCTTTTAATTTTGAGTAAGAATTCTTTTGTGAAGCCATATGCGGGATAGATTTTTGTCTTTTGTGTTTTTTGCAGTGAAATGCCCACGCTAGTTCACTAGCAGTAATTCACTACTTTAGTGAATTCTTAGCACATCCTGTTGATGTCAACACCACTCTGGAGAGTTTGAAGACAGATGTTTGCCATAAGTGGACTCGTTTACTACCTCATCATGTGAAATTTTCTTTTAATGATGGAAGCAAGTTTGTGCGAGTTGATTCTGATGTTCTGCTTCAGTGTTTTGTATCTCGTTGCCAATGTAAAGGTCAGAAGAGCTTTGATTTACTTGTTGAAGTTGGCTTCAATTCTTTGAACAGTCGTAGTAGAGCTTCATCAAGTAGGTGTGTAATAGAACCCAACCGTAAGAAGCTATGGTGAATTTCCTTGAAGATGGTTACGTGGCCTATTGACAAGGTTCTTAGGATCGAGGCTTGGGATAAATTACTTGGTGATGTTGATAAAGTATTTTTTGGAGGTGTAGCAGAGGTACGTATTGCGGTAAAGAAATATGAGGTAAAAACTGGGCGTATTCTTGTATATACTAAGAATGAACCTAGCAGGTTCTATGCAAAATGCTCTAAAGAAAAATGCCCTTGGGAGTATAAGGTTTGTGCTTGTTGATGTTGAAAACACGATGCTTAAGGTTAAGAAGTATGTTAGCGGTCATACGTGTGGTGTGGGATGTCAAAGGCTTTTCTATAGGCTCAGCAGTAAATTTGTTTCTAGTCTTATCAAAGATGAAATTAGAATTGATCCGAGTTTCAAAGCATCTGATTTGAAAAAGTTTTTTAAATCTAGTTACGGGATGAATATGAAATATTACCAAGCTTACAATGGAAGAGAGAAAGTGTATGAGGAAATATTTGGTGATGAGGCCATGTTGTATTCGCATCCTGTATGGTATGTAGATGCCATTTGCAGGACAAATCACGGGAGTTGATTGATTTTCAAGTTCAAACGGATGAACCCGAATTGAACGAGATAGTTCAACTGAATTAGAAGATGAGGCACCTTCAAATAAGTTTGTGCGTCTTTTTATTGCTTTCGAGGCATGCATCCATGGTTACCGCTACCTTTGTCCCATGATATATGTCGATGCTACTTTTTCTTACAAGGAGATATAGAGGATGCCTCATGGCTGCAACCGCTATCAATGCTTGAAAATGGTATTTTTTCGATAATGCATGCTTCTTATATATGTGCATAATGTCTTATGCATATTTTAGTTTAGATGCATAAGACATTATGCATTTTTTGTTTTCACTTTTTTCTGGTTATGCATCATTTGTTTAGATGCATAAGACATTATGCATTATTTATCTTAATCGTATGATGTCTTATGCATTATTTGTTTTCACTTTTCCGATCTTATGCATCCTTTTTATGCAAGTGCATAATGTCTTATGCACTATTTAGTTTAGATGCATAAGACATTATGCATCTGCTTTTAGCGCGCATACTTCATGTTTACGCCGGGCTTTGATTTTATATTTTTCTTTGTCAGTGGTTCTTTCCACTAGCCATGGACCTCGTACCGTGAAGATAATGATAACCTGGAATGGTTCATGAGGAATTTGAGTTATGTTCTTGATCATGATCAAAGGCCAATCACATTTTTATCCGATCGTGCGGAAGGATTAAAGAGAGCTATTCCAGTTTATTTTCCGGAGCCTTCCATAGTTTCGCTACTATCATCCGAAGATGAACTTACCAATTAATGGCTCGAAAGGTATGGTGCTTGTTATTGATGCATTTCAAGTCCTGTTGCGTATGCTCTTAGTCCCGAAGGTTTCCAAACTGCCATCGCTACGATTAGGGGTCTTGGTTGTGGTTGGGTTGCAGACTATATTGAAGATATCCCTTCGGAGAAGTGGTCAAATGCCTTTTTCCAAGGTTGTAGGTATGGTAGGTGTTGATGGGTGAAAACTACTCCTGCAGAATTTGGTAATTTGGGGTGTGGATGAGGAATGAATCTAAACCTTCAACAAATGCATCAAAAGGTGAGTGCTTGTAGATTTGAGAGATCAATCAGGCAAGTCCCATTTAAAACCAAGAAATGGCCGTTCCGGACTTGTTTCCGGTCACAAAGTGAAGGAGATGGGGTTGATCTTAGGGAGGGAAGCGAAGAAGGTGTTGAGATTGTGAAGGTGTTGGCTTGCTTATGACTTGTAATGAAAGATGAGCAAGCTTACAGTGAGATGTAAGGAGCTGGGTGTTTGAATACGGTTTGTATTAACACTTGGTTTAAATAAATCCGAACTTGTGTTGTTCTCCTCGTTATTCCTTGTTGTTGTTTTGGAAATAGGCGGAGACCCTATTTATACAAGTCATTGAGCCTCATTCACGTTTCTCGTGGGGAAGTGGAGGTAGTGGAATGATGGAGTAGTGGAGTTGTGTGTCGGTAACACACGACCCGTCTTGCCCACTTTTCCCTGTTCATCTCTAACCGTCCATGACTTCCTAACACGTTCTTGTGATGGCGCGTTGCACGCCGCACGCCGTAAACCGCTGCCAGGACCAATACCCCAAGATGCATCCCCCGTTTGTGACATGATTGATAAACTGGAATGTGGATCGCGGATCCACGAAAGATAGCATGTAATCGCTGAATCAATAACTGCGTTATTCGAGAAAGTCGATACTTGTGAAGTACTGTGTGTATTTTATGCAGTGCACGCATTACGGTCTTGATAAACATGATGGGTAATGACTCCTCACTAACCAAATAACTCTCTGACCAGGGTTGTATAACCAAGTCTGGTGAGGTTGGACGGACGAGATGATGTTTGAGACACTCATCTCATGACCGTTGATGAAATTAGGGTTTTTAAAGAGGTGTAAGCATCACTCTTCACTTGGTCGAAACCAAGCATGGGAAGGATTTTGTAGAGGACCCACCATACATGCGTGTTGACGGCATGATGGTGTACACGTCCATGTCTCACCGTCTCATGAAGATGCAATCTAGGCCACTCAATTTGACCGTCAAAGAGGAGTGGTTGAGATCGGTTGCTGGCAGAAATCCCTTGCCGCAAAGGAGTTGGAAACCGCATGACATCCCAAGTTTGGGCGTGCGTTCCAAGACGACCCATCTTGGTCGGTCTTGGTCGATCATACCAGCCGCGGTAGGTGGTAGGCTAGTGTTCACACCTATACCGATTATCCCATGAAAACGTGATCTAAGCCACTCAAATCATCCTATGAAGTTGAGCGGTCGAGATCGATTTAGGATTTGGGAGATGTAACCGCGTGAGTTTGGTCGGCACGTTTTGGATTAGCCGGGCATGGTATGCCTTGGCCGACCGCAAAGAGGAGGTAGATGGGCCCACGGTGGTCATGGTGGTATGACCGGCCTTGGTTAATCCAATCGTGACCCTCCATTCGTATCGGAGAAGATGGACGCGCGTGATGACTTGAAGCCCTAATTTTGGCTTTCAAAGCCGCGCGACCATGCTCTTTGGGCGGACGAATTTGTTGTAACCAACCATGGTTGGCTTTGACCGATTGGTCAAGTGTGTAGGCGGTCACACGGTGATTGTGTCGACATGCTCCGGGCCCTTTGAGTCTGCATCTACACCCTCCATCTATACCTGCGAAGATGGATGGTTGAGACCGCTTTTGCGGCACATGTAATATGCCGCAAACCCTAATTTAGGGTTTTCCGCCCATAATGCTTGGTATGGACGGTTTCTTGGCAAGCAAAGGCCAATGGTCGACCATGCGGGTCGGCCAGTGTGTATTCCATACCGCTGGGGGTGATGGAATTGATCCGGGTCATCCAATCATGCTTGTGGAGTTGGATGGCCGCGATCGACCATATCGTGCAAGTTAAGGCCGTGGTATTCCATACCATGCTTAGGGTGATGGAATTGATCTGTGGTCATCCAATCATGCTTGTGGAGTTGGATGACCGCATCAGATCATATCTGGCAAGCTAAGGCGCCGTGTATTCCATACACCGCTCAGGGGTGATGGAATTGATCTGTGGTCATCCAATCATGCTTGTGGAGTTGGATGATCATGATCGGGATCATATCCGAGACTCGATACAACAAGTCTGGATGCTCAATCGGGCTAGTATAACACACCGAGAGGGGCTCAATCGGGCTAGTATAACACACCGAGAGGGCTCTGGGCTAGTATAACACACCGAGAATCAACTCCGTACGGGTATTTCAGACATGGTTTCATTATAGTGCTTGGAGGTTCGTGTTACTCGTAAGAGTAACACTCGATACCGCCATGCCACACCGATAATGAGTACAGGAAATACAAGGTCGATATGAAATTCACCAAATGGGACCGTTATACAAGTTCCATTCTTGGTGAATCAAGTGAGGGAGTATCCAACACTTATAGATGGCTTTATCTTTTACAAGATGTCAGCGCATGATTTTCCTGGTTTTTACAAATATAACCTTAAACGAAAATCCACCATCAATGAGGGACATCTTCTACTCTTGCCGAATCCTTCAATAGTTGGATGAAGGTACACAAGAAGCTCCCCGCAAATGCTCTTATGGATCGAGATAAGGAAGGATGTGATGGGTATGATGTCGAGAGGCGTAATCACGAAAAAAAGTTTCATAACAATTCTCACACCAAGAATGAAGCTAAGATGGAGGCTCTTATTGATGAGGGTTTAACTGGGCCGTTATTGCTACAATCCAGGTACTCATGTTTATGAAGTGGAGGGAGGGGAGAGTTCTCATAGTGTTAACCTTGAGGCAAGGACATGTAACTGCGGAGGTGGCGCGTCTATGGATTTCCATGTGTGCATGCTTTCGCATCGATAACAATGTCTCGGGTTCTAATCCGTATGATTTTGTTGAACCTTATTTCACTCATCGCATACTTCAATAATGTCTACAGCCATGCAATTCATCCTATTCCGAACTACAACAGGCCTGAAGTTTATGAAGGTAATGATATTATCAATGTACTGATGTTAGGGGGGGCCGCTGCACGACCACCAGCTAATAGACATTTGAGCACATGAAGCCGCCCAGAGAGCAATGCGCTGTGGTAATTGTTGTGAGATTGGTAATCACAACAAGCAAACTTGTACAAAGCCTACCTGTTACAAGAAGCCTCCAAAGCCGCCGGCTGAAGCCAGAAGCGACCTAAGGGAAGTTAAGGGAGAGAAATTATCTTGTTTGTTTCTTCAGACTATTACTTTTATGTTTGAACCTTATTCATTATTCTTTAATTAGTTTTTGTGAACAAGTAATTTTTCTTTACTTAGTTTCTTTTTTGTATTGGTTTTATGAAAAATACTTGTTTTTTTCAAAGGTGTGTTTTTCTGCTTGTATCAGATTATGTTTTCATTTTTTTTTTATCTTAAATGCATAGTAGATTATGCATTAGTTTTCGATGATGCATAATCTCTTATGCATTATGTCTTGAAGATGCATAATCTGTTATGCATTTATTTTTTCTAAAGATGTCTCGCATAACGAGTCATTCAACTTTGGTTCTTTCATGCATCCGTATCCGCATAACAAGTAATGCGTCCGCATAACAAGTCATGCACATTTGTTTTATTCTCCATAACATGTTATTCAGTTTGTTGTTTGTTGCATAACATGTGCTCTTTTGTTGCATAACATGATATTTAGATATTTATATGTAACTTCGTTGTTCCTTCATTTTCCTTGTAAGATTTATATCATGTTATGTTTATAATCGGGGGTTTAGGGGGCAGCGCCCCTCAATCATAGTACGCTTAAATGAAATAAGATTGCAGCAAATATATATATATATATATATATAAATATCGACAAGATATAA
The DNA here is from genome assembly GCA_023531295.1 of Papaver armeniacum. Taxonomy (NCBI): domain Eukaryota; kingdom Viridiplantae; phylum Streptophyta; class Magnoliopsida; order Ranunculales; family Papaveraceae; genus Papaver; species Papaver armeniacum. The sequence continues at coordinate 489,431 of JAJJWW010006055.1, read as the reverse complement.
GTTGTTCGGACAAGATTCATACCAACGCATTACACATAACTACCGCTGAAGTTAAGCTTCACACTAACTACTTTACCATTAGTTTTCACTCCCAAGTTAAATTGCTCATCCTACCAACAACACACAAGGTTGTTAAAACAAAGTTACGTTTCAACCTTTCTATTATGCACAAAGAGATCGTGAACATTTACGCACAAACTTCATCACATTGACGCACAAAGATCATCCTGCATGTCTTCATTGGCATCTATCCCCCAATCAAGCTTCCAATATCCGTCAAGCAATTTCAATACCAGACTTACTCTTTTCTTGTTAGCTTTTCTCTTGCATCTTCTTTTCCCAACTTCACCATTTCGCCCGACTCCAGACTTCATACTCATTTTCATATAGTAGCATACAAATATGAGGCAGTCAGGTGATGACCTTGTTCAGAACAAATCCTGGCAAAAATATCCTTGTATACAAGCTGTTCCCTCTTTATATCCACGATTTCGGTGATAGATTCAATTTGTCATACCTTTTCGATCAAATAAGGCATACAAGCCTTTGCCATTATAAGCGCTTGTTTCTTGCGCTTAACTTTATAGCCTTCAAGATCAAGTTATAGAAGTTCCACTCACCCTCCGAAAAGTAATACTCTAACAATGTCCAATGTGTACCAAATAGGTTTTCCTTTGTCATATAGTTCATTGGGATGAACATCTTCTCAACTTCATTAGGGAGATTCAAGATGAATTCTCCAACATATTTGGAAATCCCATCTTTCTCCTTTGTTTTAACAAAGAACCTGCAAAAGAAATATTGTTTAGGAAGAAAAAGTTAGTGGATGAAAGGGTGCACAACAGGTGTAGGAAACAATGATGAATAACTTGTTATGCAATTTCAAAACTAGTTGCATAACATGTTATGTAAGTAATAATATGGGCATAAGATAATATGCAATAATGACTTGTTATGTAGCAAAATGAAATTCTTTTTTGACTTACCCAAGCATCCGGCCTCATGAATGCAGACTCCGCATACCTCATTGAATACTCACATCATTCTCGTTCATTTTTCCGCTTCGTGAACAACCTATAACCGTAGTAACATAGTACTTGTTCTTCTAGGTATTCGTTGTTCATTAGCTGCCTTATTATATCTCCGTGAATCCGAATATCCTGAAGTACGGGTCTTCTCCTTCTCGATACTCAAGCCGAATTTCTGCAGACGACATAATTAGTGAGATTTTTATTCAAGTGACATGGATTGTTTTAGAAGCATAATTTATTATGCATGGGTTTTTTTAAGCATAACTTCTTATGCATTTATTTCATAAGAAGCATAACTTTTAATGCATTGATTTTTTAAACAAGCATAAACGTAGTTTTGATGTACTTACAGTCTGTTGGCATTCTCAAAGTACGTCTTGAACTTCCATCAAGGTGGTTCTATTGTATCCTTGTAATCCTGAAAGCATTCCATTGTTTCCAGCAGAGGTAATTTTCTGAACGGCCCGCCATCAGACGTACGAGGATTTTCTTCAACTTTATTCTCACCAGGCTTGTCTTTTTGCTTCTGCTGCTTCCCTAGATCATAATCTTTGAGGAGTACACTGGTTGTCCTTTGATTCCATGTTGTCCTTTCCTTGATTGTTCTTACCTTGCTTCCTGGTTGGTTCCCATCCTCTTCTGCCATGTTTGCTTTTCCTTTAGTGGTGTATTTCTTCACAGCTTTCTTCTTTTCAAAGACTGTTTTTGGAACATATTCCTCTTCTAGTTCTTCTTCCTACAGATTCATGAAAACAAGTGTGTTAGATATAACAATTAAGTAAACAGTAGTTGATTAAATAACAAAACAACAACATAATAAATAGTATATAGTTGATTAAGTAAATAATAAATAGTACATAGTTGATTGTGACATTAAAAAAAAACTTCAAGCAGTTCATGGATATTCAAATACATAACTGCTTTATAATTTCTGTACCAATGATAGTGAAATGTTCTCCATCTCTGCAGCCTTTATTGTTTTCAAGACATCGTGGCCGTCTCCTTATCTGCAGCAACGGCCGTCTCAACAGCTGGCTGTTGTGACTTTTCTGCGACTTGTTCTTCTGCCATCTCAACAGTGGGTTCTCGCGGCTTTGTTGCGACTAGCTCTTCCTCCATTTCAACACTTTTGTTGTTGTTGTCCTCCAGCACCATCTTCTCCTTGTGAAATATGTAGATTAAATGAGGGCCCTCCAGCACCATCTTCTCCTTGCTGTTCTTGTCCTCCAGACTACATTCTCAAACTCTGGAAGATGTTCACCATCTTCTTCTCCAAAGACCATCTTCCCGTCCCAAAGACCATCATCACCATCTTCTCCTCCAAAGACCATCATCACCAAAGAAGGAATTCTTTTTCCCGTGCTTCAATTCTTTCTTGAGTTGTTGCGGTTTGGAGTTGTCTCGCAATTCCTCTAGCGTGTCTCTGCTTTCCTTGTCGCTGGACGACAATGCCTTTTTCCGTGTCCATGAACTTGTAAGGTGAAGACTCGGAGTCCCCGACTTGACGTTTGGTCTTGGCTATCAAGTCGATAATTTGCAAGCAATGATTCTTGTGTAGGTGGCTCGATTGAGGATACCACTTCAACAACTCTGTCTCATTCCCCGGGCAAGTTTTGGCTCGGTGGGACGCTTGGCTCAGTGACGATGCATTGACGCTAGGTCCAAACTGATGATTCCACTCGCACCTCCTCTTTCACGCCCGATGCAACGAGCAACTCCTTCACTTTATCGCACAACCGAGAATTGAAGTCTCCTCCATTCTCGTCTATATTCCTCCCGAGTCTCGCTTGATATCTTTTAGTATTTCTTGGACATTCTTCAACCTTGCGCCTGGACTATCTGAAACTTCTCCTCTTCAATGATCTCGTAACGCATCCTAAAATGCATCTTCATACTTGTCCCTGTTCACCTCAAGATCCATTGCGATGAGCTCATATATAGTTTTCCTGTTTCTTTGTTCTCTTGGTTCACAGAGTTCCAACTCCATTGGACTGTACGCATCTCTAAAGTTCTCATAAAACTGCAACATGAATAATAACACTCATCAGGGAATGCATAACAAATATAACAACATTTCTTATATGCATAACATGTGATGCAGATATTTTAAACAATGCATAACTAACCATGCATTAAACATTGGAGCTGCATAACATATTATGCACTCATATTTCACAACTCTGCATAATACTTTGTCATTTTTAAATAATGCATAACTGGTTATGCATTCACAATTGCATATGCATAAGACGTTATGCAGATAATTTATAACGGTTCATAAAAAAATACCTGCAAGTCTGTAATATGCTTCTTGATCATTGCTTTCTTCATTGCTGCAAAGTCCCACCTCCCAGCTCTTGGTGCAGTAGCACTGTCACTGACCTTGATGTCGGATGCCAACTCGCCTATGTTAGATTTCTCGGCCAACCAAAGCCGCAAAAAACAATAACTAATATATAAGATATTCTATATATTTGTTTTATTGAAAGAGAATTAAGTAAACAAAAAAAAAAAAAACCCAACTCACAAGAGAATATATAGTGCAACCAGTGGCAATTCCGATCCAAGATTCTTTTCTTTCACGCTTTTGATGCCGTTCATCAAAGTTATCGTGAATCAAATCAGAAATGATACGAGAGTCCATGGTTTGCAAATTCTTCACCAAACCAACATATTTGACGTCCAAATTGTCTCCCATTGACCCACAAAAGAACAGGACGACTAGCATGTAGAGGCGGATTTATGCGTGATAACTTCCTCTTCACAACCTTTCTTATCAAGTTTTTCCAACACCATCCTTTGAATATCCTCTACCCAAACCTTTGTTACCCGTGCTTTGGGATCTCGTACTCACTTTACCAATTGCTGTTTTTAGTGGGAATTGCTTGACCAAGGCAAGTGACCGAGTCACCTCTAGCTCTTCCTTTGAAGTCGAATATTTCTTCCTCTATCTCCTTGAACTCTTGGAATCGTGAAAGTAGCAAGAAGCTCACTGGGTTTGTTGACGGTATACACTTGTTTTCGACACCTTGAATGAATGCTGACTTAAATCATCATGGTTATATGATAAAAAGACCTCATCCATCACCTGGCTGCTCTTACCATCAAACAATGCCATGTCCGAGTAGATACCCAGCTTATAGAATTTCCCAAATGGACACACATTCATCATACTAGCCTGCGTTGGAGTAAAACCACCTCTTTCCTTTATTTTTGTGAACAAGGTACCTAAATTTTTAGAAATCCCGCTCTATAAGTACCTTTCTCGAGTTGCAGCCTTGGTTTTAGGTTTAATCGCATAAATAAAAGAGCAAAAAAATTGCATTTTACTAAGTTAGAAACGCTATTTTGACCTGCATAACCTCCTATGCCTCTTATTCATGCATATGCATAAATCAGAATTATTACAATGCATAACCTATAATGCACTACTTTTTAGAATGTATTATGTTGCATAACCTATGATGACTTGTTATGCACACCAAAGTTGTCTGCCTATTATGCATTTTTTTAAAGAAGCATTGATGATCCCAAAACTACAAAACTAGCAGGTAAATGATCAACGCACCTGGTTTATAGACAACACATTGCATGATCGGGTTCTTCTTCTTCACTTATGTTGACTTGCCGATCGTGTTCTTCTTCTTCATCTTCTTCTTCACTTTCGAGATCTTTCAATTTGCTTCTCCTTCTTCTTCCTTTTCACGTCTTTTGATTGTTTGGGTTCACATCTGCTTCTTTTCCTTTGCTTATCAACAGCTTGCTTGACCTTACCAAATCAATATTGAAACAAATCAACCATACTAAAGAAACAATATATCATACAAAAAGAAATCATAAGCAAGTCTTACCAGTTTCCTTTGGTTCAACTTTTTCAAAATCATCTGAGTCATCATCCGAAATTTCCTTTAGTGCAGCTTTCTTTGCTCTCTTTGTTTTCTTTTCTGCTTCAGGCTTAGGTGAACTAGGTGATTCCTGATCTTTCAATCTCGCGACTTCCTTGATGGGGTGGTTGCTTCGGGATCTTATTGACACAAAAATAAGTAAGTTATTCATATCAAAGTTATGGAGTAATTTTGGTAAGCATAACAAGTCATGCATTTGCATAACAAGTCATTCAAACATGGATCACAGACACATGAAGGAATGTAAATGCATACCAGAGACATTCTTCTTCTTCTTGGCAGCGCCGGGCTTTATGTTGGTTCTCGTCTCCTTTTGCTGTTGTTGACCATCAGTTTCCGCCTTTTCTACTTCTAGATTATCATCATTAGAAGGTAAAAATGATGTTAAAAAACTTAAATAGATTAAAATGAAAAAGTAACACTTAAAAATGGGTGTTATGCACATTTATTTTGATGCTGCATAACCTTTCATGCATAATGCATGACTAGATTTTATGCTGCATAACCTGTCATGCATAATGCAGAACTAGTCATGCATTAAGAACTAGTCATGCATAACCTGTTCTGCAATCATTCATAAAGTACGCATAACTTATTATGCACTCAAATAACTTGTTATGCAGTTTTTTTATGCATACCAGAGACTTCCAATCTTTGCACAATATTTTTCTTTGCCTTCTTTTGCATCTTTACCAGTGGTTGGTCACTATCACTTTCTACTTTTTCATCTTAAACATCATCAGGTAAAATTGATGTTAAAATACAACAGTGGGTAAGTTATAGAGCAAAAGAAATTAGGGGTAAACATATTTAGGATGAAAATTTCACCAGAAACAAAACTTAAAATTAAAGATACAAAAATGGAAAAAACAAAATCAAAACACAAACAGATGAAGTAATTGCTGAATCTCACCATTTTTTTTTTTCTTCTACTTCAATTTCTCCTTCGTCTTCAACATCAAGAACAAAAGTTAAAATCGAAAAAAAAAAATCAAATCTACTAATGCAAGCAAAAATACATCGATTAAAGCTAGTTTCAATACTGTTTTCTTCCTTTCGACTGGAAGCCGCTTTTTACTTGGCGTTTCATCCATTTTTTTGACGAACCGTGTTTCTAGGGTTTTCGATTTTCTAACCTTTAATCAGAATCTGTAAGTAGTTTCTAGGGTTTTCGATTTTGGAATTGAATTTGTAGGCTTTGGTTTACGCGAATGATGATGGAGAAGAAAAAAAAAAAATGTAGATCGTGAAGGAGAGAATCAATGAATATGAAGAAGAAAGAGTAGTAGTTAGTAACGGTGGAATTGAAATAAATGGGAGTTATTCTAACCGCACGAAACCGAGGGTATTAGTGACTTTTTCACGTTTTTAATTTTTTAAAAAAACTTTGGGTGCGACCGTAGGTAAAATTAATCGTGGGCCTGCTAGTGAGAATTTTTTTTTTTGGGCCTGCCCCTAATTTCCCCCTATAGAAAATGGGTGCGATCGTGAAGTTTTTTGCGGTGAGTTTCACAGTGGAAAAATCCGCAGAAATGGGTATAACAGTAGTTTTCACTAAAGAAAATATTTAGTCCACCGTCAAAACTAATTTAGTCCACCCCTCAATCAATTTAGTCCATCAGGTCTGTCAAGAGACCAAGCGCCCAGCTGTCCAAGCCCAGCATCATAGCCCAACTACATGTCTAAAAAGAACTATTTTTCCATATTCCAATTGTAGGAGCTTGTTAGTGTTAGAGTACTGAACGAAGAAAAAAAAAAAAAAAAAAGCTTAGTCCCTGGGTGAATTTTAATTTTGGATGGAATTGAATGCGATAATGAACAATCATTAGGGTAAGGATTTTCTTTTCTAATTAACTAGTTATCAAGGGCTAAAAAAGGAAAGATTTTGTTGCCGAGGTGCTAAACCGCCTAAAAAATATAGGCCCCCTTTCCAACTTCCTGGTACCACTTTAGAGAGAGCATACGCAGTGCAATTTTATTCTTAATCCCCCATAATTTTTATGTTTTAGGGTTTTTGAATGGAATTGAATGTGCAATAGGTTGTAGTTCAACAGTTCTCCGCTTGTTAGTAATGACAGAGGATGCCGATAATAAATTAAAAAAGGACATATAGGAGAGATGGTTTCTACCTGCATTGGACATTGGAGATTGCAAATTAGCATAGATTTACCAAACATAATATATTGAGAGTGAAGTTTTACAATCTCCAATGCAAGTAGAAACCATCTCTCCTACTTTTTTTTTTTTTTTTTTTTTTTTGCACTTTCCTAATGCAATGATTGAGTGTTATCTTGTGAGTTGGAATAGTTTTCTGAGCATGGATGCCCAAGATAACCAAACCCGAATGAAAATAACTTTTGCAGTGAGTTGGAATGCAAACTTCTAAGTTTAGCACATTATGCATGATTGAACGAATTAAATGAACTCGAAAACAACCTACCATAATTCTTCCGATATGTCTTTCTCTGCATTTTTCATATGACACTTTAATCATAAAGATAACTGAGACAAATCACATTGAGATTTGCATGCATGACGCTCATGATCAGCAGACCTGCGACAACTGTTCTCATAGCCTACAATTAATCTGGAAAGCTTTACAACTGTTAAAACAGAGCTTGTTACACCCTATAAACAGAGCTTGACTAAACATGGACCAAATTATATAACATATGAAGAATTGGAAAATACTAAGGAATTGTGGAAACTAAAATCCTAATATAAGGAACCAAATGTTATTAGAAAAGAAAATTAGCATTATATTTGTTGGAATTTTAAGTTAAAATTATTATGTGAGTGAAAATAGTTTTCAAGATTTAAACTCAAAAGATGTGTTTGGGTTATAACTTCATCATTAGACACCTAGTCACGAATAGGTGTTATGAAGAGTCACCAATGTCCATGGTGAGTCACCTATCGGTAAAAAGACACCTTGCATAGTCGCTTATCGATTCTATAAATACTCATCTCTTGTTTTACAAGTTTTTTGAGAAGTAGAAAACAAGTTTTGAAGTCAAGGGTCGAGTCATTTAGGAGCACATGAGTAGTATTGTAGTGCTACTTACTACAAGGCGTGATCGTTGTATCTTGGGAGACGATATCCGTAAAACCACGAGTACCTCGCCTGGATCAATCAACTCAATGAAATTCTTCTCTTTCGATCAAAAAAAGATGAGCTTGTACGGATTTTACACGGATGGTCATCATCACCTAACCCTTGGTTGTACTTGTCATCGGATGATGAACTCATCATTAAGCAATGCGAAAATTATTGCCGATGACAACACTGATGCGAAACAAAATCCTGACTTGCTAATGTTTCAATTCAAAACCGATTGCAAATATAACGAAGGATGCCTAAAAAAGATAAAAATACAGTAATAGTAATACCTTTGCCTCCTTCTCCCGCAATGGGTTGATACAGAATCCACAGATAAAACTTAAAGAGTAGAGTTTTAAAGCTTAGGAAAACTGATTTCCTTTTAGGGTTTATTATCATGGAGAGGATTATTTAAATACCATCACTTCTCTTCATCTGCAAGAATCCCTCGAGGGTAAAGTGAAGTAATTAGACCCTTAAAATTTATAAAAGAATCCACAGTAGGTGACTAGGTAATTAGTTTATTTGGTATGCATGTGCGTCCCCTAGAAGAATCATCAATTTTCTGCAAGAAGCCGGGAAGTATTATTTTGTTGGAAAGTAAATAAGGGTGGGGTAAATATATATATATACATGTTACAGTCGATGTTGACCGAAATAATCTCGAATGTTATCAGCTCGGGTAAGTAGACCAAATGATACAATACCTTAGGAATTGAAATTTGAAGGTTTGCGTGATGCCATATCATCTGGGTATATTACCCCCCATTATCTTGGTGTTGTGCATGTGATGTCTGACTGTAGGTTTATGAATGGTTGCAAGTTGATATAACTATGTTTGATATAACTCATTCGAAATTTAGTAGAGAAAGTTGGAAGTACAACGGATTTCCATGTTTGTTTAGTAACCTTACATACAAATACATATGCACGTAAAATATGGTTGGCACTCGGCAAATGGCATCAGCTGTATTCATTTCTTCCAAACAGAAAAGTGATTTTGAAAATCCAAAATTAAACATGAGTGTGAGAGATAAACCCTGATGAAGAGTTGCAATTTACAAAGGAATTGTAGAGACTAAAATCCTTATAAGGAAAATGTTATGAAGGACAAATAGCATTATTCAAATTAATTCTGCAGTGTGTTGCATGCAAACTTCTAGTTTTGCAGACTCTGCATAATTAAATTAAATTAAGTTAATTAATTCGAAAACAAACTACACCAATTCGTCGGGTTTGCCATTCTCTGCAATCTGCATATAGCGACTTGATAGTTTCATCATAAATATCACTGAGATGTCAGATCATCTCGGATTTTAGTTACACGCTTGATAACTCAAGAAGAGAGCTCGCTGAGAAGACAAGTCACATCAGGTTTTCATGCTTAAAGCTCATAATGAGCAGACCTGCAACAACTGTTCTTAATGCCTACAATTAATCTGGAAATCTTGTTTCCCCCGTTAAACCGAGCTTGTTACACCCTATAAACAGAGGTTGACACACCCGTCCATCAAAGCGTGCCACCCTAGTTTACCTAACTTATGACATCCATACAACCTCAGCCTTTTCAAACTTTTGCAACTCTGACGGATAGCTTCCCACCCTTCTGGATTTATTACCTCCACAAAATTTGATATAAACAGTTTCTGTAATAAAGGGCAACCTTTTAAAATCGTCAAAACTGCTTGGATATTCATAGATCCTTCTCCAACCTCGGACAATTCATTTGGTGTTGAGAGTGTTAGATATTTAATCCCACCACCACTAACAATCGCATTAATTCCCTCGGGTGTAAGTTTGCACCCATTTGCGTCAAGCTTGGTCAAGGTATGTGAACAACCTAGAAACCCAATACCTGTTATATTACTGCAGAAGTTTATATCAAGCGTATCCAGTTCGCGGCAGTTCCTTGAGAGAAAACTTATTCCTGAATCAGTAATCAAGTCACACCATGAGAGGTTAGCCACCTTTAAGGAGGAACAACATTCTGCCAGGGCCTCTAAGCCTTTATCAGTAATATGACAATGTTTCAAACTTACGTTTACCAAACGAGGGAACCAAGAAAATATTAAAGAGAATTCCATAAATGAATACTTGGAGCAATAATCCAAGTCCAGAATTTGAACTTCGGACACAAAGAATTGTGAGTTTGATGCAACATAATCTGTTATCTTAGGGCTAGCCTCTAGAGACAAATATTCAAGGTGCTGGAACCGAATCAGCAACTTGCGAAGAACTATGGGAGAACTTTTGGATTCATACAATTACTATACCATAACTTTTGGCAATTTTTGTTCTGAATATGAAACAATTGATGACATGTTAAACCAAAAGAATTACGATCATCTTTAGTTGTGAGGCGCTTAAATATAAAACTTAGACAGTCCTCAGGGAGGTTTGTGATAAAAGGTGTGGTTTCGCGCAAACGCTGATCATCACTATCATTGTTTGTCCCATCTTCTACTACTTCTGAGATAGAGATCTTACCCAACCTTTGGTTGTACTTGTCATCGGGTGATGAACTCATGCAACACGAGAATTCTTGTCGATGACACCACCAATGCGAAAGAAAACCCTAGATGTAATATTTCATGTCTAGTCAGTTCAAAAAACAACTAAAAAATGCCTCCAAAAAGAACAAAATTCACTAATTAATTTTCGAAGTACTAATGCTAAAGATAATAATAATACCTTTTTTTCTTCTCCTGCAATGGGTGGATACAGGTTGCAGAGTTAAGAAGAGTCAAAGGGTTCTTATAAAGCTTTGGGAAACTAGTTTCTGTTTTAGGGTTTTGATTATACTGTTGAGAGCTATTTCATGCCCCCGTTTAGTTAAGGGTTTTTCTAATTTGGAGCGAAGCGAGTGAACTGAGCCAATGCCGATATTGTAATATGCTAGACATTATGTTTTGAAGGGACTTCGTATGGATGTGCGTCCACTAAGGTCAGGGATCTCAGAACTGAAGTGCAACAAATTTTTTCGTGTTTTTGCTCCCAAGCCACTAAGGGCATATTAACCATATCAATAAATTTAACATAAGAAGCCAAAAGTATAAATCCAAAAATAAAAATAGGCAAAAAAAAAAGAAAAAGTATTGGTATGTATTTTGGTTGGAAAGAAAATAAGGAATGGGGTGAATTGTATTTTGAAAGTTTGTGTGATGTCATCTGTATCTTTGTATCTATGATGCTGACTCTTTTCAATGGTGTGTCATTTGTGAGAGCAAATTGGAGTCTTGGACAGTAAAAGATAAATAACAAATTAAGAACGATTCAAAATTTACTTTATCTTTCAACTGAATAACTGAGGTAGAAAAGCTGAAACAACGTCAGCGTGTACCACCACCCAAAAAACTTGGTATCTTTGCTATAACCTCTTCTTTGCTTTATTGTTTAGAAAAGTAAAGCGCAGTATCAGTTCCATAAGAGATAACCATTGTTTGTAAAGGTTTTGCATTTTCAACATTACTGTCACCCACCTGGGATTCCAATAAATTTTTGAAAGCAAGCTGATTTAAGATGTAGAAATAAACATCCAGTATCAACCATATCAAGCTTCCAAACCTCGTCTTTTGTGGCATGGTTGTGTTTTCAGATAATTAAAATATCAAAGTAAAGCTTATTCTAAAATTTTAAATATCTCAGATTACCAACAGTAAAAACAACTGACCTTCTAATCCTGCTTTGGGAGAATTCAAACACACAACTTTCTGAAGCTCTAGGAAGACTCAAAATATCTGCCATCACATTTTCGCTTTTCATGGATGAATTGGGATCACAAGAAAAAGTCATTTTTGTTAAACATTTTGCATTCTTCAAAATCAGTTTCAACCACCTCATCTCCCATGTGTTGCCAGTAAATTTGTTGAAGCAAACAAACATGAGTTTTAAAAAAGAACATCTAGCAGCCACCAAATCAAGCGCCCAACCATCGTCTTCATTGTTGTTGCTATCTACACTCTCAGCAGAGTCATTGTAGTAGTTATCTTCACCACCATCGCCGACGTCTTCTATGCCAGGAAAAGACGGAACAAACTACATGTGAAAGCTTTTTAATCTTGGAAAAGATACAGCGGAACAGATATCAGGGATTGAAAATAGTCTTAAATCAATTAGTGACTCACAAGTATAAAGTGATGAGGGTATCAAATATTCGTCTCTTTGGTGCAAACTGAGAGTGAACTCTTCAACATTGTGACTTATTGCAGTGGAAATCCATTTTGTAATCCGAGGTTCATCCAAGTATACATCAGAGTGAAGAGTGAACTTCCTTATGTTTGAATCATCGTGAAATTCCAATGTTGCATCAACAAACTCTGCGAATTTATTTTCCTGTGATGAATCCAAGGAGTCAAATTGAAGAGTAGGGATAGACCTCCAAATGTACTTCCATCTTTTAGATAATACACTCGTCCGGGCAGCACAACGAGTATCAACGAAAGAGTGGATTTGATGAAGAAGTGAAGCCGGCAAGTTGCTAATCCTATCACTCATATTGCTTTGTCCCTTGAGTAGCTTTTGAGTTACAATTAATCTGTACAAAGGGAATAACCCAAAATGAAATTAAGGGATGAACTTGAAATTAGGGGTTCACATTGTTTCTAAGTTACTTTTGAAGAAACCCTCTATCTATTACATGATCAGAACAAAAGCTTTCCCCATTGAAATACTTACTGCTCTTCTAAACCCGAAACCCTAAAATCATTACAACATTTGAGAGTTTAACAGTAGTATCAATGCAAGGGTCAACTGGTCAAGTGTGTTTATTATCAAGAATCACCTCTTCAAAACCCTAAATGTTTAATTTGAAACAGTTGTATAGTCAGGGTTTTTTGTTTTGAACAATTCCAATCAAGTGAATTAATAAAAGATACAAGAAAATAAAGATTGAAGAGGGAAGAGGGAAGAGGGAAGAGAGCAGTAGACACCGGCTTGTGGTATGAAGAAAATGGAGAGAAAAATCCAACACCGGTAATCAAGAGATCGATGGAGGAGAAATTGAGTTTCAATGAACGGTGAAAGGAAAGGAGACTTGATAATTTCAGAGGAGAAAAATTGGAAATGGGTTCTATGGTTTTACCCGAAGGACAATATTTGTGCGGAAAATTCTTTATAAACCGTTCAAAGACTCACTCATAATGAGCGGGTCCCAGATGTGGGCCCACCACTGTGAGTGGGCGGTTTTGCGGTGGTTCAAAACCACGGTTCCCCTAGAAATATCTTTTTGTGTCTGTTATGAACTAAAAGGAGCTATAGAGAGAAAACAAGAAGATAATTCTCATTAGATGTCATATTATAAGGGAAATGTTCACTATTTATAGGGAGAAAAAGAAGAGCATTTAATCGACAAAGATAATAATATTAATCATGAAGGAACACTGAGCCCAGGAATACAAGCGAGGGACAAAACAAACTAGAAACCTGAAAAACAAGAAAAGCTAGGAAGAATCAAAGAATTTTGACCTCCAATTTACAATGATATATACAATATTCGTAAAACAGTGTAAAGACTTTGCCCAAGAGAAGATTTTGATGTTTTTTTCTTTGATAATAGTTTCTGCAAATTTCTCATTTTTCTTTGTGGTTGAAAGAATGCTCATTTCTTTCGAGCCAAATAAACCAAAAAATAGCAGCATATAGACGCTTCCAGAGACGTATACTAGATAATATATCATTTCTCCAATTTACAATGATATATACTAGATAATTATGAGTTTGAAAAAACATCAGAACTAACAGTAAAACGGAAATCATATATGTTTTGACATTCAACAGTAATATACTTAGTTACGTACCTTAAAAGATAAACTGAATCAATTGGTCACTTGATCGTCTTCATCTTCCATGGAAATATCATCATTCAATGGATCCATCGTTTGAAGGTAGTCTTTAAACTCGACTTTCCACCAATCTTTCAAACACACACACTACACTCCAACATTTATGCCGTTAAGCAGCTGCGATAATCGCCTACAACACGCTTTCCGAGAGAAATGTTGATTCAGATTCAACCTTGGACGGCTAAACTGCTAGGACATCACGCGCAATGCAAGAAAGAACTGGATGCCTATTTTCGTTTTGTTTCCACCAAACCTTTTCATCTCCTCTAGACTTTATGGTGGCTCAGCATAATACCTTGTAAGTTCGTGTGATGCTGTAGCAAGTGGTCACTTCTATGCCTACTTCGAGATTCCCAAAAAATGTCTTCAACTGAGGAGCTAGCATCCCCTAAAGTGCCCTGTATAGGTGGCTGTGTGCTAGTGAGAGTTGTAGAAGTATTCAAAATAGTATTAACTTGTCCGTCCACTTCCATGGCAGATACGTACTCAACAAAAAGACTTTTCATCTTTTAGGATATTAAACTTCTTTGCTCCTTATGACATCGAATATTATATGCAGATGTACCGAAGCATTCCTCAATGTCAGACAAAGTAGTTTCCATACCTCTGAAGTTAAGCCGCGGATCCAAAATGCAAGCTATCACAAACAAATGAGGAGTCTCACCCCAAAATTTTACGAATTTTTCTTCCATGGTAGCAATAATAACCTTCAAACTAGGAATATTTCTATGAGAAGAAAAAACTTTCCCGATACCAAACAAAAATCTAAGAACAGAGTTACTTGTCGCATAATCAATGCCTGAAAAGTAGTTTGTTGCTTCATAAAAAGGCTTCAAAAAATTGCACAACAATTCAGCATGTTCCAAATCAGAATTACTTACACTGTAACGACATGCCATATCTGCCAGACAACTTTGAATTGCATTACGATAGGGAAGCACATCTTTTAACATCATATAAGTGGAGTTTCACCTATGCTCACAATCAGTTTGGATCTTTTTAGGACGCACACCCACTGACCGACATGCATTTCTGAACTGCCCATATCTCACAGAAGAAGCAAACATAAAAGCTATACTATCTATAATAGTTTCAAGCATTTCCTTAAATTCTTTAACTCTTAGTCCGTCTTGAACAACTAAATTTAGTATGTGGAAGCAACAACGCACATGAAATAAATCCCCTTTCGATGGAAGGTTAGGCATTAACACTTTCAAATGTTTGATTGAAAGTGTATTTGCACTAGCGTTATCCATCGAAAGAGAAAATACTTTTTGAGAAATTTCCCAATCACTAACTAACATACGATTAATCATCTCAGCAATTTGTTCTCCAGTGTGTGACACATCAAGTAAAAGATAAGACAAGATTCTTTTTCTCAGAACCCAATCCTTATCAATAAAATGCCCCGTGAGTGAAATATAGCTTAATTTCTGACGTTTTGATAATCAAATATCTGAAGTCAAAGAAATTTTTCTTGAATGTCCCAAAAGGAATTTCTTCAAATGTTCTTTCCCTTCTCTAAAAAACTTCAAAATATCATTTCGAGCAGTAGTTCGACTAAAACTAACAAAACTAGGATGAAAACTGTCATTGATACACCATGCAAAATATTTATCTTTAACGAATCTTGCTCTAGCTTGACTAAACTGAAAAGAAATGATGTTACCTTCCGCATCCCTGGATATTAAGGTCTGCTCGGAATCAGTATATTTCTTTTTCTGACAGCTTTTAGTATGTCTACTGAGATGTGATGTGCCAGCACCAGAATCCCCAGAAAAATCAACATTGCATCCTTTTCAGCGTGCCCTCTTTAAGACTTTGGTAGGGTTTTTTTGGATCTGCCTTTGTGAATCATTCGTAATCTTTCCACACCTTTGATCTCAGCTTAGATTCTGTCTGGTTCTCTTGTTCTGTGGTTATAGTCGATGGATTTGAAGAGCCAGCAACATCACTGTTCAAGTTAGTCCCATTATCTCCTTGAGTATATTCATTTGAACTTCACTAGTACCCGTGTTGTATGTTCCTGTTAACAACATAAAACAGATAGTTAAGTATATGTAAAATGAGATCAAAGGAACAAAGTTATGTACTAGAACAGAAATTCAATCGGTTTTATGCATTAATCAAATACATGCATATCATTATTGAACAAACCACCAAATTCCAATGCCATGTAACTAAATGTGTTGACAGCGACTTTGTAAAGCTTAGAGTGGGAAGAAATCAAGAAACAAGGGATTTATCACTTGACCATGACCGCACACTAGATTAGCATTTAATGAGAACACCTTGAAACTAAAATCCATGCATGCACACACTAGAGCCATGACTACTTGAAGCTTGAGGAGCTTGCTTGCACCTGATTTGCGAAATATCTAATTCACTGGAGGTTACATTTCTTTCTTTGTTGTTCATTGGGAAAAAAAAAATGGTTGTTCAACCGAGTCTCGTTAGGTCGAGTTGGAACCATGACACATTGACTCGTGCATGCCTCCGCCACTGGTATAGAAACATAAACCACAAATAATTTTCAAGCACGGCACGTCCAATTTAATGGCCCATTCGATACCCTTGTAGATTAGGTTTAACCGGGGGGCTTTATATATATTTCTTTCTTGGCAACCAATTAAGTTTCACACGAAAGAATAAATCTCTAGAAAAAAAAAGAGAAAATGGGTCATTTGTCCAAAAAAATTTAAAACACGGTTCAAATGGACAAGTAAATAAAAGTACGGGTGAAATAGCCAAAAAAAAATAGCAAGGATGAAACTGGATTCATCCCGCTTATACTTAAAAATAGCAAGGATGAAACTGGATGCATCCCGTAAAATAAAAATAAGAAAAATATTTGAAAATGGACAGGATGAAACTGGTTACATCCGCCTATTTTTAAATTTTTGTCCATTTAAACAAGATCTTTTTTTAATTTTTGGCTATTTCAACAGTATCAAAACCGAAGTGTCTTTTTCACCCAGGAATTATTGATTTTGGTCTTTTTAACCAATTTTGTGAAAAAAAAAAGAATAATCTCTACGCAGATCAGACGAAGATGGCATTAAGGATTGCTGCTGAACACATGACGAGGAGGATCTTAATTTCAAACAGTTCAAAGAAATCATTGGGAAAAGCACAGAACTTCATTTCCTCCAAGAGTAACGAATTCCAGAGAACCGGCAATCTCCATCAAGATCATATTTCTAAGCAATTGGATGAACTCCGGGGTGATGTACGAAATATATATTCACGTTTAAATACGTTTAGTATAATTGTTTATGCCAATTTATTGTTAATAACTTTGCGTATTTAGTGCACCTGGTCGATCATCCGTTCTGTCAACTGTCAAGAGTGGGAGGACAAAGACGAGAGATAAAATTGGACGACGCTAATTCTTTTTATGCTCGACTGGTCATATAACCTAGACTGTTTAGCTTTGAAGCTAGTCGCTTTTTCATATATGTCTATCAATATATATTCCTTTGATATTAGGTAGATGATTCAACTTAAAATCCTTTATTTTGTTTAAGTTCAATTGTATTTCTTATATTTAGGTGATTTTTGATCGATCTTTATATTTAGGTGATGTTTATTTATAAGCATATAATTGTTACTCATTATGGATAGACATGTCTGTGATAGGCAAGGGAGTTTGGCTTGGCATGATGTAACTAGCATGGCTAGGGCCAAGGCAAAGTGTGTTTGGCATGGCGCGGCTAGCTTGGTTGGGTTTGATTTGGCTTGGCATGTGGGGCCAAAAGTTCGCCTTGGGCGTGGCTAGCTTTGGCTAGATGCGGTTTTGGCTTGGCATGTGGGGCCAAGGGTTCTTCTTGGGCGTGGCTAGCTTTGTCTAGGTGCGGTTTTGGCTTGGCATGCGGGGCCAAGGGTTTTCCATAGCCGCATGGCGTGAATAGCTTGGGCTAGGTGCGGTTTTGGCTTGGCATGTGGGGCCAAGGGTTTATCATAGGCGCATGGCGTGACTAGCTTGGGCTAGGTGCGGCTTTGGCTTGGCATGTGGGGCCAAGGGTTTGCCATAGGCGCATGGCGTGACTAGCTTGGGATAGGTGCGGTTTTGGCTTGGCATGTGGGGCCAAGGGTTTGCCATAGAAGCATGGCGTGACTAGCTTGGGATAGGTGCGGTTTGCTTGGCATGTGGGGCCAAGGGTTTGCTATAGGCGCATGGCGTGACTAGCTTGGGATAGGTGCGGTTTTTGCTTGGCATGTGGGGCTAAGGGTTCGCCTTGGGCGCATGGCGTGACTAGCTTGGGTTAGGTGCATGACCAAGCTAGGGTTTTGGGGCAAAGGTCATTTGGTAACCTTAGACGGCCAGGATTTGCTCCTGGGATTGAAGGGCAAACGTTGATTATTGCACGCCTTCGTTTTGATAGCCGCGTAGTGAAGGCCGATGATGGTGGCGCGACATGGGGCCATGGCGAGGTGCGTTTGGCATGGCGCAATAGGTGTGGCTGGCATGATTTTCCATTGGCACAGAGGTGCGGCGAGCATGGTTGGCATGCTTTGGCGCGGTCGGTTGGCTGGCATGATTTGCCATTGGCACGGAGGTGCGGCGAGCATGGTTTGCATGCTTTGGCGCGGTCAGTGTGGCTGACATGATTTGCCGTTGGCACAGAGGTGCGGCGAGCATGGTTGGCATGCTTTGGCGTGGTCGGTGTGGCTGGCATGATTTGCCATTGGCACAGAGGTGCGGCGAGCATGGTTGGCATGCTTTGGCGCGGTCGGTGTGGCTGGCATGGTTTTCCATTGGCACACGTGGGAATTAGGGTTTGTCTTGTCGTAACCTTAATTTGAAAAACATACCCCGTTAATTATTTAGGGACACATTAAAGGTTTTAGTAAATGTGCCTAGTAAATGCTTGTTACTTTAAATGTTGTGACATCACTGTCTGTTAGGGTTTAGTGTTTTACGATTTTAACCTTAAGCTAAAAACCACCATCAACATTAAGTCCCCTGCTTAGCTCGGAATAGGTTCCTTGTTGCGAGGTAAGCATATGATGGTGACAGACAAGGACGGAATCGAGGTGTAAATCATTGCAGAGATGGTCAGGAGAATCCGACTAACCTTTTTGAGTCGTAAAGAGAGTTTTGTATTCCCGTGTTGGCGGCCCTGCGTAAGTTGTACTTGGAATGCAAACCATGGAGTGGTGAGATGAAAGTTAGCAGCTTGGTCTGGTCGTACATTTCCAAGGCAAAGGGGGCGCGGTCTCGGAAGGCAACGCAAGTGGACGGCTTGGCTCGAGGGGCCAAGAGGTGGCGTGGTCTTGATGAGGAAAACACGCGTGGATATTAGGGTCGCAACAGTGGAGCAGGCGGCTTGGCATAGTGTGGCCTTGGCAAGACGAGACGTACACGGACGGCTAGGCGTGATGGGGCCGCGGAAATAGATTGATGGCTTGGCCTGGCGTGACTATGAAAAGGCGCGGTTTGGTGGGGTGAGACTTGCAGAGATGGCCAGTAGCGATGAGGATGAGACATGGCATGGACGGCTAGGCGTGATGGGAATCAGTTTTTTGCTTTTTCTGACAGCTTTTAGTATGTCTACTGAGATGTGATGTGCCGGCACCAGGATACCCAGAAAAATCAACATTGCATCCTTTGCAACGTGCCCTCTTTAAGACTTTGGTAGGGTTTTTTGGATCTGCCTTTGTGAATCGTTCGTAATCTTTCCACACCTTTGATCTCAGCTTAGATTCTGCCTGGTTCTCTTGTTCTGTGGTTATAGTTGATGGATTTGAAGAACCAGCAACATCACTGTTCAAGTTAGTCCCATTATCTCCTTGAGTATTCATTTGAACTACACTAGTATGCGTGTTGTATGTTCCTGTTAACAACATAAACCAGATAGTTAAGTATATGTAAAATGAGATCATAGGAACAAAGTTATGTACTAGAACATAAATTCAATTGGTTTTATGCATTAATCAAATACATGCAAATCATTATTGCAATCATTATTGAAAAAACCACAAAATTCCAATGCCAAGTAACTAAATGTGTTGACAGCGACTTTGTAAAGCTTAGAGTGGGAAGAAATCAAGAAACAAGGGATTTATCACTTGACCATGACCGCACACTAGATTAGCGTTTAATGAGAACACCTTGAAACTAAAATCGATGCATGCACACACTAGAGCCATGACTACTTGAAGCTTGATGAGCTTGGTTGCACCTGATTTGCGAAATATCAAATTCACTGGAGGTTATATTTCTTTCTTTGTTGTTCCTTGGGAAAAAGAAATAAAAAAAAAATGGTTGTTCAACCGAGTCTTGTTAGGTCGAGTTGGAACCATGACACATTGACTCATGGATGCCTCCGCCACTGGACTATAGAAACATAAACCACAAATAATTTTCAAGCACGGCACGTCCAATTTAATGGCCCATTCGACACCCTTGTAGATTAGGTCAAGGTAAAGAAACATAAGAGTACTCTTCTTTAACCGGGGGGCTTTATATATATTTCTTTCTTGGCAACCAATTAAAGTTTCACACGAAAGAATAAATCTCTAGAAAAAAAAAGAATAATCAAGGTCTTTAGATATTGTAGGCGCCGTAAAACCTTTGCTACGCAGATCAGACGAAGATGGCATTAAGGATTGCTGTTGAACACATGACGAGGAGGATCTTAATTTCAAACAGTTCAAAGAAATCATTGGGAAAAGCACAGAACTTCTTTTCCTCCAAGAGTAACGAATTCCAGAGAACCGGCAATCTCCATCAAGATCATATTTCTAAGCAATTGGATGAACTCCGGGGTGATGTACGCAATATATATTCACGTTTAAATACGTTTAGTATAATTGTTTATGCCAATTTATTGTTAATAACTTTGCGTATTTAGTGCACCTGGTCGATCATCCGTTCTGTCAACTGTCAAGAGTGGGAGGACAAAGACGAGAGATAAAATTGGACGACGCTAATTCTTTTTTATGCTCGACTGGTCATATAACCTAGACTGTTTAGCTTTGAAGCTAGTCGCTTTTTCATATATGTCTATCAATATATATTCCTTTGATATTAGGTAGATGATTCAACTTAAAATCCTTTATTTTGTTTAAGTTCAATTGTATTTCTTATATTTAGGTGATTTTTGATCGATCGTTATATTTAGGTGATGTTTATTTATAAGCATATAATTGTTACTCATTATGGATAGACATGTCTGTGATTATATATCATCAACAAAGGAAAAACAATTGCAATCTTAGGGAGAGCAATGCCGGCGCTGCTACCTTAGCTAGATTGTTCCTGTTGACTGTAATAAGTGGCTAACAACAACAACAACAAAGGTGATATTAATTAATATTGCTGATGTAGACATGGTATTATGTAATTCAATGAGTACGGGTTGACATTCATGGGAAGTCGCTCTTATGCGGTTTAAGACTGTATATAAGTGTTGACATCATCAACTTTTTTTGTTTTCAACCGAGCCAGCGCACCAGGCTGAGTTGGCACTAGGACACATAAATGTCAAGAGAGGGAGGTGTTCGCTGGCTCTGTGAAGCCAGCCTGACGCGGTGACCTCCGCTTTAGTGGAGGCACAGCCCCAGCCTACGCTAGGATCATACGACCAACTACCAACTTGGAACGGGCGAGTCGATATATTGTGCGCGCTAGAGCCTACCCAGTGAATACAACACAGTGTCCAACCGTATTATTAATGTCCCCGCTTGGGTCACAAGGTCACACTACCTAGCTCGATGTTCAATTTTCGTTTTACAGGGTCCAAATACTAATGTAGTTCATGAGTTTTGCACGATGTACTAATTTTCTTTCGTATGCAAAGAATAATTGGTTATTGATCATTCGTATGCAAAGAATAATTGGTTATTGATGGTCAGTCGACAGGGAAACCAACAGAGTGGATAATTTAATCCAGTAACTGTTAATAGAATTGTGATTCCAATGGTCATTAGAACCATTTTGACTTGTCAAAAAAAAAATGGTCATTAGAAACATCAAAAATAGAGAACATTACAGTAAAACTATTGTTTTGCAGTGAAACATCACAGATTCACATGGTCCTGCTTGATATTAAAATCTTTGAAGATATCT
Organism: Papaver armeniacum; assembly: GCA_023531295.1. NCBI lineage: Eukaryota > Viridiplantae > Streptophyta > Magnoliopsida > Ranunculales > Papaveraceae > Papaver > Papaver armeniacum. The sequence continues at coordinate 467,481 of JAJJWW010006055.1, read as the reverse complement.
TTAGTTGAACTCCAAAGACTAATATTTTGTTTCACTGTCGTAATTATCTCATCCTGCCGTGTTAATAAAATTGATTTTGTTCAATGTTTGTAACGTTTGTTCTTCTATCTATTTTTTATTTTTTTACCTTCCTATAAAGATAAATCTAATCGATGTGTGAAAAATGATCGGTAAGCTTGTACCATGTAATGCACAAATACTTGACATTGTCACGTTGACATTGGAGGTTGAGAGTTCTTATACCATTGACAATGTCAAGGAAAAATTCAAGACGAGGGGATTTCACCTGATCAGAGGAGATTAATTTTTCCTGGAAAGTAGTTGGAAGATGGAATGACCCTTGTAGAGCAAGTTGGATGTAAAATTGATTTTCATGATTGTTCCCTAACGGTTGGCACTCTGTCAATTTGCACTAGCTTTATCTATGTACAGAAAAAGTGATACATATTCCACTGATTTTGAAGCTCACAATGGCAACTTAAGCTACAGTACATTTTTTTAAGGTTTATGAATGGAATTGGGTTTGCAATAGGTAATAGTTCGATAGTTCTCCACTTCTTTGTACATAGTCTGACATAGGATGCGTGCGGGTCATCCAGCTAATATAAGCAGCTCTTTGGTGCAGGAACCATCAATGAAGGCAGTATGATATTTGTATTCGTTCATTATTGTGGATTAAACATGGATCAATCAAGTTCATCATGGAATGGTCGATACCAAATTATTAACCATGATGAAGAATCGGAAAATGCACCTGCTATTTACAAAGGAATTTGTGGAGACCAAAATCCTAATAAGGAACTGATTGTTATTAGAAAGGACGAATAGCATTCATTGTATTGAAATCAAATTTTGCAAATTTCTAAGGTTTGCACATTCTGTATAAATAAATTAAACTAACTTGAAAACGATTAGTCTGTAAAAAGCTTCTCACACCCGTCCATCAAAGCTTTCCGCCCTCGATCACCTAACGTACGGCACGCATCCACCTGAAGGACTTCCAAACTTTTGCAATTCCGACGGATAGCTTCCCATCCTTCTGGCTTTATTACCTCCACGAAATTTGATAGGTACAGTCCCCTTAATGAAGGGCAACCTTTTAAAATCATCAAAACTGCTTCAGTATTCATAGTCATAGATCCTTCTCCAACCTTGGACAATTCATTGCGTGTTGAGAGTTTTAGATATTTGAGCCCACCACCACTAACAATTGCTTTAATCCCCTCTAGTGTAAGTTTGATCCCATATGCTTGAAGACAGGTTAAGGTCTGTGGACACCCTAGAAACCCAATACCTGTTATATTGCTGCAGAAATTTATATCAAGTGTATCCAGTTCGCAGCAGTTCCTTAAAAGAAAACTTATTCCTGAATCAGTAATCGAGTGGCACCATGAGAGATTAACCGTCTCTAAGGATGCACAACATTTTGCCAGGGCCTCTAAGCCTTCATCATTAATATGACACTCTTTCAAACTTACATCTACCAAACGAGGGAACCAAGAAAATATTGAAGACAATTCGATATTTGAATACTTGGAGCAAAAATCTAACTCCAGAATTTGAACTTTGGATCCAAAGAATTGTGAGTTGGATGCAACTGTTAATTTAGGGCGAGCTGTTAGAGACAAATTTTGGAGGTCTTGAAATCGATTCAACAACTTACCAAGAACTATGGGAAAGCTTTTATCAAGACTAGGTTTCAGACGATTCGTAAGATGAGTACACCTTAAGGATCGACAATTTTTGTTCTGAATATGAAGAAATTGATGACAAGTTAAACCAAACGAATTACGATCATATATAGTTGTCAGGGGATAATATATTTTCGAGGCACTTAAATATATGACTTAGACAGTCGTCGGGGAGGTTTGTGATTAAAGATGAGATTCTACGGATTTTACACGGATGATAATCATCACCTAACCCTTGGTTGTACTTGTCCGTGGATGAGGCACTCATCATTAAGCAAATGCGAAAATTCTTTCTGATGACAACACTGATGCGAAACAAAATCCGGACTTGCTAATGTTTCAATTCGAAACCGATTCAAATTATAACGATTAACGAAGGATGCCCAAAAAATATTAAAATACAGTAATAGTAATACCTTTGGCTCCTTCTCCCGCAATGGGTTGATATACATAAAACAAAAAGAGGAGTTATAAAGCTTAGGAAAACTGATTTCTTTTTAGGGTTTATTATTTTTTGGAGAAGATTATTTAAATACGCTCACTTTTTCTTCCTCTGCAAAAAAATACCCTCGAGGGTCAGTTACACTAGAAACATGAAAGTGCCATCAAAGCTGGCCAACGCCAACTTATCACATAAATATTGTATGTAAACAAAGAAAAGCCCTTATTACTTACAGAGGCATGCACGGGCCATTTATGGCAATTAATATCTTCCATAAAATCAAAGAAAATAAATAAGAAATTCGCTTAAATATAAATAGAGAGTTTGACCTTTGGAACCCAAAAAGGTAAGCAATCTTCCATTACCAAAATCTTGGTGAAAAATCAAATACTAACTTTAGCATGGTTGCGGATACTGGTTTGATTTTTTCAGTAGAGAAAGTTGGAAAAAACTAATTACCATGTTTGTTTAGTAACCTCTTACTTACACATAAACACATATATATGCACGTTCAATATGCATGGTTGGCACTCGGAAAATGGCATCAGCTGTATCCATTTCTTAAAGTGATCCAAAGTTAAACATGAGTGTGACAGATAAACCCTGATGAAGAGTTGGAAAATACACGTGCACTTTACAAAGGAATTGTAGAGACTAAATCCTGATAAGGAAAATGTTATGAAGGACAAATAGCATTATTGAAATTAATTTTGCAGTGTGTTGCATAGCAAACTTCTATTTTGCAGATTCTGCATAATTAAATTAATTCGAAAACGAACTACGGTAATTCACTTTGCCATTCTTTGAATTTGCATATATGACTTGATAGTTTCATCATAAATATCACTAGGTGTCAGACCTAATTTTTGGATATTGCTTAATATACCAATAACGATGCCACCACCATAAGGATTCTTGATTGTCGTTCTGGATTACGATCATCTTTTTTTTTTGTTTTTTTTTTTTTTAAAAAAAAAATTGGAATTAGATCATATGTTTTATTAGCCTTTTCTTTTTGTTTTAACTTTCGACTAGCACGTGACAAGGAATTCAAACACAATTGGGACGCTAAAATGCGTATGCTAAATGACAAAGCCGCACGCTACATTGCTGAATGAAGATGCATTCGTTTTCCTTTCCACCCACGAAGATATCTTCCATGCGTTCGTGTCTTTTGTTGTTGGTTGTCTACTTGAATGATTTCCAAGGGATGACAAAGGAGATGACAAAGGTCACAAAAACACATGTATTTTAGCTCAACATCTCGAAGTTATTTACATATACTCAAGAAAACTAGAAAAATAACAATTGATTAAACAGTAGAAGACATGGAATTAGTGGAGCTGCTTCGGCTATGCCATCATCAACAAATAATCTATGTTTTATTAGCTAGCCTTTTCAAACATTAGAAGACTTGGAATTGGGACGCTAAAATGCGTATGCTAAATGAGAAAGCCGGCTACATTGCTGAATGATGGTGCATTCGCTTTCCTTTCCACCCACAAAGATATCTTCGTGTCTTTTGTTGTTGCTTGTCTACTTGAATGATTTCCAAGGGATGCTTAGACGTCGGAGGATTCTTAGAGTTCTGATGAACTGGGCCAACAGCAGCAGTGGTGGTAGTAGTACTGAAGTCAACAATACGTTTGTCGAGCCAAGAGAAGATGTCAGAAAAGACAATCTCAATGTTGTTGTCGGGCTCTCCAGATGTGAGAGCATGCCACATTCCTGGGTATAACTTAAAAAGTCTTGTCTTTACTACCTGCTTGCACGTACAATGCTTTACTCACTTCTGGATCTGTTACTATGTCTGCTTCTCCGTGCAGCACAAAGAATGGTAATGTTACCTCATTTAAGGTGTCTTCAAGGCTCATGCTGGTCCTGAGCATCTCTAGAGCTGTTTTAAGCCTAGGTTTGTCTTGATATATCAGTTTGTTGTTCCTCACCTCTTCGCGTTTAATTGGGTCTTTGAATGCAGAATCAATAACATTTTTCGTGGGGACAATTTTCCATTTAGGTATGATATCTTCTATTCTTGTCAACATGTTAACCACCATTGGATGTGGTTTCAGCTTCTCTGATATCTTACACATGGGTGCGACGAGAACAGCACCGTTCCAGTAAGTCGGGTCTTTTTTTATGGATGAGTAGTGCGACTGCTCCTCCCATCGATTCTCCATATAACAATCTTGCTTTGTTCTTGTACTCTTCCTGATGACACACTGATTTGAAGAAGTTGCTGCAATCAGTTACAATGTCGGTGAACTTTTCAATATAGCACCGGGCTCCTCTTGACCGTCCATGTCCTTGGTAATCAATACCTATCACCCCATATCCTGCAGATGCTAGCCTTGTCCCACAATCTTTCATGGAAGCACTGCATTCCATGCCATAACCATGGCAAAGAAAAACAAGGGCCTTTGGAGAAGAAAAAGGCAACCACCTGCAAGTAAAGAGCTCAACTCCTCTTGAATTCCTTATGTACTCCTCTCGGTACTCTATGTCCATCTTTGTATCAACTCTAAGCAACGTGAAATCTCTCGTCAACTAAAAATAATTGAAGTACTAAAGCTAAAAGCCTAAAATAATAACTTTGGTTTGTTTTCTTCCGCAAGGCGTTCAACGAGTTTTTTTTTTTTGGTAGGCTAAAGCCGGTGGGATGCAGATATTTAAAGGGAGTCCAAGGAGTTCTTAATTTAGAATGGGTTTTTCTTTTTTAGGGTATTTACTAGGTGTAAGAGGTGGGATACATATTTTATCAAAGGAGTCCAAGGAGTTCTAAATAGAATGGGTTTCTGTTGTAGGGTATTTACTAGCTGTCGAATGTTATTTCATGACCCAGATTAGTTAAGGGATTCTTTAACTTGGAAAGACAAACTGAGCCTAGGCGAGAGGCTTCGGATGTATGAGCGAGTGCAGTTAAACATGTTTTTTTTCACGTGTCATTGTGCTGTTAAGATGAGAACAAGGAATTCGAGCATGAGACGCTTGTATCTTTGTTTATTCCTATTGCCGTGAATTTGGATGAAAAATAAATGCGCACGGAAAAATTGAAACTTGCAAGAAGTTTTAGGGTTCAAATTGCTAGCTAACTCACAAAGGAACATTCCTACTACAGACGGAAAAAAATATAAAAAATAAAAAAATAAAGAAATCCTGTTACAGAACTTTGCAACTCAATTATGGTGGGTTTGTTTGCAGAAATCACCGTTTCCAGGAATTTATAATCCCATGGGATTACAAATTCTGGGAATCATGTAAATTCCTTGTGTGTTTGGTAACTCAATATAAATTCCTAGGATTTATAAAGTTTTCTTGTATTAAAGTCTTTGTACCGTTTGGCATTACACTCAAATCATAAAAATTGCATATATATGATTTAGAGTTAAAAAAGTGGGTCCATAAATCCTTTGATAAGTTTCCGGAAATCTTAGGGAGGGGTCGGACTCCATATGGGGATTTTTGGAAAACCTCAATCCCCAGGAAACGTGATTCCAAGGATTCGGCAACCAAACATACTGAGAGGAAACGTAATTCTACCAAATCCCCTAGACCCATGAATTCCACCTTTAAAATTCTACATCCAAACCCACCATTAGTATACTTAAAATGACAGCCGAAATCAAAGACATGGTAGTATGTACCGTAATCTACCAAGTATATAGACTCCCCTTGGAAGTAGCTTATACAGATTAATTAAAAACTGTATGTATGGATTGACATACAACATTTGCTAAGCAGATCGGACTTAAAGATGGCATGTAATGCTGCTGCACGCATGACTAGGAGTTACTTAATGTCAAGCAGTTCAAAGAAATCAATCATTGGGAAAAGCATGAAAATTTTTTTCCCCTAGGCCGCCGATTTCCCTTCCTCAACGACTGATGTTTTCTTTTATCAGAAGAGAAATTTTATTAGATGTAAGAATATATAGGGGAGTTATAATCTACCAGAGGTAGAGAAAAGAAAACAAAAAAATAGTAAATTATTCAAAGAGTGCACCCCAGTTGTTATGAACTGAACTTGCAAAGTTCAAGTGTATATACCCTCTTCCCAGCAGCACTAGCCCAAGATAAGATCGAAGATTTCACCTCATTTCCTAAATCAAGATCAGTCTTGAAATTGTAGTTCTTCTCAAAAGTTCTACAATTTCTTTCTTTCCATAAAGTAGAGACCACAGCTGCAGGGAAGAGATTCCAAATATAGTTACCAGAGTCTGAGAAATGTTTATGATGCCAACTCTCTGCTAACATTCTCATATTCAATGGCAAGACCCAAGACCAACATGTACTCGGCAAGACTAAAGACCAAACCTTATAACATACTTTACAGTGTAAGAAAAGATGATCTTGAGTTTCTTTATCATTTCCACATAGAATGCAAGAGTTGTAGATCATTGTAAAGACCCTCAAGCTCGTCAACGCTATTAGACTAGTCAAGAGACGTTTTAGCCGATAATAACTCGTTTAGTTTAACATGAACGTTAATTAAGAGAAATTAATCTAACAACGATTTAGATACGAAACTAGTATCTTTCGATAGATCTCGAAAAGTTATGCGGAATGGACTACTCGAGCGTGTCATTCGGATATCGGACAAAGAAGATATCATCAAATTTGTATGAAAGGCAAATTAGTCATTTAATTGATGGACCTTGACAGTCCTTATCCATAACGTGGAAGCCTCGGTAAAATCTGGTCGCCCCTATCTTCACCCACCGAGAAGATAAATTTGTATTCTTCTTTATTCTTTCTTATTATCTTTCTCTTTCTTCTTCTCCGTTCTTCTTCTCTGTTCTTCCCTTGTTCTTCTTCTTCTGCTCTTATGCGAGTGATTAGGAGGTTGTTGATGGTGGTTTTTAGACAAGGGGTAAAATCGTAAAACCCCATGACGTAGTGTTACCCGCAACACATTAACTAAGAGCATTTAACTCGGTGTAAATAATTAATAGGGGTATTTTTTCAAAATACCCAGTTAGGTTTTCAACCTGGTAACCCTAATTCCAAAACCAAGCCGCGCATCTGCGCACCATGGCAACAATGCCAAACCAAGCGCATATCTGCGCACCATGGCAACAATGCCAAACCAAGCCGCATCTTGCTCACCATGGCAACAATGCCAAACCAAGCCGCACCTGCGCGCACCATGGCAATAATGCCAAACCAAGCCGCATATCATGCGCACCATGGCAACAATGCCAAACCAAGCGCGCTGACATCAAGCGCACCATGGCAATAATGCCAAACCAAGCCGCGATATCACAGACCATGGCAACAATGCCAAACCAAGCGCATACAGCGCACCATGGCAACAATGCCAAACCAAGACGCATGCTGCGCACCATGGCAACAATGCCAAACCAAGCCGCATGCTGCGCACCATGGCAACCATGCCAAACCAAGCCGCACTGCGCACCATGGCAACCATGCAAAACCAAGCCGCACTTTCGGTATCACCATGGCAACCACGCCAAACCAAGCCGCACTCTTCGCACCATGGCAACAATGCCAAACCAAGCCGCACTCTGCGCACCATGGCAACCATGCCAAACTAAGCCCCTATGCCATTGGCACATGCCAAATATAGCGCCCTAGGCTTGCAAAACGTGCAACTAGGTCAACATGGCCGTACGTGCCAATGGCACATGCCAATATGCTCGCTAGCGGCCTTTTTCTACCAAAGCCACGGCCCTAACGGCCTCGCATGCTATTGGCACATGCCAACATGCTCGCTAGCGGCCTTTTTCTATCAAAATCACGGCCCTAACGGCCACGCATGCCATTGGCACATGCCAACATGCTCGCTAGCGCATACTGCGCACCATGGCAACAATGCCAAACCAAGCCGCATACTGCGCACCATGGCAACAATGCCAAACCAAGCCGTGATATCTTGCTCACCATGGCAACAATGCCAAACTAAGCCGCATATCGCGTACCATGGCAACAATGCCAAACCAAGCCGCATCTTCGCGCACCATGGCAACAATGCCAAACCAAGCCGCACACTGACTGCGCACCATGGCAACAATGCCAAACCAAGCCGCATATCATTTTTTTCCCATGGCAACAATGCCAAACCAAGCCGCACTCGCGCACCATGGAAACAATGCCAAACCAAGCCGATCTTTGCGCAACATGGCAACAATGCCAAACCAAGACGCATGCTGCGCACCATGGCAACAATGCCAAACCAAGCGCATCTTTGCACCACACCATGGCAACCAAGCCAAACCAAGCCGCACTCTGCGCACCATGGCAACCATGCAAAACCAAGCCGCACACTGCGCACCATGGCAACAACGCCAAAACCTAGCCGCACACTGCGCACCATGGCAACAATGCCAAACCAAGCCGCACACTGTGCACCATGGCAACCATGCCAAACTAAGTCGCTATGCCATTGGCACATGCCAAATATAGCGCCCTAGGCTTGTAAAACGTGCAACTAGGTCAACATGGTCGTACGTGCCAATGGCACATGCCAATATGCTCGCTAGCGGCCTTTTTCTACCAAAGCCACGGCCCTAACGGCCCACATGCTATTGGCACATGCCAACATGCTCGCTGCGGCCTTTTCTATCAAAATCACGGCCCTAACGGCCACGCATGCCATTGGCACATGCCAACATGCTCGCTAGCTAGTTTCCCTAGCAAAATCACGGCCCTAACGGCCACGTGCATGCCATTGGCACATGCCAACATGCTCGCTAGCTAGTTTCCCTAGCAAAATCACAGCCCTAACGGCGACGCATGACATTGGCACATGCCAACATGCTCGCTAGCTAGTTTCCCTAGCAAAATCACGGCCCTAACGACCACGCATGCCATTGGCACATGCCAACATGCTCGCTATCTAGTTTCCCTATCAAGGTCACGGCCTAACGGCCACGCATGCCATTGGCACATGCCAACATGCTCGCTAGCTAGTTTCCCTAGCAAAATCACGGCCCTAACGGCCACGCATGCCATTGGCACATGCCAACATGCTCGCTAGCTAGTTTCCCTATCAAGGTCACGGCCCTAACGGCCACGCATGCCATTGGCACATGCCAACATGCTCGCTAGCTAGTTTCCCTAGCAAAATCACGGCCCTAACGGCCACGCATGCCATTGGCACATGCCAACATGCTCGCTAGCTAGTTTCCCCATCAAGGTCACGGCCCTAAAAGCCATGCATGCCATTGGCACATGCCAACATGCTCGCTAGCTAGTTTCCCTAGTAAAATCACGGCCTAACGACCACGTATGCCATTGGCACATGCCAACATGCTCGCTAGCTAGTTTCCCTATCAAGGTCACGGCCCTAATGGCCACGCATGCCATTGGCACATGCCAAACACACACACTGGTAGCCTAACTTGCAAACCGTGCAACCTACCACCAAGGCATTCCGCACATGCCATTTGCACATGCCAAACACACACGCCGGTAGCCTAACTTGCAAACCGTGCAACCTACCACCAAGGCATTCCGCACATGCCATTGGCACATGCCAAAGACACACGTCGGTAGCCTAACTTGCAAACCGTGCAACCTACCACCAAGGCATTCCGCACATGCCAAACACACACGCCGGTAGCCTAACTTGCAAACCGTGCAAACTACCACCAAGGCATTCCGCACATGCCATTGGCACATGCCACACGCGCCACTAGCAATGCGCCACTTGCACTCAAGATGCAACCAACACTCGAGACATCAACACAAGCTGGGATGCTTCTTTAGGTTTTGGTTTGGCGGTCACGACATGCAACAGCGTACACTTACTCACATTAAGAAAGTGTGAAAAGGAATAAAGCGGTCAAATAAAAGAGGAAATAAAGGTGAAAAACGTTTTCACCCATTAAACCATGCGGTTACCACCTCCTCCCATTATTTCACCCTTTTACTCTCTTCCTTCATGAGGCCAGGGTGCGTTTCAATCTCGACTTGTATAAATAGGTCTTACCTATTTCACCGTGAGAACAAGTCCCTGGTCGGGACAAATATACTACACTTACACTCTCGGAAAGGCAACTTTGCAAGCTCTCCCAAAAAGCTTTCATCTCTTGCAAGCTTCCTAAGCTTTCACTTTGATACAAGTCGAGATACTACTCTCCTCAACACTTTTCTTTGCTTCCCTCCCAAATCAACCCTTCTCCTCCACTTTGTGACCGAAGCAAGTCCTGAACGGCCATTTCTTGGTTTAGGCCGGACTTGTGCAGATTGATCTCTCGAATCTATAAAGTGCTCACGTGCGACATTTGTTTAGGGTTTGAATCAGTTTCTCACTCACCTACCGAATTTACCGAAATCGGCGAAACGATTTTACCCATAAACAATTGGCGACCACAGCGGAGGATTGATCTATCGGCTACAATGTCGACGTCGATCTCATTCTTCGACCCGGATGTCAAGATGGTAGGGAAGGCGACTCGATCCGACTAAACTACCGAGACGACCCTTACCGATTTAAAAACTACACGAGAAAACCTGGGACTCGTTGAAGATGCCACCAGCGATTGGGGACTTGCGACTCGGTCAACTCAACTACTGGGACGACCGGTTACTAGTTATAAAAACTACACAAGAAACGGGGACTTGCAAGATGCTACCACTCGATCCGACTCAACTACCGTGACGATCCGGTTACCAGATTGCAAAACTACGAAAAGCGGGGACTCGCCAAGATGTTGTCAACGATTGGGGACTTCTTGACGATCTTGCTACCCAAAGAAGCCGCCTTTTACATGGAGAGGGCGTGTTCACAAAAACCTATGAAGTGAGTAAATTTAGACTGCGCAAGACATACGATGCGTTTTTAGGCTCTTAGTAAAACCGTCATACTACTGAGTATTGTGCCTATGGCTAGCGCACACTTTCATAAAAGCAATATTCCTTTCCCAAAACATAATCAGAGTCATTTTATCAAAACCATTCATCCCAAAAATAATCCAATATCCTCAAAAGCTAACATTTATCTATCAACCCAAGAAATCCAGGAAGACAAAAACCATAAACCAGGCGCTTTGTTTGCCTTTCAAAAAAAAAAAGCCACCTACCCGTACGTGCCTAGTTTGCACAAAAATAATTACCTGTCACTATTGGAAGATGTTACTACAAAGTGACATTCAAGAATTATTTATGATGAAGTATTTCCACAAGTTTATGAAAGGCATACCTATGGCTATGGTTTGCACCCGAGACAAGAAAACAATAAAACAAATTGAAAGAGAAACGCTGGAGTACATAGGCGGAATATGCTCGCCCACTTTATCACTACCGCTACCGCTAACACCATGACGTGATAACAAACATACGAGGTAAAAAGGGAGCCAACCCATTTCATGAGCATAACACTTTTTGGAATTTGAATAAGGAAAGGATTTCTGTTTGAGCTACGTATGGGAAGAGGCAACTGGGCCCACAAGAAAAAGTCCAAGCCAGCGCCCATTCTAAGACGATCCAGCGCCTACCAGACGCGCATGCCAGAAGCTCCTAACAGTTTGCGCAGTACCACACTCTGTGCTAACAGTTTGCATCCTTCCAGCGCTAACATCTTGCGCCCTTCCAGCACCATCCTCTCCCTTGAAAGCAGCGCCATGACTCCCGACTTCGTGATCACAACCATGTCATTTCGCATGATACACTTACGATCACTAGAACCCCAGAGCCGTTTCCGCCACCCCCAACGGTTCTTCAAGCATGGAAGCTCCAACCGTCACCCCGAGACGCTACTCCACCATCGGGGCAAGATAATCTTGGAAGATCCGGAAGAAGCCGACCTCCTTTTAGCACTGTGATTTGATGAAAATACAAAGATACTTGACAGGACGTGCGTTTATAGATGAAGAGGCTCGTGTTGCTCTTAAACGCCCGATGAGAAGGGATAAGCAATCCAACTTCGTCACACGTAAAGATCGGGGAAAGACTTCTCCAAAATCGAAAGCAAAGGAAACCAACAACTCTCCTGAGTTCACGGATACCCTTCTTCCGTCAGGACCCGCACGACGGGAACTTCTCCAACAAAGTTGTACAGTCTATGATGAAACAGTTGTGTGAGATTCTATGTTTCTCCAAGGCTTAGCGTCAAGACATATTTGCACCCCTCAACTGCACTACATCAGGAAAGCGGCGTTTCCATCCGAGGAAGCCGTTCCCAAACCCCAACCTCTCATAGGAAGCACGATAGATAGATGGAACCAGGACTCTAACCTCTGCTCTCTTGAGGGATGTCGAGTTTGACAGACCGTGACGCGGTCTCCGACTTAAAAATGGTAACCGTCAAGGCTCACGAGAGTTGCAAGACGTTGTTTCAACGTTCTCTCCGTAGTAGCTCCGCATCAACGTTCTCTCCGTAAGTAGCTACACATCAACGTTCTCTCCAAGTAGCTACACATCAACGTTCTCCGGCCGCCGCATCAACGTTAAACTTCAACGCCACTCCTTCCCCGCAAAGGGTCATGCCGCCACACTCCCCCGGCCCAGAGCTCCACCGCAGTAGCAATTACTATAAGGATGGAAACACGTAAACCATACTTAAGGACGGAAGATATACATGGGATCCCTTCACTGTCAAAGCTACGAAGAACAGTCCACCAAAAATCCGTACCCACAACAAGGTCCTCTACTCTTCAAGGGTGCAGCGCAAGAACATCATCACCTCTCTGTATAGAAGACGCCTTCAACACTTTACGAGGCTGCGGAGGATCCCGAGCACGCACTATCCGAATATGTCATCATGTAATTTCTGAGCATCCTAGTGTCACATCCGAGGAAGAGTACGATAGGCTTATATCAAATCCCGTGGAGGGGGATTCAAGGCGATATAATGAATGTAGGTCATGCATGGAGACTACAGCGCAAGATGCTTTCACTCCCCTCAACCAAAGTTATTCTCGATTTCAACATCATCACTATCGAGGTTTTACGAGCCACTGGAATTTCTCAACATGAATCCGTAGATGTGCACCTAAAACTCCAAAAGCACGCTGCATAAGGTTACATTCACGTGTTCATACATTCCATCATATCAAACCGAAGTATGACCGGGGACTTCTCGTTGCATCCCATTTCGTAAGATAGATCCCTAAATCGGCGTCCTCCAAGTCTGCAGCGTCAACAAGGACGGATTCGAAGGAAGGGGAACGACTAGGTCATCATCCGCCGATAACACCGACGCATGCTCCAACAGGATATCTACTGCACAAAAGGGAAATTTCCATTTATACAACAAGCGGCGGTAAAGTGTAATGACATCACCAAAGAAGAAAACATACCGAGAGAAATTCAACAAGAAGAACCTTTCTCAAACGAGGGAGATGATACTGATTGCGTTGGGTTTGAATACGAGAACCTTTAAAAAGGAAAGGAAGCAATGAGGGACATAACGCTACCAGATTTTTTGCCATGAACGATGATCTAATGGAAGTCGCACGTGAAGGAAAGCAAAATAAGGAAACTTTGTCAATCTTCAAGAAACGTCTACTCCCTCTTTATTTACATAAGTCACGCCTGCAAGCACGGGCTTCCAAGTTATACCGGCCCCACCAATTGCGCCGAACTGCAAGCACACACGGCTTCTACACTTTGCGCCGGTCCCACCAGCTAGCACACTCAGTTTCCCAACTCACGCCAGCTTCCCAACGTCGCCCAAGCTGCACCGGCCCCACCAATTGCGCCGACCTGCAAGCACACACGGCTTCTACACTTTGCGCCGGTCCCACCAGCTAGCACACTCAGTTTCCCAACTCACGCCAGCTTCCCAACGTCGCCCAAGCTGCACCGGGCCCACCAATTGTGCCAGCCTCCCGATTTGTGCAAAACTACCAGAGGCAAGGATTCCAAATCCTATTTATAAAAGGTCAGACAAGCCTCCTTCAATGTTCCTTACGTTTTTTTTGTTAATAGTTTGTCACCATCTTATGCTTACCTCTCAACAAAGCCCCCTGTTCGAAGCTGCTGCGGGGGACTTAATGTTGATGGTGGTTTTTAGACAAGGGGTAAAATCGTAAAACCCCATGACCTAGTGTTACCCGCAACACATTAACTAAGAGCATTTAACTCGTGTAAATAATTAATAGGGGTATTTTTCAAAATACCAGTTAGGGTTTTCAACACGTAACCCTAATTCCAAAACCAAGCCGCATCTCGCGCACCATGGCAACCATGCCAAACCAAGCCGCATACATCGCACCATGGCAACAATGCCAAACCAAGCCGCATACTACGCACCATGGCAACAATGCCAAACCAAGCCGCACCCTCGCGCGCCATGGCAACAATGCCAAACCAAGCCGCACCACAGCATCATGGCAATAATGCCAAACCAAGCGCATATCTGCAGCGACCATGGAAACAATGCCAAACCAAGCCGCATCATCGCGCACCATGGCAACAATGCCAAACCAAGCCGCATCCTGCGCACCATGGCAATAATGCCAAACCAAGCGCACCTCGCGCGCACCATGGCAACAATGCTAAAACCAAGCGCATATCTCACAGCAACATGGCAAAAAGATTGCCAAAACCAAGCCGCATGTCGCACCATGGCAACAATGCCAAACCAAGCCGCATATTGCGCACCATGGCAACCATGCCAAACCAAGCCGCATACTGCGCACCATGGCAACCATGCCAAACCAAGCCGCACTCTGCGCACCATGGAAACCACGCCAAACCAAGCCGCACTCTGCGCACCATGGCAACAATGCCAAACCAAGCCGCACTCTGCGCACCATGGCAACCATGCCAAACTAAGCCGCTATGCCATTGGCACATGCCAAATATAGCGCCCTAGGCTTGCAAAATGTGCAACTAGGTCAACATGGCCGTACGTGCCAATGGCACATGCCAATATGCTCGCTAGCGGCCTTTTTCTACCAAAGCCACGGCCCTAACGGCCCCGCATGCTATTGGCACATGCCAACATGCTCGCTAGCTAGTTTCCCTAGCAAAATCACGGCCCTAACGGCCACGCATGCCATTGGCACATGCCAACATGCTCGCTAGCTAGTTTCCTAGCAAAATCACGGCCCTAACGGCGACGCATGCCATTGGCACATGCCAACATGCTCGTTAGCTAGTTTCCTAGCAAAATCACGCCCTAACGGCCACGCATGCCATTGGCACATGCCAACATGCTCGCTATCTAGTTTCCCTATCAAGGTCACGCCCTAACGGCCCCGCATGCCATTGGCACATGCCAACATGCTCGCTAGCTAGTTTCCCTAGCAAAATCACGGCCCTAACGGCCACGCATGCCATTGGCACATGCCAACATGCTCGCTAGCTAGTTTCCCTATCAAGGTCACAGCCCTAACGGCCACGCATGCCATTGGCACATGCCAACATGCTCGCTAGCTAGTTTCCCTAGCAAAATCACGGCCCTAACGGCCACGCATGCCATTGGCACATGCCAACATGCTCGCTAGCTAGTTTCCCCATCAAGGTCATGGCCCTAAAAGCCATGCATGCCATTGGCACATGCCAACATGCTCGCTAGCTAGTTTCCCTAGCAAAATCACGCCCTAACGACCACGCATGCCATTGGCACATGCCAACATGCTCGCTAGCTAGTTTCCTATCAAGGTCACGACCCTAATGGCCACGCATGCCATTGGCACATGCCAAACACACACCTTTGGTAGCTAATTTTGCAAACCGTGCAAACTACCACCAAGGCATTCCGCACATGCCATTGGCACATGCCACACGCGCCACTAGCGGCGCCACTTGCACTCAAGATGCAACCAACACTCGAGACATCAACACAAGCTGGGGATGCTTCTTTAGGGTTTTGGTTTGGCGGTCCCAAACATGCAGCGTACACTACGCTCACATTAAGAAAGCGTGATAAGGAATAAAGCGGTCAAATAAAAGAGGAAATAAAGGTGAAAACGTTTTCACCTATTAAACCATGCGGTTACCACCTCCTCCCATTATTTCACCCTTTACTCTCTTCCTTCATGAGGCCAGTGTACGTTTCAATCTCGACTTGTATAAATAGGTCTTACCTATTTCCACCAGAGAACAAGTCTCGGTCAGGAGAAATATACTACACTTACACTCTCAGAAAGGCAACTTTGCAAGCTCTCCCAAAAAGCTTTCATCTCTTGCAAGCTTCCTAAGCTTTCACTTTCTGATACAAGTCGATATACTACTCTCCTCAACACCTTTCTTTGGTTCCCTCCCCAAATCAACCCTTCTCCTCCACTTTGTGACCGAAGCAAGTCTGGAACGCCATTTCTTGGTTTAGGTAGGACTTGTACAGATTGATCTCTCGAATTTATAAAGTGCTCACGTGCAAGACATTTGTTTAGGGTTTGAATCGAGTTTCTCACTCACCTACCGGAATTTACTCGAAATCGGGTAAAACGATTTTACCCATAAACAGAGGTGTAGAAGATCATGGAGTTACTGTAGTGATGGTTTTGTGTTTGTTGTTGATTTAGACTCGAGGATGAAGTGAATTAGGAATTAGGGTTCCTTTGTAAATCGAAGAAATCGATGATGGCGATGAAGAGTTTGATTGTGGTCGTGTTTCTAATAGGAGGAGTAATTATGAATCGATAATATACTGAGAGAGAAGAATTGAAATTCAATTGAGGAGTTAGGATTTCTACTATTAGGGTTAGAGTTCAATTTGGTGATGATTAAGAAGAAATTGAAGGATGGGTTTTGATCAGGTATAAAGTAGAAATGTTTATGTGAATTTTAATTTTGATTTTATAGGAAATTAGGGTTTGTGTTCTTCTCAATTTAGAAATTAGGGTTTTGATACTAAGAAGTTCAATTGAGATAAGTATTGAGCCGGAAGAATCATGTTATGTTATCTTTGTAATGAATTTTGGTAGTGGTTTAACAAATTACAAGATTTGTGGAAATGGAAATGGAACGAGTTACAACCATAACTAGTGAAACTGATTGAGAAGTTTAAGCTTTTACTGTATGTATTGGTGTTGGTTTGATGTTGGATACAGAGTCTTGTATTTCATTGTGGTCTAATTGAATAAGTGAAGTTGTTTTGCTGGAAAAATCAGTGGGTTAGGGTTCTAAAGAGAATTGAAATGATTATGGAGAGGGTGTTATGGAACTGTGGTTCGTCGTCTAGACTTATGTTGAGTTCCAATGGATTTTCGAGTCTGTGATAGAGAAGGAAGTGGCTGCTTTGGTGGTGGTGGTGTGTTGTTGATGGCACTGATTTGGTAATGTTGAGTTTAGTAATTTAGAGTTGAAGTTGCAGGGATATGAGTGATGGGGATGTATGAATTGTTGATAATGATTATAGTGTGGCAGGTGAAATGTTACAATGAGAGTTGCAGATGAGGTTTGAGTTAAGTTAGTCATGAACAAAAATAAGAACTGTGGTGTAAATCTGTTGTGCAGCTATTGAATTCTGGAATGCAAGTTGTGGTAGTAATAGAACTGAAGTTTTAGGTGGTAAGGGTTTGACTAAGTTCAGATTTTAGAGTTGGAGTTGTTTGAGTTGGCTTGGCTGTGAACTGATTTGGTAGTTTATGGTGGTGATGTGGAGTGAAGCTACATTAGTGTTTACGAATCTTTTGTTTGTATAGAAGAGTTGGTTGGTACGAGTATTGTGTATGGAACAATAGTTGCAGGCAAGGTGGGTGGATAATGGGAGTTATAGGATTGTAGTTAGTGCTAGCAGTGAAAGCTTGCAACCTCTGTTGTTGCAGGTAGGCTGTGTTATTTTTGTAAATCAATTTTAAGTTATAATTTGAATGAATGAATTGTTTCAATGAATAGATTGAAGTTGAACTTGAATAGAGTTGTAGAGTTAGAGTTGCAGATGTGTGAGAAGAACCCTTGGCCAGTCTGACTGATGTCCGTGTTCTAAGCACCAGACCAAAAAATTAAGTTTAGTTGGAATAGCTGATTTCCATATGAAGTACGTGATGTCCTAGTCACCCGGCTTAGGTCACTGAGAAGACAAATCACATCTGGTTTTTCGTGCTAGAAAGGCTCATAATCAACAGAGATGCCACAACTGTTCTCATCATTTGAGATTAGTCTGGAAAACTTATTACTCCCATCCATTAAAGCTTTCTGCCTTCGATCACCTAATGTAATGCACGCATCCACCTGAATGAATTTCAAACTTTTACAATTCCTACAGATAGCTTCCCATCCTGCGGGCTTTATTACCTCCACGAAATCTGTTTAAAATCATTAGAACTGCTTCAATATTCAGAGTCATAGATTCTTCTCCAACCCAGGACAATTGACTCCATAATCAGAGTTTTAGATATTCAAGCCCACCACCACTAACAATTGCTTTAATCCCCTGTGGTGTAATTTTGATCTCATTTGCTTCAAGACAAGTTAAGGTCTGTGCACACCCTAGAAAGCCAATACCTGTTATTTTTATGGAGAAGCCAATGTTAAGTGAATCCAATTTGCGGCAGTTCTGTAAGAGAAAACATATTCCTGAATCAGTAATCAAGTCACACCATGAGAGGTTAACCTCCCCTAAGGAGGCCCTAAGGAGGAATAACATTTTTCCAGGGCCTTTAAGCCTTGATCAGTAATATGACAACCTTTTAAACTTAAATCTACCAAACAAGGGAACCAAGAAAACATTAAAGACAATTCGATATTTAAATACTTGGAGAAATAATCTATGCGGATCCAAAGAATTGTGACTTGGATGCAGCATGAACTGTTATTTTAGGGTGACCTGTTAGAGACAAATATTCGAGGTCTTGGAATCGTTTAAACAACTTAACAAGAACTACGGGAAGGCTTTTAGTTTTTGCACAATCCGTAAGGACAGTATACTTTATGGATCGACAATTTTTGTTCTGAATATGAAAAAATTTATGACAAGTTAAACCAAACGAATTATGATCATATATAGTTGTTAGAATATGGGCATCCAACTCAAAACCAATTGGCAATGAGTGGAGAGGCCCAAAGAATTAAAAATCGCAGGATCTTAGATAACCAAGAAAATGTGGGACTAATAACCTCAACACACCCCTCACGTGTAGCCTCGTTGGGTCTAACACGTGGATAATAAATCGGTCAACTCGGAATAAAGGCGCGGTCAAAGGACTCGTCGCAAATAGCCTGCTCTGATACCATGTTAGAATATGGGCATCCAACTCAACACAAATTAGCGATGAGTAGAGTGGCCACTAAGGATTATGAACCGCGGGATCTTAGATTGCCCAAACAATGTGGGACTAATAATAATCTAAACATGCCGCCTCATGTGTAGCCTCTTTGGCTCTAACACGTGGACAATTAAATAGGGTGACGCGGAGTAAAGGCGCGGTCTAATGACTCGTCGCAAATAGCCTGCTCTAATACCATGTTAGAATATGGACATCCAACTCAAAACCAATTGGAAATGAGTGGAGAGGCCCAAAGAATTATAAACCACATGATCTTAGATAACCCAGACAATGTGGGACTAATAATCTCAACACGCCCCCTCACATGTGTCCTCGTTGGATCTAACACGTAGATAATTAAATCGGGTGACGTGGAGTAAAGGCGCGGTCAAAGACTCGTCGCAAATCACGTGTAGCCTCCTTGGATCTAACACATTTGTGTAATGAATGCTTGAATGTACTAAATCATGTTGAACAGGACATATATAATGCAATTTATTTTTATGTACGTTTCAGGTTTTTTGAATGGATTGGGTGTGCAATAGGAAGTAGTTCAACAGTTCTCTCCTTGTTTGTACATAGTCTAACATTGGATGCGCGCAGGTCTTCTTGGTAACATAAGCAGCTATTTTTCGTAGGAATCATTGTGGATGAAATCGGATTAAATATGGATCGATCAAGCAAGTTCATCATGCAATAGATAATGCCAAATGATAAACCCTGATGAAGAATCGCAAAATATACCACATGTGCTCCTTACAAATAGAATTGGAAAATCCTAATGAGGAAAAGTGAATGTTATAAGAAAGGACAAATAGCATTATATTGAAAATAAATTTTGCAGTGTGTTGGATCGCAAACTTCTAAGCTATGTGATGTGTTGTTGAATTGTTGTAGAAAGTGGTAGTAAGAATGTCGTTCACTCAGACTTGTGAAGATTTGATTTTAGATTAAAACTCAATAGAAAACTAAAGTTGAAGTTGTTATCAAGATTATAAAAAGCACTGAGACTCAGGTTTCCACTATTTTCCAACTTTTATGTGATTCAATATTAATAATTACCATGCAATTCATACATTTAATTGATTCTTAAATATTGCCAATAGTAGATTTTCAAAATACTGGTTGTTAATCTCAAGCATGGAACATCAAGAGCCCTAAGCTAAGCATGCACCATCAAGTGAAAACACAACGAGTTAGTAAAAATCATTATTTGAATTTCGATTCAATGCAAATAATAATAAAAAGAATTGTAGAAATTAATTAAATAGATATTACCACATATTTGTTGGAAAAATAGCTTCCTCCGTCGCCTCAGCAAAGGGGTTTAGCTCCTCTTATTAATCACTTGCTCAAAATATTGGTTCATAGCTCAAAAGTTGATTAAAAGGGAAAAAAAAGTATAAAGCGGCCGAATTTGTAACAAATATAATTGTTCTGAGAACTTCGTGAGTGCAGAGACCGATGTTGCGAGAAAAAAACCATTCTTGAAATAATTGTTGCAAAGCTGACCTGACAATATATGAAAGAATAGCTAACGGTTTTCCTATCTTCTTCTTCCTCATTCTGCTGGTGATGAAGAACTTCTCTGCAACTTTGAATTCTCGGCTCTGTGTGCTTCCAAACTCTACCCTAGGTCTCGACACTCCTCTTGTGACTCCCAAAACCCATATATATACACCACAGGGTCGAGTAAATCCTGGTTTCTTTTAACTTCTTCCCAAAATTCCGAACTTTCCTTCTTCATCCCTGCTTTACGCGTGAATTGATTTGGCAGTATTTCAACCTAATAAGTTCAAGTCCCAAATATAGTTAAAATCTCCAAATTTAGCCGTAAATTTCCGAGTATTCAACCAACACAATCCCGAGAAACTCTGTTTCCATGTATAGCCGAGAACCCATGATAGTCTTCCTTTTATTTGATTCTAACACGCATAGTAATCCTATTTTTACCCTAACAAGGTCGTAGCAATCCAACTGAATGAGAAAGTCCGAGTAATCTCGCTCCAGTCCACTCAAACAAAATCCGAGTACTCACCGGCCCTGTTTTCACGAGAAAACCATAGAAACTTCTTGTTGTTCGATTCTGTATCACATACCTTCCCCGGATCGGTCGAAATGTGCTTATCCCAATCCGAACACTCGAATAAATCTGAGAGAAAATCGCCCAAAACCAATTCAGATAATAATCCCGTGATATGTTTCATCTGTTTTGCTCCAACACGACCATGCAGCTCAATCTGATCGATACAGTCACACATATCAACCCCGTTATACCCTAATAGGTCCATCCCAATACAATTCCGCCATTGAATCTCTCTCCAACACGCCCGAAAATCAAACCTCAATCTGTAACTTGCTGTAACAATTTTTCCGCCAATTTCTTGATTTGAAATATTGATGAAGAACTGCCCCTTATCCGACTGATGGGGTGCGAATAGCACTTTGGCTGCAATAGTCGATTTTGGATGCAAATAACCGTGGGTTATCCCTTATCAACTGTGTGCCTCTTATCCATTTGAGGGGTGTCTTCAGTAATTTTCTTCGGAGAGTCCAATGCCAGTTTTCAAGCCAATTTCTCCGCGCATGTTTATTTTTCCAAAAATACCTACAAAGACATAAAATACCAAATAAGAACAATATCGAGCACTAACAATACACGTAATTGAGATCAAAATAGACACATAAATGCGTCTATCACTATGCGCATTCTGCATAATTACATTACACTAACTCGAAAACGAACTACAATTATTCTTCGGCTGCGTCTTTCACTACGTTCTGCATATCAGACTTAATACTTTCATCATAAATATCATTGAGATGACATATCATCTCGGATTTTTTGCCCTTGATAACTCAAGAAGAGAGCTCGCTGAGAAGACAAATCACATTAGGGTTTTCACGCTTGAAGCTTATGATCAGCAGACCTGCAACAACTGTTCGCATCGTCTACAATTAATCTGGAAAGCTTGTGACATCCGTTAAATCGAGCTTGTTACACCCATCAAGCAGAGCTTTTACACCCGTCCATCAAAGCTTTCCACCCAAGATCACCTAACTTACGACACCCATACAACCTCAGTGATGTCAAATTTTTACAATTTTTACAATTCCGACGAATAGCTTCCCAACCTTCTGGCTGTATTACCTCCACGAAATTTGATATAGCCAGATACTGCAATAAAGGGCAACCTTTTAGGACCGTCAAAACTGCTTCGATATTCATGTATCCTTCTCCAACCTCGGACAATTCATTGGGTGTTGCAAGTTGTAGATATTCAAGCCCATCCCCATTGATAATTGCGCTAATCCCCTCGGGTGTAAGTTTGCACCCATTCGCCTTAAGATAGGTTAAGGCATGTGGACACCCAAGAAAACCAATACCCGTTATATTGCTTGAGAAGTTAATATCAAGTGCGAACAATTCGCGGCAGTTCTGTAAGAGAGAACTTATTCCTGAATCAGTAATTGAGTGACACCATGAGAGGTTAACCGTATCTAAGGATGCACAATATTTTTCCAGAGCCTCTAAGCCTTCATCAGTAATATAAGTAGATTCCAAACTTACGTCTATCAAACGAGGGAACTATTAGAATACGGACATCCAACTCGGTGGCAATGAGTGGAGAGGCCCTAAGGGATTATAACCCGCGGGATCTTACTTAGATTGCCTAACAATGTGGGACTAATAATCTCAACACGCCCCCTCACGTGTAGCCTCGTTGGGTCTAACACGTGGACAATTAAATCGGGTGACGTGGAGTAAAAGCGTGGTCAAAGACTCGTCGCAAATAGCCTGATCTGATACCATGTTAGAATACGGGCATCCAACTCAAAACCAATTGGCAATGATTGGAGAGGTCCTAAGGGATTATAAACCGCAGGATCTTAGATTTCCCAACAATGTGGGACTAATAATCTCAACAGGATCCAAGAAAATATCAAAGAAAATTCGATATCTGAATACTCCGAGCAATATTCTAAGTCTAGAATATGAACTTTAGATCCAAAGAATTGTGACTTTGATGCAACATAATCTGTTATCTTAGGAAGAGATCTCAGAGACAAATACTTGAGGTGTTGGAACCGAATCAACAACTTACAAAGAAGTATGGGAAAGCTTTCATCAAGACTAGGTCTTACCTCCCTCATACGATTGCTATACCATAACTCTCGACAATTTTTGTTCTGAATATGAAGTAATTGATGATAAGTTAAACCAAAAGAATTACGATCATCATTAGTTTTGAGGCACTTAAATATAAAACTTAAACAGTCCTCGGGGAAGTTTGTGATAAAAGGTGTATTTTTGCACAAACACTGATCATCATCATCACTATCATTGTTTGCCTCTACTTGTTACTTTTGCAACAGAGGTCTTACCCGACCCTTGGTTTTACTTGTCATTGGTTGATGAACTCATCATTAAGCAACGCGAAAATTCTTGTGCACAACACAACCCGTGCCAAACAAAACCTTGACCTACTAATGTTTCCTGTAAATCTAATACAAAATACAACCAAAGGATGTTCGAAACATTGATCAAATTTCGAAGTACTAAAGCTAAAAGTAATAATAATATACTCCCTCCGTCCATTTTTAAGAGTCCGCTTTGACTTTGTCAAGATATTAAGGAAATCCTATAAAATGTCATGACTATCCCTTGACTAGCCTATTTAATATTACGTTATTACCAAAATTAAAATTATTAGTGTTACAAATTCTAATTTGGATAGTATTATTGTTTTAGGAAATATTGTAAAGAAATAAAAACAAACTTATACTCCAAAATTTAAGAATTTTTTATTTCCTCCATTTGATAAAAACAAATTCTAATTTGGATAGTATTATTGTTTTAGGAAATACCTAAACTGGTTTTGTATTAGGTTTTTTTTTAATTATACTGTTGAATGTTATTTCACGGGAACTGATTTCTGTTTTAGGGTTTTTTTAATTATAATGTTGAATGTTATTTCATGACCCCGTTTAGGTAAGGGTTTGTCAGACATGTTCACCATTGTGAGAGGCGCTATGGAAAGACATTATGTCTTGACGGGACTTCCTATGGAAGTGCAACAAAGCGTGGGTGTTTTTGCTTCCTAGCCACTAAGGGCCTATTGACCAAAGTATTACTCCAAAATAAAAATAGTCAAAAATGAAAAAGTTAAATACTGTATCACTTTTCCGAGGTAGTATTTTGGTTGGAAAGGAAATAAGAAATGGGTGAATTGTACTTGGAAGGTTTGTGTGACGTCATCTGTATCTTCAAACCTTTTTATTCGCTAGTTGGATTCCAAAGTGATACACTTACCGACGGGTTCTCGATTTTGCTCCCCCGAGAGGGGATCGACGGTTCCTGATGCGTGCTTTACATCGGGATCATCAATGGGGCAAACTAGGACCAGCTATCTATTAGGGGCGAGATTTCTCGGCGGGATTTCGGTCGGTCAATTTAGCATTTTCGAGTTGGATTACGAATGTCTGACGCTGACACTTTAAAATGGTTTATCATTTTCGCTGAATATAGTCTTTCATTCGATCAGATTCGCTAGTTGTATTTTTTGCTAGTCTTTTTTGGAGTAATACTTTGACACTTTTTTATTCGCTAGTTGTATTTTTTGCTTCTTTAGCTTTCACTAGTCAATTTTTGGTTTTATTTTGCAATTGAAGTTTATCCATTTCCAATTGCAGAAAATTCATCAACACACTTACACACATGCACTCAAAAAAAGAAGGTCCGCATACCACAGAATTCAATTCACATTGTTGGCACGTCTATTACAAGAAATAACACTGCAATACCAAATTATCATGCATGAACAAGCTAAATGTATCCTGACAACAGATATCAAATTACCAAATTAGTACGTACAAAAAATTTAGAAGAGAAAATCCCAGATTCTCAGAACTTAATTTGTGTTATGCATATTCCAGCTAAACCATTATTGTCATCATCCTTATCACTCATTACCTTTGTCTCTTGGTTCGGTGATAGAAAATGATACCTCACTCGGCTTTTACCGCGTAATGGACCGCAAGTAAGTATTTATCGCTATGGGTGCTTTGGAATGAGGAGTTATCGTCATTGGAACCTTGTCTTTGGTTCTCTTGGTACTATATTCAAAACAAATAAAACCAAAAACCCAATAAGACATCAAATTTATGGTTATCAGATCAAGAGTCGTCACTCAAATGATCTACAAAACAAACGACCCTTGTATATCATGTGACGACTCAAAAGTTATATG
Source organism: Papaver armeniacum (assembly GCA_023531295.1). Classification (NCBI taxonomy): domain Eukaryota; kingdom Viridiplantae; phylum Streptophyta; class Magnoliopsida; order Ranunculales; family Papaveraceae; genus Papaver; species Papaver armeniacum. The sequence goes on along the minus strand of JAJJWW010006055.1, from coordinate 441,978 downwards.
ATGATTTACCCTTCCAAATAACAAAGGGTCGTCAAAAAGTCAATAACGATCCTACGATTTGGGTTGACGACTTTGGGGGACATGAGATGACGACACTATCATTTTTTGGAACAGAGGGTTATTCGAGTTCCATATAGAGTCGTTAAGAAATAAAAAAGGGTCGGCAAACGAGAGTCGTCATCCGTAACCTATAACATTAACGACTCTATTCTAGGGAAAACATTGTAGAAGGAGCTGAATTAGGGTCGTCATCTTCAACCTAATACACTAACGATTTTTCATATAATATGCATGCAAATGAAAAGTCGTTAAGGGTTTTCATTTCGATAGTAACGACCCTTTAACTGAAACCGCAAAATTTCAGTTACCAGACTCAATTTCACAATCAAAACACAACAAAAATTCGAATAGCAGGTTGGTTTAAGTTCACATACCTTCTAATTGGAGCCATATCTTCTTTGGGTTTCGATTTTTTGGGTTTGGGAGTTCGTCCCTCGACAACCTTTCCTTTGACAGTGCCGACGAGATTAGGGATTTGAAGTGCTTTTTGAGCAGTCTGCTTTGTACGAGCAAATTAAGGCTTTTAATTAGAGGTACATAAGGCAATAGAGGAGTCAAATTAAGGATTTTAATTAGAGGTACATAAGGCAATAGAGTCAAATTGGTGGTGGATTTTGATATTGTTGTTGATGTTGCTCTTTAAGGTTTTGTGTTTTGCGGTGCTAATAGGAGGGGTTGGCGGAGTTGATAGTGGTCTTGGTATGTGTACTCAATTCTTAGTTTCTCCCGAGTATCTGTATGAAGGGTTTCTCTATGTGCATCCACTAAAGTTTCGTCTTTGTGTGTTTGCAGTAACATCAAGAGTATCTTTAGATGAAATCAGGGTGGAGGTACCAATGTAATGTGTTATGTATTGATTTATTGATATTTCCTTGTATGTTGTCAAATGATTAGTGCTTTAAGGTTCTTTTGTTGCTAAACTAGTTAGATCTCAAATGAATTTTGTGCTACTATCCAGTTACATCATTTACATGCTACCACAAAGGTTTAAGTCTTTGCAATCTGCTTTGTCAATATGAGAGTAAAGTGGTGGCAAGGGTTGCGAGGTTGTTTACTTAACCTGCAGTAATCTGTCATGTGCTTCTTTGAGAGTAAGTTGTCCTTTGCAGCTTGTATTATTCATGACTGTAAATATCCTCATTTGGACATCCCTATTCACAATTTCCAAGTTTCTTATGCCTACTATCTCTTGTATATCTCAATTATCACTTTTTAATAAAAAATATGTGCTTGTTGTGTCATGTATATATATATATATATCTCTTTGTGTGTTGTTGCTTATATGTTGTCCATTCCTGGTAAAGCATTCTTATAAATGTTCATATGTTAAAAAAAATCTTTGCGAGAATCGTGTTAGCAGTCTAGCAAAGACAAACTGGATATATGTTGTCCATTCCATTCCATATGTGTTGACAGGCGAGTCTAGCGGCACCACCTGGCCGTAAGCTACCCATCTCATCCAGTTACGGAGCACCCCCAACATCCCAACCGGGTTATGGAGGTCAAGCACCAGTTACAAATTGGATATGCTCAGCCTAGCTATGGACCACCACCTCGTATGACAAAAGCCACTACCACAGACGGTCCCAACCACCTTCAAGTGGCGCCTATGCTAAGACTACTCTGCGACGAGATATTCATAGCCTCCAACTACTTGCTCAACCAAAGGACCCATAGGAAGGTTATAGATCACAACGACATGCCTACCATGACTACTTGTACGAGCCATGTTTGTTGAAGAAGTTAATCGTCGATTCTCTTCTAACATCGACGATTAAACGATGAATCGGTTGAAGAAGAAAAAAAATCGAGGTGAGTCGTTAATGGTGGTGGTGGAGAAGAGAAAGGGGAGAGGAGGGGAGGAAGATGAAAAGAAAAAAATGAGAAACTGAATTTCTCTTTTGGTTTAGATTTAGGGTATATGAGATTAGGGGCCTAATTAAGGCTTTTAATTAGAGTTAACTGATTTTTAAGATTTGTAATTAGTAAAGGGTAAAATAGTCTTTTCAATATCGGATTAATACGCCCTCAAAAAATTGGGGTGCAAATAAAAAGTTATGGCCCCTAATTAAAAGTTCTTGCCCCCAATCAAACGAGGTTTAAAATGAATCTCTAACGCTGACACTTTAAAATGGTTCGTCATTTGTCAGTTCAAAATTTGACTAAGAACTAAGAACGATTCTAATTTAATAACTAAGGTAGAAAAGCTGAAACAATTTCAGTGTGTTGTACCTGTACCACCATCCAAAAGGAGTGGTATCAATATCACCGTCATAAAAAATTCAGGAAAAGAGGAGAATTTGAACACACAACTTGAAGAGGCTTTTGAAAAACTTGGTATCTCTACAAGGTATGAGTTCCATATGAGATAACCGTTGTTTTTTAAGGTTTTGCATTTTTCAAAATTAGAGGCTACCCAATAAATTGTTTAAAGCGAATGGATTTAAGATGCAAAAATAAACATCCAGTATCAACCTTATCAAGATTAACCCTCGTCTTTTGTTGCTTGGTTGTGTTTCCCCGAACACCAACAGAGTCCTTGTCTTCTTTATAATGGTTGTCTTCAACCTCATCATTAGCCACATTCTTCATCTCTTCAAAGTGCAACATGAACTAATCAACCAAATTTGCAACGAGAGAAAGGTAGTCGGGTGTCGGAAGAATAATAATCGCAAATGCATTATTGGTTAGCAAAGAATGTAACCAACAAATTGTTAATGACATGACATAGCAAATTCAAAGGCTTTACCATTCTAGAGCTTGTCTAGTGATCACTTGCCAGAAATGAGGGATGCATACTGCGCACCATGGCAACCAAGTCAAACCAAGCCGCACTCTGCGCACCATGGAAACCATGCAAAACCAAGCCGCACTCAAACAAGCACCATGGCAACCACGCCAAACCAAGCCGCACTCTGCGCACCATGGCAACAATGCCAAACCAAGCCGCACTCTGCGCGCCGCCATGGCAACCATGCCAAACTAAGCCGCTATGCCATTGGCAAATGCCAAATATAGCGCCTAGGCTTGCAAAACGTGCAACTAGGTCAACATGGCCGTACGTGCCAATGGCACATGCCAATATGCTCGCTAGCGGCCTTTTTCTACCAAAGCCACGGCCCTAACGGCCCCACATGCTATTGGCACATGCCAACATGCTCGCTAGCGGCCTTTTTCTATCAAAATCACGGCCCTAACGGCCACGCATGCCATTGGCACATGCCAACATGCTCGCTAGCTAGTTTCCCTAGCAAAATCACGGCCCTAACGGCCACGCATGCCATTGGCACATGCCAACATGCTCGCTAGCTAGTTTCCCTAGCAAAATCACGGCCCTAACGGCGACGCATGACATTGGCACATGCCAACATGCTCGCTAGCTAGTTTCCCTAGCAAAATCACGGCCTAACGGCCACGCATGCCATTGGCACATGCCAACATGCTCGCTATCTAGTTTCCCTATCAAGGTCACGGCCCTAACGGCCACGCATGCCATTGGCACATGCCAACATGCTCGCTAGCTAGTTTCCCTAGCAAAATCACGGCCCTAACGGCCACGCATGCCATTGGCACATGCCAACATGCTCGCTAGCTAGTTTCCCTATCAAGGTCACGGCCCTAACGACCACGCATGCCATTGGCACATGCCAACATGCTCGCTAGCTAGTTTCCCTAGCAAAATCACGGCCCTAACGGCCACGCATGCCATTGGCACATGCCAACATGCTCGCTAGCTAGTGTCCCCATAAAGGTCACGGCCCTAAAGCCATGCATGCCATTGGCACATGCCAACATGCTCGCTAGCTAGTTTCCCTAGCAAAATCACAGCCCTAACGGCCACGTATGCCATTGGCACATGCCAACATGCTCGCTAGCTAGTTTCCCTATCAAGGTCACGGCCCTAATGGCCACGCATGCCATTGGCACATGCCAAACACACACGCTGGTAGCCTAACTTGCAAACCGTGCAACCTACCACCAAGGCATTCCGCACATGCCATTTGCACATGCCAAACACACACGCTGGTAGCCTAACTTGCAAACCGTGCAACCTACCACCAAGGCATTCCGCACATGCCATTGGCACATGCCAAAAACACACGCTGGTAGCCTAACTTGCAAACCTGCAACCTACCACCAAGGCATTCCGCACATGCCAAACACACACGCCGGTAGCCTAACTTGCAAACCGTGCAAACTACCACCAAGGCATTCCCGCACATGCCATTGGCACATGCCACACGCGCCACTAGCAGCGCCACTTGCACTCAAGATGCAACCAACACTCGAGACATCAACACAAACCGGGGATGCTTCTTTAGGTTTTTTGGTTTGGCGGTCACGGATGCGGCGTACACTACACTCACATTAAGAAAGTGTGAAAAGGAATAAAGCGGTCAAATAAAAGAGGAAATAAAGGTGAAAAACGTTTTCACCCATTAAACCATGCGGTTACCACCTCCTCCCATTATTTCACCCTTTACTCTCTTCCTTCATGAGGCCGGTACGTTTCAATCTCGACTTGTATAAATAGGTCTTACCTATTTCCACCGAGAGAACAAGTCCTTGGTCGGGACAAATATACTACACTTACACTCTCGGAAAGGCAACTTTGCAAGCTCTCCCAAAAGCTTTCATCTCTTGCAAGCTTCCTAAGCTTTCACTTTCGATACAAGTCGAGATACTACTCTCCTCAACACCTTTCTTTGCTTCCCTCCCCAAATCAACCCTTCTCCTCCACTTTGTGACCAAGCAAATCTGGAACGGCCATTTCTTGGTTTAGGCCGGACTTGTACGATTGATCTCTCGAATCTATAAAGTGCTCACGTGCATCACATTTGTTTAGGGTTTGAATCAATTTCTCACTCACTAGAATTTACAGAAATCGGCGAAACGATTTTTACCCATAAACAATTGGCGACCACGGCGGGAGGATTGATCTATCGGCTACAATGTCGACTATCGATCTCATTCTTCGACCCGGATGTCAAGATGGTAGGGGAAGGCGACTCGATCCGACTAAACTACCCAGGACGACCGGTTACCATCAGTTTCAAAAACTACACGAGAAAACCGGGGACTCGTTGAAGATGCCACCGGCGATTGGGGACTTGCGACTCACCCGACTCAACTACCCGGCAATCGGTTACTAGTTATAAAAACTACACAAGAAATCGGGGACTTGTCAAAGATGCTACCACTCGATCCGACTCAACTACCCATTTAACCTAGTTACGATTGCAAAAACTACACGAGAAAACCTGGGACTCGCCAAGATGCTATCAACGATTGGGGACTTACAATTTATGCTACAAAGAAAGCCGCCTTTTACATGGAGAGGGGCGTGTTCACAAAAACCTATGAAGTGAGTAAATTTAGACTGCGCAAAGACATACGATCATTTTTAGGCTCTTAGTAAAACCGTCGTACTACCGAGTATTGTGCCTATGGCTAGCGCACACTTTCATAAAAGCAATATTCCTTTCCCAAAACATAATCGAGTCATTTTATCAAAACCATTCATCCCAAAAATAATCCAATATCCTCAAAAGCTAACATTTATCTATCAACCCAAGAAATCCAGGAAGACAAAAACCATAAACCCGTGCGCTTTGTTTGCCTTTCAAAAAAAAAAAAAAGCCACCTACCGTGCGTGCCTAGTTTGCACAAAAATAATTACACATCACTATTGGAAGATGTTACTACGGTGACATTCGAAGAATTATTTATGATGAAGTATTTCCACAAGTTTATGAAAGGCATACCTATGGCTATGGTTTGCACCAAAGACAAGAAAACAATAAAACAAATTGAAGAGAAACATTTTGGAGTACATAGGTGGAATATGCTCGCCCACTTTATCACTAATACAACTATCGCTAACACCATGACGTGATAACAAACATACGAGGTAAAAAGGGGAGCCAACCCATTTCATGAGCATAACACTTTTTGGAATTTGAATAAGGAAAGGATTTCTGTTTGAGCTACGTATGGGAAGAGGCAAGCGGGCCCCACAAGAAAAGTCCAAGCCGGGCGCCCATTCTAAGACGATCCGGCGCCTAACGGTTTGCGCGGTACCACACTCTGTGCTAACAGTTTGCATCCTTCCAGGGCGCTAACATCTTGCGCCCTTCCCGACCATCCTCTCCCTTGAAATAAATTGCGCCATGACTCCGAACTTCGTGATCACAACCATGTCATTTACGCACGATACACTTACGATCACTAGAACTGCAGGCCGTTTAGCCACCCCAACGTTCTTCAAGCATGGAAGCTCCAACCGTCACCGGAGACGCTACTCCACCATCGGGGCAAGATCTTTGGAAGATCAGGAAGAAGCGACCTCCTTTTAGCAGATCATTGATTTGATGAAAATACAAAAGATACTTGAAAGGACGTGCGTTTATAGATGAAGAGGCTCGTGTTGCTCTTAAACGCCATGAGAAGGGGATAAGCAATCCAACTTCGTCACACGTAAAGATCGGGAAAGACTTCTCCAAAATCGAAAGCAAAGGAAACCAACAACTCTCCCGAGTTCACGGAGACCCTTCTTCTTCCGTCGGGACACGCACGACGGGAACTTCTCCAACAAAGTTGTACAGTCTATGATGAAACAGTTGTTGTGAGATTCTATGTTTCTCCAAGGCTTAGCGTCGAAGACATATTTGCACCCCTCAACTGCACTACATCGGGAAAGCGGGCGTTTCCATCCCGTGGAAGCCGTTCCCAAACCCCAACCTCTCATAGGAAGCACGATCGATAGATGAAACTGGGACTCCTAACCTCTGCTCTCTTGAGGGATGTCGAGTTTGACATGAACGTGACGCGGTCTCCGACTTCAAAAATGGTAACTGGTCAAGGCTCGAGAGTTGCAAGACGTTGTTTCAACGTTCTCTCCGTAGCAGCTCCGCATCAACGTTCTCTCCGTAGCTACACATCAACGTTCTCTCCAGAAGTAGCTACACATCAACGTTCTCCAGCAGCGGCTTCGCATCAACGTTCGCTTCAACGCCACTCCTTCCCGCAAAGGGTCATGCCGCCACACTCCCGGCCCGAGCTCCACCGCGGTAGCAATTACTACAAGGATGGAAACACGTAAACCATACTTGAGGACGGAAGATATACATGGGATCCTTCACTGTCAAAGCTACGAAGAGCAGTCCACCAAAAACCGTTACCCACAACAAGGTCCTCACTCTTCAAGGGTGCAGCGCAAGAACATCATCACCTCTCTGTATGAAGACGCCTTCAACACTTTACGAGGCTGCGGAGGATCCAGAGCACTGCACTATCCAGAATATGTCATCATGTAATTTACGAGCATCCCAGTGTCACATCCAGGAAGAGTACGATAAACTTATATCAAATCCCGTGAGGAGGGGATTCAAAGGCGATATAATGAATGTAGGTCATGCATGGAGACTACCAGTATAGAAGATGCTTTCACTCCCCTCAACCGAGTTATTACGATTTCAACATCATCACTATCGAGGTTTTACGATCCACTAGAATTTCTCAACATGAATCCGTAGATGTGCACCTAAAACTCCAAAAGCACGCCAGAAGGTTACATTCACGTGTTCATACATTCCATCATATCAAACCGAAGTATGACCGGGGACTTCTCGTTGCATCCCATTTCGTAAGATAGATCCCTAAATCAGCGTCCTCCAAGTCTGCAGCAGTCAACAAGGACGGATTCGAAGGAAGGGGAACGACTAGGTCATCCTCGTCGATAACACCGACGCATGCTCCAACAGGATATCTCTGCACAAAAGGGAAATTTTCCATTTATACAACAAGCGGCGATAAAGTGTACGAAGTCACCAAAGAAGAAGAAAACATACCGAGAGAAATTCAACAAGAAGAACCTTTCTCAAACGAGGAGATGATGCAGTTGCGTTGGGTTTGAATACACAACCTTTAAAAAGGAAAGGAAGCAATGAGGGACATAACGCTACCAGATTTTTTGCCATGAACGATGATCTAATGGAAATCGCACGTGAAGGAAAGCAAAATAAGGAAACTTTGTTGTCTGAAGAAACGTCTACTCCCTCTTTATTTACATAAGTCACGCCTGCAAGCACGGCTTCCAAGTTGTACCGGCCCCACCAATTGCGCCGACCTGCAAGCACACACGGCTTCTACACTTTGCGCCGGTCCCACCAGCTAGCACACTCAGTTTCCCAACTCACGCCAGCTTCCCAACGTCGCCCAAGCTGCACCGGCCCCACCAATTGCGCCGACCTGCAAGCACACACGGCCACTACACTTTGCGCCGGTCCCACCACTAGCACACTCGGTTTCCCAACTTACGCCCGACTTCCCAACGTCGTCCAAAGCTGCACGGGCCCACCAATTGTGCCGACCTCCCGATTTGTGCAAAACTACCGAGAGGCAAGGATTCCAAATCCTATTTATAAAAGGTCGACAAGCCTCCTTCAATGTTCCTTACGTTTTCTTTGTTAATAGTTTGTCACCATCTTATGCTTACCTCGCAACAAAGCCCCTGCCCGAGCTAGCGGGGGGACTTAATGTTGATGGTGGTTTTTAGACAAGGGTAAAATCGTAAAACCCCATGACCTAGTGTTACCCATAACACATTAACTAAGAGCATTTAACTCATGTGTAAATAATTAATAGGGGTATTTTTTCAAAATACCCAGTTAGGTTTTCAACACGGAACCCTAATTCCAAAACCAAGCCGCATCTTCGCACCATGGCAACAATGCTAAACCAAGCCGCATATCAAGGTAAGACCATGGCAACAATGCCAAACCAAGCCGCATCATCGCGCACCATGGCAACAATGCCAAACCAAGCCGCACCCTGCCGCACCATGGCAACAATGCCAAACCAAGCCGCACCCTCGCGCACCATGGCAACAATGCCAAAACCAAGCCGCATCTTCGCACCATGGAAACAATGCCAAACCAAGCCGCATCTCTGCGCACCATGGCAACAATGCCAAAACCAAGCCGCATATCGCGCACCATGGCAATAATGCCAAACCAAGCCGCACCTGCGCACCATGGCAACAATGCCAAACCAAGCCGCATCTTCAGCGCAACATGGCGACGCATTGCAAACCAAGCGCATGTCGCGCACCATGGCAACAATGCCAAACCAAGCCGCATATCTGCGCACCATGGAAACCATGCCAAACCAAGCCGCACTCTGCGCGCACCATGGCAACCATGCCAAACCAAGCCGCACTCTGCGCACCATGGAAACCACGCCAAACCAAGCCGCGCTCTGCGCACCATGGCAACAATGCCAAACCAAGCGCATCTGCGCACCATGGCAACCATGCCAAACTAAGCCGCTATGACATTGGCACATGCCAAATATAGCGCCCTAGGATTGAAAAACGTGCAACTAGGTCAACATGGCCGTACGTGCCAATGGCACATGCCAATATGCTCGCTAGCGGCCTTTTTCTACCAAAGCCACGGCCCTAACGGCCCCGCATGCTATTGGCACATGCCAACATGCTCGCTAGCTAGTTTCCCTAGCAAAATCACGGCCCTAACGGCCACGCATGCCATTGGCACATGCCAACATGCTCGCTAGCTAGTTTCCCTAGCAAAATCACGGCCCTAACGGCGACGCATGCCATTGGCACATGCCAACATGCTCGCTAGCTAGTTTCCTAGCAAAATCACGGCCGGCCACGCATGCCATTGGCACATGCCAACATGCTCGCTATCTAGTTTCCCTATCAAGGTCACGGCCCTAACGGCCACGCATGCCATTGGCACATGCCAACATGCTCACTAGCTAGTTTCCCTAGCAAAATCACGGCCCTAACGGCCACGCATGCCATTGGCACATGCCAACATGCTCGCTAGCTAGTTTCCCTATCAAGGTCACAGCCCTAACGGCCACGCATGCCATTGGCACATGCCAACATGCTCGCTAGCTAGTTTCCCTAGCAAAATCACGGCCCTAACGGCCACGCATGCCATTGGCACATGCCAACATGCTCGCTAGCTAGTTTCCCCATCAAGGTCATGGCCCTAAAAGCCATGCATGCCATTGGCACATGCCAACATGCTCGCTAGCTAATTTCCCTAGCAAAATCACGGCCCTAACGGCCACGCATGCCATTGGCACATGCCAACATGCTCGCTAGCTAGTTTCCCTATCAAGGTCACGACCCTAATGGCCACGCATGCCATTGGCACATGCCAAACACACACGCTGGTAGCCTAACTTGCAAACCGTGCAAACTACCACCAAGGCATTCCGCACATGCCATTGGCACATGCCACACGCGCCACTAGCAGCGCCACTTGCACTCAAGATGCAACCAACACTCGAGACATCAACACAAACCGGGGATGCTTCTTTAGGGTTTTGGTTTGGCGGTCCTGACATGCGGCGTACACTACGCTCACATTAAGAAAGCGTGATAAGGAATAAAGCGGTCAAATAAAAGAGGAAATAAAGGTGAAAAACGTTTTCACCCATTAAACCATGCGGTTACCACCTCCTCCCATTATTTCACCATTTACTCTCTTCCTTCATGAGGCCGATTGTACGTTTCAATCTCGACTTGTATAAATAGGTCTTACCTATTTCCACCAGAGAACAAGTCTCGGTCAGGAGAAATATACTACACTTACACTCTCGAAAGGCAACTTTGCAAGCTCTCCCAAAAAGCTTTCATCTCTTGCAAGCTTCCTAAGCTTTCACTTTCCGTACAAGTCGAGATACTACTCTCCTCAACACCTTTCTTTGGTTCCCTCCCCAAATCAACCCTTCTCCTCCACTTTGTGACCGAAGCAAGTCCGGGCGGCCATTTCTTGGTTTAGGCCGGACTTGTGCAGTTGATCTCTCGAATTTATAAAGTGCTCACGTGCAGCACATTTGTTTAGGGTTTGAATCAGTTTCTCACTCACCTACCGAATTTACCGAAATCGGCTGAAACGATTTTTACCTATAAACAGAGGTGTAGAAGATCATGGAGTTACTGATAGTGATGGTTTTTGTGTTTGTTGTTGATTTAGACTCGAGGGATGAAGTGAATTAGGAATTTGGGTTCCTTTGTAAATCGAAGAAATCGATGATGGCGATGAAGAGTTTGATTGTGGTCGTGTTTCTAATAGGAGGAGTAATTATGAATCGATAATATACAGAGAGAAGAATTGAAATTCAATTGAGGAGTTAGGATTTCTACTATTAGGGGTTAGAGTTCAATTTGGTGATGATTAAGAAGAAATTGAAGGATGGGTTTTGATCAGGTATAAAGTAGAAATGTTTATGTGAATTTTAATTTTGATTTTATAGGAAATTAGGGTTTGTGTTCTTCTCAATTTAGAAATTAGGGTTTTGATACTAAGAAGTTCAATTGAGATAAGTATTGAGCCAGAAGAACTGTTATGTTATGCTGTAATGAATTTTGGTAGTGGTTTAACAAATTACAAGATTTGTGGAAATGGAAATGGAACTGAGTTACAACCATAACTAGTGAAACTGATTGAGAAGTTTAAGCTTTTACTGTATGTATTGGTGTTGGTTTGATGTTGGATACAGAGTCTTGTATTTCATTGTGGTCTAATTGAATAAGTGAAGTTGTTTTGCTGGAAAAATCAGTGGGTTAGGGTTCTAAAGAGAATTGAAATGATTATGGAGAGGGTGTTATGGAACGTGGTTCGTCGTCTAGACTTATGTTGAGTTCCAATGGATTTTCGAGTCTCGTGATAGAAGGAAGTGGCTGCTTTGGTGGTGGTGGTGTGTTGTTGATGGCACTGATTTGGTAATGTTGAGTTTAGTAATTTAGAGTTGAAGTTGCAGGGATATGAGTGATGGGGATGTATGAATTGTTGATAATGATTATAGTGTGGCAGGTGAAATGTTACAATGAGAGTTGCAGATGAGGTTTGAGTTAAGTTAGTCATGAACAAAAATAAGAACTGTGGTGTAAATCTGTTGTGCAGCTATTGAATTTCTGGAATGCAAGTTGTGGTAGTAATAGAACTGAAGTTTTAGGTGGTAAGGGTTTGGCTAAGTTCAGATTTTAGAGTTGGAGTTGTTTGAGTTGGCTTGGCTGTGAACTGATTTGGTAGTTTATGGTGGTGATGTGGAGTGAAGCTACATTAGTGTTTACGAATCTTTTGTTTGTATAGAAGAGTTGGTTGGTACGAGTATTGTGTATGGAACAATAGTTGCAGGCAAGGTGGGTGGATAATGGGAGTTATAGGATTGTAGTTAGTGCTAGCAGTGAAAGCTTGCAACCTCTGTTGTTGCAGGTAGGCTGTGTTATTTTTGTAAATCAATTTTAAGTTATAATTTGAATGAATGAATTGTTTCAATGAATAGATTGAAGTTGAACTTGAATAGAGTTGTAGAGTTAGAGTTGCAGATGTGTGAGAAGAACCCTTGGCCAGTCTGACTGATGTCCGTGTTCTAAGCACCCGGACAAAAAATTAAGTTTAGTTGGAATAGGCGATTTCCATATGAAGTACGTGATGTACTAGTCACCCGGCTTAGGTCACTGAGAAGACAAATCACATCTGGTTTTTCGTGCTAGAAAGGCTCATGATCAACAGAGATGCACAACTGTTCTCATCATTTGAGATTAGTCTGGAAAACTTATTACTCCCATCCATTAAAGATTTACGCCTTGATCACCTAATGTAATGCACGCATCCACAAATGAATTTCAAACTTTTACAATTCCTACGGATAGCTTCCCATCCTGCAGGCTTTATTACCTCCACAAATCTGTTTAAAATCATTAGAATCGGCTTCAATATTGAGTCATAGATTCTTCTCAACCCGGACAATTGACTCCATAATCAGAGTTTTAGATATTCAAGCCCACCACCACTAACAATTGCTTTAATCCCCTGTGGTGTAATTTTGATCTCATTTGCTTCAAGACAAGTTAAGGTCCATGCACACCCTAGAAAGCCAATACTGTTATTTTTATGGAGAAGCCAATGTTAAGTGAATCCAATTTGCGGCAGTTCTGTAAGAGAAAACATATTCCTGAATCAGTAATCAAGTCACACCATGAGAGGTTAACCTCCCCTAAGGAGGCCCTAAGGAGGAATAACATTTTTCCAGGGCCTTTAAGCCTTGATCGGTAATATGACAACCTTTTAACTTAAATCTACCAAACAAGGGAACCAAGAAAACATTAAAGACAATTCGATATTTAAATACTTGGAGAAATAATCTATGCGGATCCAAAGAATTGTGACTTGGATGCAGCATGAACTGTTATTTTAGGGTGACCTGTTAGAGACAAATATTCGAGGTCTTGGAATCGTTTAAACAACTTAACAAGAACTACGGGAAGGCTTTTAGTTTTTGCACAATCCGTAAGAGACAAAGTATACTTTATGGATCGGACAATTTTTGTTACGAATATGAAAAATTTATGACAAGTTAAACCAAACGAATTATGATCATATATGGTTGTTAGAATATGGGCATCCAACTCAAAACCAATTGGCAATGATGGAGAGGCCCAAAGAATTAAAAATCGCGGGATCTTAGATAACCAAGAAAATGTGGGACTAATAACCTCAACACACCCCTCACGTGTAGCCTCGTTGGGTCTAACACGTGGATAATAAATCGATCCAACTCGGAATAAAGGCGCGGTCAAAGGACTCGTCGCAAAAGCCTCTTTCTGATACCATGTTAGAATATGGGCATCCAACTCAACACAAATTAGCGATGAGTAGAGTGGCCCTAAGGATTATGAACCGCGGGATCTTAGATTGCCCAAACAATGTGGGACTAATAATAATCTAAACATGCCGCCTCATGTGTAGCCTCTTTGGCTCTAACACGTGGACAATTAAATAGGGTGACGCGGAGTAAAGGCGCGGTCTAATGACTAAATCGCAAATAGCCCTGCTCTAATACCGTGTTAGAATATGGACATCCAACTCAAAACCAATTGGAAATGAGTGGAGAGGCCCAAAGAATTATAAACCACAGGATCTTAGATAACCCAGACAATGTGGGACTAATAATCTCAACACGCCCCCTCACATGTGTCCTCGTTGGATCTAACACGTAGATAATTAAATCGGGTGACGTGGAGTAAAGGCACGGTCAAAGACTAAGTCGCAAATCACGTGTAGCCTCCTTGGATCTAACACATTTGTGTAATGAATGCTTGAATGTACTAAATCACGTTGAGCAGGACATATATAATGCAATTTATTTTTATGTACGTTTGAGGTTTTTGAATGGATTGGGTGTGCAATAGGAAGTAGTTCAACAGTTCTCTCCTTGTTTGTACATAGTCTAACATTGGATGCGCGCAGGTCTTCTTGGTAACATAAGCAGCTATTTTTCGTAGGAATCATTGTGGATGAAAGCGGATTAAACATGGATCGATCAAGCAAGTTCATCATGCAATAGATAATGCCAAATGATAAACCCTGATGAAGAATCGCAAAATATACCACATGTGCTCCTTACAAATAGAATTGGAAAATCCTAATGAGGAAAAGTGAATGTTATAAGAAAGGACAAATAGCATTATATTGAAAATAAATTTTGCAGTGTGTTGGATCGCAAACTTCTAAGCTATGTGATGTGTTGTTGAATTGTTGTAGAAAGTGGTAGTAAGAATGTCGTTCACTCAGACTTGTGAAGATTTGATTTTAGATTCAAACTCAATAGAAAACTAAAGTTGAAGTTGTTATCAAGATTATAAAAAGCACTGAGACTCAGGTTTCCACTATTTTCCAACTTTTATGTGATTCAATATTAATAATTACCATGCAATTCATACATTTAATTGATTCTTAAATATTGCCAATAGTAGATTTTCAAAATACTGGTTGTTAATCTCAAGCATGGAACATCAAGAGCCCTAAGCTAAGCATGCACCATCAAGTGAAAACACAACGAGTTAGTAAAAATCATTATTTGAATTTCGATTCAATGCAAATAATAATAAAAAGAATTGTAGAAATTAATTAAATAGATATTACCACATATTTGTTGGAAAAATAGCTTCCTCCGTCGCCTCAGCAAAGGGGTTTAGCTCCTCTTATTAATCACTTGCTCAAAATATTGGTTCATAGCTCAAAAGTTGATTAAAAGGGAAAAAAAGTATAAAGCAGCGAATTTGTAACAAATATAATTGTTCTGAGAACTTCATTTAGTCAGAGACCGATGTTGCGGAAAAAAATTCTTCAAATAATTGTTGCAAAATCTGTTACAATATATGAAAGAATAGCTAACGGTTTTCCTATCTTCTTCTTCCTCGTTCTGCTGGTGATGAAGAACTTCTCTGCAACTTTGAATTCTCGGCTCTGTGTGCTTCCAAACTCTACCCTAGGTCTCGACACTCCTCTTGTGACTCCCAAAACCCATATATATACACCACAGGGTCGAGTAAATCCTGGTTTCTTTTAACTTCTTCCCAAAATTCCGAACTTTCCTTCTTCATCCCTGCTTTACGCGTGAATTGATTTGGCAGTATTTCAACCTAATAAGTTCAAGTCCCAAATATAGTTAAAATCTCCAAATTTAGCCGTAAATTTCCGAGTATTCAACCAACACAATCCCGAGAAACTCTGTTTCCATGTATAGCCGAGAACCCATGATAGTCTTCCTTTTATTTGATTCTAACACGCATAGTAATCCTATTTTTACCCTAACAAGGTCGTAGCAATCCAACTGAATGAGAAAGTCCGAGTAATCTCGCTCCGAGTCCCTCAAACAAAATCGAGTACTCACCAGCCCCTGTTTTCACGAGAAAACCATAGAAACTTCTTGTTGTTCGATTCTGTATCACATACCTTCCCTGTTCTGTCGAAACAGGCTTATCCCAATCCGAACACTCGAATAAATCTGAGAGAAAATCGCCCAAAACCAATTCAGATAATAATCCCGTGATATGTTTCATCTGTTTTGCTCCAACACGACCATGCAGCTCAATCGATCGATCTGATCACACATATCAACCCCGTTATACCCTAATAGGTCCATCCCAATACAATTCCGCCATTGAATCTCTCTCCAACACGCCCGAAAATCAAACCTCAATCAGAACTTGCATGGTAACAATTTTTCCGCCAATTTCTTGATTTGAAATATTGATGAAGAAGCGCCTTTATCCGAGTGATGGGGTGCGAATAGCACTTTGGTTTGCAATAGTCGATTTTGGATGCAAATAACCGTGGGTTATCCCTTATCAACGTGTGCCTCTTATCCATTTGAGGGTGTCTTGGTAATTTTCTTGGAGAGTCCAATGCCGGTTTTCAAGCCAATTTCTCATGCATGTTTATTTTTCCAAAAATACCTACAAAGACATAAAATACCAAATAAGAACAAAATCGAGCACTAACAATACACGTAATTGAGATCAAAATAGACACATAAATGCGTCTATCACTATGCGCATTCCGCATAATTACATTACACTAACTCGAAAACGAACTACAATTATTCTTGGTGCGTCTTTCACTACGTTCTGCATATCAGACTTAATACTTTCATCATAAATATCACTGAGATGACATATCATCTCGGATTTTTGCCCTTGATAACTCAAGAAGAGAGCTCGTTGAGAAGACAAATCACATCGAGGGTTTTCACGCTTGAAGCTTATGATCGCGGACACAACAACCTGTTCGCATCGGCCTACAATTAATCCGAAAGCTTGTGACATCCGTTAAATCGAGCTTGTTACACCCATCAAGCAGAGCTTTTACACCCGTCCATCAAAGCTTTCCACCCAAGATCACCTAACTTACGACACCCATACAACCTCAGTGATGTCAAATTTTTACAATTTTTACAATTCCGACGGATAGCTTCCCCACCTTCTGGCTGTATTACCTCCACGAAATTTGATATAGCCAGATACTGCAATAAAGGGCAACCATTTAGGACCGTCAAAACTGCTTCGATATTCATGTATCCTTCTCCAACCTCGGACAATTCATTGGGTGTTGCAAGTTGTAGATATTCAAGCCCATCCCCATTGATAATTGCGCTAATCCCCTGGGTGTAAGTTTGCACCCATTCGCCTTAAGATAGGTTAAGGCATGTGGACACCCAAAAACCAATACCGTTATATTGCTTGAGAAGTTAATATCAAGTGCGAACAATTCGCGGCGATTAGCGTAGAGAACTTATTCTGAATCGATAATTGAGTGACACCATGAGAGGTTAACCGTATCTAAGGATGCACAATATTTTTCAGGCCTCTAAGCCTTCATCATGTAATATAAGTAGATTCCAAACTTACGTCTATCAAACGAGGGAACTATTAGAATACGGACATCCAACTTTCGGTGGCAATGAGTGGAGAGGCCCTAAGGGATTATAACCCGCGGGATCTTACTTAGATTGCCTAACAATGTGGGACTAATAATCTCAACACGCCCCCTCACGTGTAGCCTCGTTGGGTCTAACACGTGGACAATTAAATCGGGTGACGTGGAGTAAAGGCGTGGTCCAAGACTCGTCGCAAATAGCCTGATATGATACCATGTTAGAATACGGGCATCCAACTCAAAACCAATTGGCAATGATTGGAGAGGTCCTAAGGGATTATAAACCGCAGGATCTTAGATTTCCCAACAATGT
This sequence comes from Papaver armeniacum, assembly GCA_023531295.1. NCBI lineage: Eukaryota > Viridiplantae > Streptophyta > Magnoliopsida > Ranunculales > Papaveraceae > Papaver > Papaver armeniacum. The sequence goes on along the minus strand of JAJJWW010006055.1, from coordinate 424,341 downwards.
GGGACTAATAATCTCAACAGGATCCAAGAAAATATCAAAGAAAATTCGATATCTGAATACTCCGAGCAATATTCTAAGTCTAGAATATGAACTTTAGATCCAAAGAATTGTGACTTTGATGCAACATAATCTGTTATCTTAGGAAGAGATCTCAGAGACAAATACTTGAGGTGTTGGAACCGAATCAACAACTTACAAAGAAGTATGGGAAAGCTTTCATCAAGACTAGGTCTTACCTCCCTCATACGATTGCTATACCATAACTCTCGACAATTTTTGTTCTGAATATGAAGTAATTGATGATAAGTTAAACCAAAAGAATTACGATCATCATTAGTTTTGAGGCACTTAAATATAAAACTTAAACAGTCCTCGGGGAAGTTTGTGATAAAAGGTGTATTTTTGCACAAACACTGATCATCATCATCACTATCATTGTTTGCCTCTACTTGTTACTTTTGCAACAGAGGTCTTACCCGACCCTTGGTTTTACTTGTCATTGGTTGATGAACTCATCATTAAGCAACGCGAAAATTCTTGTGCACAACACAACCCGTGCCAAACAAAACCTTGACCTACTAATGTTTCCTCAGAAATCTAATACAAAATACAACCAAAGGATGTTCGAAACATTGATCAAATTTCGAAGTACTAAAGCTAAAAGTAATAATAATATACTCCCTCCGTCCATTTTTAAGAGTCCGCTTTGACTTTGTCAAGATATTAAGGAAATCCTATAAAATGTCATGACTATCCCTTGACTAGCCTATTTAATATTACGTTATTACCAAAATTAAAATTATTAGTGTTACAAATTCTAATTTGGATAGTATTATTGTTTTAGGAAATATTGTAAAGAAATAAAAACAAACTTATACTCCAAAATTTAAGAATTTTTTATTTCCTCCATTTGATAAAAACAAATTCTAATTTGGATAGTATTATTGTTTTAGGAAATACCTAAACTGGTTTTGTATTAGGTTTTTTTAATTATACTGTTGAATGTTATTTCACGGGAACTGATTTCTGTTTTAGGGTTTTTTAATTATAATGTTGAATGTTATTTCATGACCCCGTTTAGGTAAGGGTTTGTCAGACATGTTCACCATTGTGAGAGGCGCTATGGAAAGACATTATGTCTTGACGGGACTTCCTATGGAAGTGCAACAAAGCGTGGGTGTTTTTGCTTCCTAGCCACTAAGGGCCTATTGACCAAAGTATTACTCCAAAAATAAAAATAGTCAAAAATGAAAAAGTTAAATACTGTATCACTTTTCCGAGGTAGTATTTTGGTTGGAAAGGAAATAAGAAATGGGTGAATTGTACTTGGAAGGTTTGTGTGACGTCATCTGTATCTTCAAACCTTTTTTATTCGCTAGTTGGATTCCAAAGTGATACACTTACCGACGGGTTCTCCCGATTTTGCTCCCGAGAGGGGAATCGACGGTTCCTGATGCGTGCTTTACATCGGGATCATCAATGGGGCAAACTAGGACCAGCTATCTATTAGGGGCGAGATTTCTCGGCGGGATTTCGGTCGGTCAATCTAGCATTTTCGAGTTGGATTACGAATGTCTGACGCTGACACTTTAAAATGGTTTATCATTTTCGCTGAATATAGTCTTTCATTCGATCAGATTCGCTAGTTGTATTTTTTGCTAGTCTTTTTTGGAGTAATACTTTGACACTTTTTTATTCGCTAGTTGTATTTTTGCTTCTTTAGCTTTCACTAGTCAATTTTGGTTTTATTTTGCAATTGAAGTTTATCCATTTCCAATTGCAGAAAATTCATCAACACACTTACACATGCACTCAAAAAAAGAAGGTCCGCATACCACAGAATTCAATTCACATTGTTGGCACGTCTATTACAAGAAATAACACTGCAATACCAAATTATCATGCATGAACAAGCTAAATGTATCCTGACAACAGATATCAAATTACCAAATTAGTACGTACAAAAAATTTAGAAGAGAAAATCCCAGATTCTCAGAACTTAATTTGTGTTATGCATATTCCAGCTAAACCATTATTGTCATCATCCTTATCACTCATTACCTTTGTCTCTTGGTTCGGTGATAGAAAATGATACCTCACTCGGCTTTTTACCGCGTAATGGACCGGCAAGTAAGTATTTATCGTTGCGGGGTGCTTTGGAATGAGGAGTTATCGTCATTGGAACCTTGTCTTTGGTTCTCTTGGTACTATATTCAAAACAAATAAAACCAAAAAACCCAATAAGACATCAAATTTATGGTTATCAGATCAAGAGTCGTCACTCAAATGATCTACAAAACAAACGACCCTTGTATATCATGTGACGACTCAAAGTTATATGATGACGACCCTTCCAAATAACAAAGGGTCGTCAAAAAGTCAATAACGATCCTACGATTTGGGTTGACGACTTTGGGGGACATGAGATGACGACACTATCATTTTTTGGAACAGAGGGTTATTCGAGTTCCATATAGAGTCGTTAAGAAATAAAAAAGGGTCGGCAAACGAGAGTCGTCATCCGTAACCTATAACATTAACGACTCTATTCTAGGGAAAACATTGTAGAAGGAGCTGAATTAGGTCGTCATCTTCAACCTAATACACTAACGATTTTTCATATAATATGCATGCAAATGAAAAGTCGTTAAGGGTTTTCATTTCGATAGTAACGACCCTTTAATCAAACCGCAAAATTTCGATTACTGGACTCAATTTCACAATCAAAACACAACAAAAATTCGAATAGCGAGGTTGGTTTAAGTTCACATACCTTCTAAGCCATATCTTCTTTGGGTTTCGATTTTTTGGGTTTGGGAGATTAAATCCCTCGACAACCTTTCCTTTGACATCTTAGGCGAGATTAGGGATTTGAAGTGCTTTTTGAGCAGTCTGCTTTGTACGAGCAAATTAAGGCTTTTAATTAGAGGTACATAAGGCAATAGAGGAGTCAAATTAAGGATTTTAATTAGAGGTACATAAGGCAATAGAGGAGTCAAATTGGTGGTGGATTTTGATATTGTTGTTGATGTTGCTCTTTAAGGTTTTGTGTTTTGCGGTGCTAATAGGAGGGGTTGGCGGAGTTGATAGTGGTACTGGTATGTGTACTCAATTCTTAGTTTCTCTGAGTATCTGTATGAAGGGTTTCTCTATGTGCATCCACTAAAGTTTCGTCTTTGTGTGTTTGCAGTAACATCAAGAGTATCTTTAGATGAAATCGGTGGAGGTACCAATGTAATGTGTTATGTATTGATTTATTGATATTTCCTTGTATGTTGTCAAATGATTAGTGCTTTAAGGTTGCTGTTGCTAAACTACTTAGATCTCAAATGAATGTTGTGCTACTATCCAGTTACATCATTTACATGCTACCACAAAGGTTTAAGTCTTTGCAATCTGCTTTGTCAATATGAGAGTAAAGTGGTGGCAAGGGTTGCGAGGTTGTTTACTTAACTGCAGAGTAATCTGTCATGTGCTTCTTTGAGAGTAAGTTGTCCTTTGCAGCTTGTATTATTCATGACTGTAAATATCCTCATTTGGACATCCCTATTCACAATTTCCAAGTTTCTTATACCTACTATCTCTTGTATATCTCAATTATCAGCTTTTTAATAAAAAATATGTGCTTGTTGTGTCATGTATATATATATATATATATCTGCTGTGTGTTGTTGCTTATATGTTGTCCATTCCTGGTAAAGCATTCTTATAAATGTTCATATGTTAAAAAAAAATCTTTGCAGAATCGTGTTAGCAGTCTAGCAGCACAAACTGGATATATGTTGTCCATTCCATTCCATATGTGTTGGCCAGCAGTCTAGCAGCACCACTGCTGTAAGCTACCCATCTCATCCAGGTTACGGAGCACCCCCAACATCCCAACCAGGTTATGGAGGTCAAGCACCAGTACAAATTGGATATGCTCAGCCTAGCTATGGACCACCACCTGTATGACAAAAGCCACTACCACCTGGACGGTCCCAACCACCTTCAAGTGGCGCCTATGCTAAGACTGCTCCTGCGAAGCAGGATATTCATAGCCTCCAACTACTGCTCAACCAGGGACCCATAGGAAGGTTATAGATCACAACGACATGCCTACCATGACTACTTGTACGAGCCATGTTTGTTGAAGAAGTTAATCGTCGATTCTCTTCTAACATCGACGATTAAACGATGAATCGGTTGAAGAAGAAAAAAATCGAGGTGAGTCGTTAATGGTGGTGGTGGAGAAGAGAAAGGGGAGAGGAGGGGAGGAAGATGAAAAGAAAAAAATGAGAAACTGAATTTCTCTTTTGGTTTAGATTTAGGGTATATGAGATTAGGGGCCTAATTAAGGCTTTTAATTAGAGTTAACTGATTTTTAAGATTTGTAATTAGTAAAGGGTAAAATAGTCTTTTCAATATCGGATTAATACGCCCTCAAAAAATTGGGGTGCAAATAAAAAGTTATGGCCCCTAATTAAAAGTTCTTGCCCCCAATCAAACGAGGTTTAAAATGAATCTCTGACGCTGACACTTTAAAATGGTTCGTCATTTGTCAGTTCAAAATTTGACTAAGAACTAAGAACGATTCTAATTTAATAACTAAGGTAGAAAAGCTGAAACAATTTCAGTGTGTTGTACCTGTACCACCATCCAAAAGGAGTGGTATCAATATCACCGTCATAAAAAATTCAGGAAAGGGAGAATTTGAACACACAACTTGAAGAGGCTTTTGAAAAACTTGGTATCTCTACAAGGTATGAGTTCCATATGAGATAATCGTTGTTTTTTAAGGTTTTGCATTTTTCAAAATTAGAGGCTACCCAATAAATTGTTTAAAGCGAATGGATTTAAGATGCAAAAATAAACATCCAGTATCAACCTTATCAAGATTAACCCTCGTCTTTTGTGGCTTGGTTGTGTTTCCCCTGAACACCAACAGAGTCCTTGTCTTCTTTATAATGGTTGTCTTCAACCTCATCATTAGCCACATTCTTCATCTCTTCAGTGCAACATGAACTAATCAACCAAATTTGCAACAGAGAAAGGTAGTCAGGTGTCAGAAGAATAATAACTGCAAATGCATTATTGGTTAGCAGTAATGTAACCAACAAATTGTTAATGACAGAACAGCAAATTCAAAGGCTTTACCATTCTAGAGCTTGTCTAGTGATCACTTGCCAGAAATGAGGGATGCAAGGACTATGTGGTAAAGCACTAAAGCGATAAAAAAACTGTGAAAATGATGATTTCCTTGGTGTATTGAGATTAAGATAGTTAACCAAGCACACTTCAAGAGCGAGAAGCACAGGTAGGATAGCATCACTTTGACTGAAATTACAAACAAACAAGCCATAGTTGCAATTTTTGGACTGAGAAACATAAACTCATAAACTCATTTAGTGGTTCCGTAAACATGAGGCCGATATTCAGATCATGTTCATATTAAACAATAGACGTTGCAAACTAACTTCAATCCACTTCAATTGTATGTCATGGTTTTGAATAAATGCACTTACTACCTATGTTGTAAAAGGCGCACTGAGCGCAGGTCTAACGCCTAGCCAAAAAAGGCGCCAAGGCGCCAAAGTATACCTTCACCTGTTGTTTTCTAAATCTCGGGCGCTAGGCGCTGGGCTTGGCGCATCGCCTTGCCTGGCGCCTTTTACAACATAGCTTACTACATGTAATGAGTACCTTTGAAGAGAATAAATGTGAATGGATGTCACTGTTTACACATTTTGTTACCAGGCTTTGCACAGTGTGCGCAAAGGTCTTTCAAAATTACACATGAATCATCATGTCCATGTTTCTCAATTATTCAGTTAGCAACAAAGTTGTACTAGTGCAGAAGTGTCTCCCCTTATCTGTCTTCCATGAAACTGAAGGAGCTTCAAAGAATTTGTGCTAGTTTGTGTGTTTGACACTAAAAAGGCAAGCAAATTTAAGCAAAACAAGGCTGGGGAAACATAAGAAGATCAACCCATAAAAAGCATGAACAAACATGAATATATTGCTAGAATACAAACAATTTAAATTGAAAATTAGAGTTAGTGTCGGCTGTGAAATTGTTTAACGCAGTAGTTTTGATGGATGATGAGATCATTTCATGGTGTAACTCCAGCAAAACATGCAAATCAATCCATTATGTGGCCTATTCGGGTAAGGGCTAACTTCCACAAATAATATAAATATCAAAGTAAAGCTTATTCTAAATTTTAAATACCTCAGATTACCAACAGTAAAAACAACTGACCTTCTAATCCTGTTTTGGGGAGAATTCAAACTCACAACTTTCTGAAGCTCTAGGAAGACTCAAAATATCTGCCATCACATTTTCGCTTTTCATGAACGAATTGGGATCACAAGAAAAAGTCATTTTTGTTAAACATTTTGCATTCTTCAAAATCAGTTTCAACCACCTCATCTCCCATGTGTTGCCTGTAAATTTGTTGAAGCAAACAAACATGAGTTTTAAAAAAGAACATCTAGCAGCCACCAAATCAAGCGCCCAACCATCGTCTTCATTGTCGTTGCTATCTCCACTCTCAGCAGAGTCATTGTAGTAGTTATCTTCACCCCCATCGCCGACGTCTTCTATGCCAGGAAAAAAAGGAACAAACTACATGTGAAATTGAATAGGATACACACCATAAGTATAACAGGTAAACAAACTTTGTTTTGTAATTAATTTAATGAGAGCAAAAAGTTTTGTGCACTTGTGACTTACCTCCTAAAATTCAATTGAAAATAGATTAGGTGCTTTTTCGAGCAACGCAATTAGTGCTTTATCAGCAGTTACTTTCTGAGTCAGATACAACCGGTGCAAATTATGATATGAAGGTAAATTGTCGAGACAATCGTCGGCAACAGAGAGAACCTAGTCATGACAGGGCAAGATAAACAGATATATATCAGCTTCAGAGTGTCCGATTTGCCATAGAACAACGCAAACATAAACTTACTAAAAGATAGCAGCAAGAAAGAGCTAATACCTGTAGGGTTCGATCGGAAATTGTTAGACACACCACATGTGTAAGTGCTCGAAGAAATTTGTTAATAACCGCACCATAATCTATCTCTTCATCCCAAATTGGACCATCTTCTTCAAAGTAAAAGTCAACGTTTGCTTCAACTAGTGCTGGAAAGCTACACAGCACATAATCCTTTGCAACCCTACCTTTGTAGATGAGAGACTCCAAACTTGGTGCATGAATTTGGAGAGCACAGTCTTGAAATCCGTCTTGTTCTTCCGGATTTAAAATAGTTAAGAATTTCAGTGCAGGATTCGAAATACAAAAGTTCTCCATATCAGACCAGGTGCAGCATACAATAAACAAATACTGAAGTACGGGGCAATTGGGAAAGAGTTGGTCATTCCAACACCCATCTCTAAATTCGACTCCAGCAAGATGAAAGCTTTTTAATCTTGGAAAAGATACAGCGGAACAGATATCAGGGATTGAAAATATTCTTAAATCAATTAGTGACTCACAAGTATAAAGAGATGAGGGTATCAAATATTCGTCTCTTTCGTGCAAACTGAGACTGAACTCTTCAACATTGTGACTTATTGCAGTGGAAATCCATTTTGTAATCCGAGGTTCATCCAAGTAGACATCAGAGTGAAGAGAACTTCCTTATGTTTGAATCATCGTGAAATTCCAATGTTGCATCAACAAACTCTGCGAATTTATTTTCCTGTGGTGAATCCAAGGAGTCAAATTGAAGAGTAGGGATAGACCTCCAAATGTACTTCCATCTTTTAGATAATACACTCGTCCAGGCAGCACAACGAGTATCAACGAAAGAGAGGATTTGATGAAGAAGTGAATCCGGCAAGTTGCTAATCCTATCACTCATATTGTTTTATCCCTTGAGTAGCTTTTGAGTTACAATTAATCTGTACAAAGGGAATAACCCAAAATGAAATTAAGGGATGAACATGAAATTAGGCGTTCCCATTGTTTCTAAGTGACTTATGAGAAACCCTCAATTTCTATTACATGATCAGAACATAATCTTTCCCAATACTGCTCTTCTAAACCCTAAACCCTAAAATCGATACAACATTTGACGGTTAAACAGTAGTAGCAATTTAAGGGTTAAGTGTGTTTATTATCAAGAATCATCTCTTCGAAACCCTAAATGTCAATTTAAGGGTTCTGAACAATTCGAATCAAGTGAAGTAAAAAAAGATACAAGAAAATAAAGATTGAAGAGGGAAGAGAGCAGTAGAAAAAGTACCTCCTGTAGAATTCATCAAGATTTCAATGATATCGGCTTGTTGTATGAGGAAAATGGAGAAGAAAAATCCAACACCTGTAATGAAGAGATGGAGGAGAAATTGAGTTTGAATGAACAGTGAAGAGGAAAGGAGACTTGACAATTTCAAGGAGAAAAATTGGGAATGGGTTCTATAGTTTTACCCGAGGGACAATATTTGTGCGGAAAATATTTTATAAACCGTTCACTCACAATGAGCGGGTCCAGATATAGGCGCGGGTGTGAGTTGGGCCCCACATTTACGTGATTCAAAAGCACGGCTATAAATATCTTTTTGTGTCTGTTATGAACTAAAAGGAGATATATATTGAGAAATCAAGAAGAGAATTCTAGGCAAGAAAGGAGAGTTATGAATTCTTAGATCTATCATATAAGCGTCTTCTCGAGATTCCTAGGTCCCATTGCAGACCAGGAGAGGGAGAAGAGTGAGCCTATTGAAGAGAGATTTCTCTATTGTTGGATAAAGCAAATAAGTTTGGGCATTGAGTAGCCATTAATTGAGCCATTCACATGTCATTATCCTCCCAAATACGCATGGAAGAGCCATTACCAATCCTAAAAAATGGAATTATCAAAAAATCATTAGTTGTTGAGTAAATGTTGCGCCAAAGACTTACTCACCGCCTTTGTTTTGACCGTTTTGATCTCCAACCAAAATCAGCAACGCCATATTTCTCTTCAATAATTTGAGCCCAAAGGGAATTGCGTTCACGACCGAGACGCCACCACCACTTGAAGAGGAATTTATTCATCAGTTTTAGCTGGCAGATGCCCATACTGCCATGTTTGGCAGAATCACAAACTCTATTTCATCCCACCCAATAAACTTTCTTAGCATTCTCACTATCATGCCAAAGGAAATTACAGATAATTCTCTCAATATTTTTGATTATCGACTACTACACCATAAAGAGCGAGAAGTAATAGACAGGGTAAACTCACTAGAACGCTCCTTAAAAGTGTTAGTCTTTCATCCTTCCAGTAAACCTCTTCTCCAGGATGCAAGCTTAGCACTGCATCCTTTAACAACCTTATCCCATTTTGCCGATGATAGAGATTTTTCTCCCAATGGTAATCCAAGATATATAGTGGATAGAAACCCAGACGGACAATGCAAAATAGAAGCTAAGTCAGCTATGTTTGAGACTTCACCAAAAGCATAAGAGGTTGTATTTAAGAAATTTTATTTTTTTCAATGTTGGCATCTAAGAAAACAAGGGTATCGACAGCAAATTGGATATGAATCACTTTAATACCATCATTTATGACAGAAAAACCTCTTAACAAATCAATCTCGGTTGTTTCAGCGAACATCATCGACAAAACCTCTGAGAAAAGAAGGAATAAAAAAATGTAATAAAGGATCCCTTTGGCGCAATCCTTTTTCACTTGTGAGTTTTCCAAAACAAGCGGTACCATTGATGAGAACTGAGAAGGGGATTTTCCAGATGGAACCATTAATCCATTTTCAATGGAATTAAGGTGAGTGTATCCATTATACTACTAGTGGTAGTGATTGAAAAGTAATGTGGGAAGTGAATAGGTGAAAAGAAGATGAAAAGATGGTGGTGATGAACAGTTTAAGTGTGTTATAAATCCACTATAAAGTTATTTCATGACACTCCCTGATAGATGACACCACACTAATTAACATTAATTGCCTCATTATAACCTTGCTGAAAACCAAAAGGGAAAAACTTGGGCGAAGTAAAGAGAGCACAAAACACATAGAATGATAGACGTGCAAATGTTGTCTCATTAAAACCTTATTAGGGAAAAACCTAGGTAAAGAAAAAATATATAGTACAAATCATATAGAGTAGTGACCGATGCGCAAATGTTGTGTCGTTAAAACCTTGACAAAAAAAAATCAAGAGCGGCAAAACCTTGCTGAGGGAAAAGAGTACAACATGATTGTCCAATAAAAATACCTCTTAGTATGATCTTCCCCTGGTATACTACAGTTAAATTTTTGGCTTACAAATCTTTGAGACGAGGCTTCTAAATTTCGATGAACGTATTTCTTGAATACAAAAGATTGTTTGATCTTTCGTGAAGAAATTGCTAGTTGATGAAGTTTTCTTTTGGGATAGTTTTCTTATAGTAGTGTTCTCCAGTTTTCATGCTTCTTTAAATGCATTGAGGACTTGTGTCTTAAATTTCTATGTTTTTGGAGATAATTTGCAGAAGTAGTTAATTTAGTTTCTTCAACAAATGGCCAAGATGCATACATTACAATACGTTAACAAAAGTCGTATTTGTTGATTTGGTTTAATAGATTAACCTCGTTAATAGTCGAAATCAACCAAATAACCAAATTTATACAACTCCCTCTTGGATGACCAGAATGTTGAATTAAATTTGTTAGAAACCTTTGCTTTCAGTCGAACTCGCATGCGTTGCTATCTCAAGCATGTTTGTCAATGTTAGTGATCAAAACTATAAGTCTTGATTTCTAGTCTACTATAGCTAAGTCTCGGACTAGGATAAAAAAGTGTAGTTGAGCTTAAGAACTCCATGGCGATCATCATACAAGGCGAAGAACTACTCAAAGAGAAGCTGGTAGAACTTCATCGACTAAAAGGTATGTGGAGACTTGAACTTATCTATCCTCAAAAGTCTATCTACTCTATCTCCTATCTTGAGACAAAAGTCGTTTTTCTATATAGACTTTGATTATAAACATTTGCTATTTCGTCGAGTTTATCTACTTTATCTATTTCTCGAAATATGTGTTGGTAAGATTTCGCTTTGGCTAAGTTCATCTTTACTTAGTGATGAAAGTCATGTTATGTTTCAATCACTTTGAAAATGGCTTTGACGAAAAATAGTTTGTGAATAACAACTATATAACGTCCTCTAAAAATGTTTCAATGATTGAAATAAGAGTTTAGATTATATAACCATTGTTGGATATAAGCATTGTGTGGAAACACATACATGTATAAGTCCTTATTCCTTGAACCGAAGTATGCTTACTTTGTTGATCGGGAAAACCGGAACAACGATCCAGTGAACTCGGTCTGCGAACTAAGTCCATGAACCCGTCACGCGAAGTTGTCGTAGTTTTCTCATCCAGAAAACCTTCTGTTTGTAAACTTCTTAGGGAACTTAAGTCATAAAATCTAGTCCAGCGTACTTGAGGTTGGTTATTTCTAAAGGCGATTATTTGTGAACTTTTACTTATAATAAACTAAGGAATGCAATTTGCAAACCGTGGCTATAAAGTTCATGAATCGATTCGAGTGAATCAAATCGTTTTTGCTTCGATTGTGTCTTGTATACTTGTATAAGATCTAAGCAATTGAACAACTCTCTAACTAGTTCATTTGAGTTATTTGAACTAGTTATGGTGAAGAAGAATATGGTTAATATGAAAGTGCTCATATGGCTAACCATTTGGTTAACTATTATTGAACCAACAAATGTACATGTTTGAGTACGGTTACACAAGCCTAGAAACGTGCATTTCATGTGTGTGTAACAAGCTAAGCTTTTGATCCAACGGTTGAAAGATATTAGCTTGAATCTAATCAAGTTTTCATCTAACGGTGAATATTGAATGCTTTGTTACTAAGCTAACATTGATTGCAACCATGATTTGAAAGACTATATAAGGGAGAACTCTAGTAACTGGGAAACCTAATCCCCACACCTCATGTGTGATGCTAGTTGTATAAGCTAGAGGCAATTCTCCTTTAACCTTAGGTTTCTTTACGAGACCCTATGGTTTAACGACTTGAAGACTTCATTGGGATTGTGAAGCCGGAATGATACTACTTTCTTGTAGTTGTGTGATCGATCTTCTTTGTTTCTATCGTATTGAGTACAATCGTAGCGATTGACTTGAGATTGATATCTCAGATAGGTAAGATATAAAAGTAGTCACAAACATCTTCGTCTCATCGTTTGTGATTCCACAATATCTTCTTTCGCCACGTCGATTAAGATTATTGTAAGGTGATTGATAATACTAGGATATTCTTCGGGAATATATGTCCGGGTGTTTGTGGGTGAAAATGGTTTCTGTTGATTTCGGTAATTTCGAGTGTGTGGGTGGGAAACGTATTTAAACCCTAAACAATGTACTGCAAGGGAGTACTTTAGATTTGAGAGATCAATGTGTACAAGTCCAGCCTGAACCAAGAAATGGCCATTCCAGACTTACTTCTGTCACAAAGTGGAGGAGAATGGGTTTGTTTTTGGAGGGAAGCAAGGAAAGTGATGAGACCAGATCGAATAGTTGATTCTGGAAGAGTAGTTGTGTTACGACTTGTATCAGAAAGTGGGAAGCTAAAAGATGGAAAGCTAGCAAATGTTTTCTGAGTGGTGTATGCTCCTGACTGAACTTGTTGTTCGATGGAAATAGGTAAGACCTATTTATACAAGTCGAAGTGAAACGTACTCTGGTCTCATTAAGGAATAGAAAGATGGGTGAGTAAATGGGAGGAGGTGGTAACGTTAACGCATGGAATTGTTGTTCCATAAAACCGTTAACGCATGGAATTGATGTCCATAAAACCGTTAACGCATGGAATTAATGTTCCATAAAAAGAACGTTTCACCATTAACTCCCTGTATTTACTAACCGTCTAATCCTTATGACACTTCCTTATGACGGGGCGTAGTATGCGCACGTGTAAACTTGCCAAACCAATACCCAAAGAGAATCCCCCAATTTCTGATATCCGTTGATGTCTCGAATGTTTTTGTGGAAACATGTAGCATATTGTTGTTGCCTGGCAAGTCGTGCTTGGGAGACTTGCCAGCTTGGTGACCTCCGATGGTCGAGATTTTGCATCTTAATACGAGAGGTAGCCGTTGATCGTTGCACGCTTTCGTTTTGGTGGCCGTATAGGGAAGGCCAGCATGTGGCGTGGAAAGGTTGCCATGGCATGCCTTGGCGTGGCCAAACTAGGGTATTGGGTCAAAGGTTACCATGTGTTGTCTGGTAACCTTGGACGGCTAGGATTTTCTCTTGGGATTGAAGGGTGACCGTTGATTATCGCACGCCTTCGTTTTGGTAGCCGCGTAGGGAAGGACAGCATGGTAGCACGGCTAGATTGGCATGTCGTTGTCATGGCATGGTTTGGCGTGGCCAAACTTAGGTTTCAGGGCCAAAGGTTACCATCGTTGTCACAGTAACCTTGGATAGCTAGGATTTGCTTATGGGATTGAAGGGAGACCGTTGATTGTCCCACGCCTTCGTTTTGGTAGCCGCGTAGGGAAAGCCATCATGGTGGCGCGTCTAGATTGGCATGTCGTTGGCTAGGCATGGTTTGGCGTGGCCAAACTTAGGTTTTCAGGCCAAAGGTTACCATGCGTTGTCTGGTAACCTTGGATGGCTAGGATTTGCTCACGGGATTGAAGGGCGACCTTTGATTGTCATCATTGCCTTCGTTTTGTGCCAGTGTAGGGAATGCAATCATGGTGGCGCGGCTAGGTTGGCATGCGTTGGCATGGCATTGTGCGACTAGCATGTCTAGGGCCAAGGCAAGGTGCGGTTTGGCTTGGCATGGTGGGGCCAAGGGTTTGGCATGCCGTTGGCACATGGTGCGGCTAGCATGGCTATGGCTAAGGAAAGATGCGGTTTGGTATCCCGTTGGAACATGGTGCGGCTAGCATGGCTAGGGCCAAGGCAAGCCGCAGTTTGGCTTGGCATGGTGGGCCCAAGGGTTTTGGCATGTCATTGGCACATGGTGCGGCTAGCATGGCTAGGTCCAAGTCAAGGTGCGGTTTGGCTTGGCATGGTGGGGCCGAGGGTTTGGCATGCCATTGGCACATGGTGCGGCTAGCATGGCTAGGGCCAAGGCAAGGCGCGGTTTGGCTTGGCATGGTGGGGCCAAGGGTTTGGCATGCCATTGGCACATGGTGCGGCTAGCATGGCTAGGGCCAAGGCAAGGTGCGATTTGGCTTGGCATGGTGGGGCCAAGGGTTTGGCATGCCGTTGGCACATGGTGCGGCTAGCATGGCTAGGGCCAAGGCGAGGTGCGGTTTGGCTTGGCATGGTGTGGCTAAAGGTTTGGCATGCCGTTGGCACATGGTGCGACTAGCATGGCTAGGGCCTAGGCAAGGTGAGGTTTGGTTTGGCATGGTGGGGCCAAGGGTTTGGCGTGACCAAGATAGGACCGTGAACAAGCTAGGGTTTTTGGGTTAAAGGTTAACATGCGTTGTCTGGTAACCTTGGACGACTAAGATTTGCGTCTTAGCACAGGAGTGTTGGAACGGCAAGCATGGTTGGGATGTTATAGCGAGAAGATGTGGCTGGCATAGTTTTCCATTGGCACAGTGGTGCGGCCAGCATGGTTGGCATGCTTTGGCGCGTTAGTTGTGGATCACATGGTTTGCCATTAGCACAGGAGTGTGGCTAGCGTGGTTGGCATGCCTTGGCGCGGCAGGTGTGGCTAGCATGGTTTGCCGTTGGCATAGGGGTGCGGCTAGCATGGTTTGCATGCCTTGGCGCGGTAGGTGTGGCTGGCACGGTTTTCCATTGGCACAGGGGTGCGGCTAGAATGGTTGGCATGCCTTGGCGCGGTAGGTGTGGCTGGCACGATTTCCATTGGAACATGGGTGCGGCTAACATGGTTGGCATGCCTTGGCGCGGTGGGTGTGGCTGGCATGGTTTGCCATGGGCACAGGGGTGCGGCTAGCATGGTCAGCATGCCTTGGCGTGGTGGGTGTGGCTGGCACTAGTGGAAAATGGGGTTTTATCAACCCACATCCACGACCCTCATACACGGTCAATTGACCTTGGACCGGTCAAGACCGTCTGGGATATAGAAAAAACGCGGAGAATATATTTGACCGATGAACTTTGTTTTTCCCTATGGGACCCACACCCACTTTAATATGAGGTCTTTCTCTCTCTTCACCATCGTTCAAAGCCTCACTATTTCTCTCTCCCTTATCTTCATGTGCCTCTTTTCTCTTCGGTCTCCACTACCACACAAGAAAATGAGAAAAAAAAAAAAAAGGATAAAAAAACACTTGAATCATTGCTCTTACACTCAACCCCTTTCTCCATCTTCTTCATCTTCTCCATAAAATCATCAAGTTCTCCGATGAAACCTCATTCTAAAGAAGCAAAAGATGAAGACAACCATTTTTCTTGAGTCATTTTCTTCTTTTCATCTTTTCAGTTGAGGTTGTTACTAACCGATCTTTTTTTATTTTGTTTGGAGGGTTTCTTTTTATACAACTGCTACTCAGATATGAAATAAAATTGGGGTTTTGTTAGGGTTTCTGTAAAATTGGGGTTTTGATTTGTAGAAAATTCCATAGATTTTTCTTTTAATTCGTTGAAATTCATTGGGTTGGGTTTCTTTATATTTAACATTTTGATTTAGTATCTCTCTGAATCCTAGAAGTTTTGAGTTTCTTCTTTGATAAACTTATTTTTACATTGAGATTTCTTCGATTGTCTTACTGTATGACCTAATTTGATAAATACTGAAATTTCTTTCTACAAATTTCTTTTCTAAGACCTGACTTAGGTTCGTAACATTCTTTCTCTTTACAAAACTCACGCAATCTGTTTCAGAGATTAGAATAAACTCACTCAATTTTTATTTGATGATTTTTTGATAATTGCATTTTGGTTTTATTTTATTTTGTTTCTTTGATCTTAGGGCTTTTGATTCAGGGTTTGTTGTTGAGGCCTTTCTCCTTCTCTACGGAAAAGATGGAAAATTATTTCACTCAATCTTTTCTTATTTTTCTTTTCATCATTTTTTTTTTTTTTTTGGTTCAACTGCGTGTTTAGGGGTTTTTGATTTTGAGGCTTTTTGATTTCAGGGTTGTTGTTAAGGTCTTTCTTTATATCTATTACAAAAGGGTAAAATTCTTTCACTCAACCTCATCTAATTTTTTTCTTTAATCATGAATATCATGTTAATTTGATAAAAAGTTAGTTGAAACCAACAACTTGGTCTTACAAATAATAAGATCAAATTTGATTTTTGCCAATTGCTTATCTTTCTCATTGACTTCTGTAGGAAACAAGAAGAATACTGGATGAGTTGAGTGGAAATGTGCAAAGAACTTGAGGTGTGGGGCTCACTTTACTCGAAGAACTTAGTTAATAGGTAGCATTTACGATTGTCATTCCTTAAAGGTTGAAGTCTTTGTCTTGGTTATAATTTCATATGTTTGTTAAGTATATTAGTGTTCTTGTATGGAATTATTTTAATTTATGGTGTTGTGTGTGTTGATGTAGGATTAAGGACATGTACAAGCATGTGAATGATGGTTCTTGACTGAAGGCTCCTCTTATTTCCAGTGATATTTGTGAGATAATTATGAAGGTGATAGTCTAATGAGGCTTGTAGTCTGTTTGTTTTTTTTTTTTTTTTTTTTTTTTTGTCAATTTAGTATAGTATATGTGGTTTATGTTCATTCAATTTATATGTATAAGCATTACAAGTGAATTAAAAAATTATCTGTCTCTGTAGGTCTTGGTTTTCCTATATATGATTCTAAATTGGTTTCATTTTGATTCATAATTTGGAAGCCCAACAAGACTTGAATTGAAAGAGTATTTGGAAGTGTTTAATCACCTTTAGGCTCCAAGTCAAGACAGGATTTAATGGTGTCGTGTTGACCTCACTGGTATTTTACGGCCTATACTTATGTTGTGAGATCAAAACCTCTCATTGCAGGAAATAACTAGTTCTCTGCAGCCTCTTGACAAAAGTGAATCAGTTCCCAGTATGCTCAAACTGAAAGTATTTCACTTTTACTATCTCATTTGATGTCATTTGATGATTTGTCTTATCATTTCGTTGTAGTACATACTTAGTGGAGTTGTTTCTTTCTTACGCTAATATCTTTTCAATTTGTAGGCAGAATATTGCCACCCAGTTCAATCTCAAAACATGGTTACTTTCCTCTGATTTCACCCAGCTGAGTACAAAAAGCAAAGAAGAGAGGTTAGAGAGCAACAACTGTAAATGGCTCAACTTAAGGTGGTTTACACGGGCGGATCTAAAGGAGTGATGGTCTTTGTTCTATTTCAGTTTCGGTAACATTTCAATATTCACATCTTCTTGTTAATTGAATGTAACTCCACACCAAAACAATTGATATGGTACCCAGATGACTTGCAGGGTATAGAAGGTATGTTCATCACCACACATGACGACTTCAACACCCCTCTACCAAGGAAAATCATGCGTTATTCTGATTAGAGTGACTAGGAAATGGGAAGAGTTTGACTTTGTGTCCACCAAAGATGTCCCATTCCCATTGTTGTTCAATTCTTTTTTTTTTTTTTGTTCTTTTGGAAAATTTTCACGTGCTAACACGTTCGCTTATACAGGGAGAGGAGATACACGCCGCCATCCAGAAAAAATCTGATGCGGAAGTTGATAAACTCATCTAAATGGGCGAGTTCTCTATTTGTAATGTTCACATTTCTCGAAATGTAACTCCCTTCGTAGTGTATCAATGAAATCGATATGTCAGCATTATAGAAAGAGAACAACATTTTCTTAATTCAGTGTCAGAAGATGAGCATGGGAATGAGTAGAGGAGTAGAAAATCACAACATAATTATAAACTAGGTATTAAATTTTCTTCCTTGGTTTACTTCTTAAAAGATTTTTATCCATGTTCTTTTTCTTCTTATTTTTGTAAGTCCCTCTAACAAGTAGTATTCCTTCTTTCTTTGAAACCCGGCACCTTGGAAGAGTCTGCAAAACATTGAACTACCCCTCCCCAGGTCAATAAGCTCTTTGTCTCTTGCTTCACTCTCTCATCTGTATTGACAATTCGAAGGTTAGTAAATCTTAATGTTGTTCTTATAATATGTTTTCGTAGTGTTGTTAATTTATTGTTTTGATTTGTCATTCACAGTTCCACTTCATAGTAATTGCTCAACTTTTTTCTTAGAGGGAATTAGATTAGTCTTGCACGTTTTAGGGATTAATTTGTAATCTTGTATACTTATATCCACCTTAAATTGTTTGTTCAAAGTTTCACAAAATCGATCCTTGTTTCATTATCTTGATTTCAACATCATATCAACATTGACTGGCTGCGTAACATTATAAACATCTAAAGCGTGCGAGGACAACTACATTAAAGTTTGGCAAGGCTATTTGCGGATGATCTGAGACCATACCATCCGTCTCGAGAAAACCAATTTGGTGCTCTTCCGGGTTGGTTAATTGAACTTGTTATTTGTATGAGTATTCATGGGCACTTTGAATGCTAATTGAATCTTCGATCTATTCATATTCTTGGTGTTGAGGTAGGGGCGGCGGTTTGCGGGGGCCATGGGGATGGTATTGTTCTGCTTATACTCGATAAATAAGCATTGATACTTGTTAGACACGACAAACTCCAAAAACTCCCTACAATTTCCCTCATAGGTTATGCACGATGTTTGCGATATTATGGAAGCTGGTTGTAATTACACCACCGTCATGATCACCTCCTCAAATTAACTTCAACTTTAGGTATTCGGGTTGGGGCAACAGTTCATAGAAGGTGTGTGGATGTTGTTCGACATGCGAATCTCATGAATTAAAATACCCAGGTGAACAAGTTCCACGATATTGAGTGCTCTCTTCAACAAGGTACTTGGACTTTGTAGTTGTTTCGTAGAGTTTATGTCTTGAACAACGACTACAATTTGTTGTTAAAATGGTTAATTAGAGGAATTGATGATGAACATAGATCTTAGTATCTTAGTCTTGAAGTTGTAACTTATTAGATTTTAATAAAGTTCTCTGAGTTTAATTTTCAGCTTTAATTTGAATTTCATTTGAGTTTGAATTCTGATTTGAGTTTTATTTCAGTTTCATTTCGGTTTAGTCAGATTATTTCAGCCCAGACAGATTCAGTGCAGGCAAGTCAGCCAATCTGAATCATTTTTTTTTATTATATTAAAAGTATATCTATGACCGATGAGGGTCAGTCCTAATTCATTGACCGTCACAAATCGGTCGTTGATATAAGTGATTCAACGACCCGCATAGCCACGTCATAGATGAAAAAGACGCTCAAACAGCGACCCTTTCCCAGACCGCCAAAGCAAGTCGTTGAACTTGTATCTATGACTTGCTTTGACGGTCGCGAAACTGCTATTTTCCACTAGTGTGGCATGGTTTTCCATTGGCACATGTGGCGTTGGAATTAGGGTTTTGGCCTATTGAAATTCCTATTAGTAATTAATTAGAAAAAAGGTACCCTGGTAATTTCTCGCAGACAAATTAAAGGGTTCAATAAATATGCTTGGTTTGGACATTATTACTCAAGTTCTGTGATGTCACCGTCTCGACTTAGGTTTTACGACTTTACCCTAAGTTAAAAACCACCATCAACATTAAGTCCCACCTTAGCTCGGAACAGGTGCCTTGTTGCGAGGTAAGTATATGATGGTGACAGAGACGAGAATGAGAATCGAAGCGTTGGACATGCAAGATGGTTAGGAAATTCCGACTAACCTTATTCGAGAGGTAAGGAGAGTTCATGATCCCGTGTTTGGCGGCCTTGCATAGCTTTTATTTGTTGTGTAGACCATGAAATGGCGAGGTGATAAGCGTCGGCTTAGTTCGGCTACTCATAATCTTGGCTGGGTTAGGGAATATCATGATGTTGGCTTGGTGAGTTGGTGTCGGCGCATTAGCATGAAAGGCGCGGATTGTTGCAAAAACTGAACGTGGAGCGCGGGCAAGACTGGCACTGGTAAGGAAAGAGCAGATGTCTTGGGAGTGGCAAGGCTTTCTCTTGTGGGACCGATTACCTTTCTTCATGCGCGGCTTTAACAGTGAATTCTTTCCTTATTCAAAAATCTGGAAGCGTTACACCCATAAGAGAGCGTTACTTCTCATTTCTCCTTTTTAGGGTTTGTGCAATACATATATTGCTGATGAAATTGTATCATCTTCTTATTTCCAGTTGTTCGTTGGTGAAGGTAGGGTAAAGCTCGTTCCTCCTCCTGGTTTGGTATTGTGATGGAATCTCCTAGCAACGATCGTGCCTTGTTTTTCCGAGAGATAAGTACAATCCGCGATCCTTGCACCTTGCAGCTTTACGTAAATCCTGGTATGGTTGTGCATCTTCAGGGCTAGGCTTTTGGAACGCGAGGCGGAGCTGCTAGCACAGACTTGGCATGAATGGGACCCATTAGCACTGATTTGGCTTTGAATGGGCGTGGGGCTGCTTGACAAAGCGTTGCCCAAGCATGGCGTTAGTGAAGCAAAGGTGCGAATTTATTTGCACAGTGGTGACTTGTCTTCGGCAGGATCGGTGCCTTTCCTTCTTACTTAGCCAAAATAGGAAATCCTTTCCTTATCTAAATTCCGAGTGTTATGCTTTCGGATGGAAACTTTGCTTTGCCCAGAGAGATTCTTTGTGGAAAGTGCTTGAAGAAGCTCGACGGAGCGTTAGCAACTCGCGCATCCGCTTTCTATGACCGATTCCCCTTTTTGTTGTTTTTTTTGTTATATAGACGTCTTGGTGCTTTTGCGGACTTATTGTTATCTTCTTGGTATTCATGGCGAAGTTAGGGTTTCGCCAATTAGCATCCAGCTGCGATTTACATCTTTGAATAAACCTTCTTATTTGAAAGACTTCAATCTTCTAATAGAATATGTTGTTCGATCTTCCATTCCCTTCAGAGCTCCTGGGTAAAAAATTCTGAAGGGAATGGAAGATCGAACAACATATTCTAATAAAAACTTCTAGGCGTTTTTATTTTTAAATTAAGGTCGCGATGGTTGATCGTGTCTTGAGCTTCGTGATGAAAGGTTTCAGTGTATATCCCAAGTCCCCAAGTATGGTTTACATATTTTCATCTTGTATGGTCAGTGGGTTGACCATAATAAAGATATCACCATCGTGCGTTAAATGCTTTGGTGATTTTTTTACTTCTTCCACGTGAAACTAAAATATGGAGAATCGGGTTACCTTTATAGTGATTCTTCTTTGCGGTGAGGCTTTGAATGGTATAAAAAATGAGCGGAAATAGTTCTTGGTAGCAGATGTAAACGAAGAGACTATATTGTCGTGGAAACAAAGTAGGTTGGCTAGAATTATATGGGAACCCATGGAAGTAAAAGGATGGGCTGGATGCATAAGCGAGCAAACTGTCCATGGTCATGAGTTTTGGCGGGATGGATCAAAAGGTGGCCATGAATACGAAGATTAGATGGATGCGATCATGATCCTTGATATGGGGAGCGTGGTGGCATGACCCTTTGCAGTAAGGAGTGGTGTTGAAGAGAATGTTGAAGCGGAGCCGCTGCTGGAGAACGTTGAAGCGGAGCCACTTCTGGAGAGAACGTTGAAATGACGCCTTGCAACTCCCAAAGCTTTGACGGTTATCATGTTAAAGTCGGAGGCCGCATAACGTTCTGTCAAACTCGACATCCCTCAAGTGAATAGAGGTTAGGAGTCCCCAGTTCCATCTATCAATCGTGTTTTCCAGGAGAGGTTGGAGTTTGGGAACGGCTTCCCTAGCTGGAAACGCCTGCTTTCCTGATGCAGTGCGGTTGAGGGATGCAAATATATCTTGGCGCATCGTGCATGTACTGACCGGAAGAGGGTCTCTGTGAACTCATGAGGGTTGTTGATTTCCTTGGATTTCGATTTTGGAGAAGTAGTTCCTGATCTTTACGTGTGATGAAATTGGATTGCTGATCCCCTTCTACAGGGTGTTCAAGAGCAACGCGAGCCTCTTCATCTATAAACGCACTTCCTGCTGAAGTACTTTTTGTCTTTTCATCAAATCAACGTTGGTAAAAGGAGGTGAAACTTCTTTCGGCTCTTCCAAGTATCTTTCCACGATGGTAGAGTAGCGTCTACAGTGACGGTTGGAGCCATGCTTGAAGAAACAATGGGGTAGCGGACGGCTTTGTTCTCGTGGTCGTGCGAGATGGCACGTTTTTATCATGGAGTGATGGGAGCCATGGCGCTGTTTCGAAGGGTGAGGATGGCGCTCGCTGGCCGGTTGTGGAGCGGAGAATATGGTGCTTGGAAGGGCGAAAGATGTTACGCTGGAAGGATCGAGCCGTTAGCGCGGGGGTGTGGTATCGTGGCTGGCATGCGCGTGTGGCATGTGTGGCTGGCATGCGCGTGTGGCATGTGTGCCTGGCATGCGCGTCTGCTAAGCGCATCTGGTATGCGCGTATGGCAAGCGAGTTTGGTATGCGCGTCTGGCAAGCGCGTCTGGTATGCGGGTCTGGTAAGCGCGTCGGGTAAGCGCGTCCGGTAAGCGCGTCTGGTAAGCGCGTCTCGTAAGCGAGTCTGGTATGCGCGTCTGGCAAGCGTGTCTGGTAAGCGCGTCTGGTAAGCGCGTCTGGTAAGCGCGTCTCGTAAGCGAGTCTGGTATGTGCGTCTGGCAAGCGTGTCTGGTATGCGCGTCTGATATGCACGTCTGGTAAGCGCGTCTGGTATGCGTGTTTGGCAAGCGGGTGGAGGAAGCTTTGTCTTCAATTGACGACATGTGCAACGTGAGTGGCCATACGGTTTCTAAAGATGTAATCTCGAGCTGAAGGTTCCATCGTAACATGTGTGTGGACTTCGAATTCAATGTCCCTTGGTTCGTTGAAGGTTTCTCTGAGGTTAAAGTCGGACCGAGCGGTGAAGGTCCTTCCGGACATGGTGAAGAAGCGAGAAGAGGAATTCAAGAAGTTGTGCAGGCAGATGAAGTTGAAAAGGGTGGATCTCCAGAGCACGAGGGAGGCCTTTGCTAAGAGGAGCAAGCTGCTGTTGGAAAAATTTCCTTGAATACATTTCTGTCTTTTGAACTTCTTATTTTGAAAGGAAAATGGAAACGCCTGGTTTATAGTTTTGATTTTCTGGATTTTTTTTTTTTTTTGGGGTTGATAGATAAATGTCATCTCGAAGGTTTTGGATTTTTCTTTTGGGATGAATTGTTTAGGAATGAATTGTTTTTGGAAATGATGTTTTCTTGGTTATGATTGAAAGTGTTGCAAGCATCCTAGGGAAATCATGGAACCGTGCGTTTGGTAGATGACATGGGGTAACACATAACATGGCTATTGGTTTTATCATTCCCGTGAAAACTTGAAAGAGCGCACCACGTATCTTGTATAGGTATGACTTACTTGGTCTTTTAGGTCTCCTAATGAAAAGGAAACCTTCCGGGTGCACAACCGAGTTTTATGGGAAGCACCGCCGTGATTGTAGAAAGTCCCCAGTCGTTACTGAGTTTCCTGATAACCGAGTCGCTGATTCTCGAGCGGATCGTTTGCTTCGATTTTCTGGGAAGTACCCAGTCATCCCTTGTCATATCATGACTGATAATCGAGTCGCCTGGCAACTGAGTCGTCGATCCCTAAGCGGATCTCCTGCTTCTACCATCTTGATGTCTCAGTCGAGGCATGAGATCGATGGTCGAAAATTGATATTGTAACCGAAATATCAATCTCCCACCGTGGTCGCCAATCGTTTGTGGGTGAAAATGGTTTCTGCATTTAGTAATTTCGGTGTGTGGGTGAAAGAACGTATTTAAACCCTAAACAATATCTGCATGAGTACTTTAGATTCGAGAGATCAATCGCACAAGTCCGGCCTAAACCAAGAAATGGCCGTTCCAGACTTGCTTCGGTCACAAAGTGGAGGAGAATGGCTTGGTTTTGGGGAGGAAGCAAGGAAAGTGATGAGACCGAATAGTTGATTACGGAAAAGTAGTTGTGTTAACTGACTTGTATCGGAAAGTGGGAAGCTAACAAATGGAAAGCTAGCAAACCTTTTCGAGAGTGGTGTATGCTCATTGAACTTGTTATTCGATGGAAATAGGTAAGACCTATTTATACAAGTCGAAGTGAAAGCGTACTGCGGTCTCATTAAGGAATGGAAAATGGGAGAGTAAATGGGAGGAGGTGGTAGCGTTAACGCATGGAATTGATGTTCCATAAAAGCGTTAACGCATGGAATTGATGTTCCATAAAAACGTTAACGCATGGAATTAATGTTCCATAAAGAACGTTTCACCATTAACTCCTGTATTTACTAACCCTCCTCATCCTTATGACACTTCCTTATGAAGGCGTAGTGTACACCGCACGCAAGAAACCGCCAAACCAATACCCAAAGAGGATCCCCAGTTTGTGATATGTTGATGTCTCGAATATTTTGTGGAAAACATGTAGCAGCATATTGTTGTTTCACAGCAAGTCGTGCTTGGGAGACTAGCTTGACTTAGTGACCTCAGACAGTCGAGATTTTGCATCTTAAGACGCAGAGGTAGCCGTTGATCGTTGCACGCTTTCTTTTTGGTGGTCGTATAGGGAAGGCCGACATGTGGCGCGGCAAGGTTGGCATGGCATGCCTTGGCGCGGTTTGGCGTGGCCAAACTAGGGTTTTGGGTCAAAGGTTTACCATGTGTTGTCTGCAACCTTGGGCCGGCTAGGATTTGCTCCACGGGATTGAAGGGGCCGTTGATTGTCGCACGCCTTCGTTTTGGTAGCCACGTCACGGAAGGCCGGCATGGTGGCGCGCTAGGTTGGCATGACGTTAGAATGGCATGGTTTGGCGTGGCCAAACTTAGGTTTTCGAGGCAAAAGGTTACCATGCGTTTTCGTAATAACCTTGGATGGATAGGATTTGCTCACGGGATTGAAGGGGCAGATTGATTGTCGCACACGCCTTCATTTTGGTAGCCAGTGTAGCGAAGGCCGCATGGTGGCGGGCTAGGTTGGCATGCCGTTGGCATGGCATGGTTTGGAGTGGGGCCAAAGGTTACCATGCGTTGTCCGGTAACCTTGGATGGCTAGGTTTGCTCTGTGGTATAGAAAGGGCGACAGATTGATTGTCGCACGCCTTGTTTTGGTAGCCGCGTAGGGAAGGCCAGCATGGTGGCGCGGCTAGGTTGGCATGGCATGGTGCGGCCAGCATGGCTAGGGCCAAGGCAAGGTGCGGTTTGGCTTGGCATGGTGGGGCCAAGGGTTTGGCATGCCGTTGGCACATGGTGCGCTAAGCGGCTATGGCCAAGGCAAGGTGCGGTTTGGCTTGGCATGGTGGGGCCAAAGGGTTTTGCATGCCGTTGGCACATGGTGGGGCTCGCATGGCTAGGGCCAAGGCAAGTGCGATTAGCATGGATAGGGCCAGAAAGGTGCGGTTTGGCTTGGCATGGTGGGGCTAACGGTTTGGCATGCCATTGACACATGGTGCGGCTAGCATGGGTAGGGTCAAGGCAAGGCGCGGTTTGGCTTGGCATGGTGGGTCCAAGGGTTTTGGCATGCCATTGGTAGATGGTGCGTCTAGCATGGCTAGGGACAAGGCAAGGTGCGGTTTGGCTTGGCATGGTGGGGCCAAGGGTTTGGCATGTCGTTGGCACATGGTGGGGCTAGCATGGCTAGGGCCAAGGCAAGTGCGGTTAGCAAGGATAGGGCCAAGGCAAGGCGCGGTTTGATTGGCATGGTGGGGCCAATGGTTTGGCATGCCATTGGCACATGGTGCGGCTAGCATGGCTAGGGCCAAGGCAAGGTGCGGTTTGGCTTGGCATGGTGGGGCCAAGGGTTTGGCATGCCGTTGGCACATGGTGCGCTTGACATGGTTAGGGCCAAGGCGAGGTGCGGTTTGGCTTGGCATGGTGGGGCCAAGGGTTTGGCACATGGTGCGGCTAGCATGGCTAGGGCCAAGGCGAGGTGCGGTTTGGCTTGGCATGGTGGGGCCAAGGGTTTGGCATGCCGTTGGCACATGGTGCGGCTAGCATGGCTAGGGCCAAGGCAAGGTGAGGTTTGGTTTAGCATGGTAGGGCCAAGGGTTTGGGGTGACCAAGCTGGGACCGTGACCAAGCTAGGGTTTTTAGGTTAAAGGTTAGCATGCATTGTCCGTAACCTTGACGGCTAAGATTTGCGTCTTAGATGGAAAGATGGTCGTAGATTGTTGCAGGCCTTTGTTTTGGCAAACCAACATTGTGCATGGCGTGTTGGAACGACAAGCATGGTTGGCATGTTTTAGCGAGAAGATATGGCTGGCATGGTTTTCCATTGGCACACCGGTGCGGCCAGCATGGTTGGCATGCCTTGGCACGGTAGGTGTGGCTGGCATGGTTTTCCATTGGCACAGAGGTGAGGCTAGCATAGTTGGCTTGCCTTTGCGCGGTAGGTGTGGCTGGCACGGTTTTCCGTTGGCACAGGGGTGTGGCTAGCATAGTTAGCATGCCTCGGCGCGGTAGGTGTGGTGATGAGTGCCAAATATTGCATATTTCTACATCTATTTATTGGCATTTAACTCATCTTTTGTGCTCATAAATCAGATATTATCCCATATTCTGTATTTTCCTTGTTTTCAAGAATAAATATTTGTACTAATTAATTTTGTGTTTTTAGGTAGTAAATAAAGCTCGGAGAAACTGAGGAGCCAAAAGAGCAAAGATTTGGAGACAAGCGTCTATGGAACAGAAAGCCAAAGCCCGCACG
Organism: Papaver armeniacum; assembly: GCA_023531295.1. Taxonomy (NCBI): domain Eukaryota; kingdom Viridiplantae; phylum Streptophyta; class Magnoliopsida; order Ranunculales; family Papaveraceae; genus Papaver; species Papaver armeniacum. The sequence goes on along the minus strand of JAJJWW010006055.1, from coordinate 397,675 downwards.
CAACAGTTGCAACCCAACAAGGAGCAACCCATCTACAAGACATGGGCTCGAGCTACCCACGACCCGGATCCGAGCCCGCACCATTTGAGCCGTTAGATTTGCTCCATCCGCATCCAACGGCCGCATCAAAGGTCGCTGCCTTCCTCATATCATTTCTCGCTGCTCCCGCTCAACACCAAAATAGCCCGATTCTCCCTGAGCCGTTCAGATCTCGCCCATCTGCATCCAATGCTCGCTCCGTCCTTCCCATCAACACTCGATGTGCCTGCTTCACAACAAAACCCACCTACACATATACCCTATCGACCAAAACCATTTTCTTCTCCATCTTCTCTTTCTTCTCCCCAACAACTCCACAGAGAACCACCTTACCTCCTCCCTCTCCCTGACAAAACCAGAGCAATCACTACCACCTCCATCTCCTGACAGTCTCAACCACTCCATCAGCCACCTTCTCCGCCACCCTCGGTTCACCCATCTTCATCTATAGCTTCTCCTATACCCTAGAAGCTAGGGTTGAGATGGTTGAAACTAGGGTTTTGTTGAACAACCCCTGTATGGTCGATTCAGAGATGAAGTAAGGGAGGAAAGAGGTTTGGGTCGTTATCTTATTGCTAATTTGAGTGTTTTGGGAGATATAAATTGATGTTTTTGATGTGAGAGAAAGAGTCCATTTTTAGGGTTTGAGTTTTGTAAATCAATTTGAAGTTTATTTTATTTCACATGATGTTTTAAGTTACTTAACTAGGGTGTAAATGAAACCCTTTGATTTAATATGAAGCAATTAGATTATCAACTTGTTCTTAGTGTGTATATTGCTTAGGAAATTTGTTAGCTATTGAACTAAATTTGCCTGTGATCACTGGTACTGTAAGAAGACCAGTGATACTAGGGGTAGGTAAGGAGAATTAGTTCATCAATTATCCAATTAAGGCCTTGAGGAAGGCATAAGAACAAAGTGAAAATTTGTATTGCCTTAATATAAGATCGGAGGGTGGATTTAATCACCCTAGTACCACTCAACCAATAGTTTTCAACAACTTGAGCTTATTTACTTCCCTAGTTTAGAGTCACAACTCCAACTCGGTCAATGTCGACAACCAAAATCAGTTAACATTAGTGTTCTGACTCTGTCACTATGTCAGAAATCGGATAGTAAACCCTTAGATCATTCACACACACTCCATTTCTCCGTGGTTCGACACCGTGCTTGCCACTTGCCTCCAAATAGGCACCGTGCACTTGCAGTTTAACACGTAGGAAAACTCTTTTCAAGACCTACCATGTGGCTGGCACGGTTTTCCATTGGAATAGTGGTGCGGCTAGCATGGTTGGCATGCCTTGGCGCGGTAGGTGTGGCTGGCACGGTTTTCCATTGGCACAGGGGTGCGGCTAGCATGGTTGGCATGCCTTGGCGCGGTGGGTGTGGCCTGGAGCAGTTTGCCATTGGCGCGGGTGCGGCTAGCATGGTTGGCATGCCTTGGCGCGGTGGGTGTGGGTGGCATGGTTTGCACATGTGGCGTGGGAATTAGGGTTTTGGCCTATCGAAATTCTAATTAGTAATTAATTACAAAAAGGTACCCAGGTAATTTTCATGAGACAAATTAAAGGGTTCAATGAATGTGCTTGGTTTGGACATTATTACTCAAGTTATTTGACGTCACCATCGACTAGGGTTTTTACGACTTTACCCCTAAGTTAAAAACCACCATCAACACCGGGTTATCAATTGGTTCCCGTTCACCTTGATTTATCAAAAGACAGAACAAAACTCGTAGGTATTTCTGTGGGAGACAGATTTATCTATTACCGTAGACTTCTCTGTGTGATACATATTTGTTTATTAAAGTCTTCGACTTTGGGTCGTAGCAACTCTTAGTTGTGGGTGAGATCGACTAAGGGAATCAAGTCGTAGTATCCTGTGGTTTTGAGACGTGGAGCGCAATTGTACCTTGGATCACTCTGTGAGATTGATTGGGGTTCAACTACGGTCCGGGCAATCAAGTAAGTTTGTAGTAGGCTAGTGTCGTAGCGGCTTAATACGTTGTGTGTTCAATCTGGACTAGGTCCCGAGGCTTTTCTCGCATTTGCGGTTTCCTCGTTAACAAAATTAGGTGTATACGTGTTATTTTTATTAGCATTATATTTTGTTATATAATTGAAATATCACGGGTTGTGCGTTAGTTCAATCAATTAGAATATCCAACCTTTGGTTGTTGATTTACATGATTGACACTTGGATATTGGTCTTTGGTACCATCCAAGTTATTTCTCTTGTATTCAAGAAGACTCGCAGATTTCTATTTTCTTGAGTAAGAATTGAATCGAGAAAGAGAGATATAACTCTTTCATATACTTTATTAATATTGAGTCTAGCTAGTTGATTCTCTTGAAAGTATATTGAAGTTAGTCCATACAGATTACTAATCGAAATATTGGGTGTGGTTGCTGTACCCCCGCTTTTTCTAAATTGTCCCATTAAAAACTTTTTATTAAAACCCAACGAGAGAAAAAACATGGACAAAGGAAAAATAGTGAAAATGAGAGGGTACCAAGTTCACCACCAACTTTTTTTTCAGCAAACATGTGTGAAAAAAACTTAATAATATCGCAAGTAGACCAAAATAATGATCCTAGACAAGGAGCCCTTGAAAGTTGAGAAGTTTTGTTTATGCTATATTTGAGAAACCGGCTAAAGAAGATAAGTGTTTCTTCCATGGTTTGTGTTAATACGATTAAGTCAATAAAGCAGCTGATGGCAGGTGAAATCGCATAGCTGAATTGTTTGGTAACTTAATGACATTGTATAATCAATTACAATAGAATATAATAACTTGTAAGAGTTAACGTTATGTTCATTTACATATTAGCATGCAGGGAACTTTGTTCTTGTTTACAAATATTGTGCACACAGTCAATTTATACTGCATATTAATATAAAATTTGTTTTAGAAATAATAGAAATGAATGGACATCACAATTCCACATGTCTTTGTTTATTATGTCCTATGTGGACCAAGTATAAGAGATAATGTTGTAATGAATATTATGTAAGATGAACGGAATTGAAAAACAGTAAGGAGAAATCAAGTAGTTTCTCACTTTTTAATATCTTATCTTCATAAAATTTCAATCAATGGTAACACAACAATAACGTATGTGGCGCTCTAAAATATCCCGCCTTCAGCGTTATGCTCGGTAAGCCAAAACTCCTAATACGCCATACCAATACAATGACCAGACCGTAAAGTGTTATTGTCTATTTGACATAAGACAACTGAAAATGCATGAATATAAAATGTATATACAAATCAAGACACAATGCACGAAACCAAACAACATAATTGATAAATAAAAAAGATCTTAGAAAACTTATTACTTTTCTCCTCTTCTAGTTCTTTTTTTCCTCGTCACAAATTGAAAAGTTAAGATTATAAATACAAATTGAAGTTAACATTTTGAAGTTATCCAAACAAAACCTTAGTTTCAAAAATTTGAACTTAAAATCATAAAACAAAATTCGATCCGAAAACAAATCAAAAACAAGAACATGGTCTAAAACAAGAATAAGAAGCCGATGTAATTAGTTTAGCTCCAAATAAAAAAAAAACTCAATCTTTTACTCATACTAACCAATTTATTTCATATATTTTTTTTAATTCTTCTTAAGATGAAAGGGCGCTTCACAGTCTTGTGTAGCCGAAGCTTATGACCGGTAATAAACTCCAAACCCTTGCCTTTAAGGCCTTTCTTCTAACATTTTCTATCGACACAATAAGCTTTCCCTACGAGCTTTTTCTCTTCAGGGTCAAAATAGCTTCGTTCATTCGCCGTGATTTCTTTCTTAATTTTCTTCTTTAATTTCTGTTTACGGTTGACATTACTTTGGCAAATGAACTATTCCTTGACCGTTTACATTTTCGTTAGCCATTTTTGAATTTGTCTACACTTTTCTATACTTTCTAGTTTCTGAAGATGAAGAACTTTTAGACTCTCTCTCTACTTGGTGTTGGTGAGGGTGAAAACTTTTTGTATATACACAAAAAGCATATAATATATATACCTGTATATTTTTATTTTGTTTTATTTTTTGATCAAATTTCACATTTGGTGTAAGATTTTTCATAAAACAAGAAACAAAAAGTAACGAATTTTTTATACATACCCTAATTTAACACATTTACATTGTAGATTTATTAATATAACAAAACCTATTATTATATAAGATATTTGAGAAACAAAAGCGAGTTAGTCCTCAAGAGAGTTGGGGGAGTTGGGTGTAGTTGGGTTTTTTTTCCGTTAGTCGTGAGGGAGTTCGAGGGATTCTCTCAAAATCCCCGTTAGTCATGGGAGAGTTTAGAAGAGTCTCCCAAACTCCCTAGAAAACCCCGTTAGTCGTGGGGGAGTTTGAAAGAAACTCTTAAACTCCCTGTTAGTGGTAAAAATTAGAATGCTAGGGAGTTGGTTTTTTGGGGGGAGTTCTCGGGAGTTCTAGAGAGTTTACAATGTATTTTTGCCTCACTCCAAATCTCTCAAAAGATTAGAGATTTTGGGAGAGTCTCTCAAACTCCCTACACTCAAACCACCAAACTCTCTCAAACTCCCTATACTCTCTTACACTCCCTCAAAATCCCCAAGATTCAAAATACACTAAACTCCCCCAACTCACTCGTGGACTAACCCCTGGTATAGTCTCATGAAAGATTATTAATATTAAACAATGAATCAAAAGAAAGTTTAGATAAAATCTTAACTCCATTTTATATAATAAAAGCTAGTCAAATAATCATCATAAGTATAAATAGTAAGTAAATAGGTACAACTATGGAGTATAAATATCCTCTCCTAGTATAATATGACATAAACATCCTCTCCTAGTATAATTTTTATTACTACAGAGCATAATTTTTTCGACATAAATATCCTCTCCTAGTATAATAAGACTCAAAGAGTCTTTACGAAATATATCCATTTGTTTTTGTTTCTGGGAAGAGCTGAGAACAGAAGCCGAAGGAATCAAGAGTAACTAGGTACGACTAAAGGATGGAAAGATATCAATAATATCTTCCATGATTAAACTGCAAAAATCAAATGGTCGGCGTGAAGAAGAGGGGAAGGAGTAGTGCTGATAAGTGCACAAGTCTTTGTCGTCGCCCTTCTCGTCCTGCCTCCGGCTCTCCTCAACCTGGCATGATTGGACTATAGCTCAAATAGTGGCGTGAGAAAAAGAGGAAGGTATAATGCTTGTGTCGAAGAACCCAAATGTTGTTTAAGAAAAAAAATTAAAATCTCTCAGTCTTATGTATGTTATAGTCTTCTATTTACAATCTACGGATAAAACAAATAAAAATACTTGAATCAAAAATATATATAAATCAAGGAACCAATGGTTCCGAACCATGCACGAAGACCCAAAACACATAATCGATAATAAAAAAAATAATCATACGAAAATTATTACTTTTCTCCTCTTTTCGTTTGGTATATATATTTATACATATATTATTTTATTTGTTTTTATCAGATTTCTCAACATAAAAATAAAATAAAAATTATCAATATTAAAAAATATATTTCATACAAACCCTAACTTAAAATAATATTAAAGTATAGACGTATTAAAGAAATAAAAAATTTTAGAATGAAAACCTTACATAAATGAAGAATAGTAGTCATATCAAAGAATATTAATATTTATTAACCAATGAAACAAGCAAAAAAGTTTGATAAAATCCCAACTCTTACAAGTTTCAAGAATGAAATCTTATGCTATGTGATAACTTAGTCCAATCATAAATATAAATAATGAGTAAAAAAGAGTAAACAACTAAATGATGAAAAGATATTTGTAGTACCTGCCATGATTATACTACAAATCAAACGGCGACATGAAGAAAAGAGGAAGGACTAGAGATGATAAGTGCATAATTTACAATATTTTGTTATTAATTCCATGATTATATTTTGTATATTTCTAATTACATATTCCCTTGGACTACTCTTGTTTTGTTTTGTTTGTGTAAAGGTAGAATTACCTAAAAGAAGCGAAAAGAGTGTTTGATAGACACATTTTTGTGTCTAATTTGTCTCGATTCTATATATTAATAGTGCTCATTTTTGTACTTATTATGGTGTTTTATGTGTGTAGGTATTTTTGGCCAATAAACATTTTTGGAAAAACGGCTCGAAAAGTTGCGCCCGGAGGACACTTGCTATTCGGACTCTCGCTATAGATAAGGGGTACCCAAATTACTAAGGGGCACCCTCAGGATAACCCATTTCCAGGCAGCTACTAAACACAGACCCGTAGATGATAAGGGGTGACCATCTTCTCTAATTCGAATTTTAGAAAGGGCGGGAAATAGCAGCAGCAGCGAAGCAGATTTGGAGATAGATTTTTCGGCGGATTTAGTGAGATTCAATTGCATACTTCAGTTGGGCTGGACTTCCTTGATCATAACGGGGGTTGATACGATTGATTGGAGCCAACCAATTGGGCTAGATAAAGCGGGAGAATCAAACAGGGGATAAGAGGATATATCGGGATATTATGGGTTCTGTTTTGTTTAGTTCCGTGCAAATTAGGGAAGATTACCTTCTGAAGATATTTATCCTTTTTTTTGGAGAGTTTGGAAAGAGCTAGAGGCCGCATATAGGAGAAAAAGAAAAGGAAAGTTCATGACTTTCGGCAAAAGAAAAAGAGGTTTAATCGAGACATGTTGGCTATATAAAGGCTGCTGGGAGTCACAGGAAGGATCACGTACACTTTGGGGAGGTTAGAACGCTACAGAGCATAAACAATCGAGTTGCAGAGTTCTACAGGCGAGAGGAGGAAGAACAGAGAAGCAGTAGCTTAAGGAGAGTCGCGAGAACCCGTGGCCTTTTCTTTCAAATTTAATACCTTTATGTGATTCTGTAATAATTTTTCCAACAATTAATCGAGTTCACAAAGTTACTCGTTAGGGTTCTTTGTAATGATGGTTCTTTTAACAATTATAAGCCCCACAAACATGCTATTTTATACCTTCTCTTCTTTTTAATCAACTTTGGAGCAACAAACATGTATTTTGAGCAAGTGGTTAATATGAGGAGCTAAACCCATTCTTTGAGGCGATGAGGAAGCTATTTTTCCAACAAGTGGTATATTCTTATTTATCTATTTATTGCAATTATTTTTATGATTATTTTTCTTGATCGATAATTGTTTGAATGATTTTTTGTTAAACAATTGTGATTTCTTTTTTGATAGAGCATACTTGGACCTAGGTTTTGATGTTCTATGCTTCGATTTACACTTGTTATTTTGAGAATCTACTTGTTGCAATAGTTTAAAATCAAATTGAACAGAAAATTGCATGAATATAAATATTGGGTTAAATCGCTTTGAACTTGGAAAAATAGTGGAATCTTAGCCTCGGTGTTCTTTGAATATTGATATCAAATTTTTCAGTGTTTGCTATAATTATTAGTGATTTTATATTTTAGTTTTGAATTTAAGTCTAAAAAATTCTTCACAAGTTCGAGAGAACGACATCTTTCTTACCACTTTACAACAACTTTCAAAACCACATCAATTTTTGGCGCCGCCGACGCGGACTTGTTTTTAGGGTTTTATATTTATTTTTTTATTTTTTTATTATATTTGTTCTTTTTTTACGTTTTGGGTATTTATCTTTTGTTTACAGGTTCTGGATCATAAAGAAAATTGAGCTAAGGTGTTTGGTGATTTCGTAAAGACTTGGAGCGAAAGATTAAGGCAAAAAGAACGGAAAAGAAGACAATTTTATTTTAGTTATTTTGCTTTTAGGGTTTGTTTATTTTTAGAAAAAAAATAAAAATAAAATTGTATTAGGGTTTATTATTTTTGTAATTTTCTTTTCTTTTTGGACTTTTTGGACATTTGGACATTCTGGACATTATTTTTAAACCCTACAGAAGGGTAGTCTTAAATATAAACTGTTTGCGAGAGAGAAGGAGGACAATTACGATATTGTCTCTGACTTGGGTTCGTATTAACACATAGGAGTCGGTGGCCCGAGTCGACTACAACCGATTCATCCCCTGTCTGGAACGGGAGGTAATGTCCCCAACACTCGCGAATCCCACATCGGCGATTCTTGGATTCCTTCGTTTGCATATATGTTGAGGACTTGAATACAGGTGCTTTAATTTTCTAGTAAAGGGCAAGGCCTGGCCATACAAGATAAGGGTTTGGATTTCATCACCATTCTCTTCTTGCCGCCTTAGGAACACGTAACCTCGTGAACTAAGCCTTAAAATTTTGACTAGAACAAGACCGATAGGGTAATGAGCTTAATAGGAAAGTCATTCGAAAAATATTGGTTACTCTTTTAAGCATACTTGAAGTTCATGATGGTTTATGTGAGTTGAATGCGTGACGCGCCCGCATTGTAATTCGGTGAGGCCTTGGGTATCAAAACTCCACTGAGCTTCCCTCGCCTCTATTCAACTTACTTTGACTCGGATTTATTCCAGAGGGGTTTGCTTAAATTGTAACGAATTCCTTTTCGAAGGATTAGAAGCTGGTCTAGAAACAATCTAAGTGGAGCCATCATGCTTTTTGTTTGCTAGAAATCAATAGGTTTGATTTGGTTGAGTCAGCCTTGTTTTGTGATTGCATAGAATCCCCTTCCTTATTCGTTTGCATGTCGGAATGTAAAAGAGAAGACCTAGGTAGATTTGTTAAAGAGAAACCTAGTAGTTCTAAGCGTCTCGATTACCTCAATTTAGAAAGTCCGATTTTTGAAGAGTTCATTTTTGAACGTCCGTTTGGGGAGACAATCCCTAATATTCCGATAGTGCGAAAATGGCAACTTTGAAAGCCTTGTTGAACCCAACTAGGGCTACTCGTCCCTCATGTACCAAAGTTAGTCAAACGGAAGCAACTTATGAACTTAAACACCGGGACCTTACATAAATGCTCCCAATCTTCTTAGGGAAAGAAAAATGAAAACCCCTATTTTCATGTTAGGGACTTTGAGGAAATTTGTAGTACCTAAAGATTAGAAACCTTGATGATGATGCTTTGAAACTCGGTTATTCCCTTTTTCCTTGAAAAAGATAAAGCCAAATCGTGGCTATATAGTCCTGGCTTCCGGTTCAATTGAAACATATGAACAACTTACATCTGCCTTTTGAACAAGTTTTTCCCTAGGCACAAAACATCGTCTATTAGGACGCAAATCAGACGTTTTTCTCAACGGGAGGGAGAATCTTTGTATAGGTATTTGGAAAGGTTCAATGATTTATTAGCCCAATGTCCTCATCATGGTCTCGAAAAGGTTAGGTTAGTTCGGATCCTTTATGAGGGTTTAGATTATTCCACTACAACCACAAAGTAGAATCTATGTGTGTACAGGTGGGTTTGAAAACCAAAGCAGTTGATGAGGCGATGACATATTTGCATGAAATCGCCGAAAAGACCCAACAATGGGAAAATAATAGGAACCCAGAAAAAATTCTTCATGGAAGAGGAAACGTTAATAGGGTAGAAAGGAGGCTTTGAATCGGATGCCAAAATGCTGCAATAACGAAAGGTTAGAAGCTTTAGAAGTGGGTCACACTAGTGGTAGATTGGAGCCTTTTTGGGAAGGCCGGAATAATGAAGACCAAACCAATGCTCTCTATAATAACACTAGATTTGATAACCGTCAAAAGTTTGACCCATATTCAGAAACCTATAATCCTAGTTGAGAAACCATCCGAACTTTTCGTGGTCTAAGGGCCAAAGTCAAGGTCAGTTTAGTAATTCTAATGCTCCCCGTGTTTTGGTTACACTAAGAATTCTTCGACCCGAAAATAAAACGACTAGCTTAGAGGAATCTATTAAGATGTTAGCAAAAACTCGGGAAATGTTAGCACAGAGCCATGTTAGTTTTCAACAGAAACCAAGCGAACTTTCAAACTAATGCTCGAGCCTTGCTAAGTTATAACTTCAAGTGGGCCAAATAGCTAAGACCTTAAGTGAAAGAGATAAATGGAAGGTTCCCAAGTCGGACTAATCCCAATCCTAGAGGAGTTCATGATGTAGGTACAAAACCATCGAACCAATTAAATGTTATTAGAACCCTTAGGATTGGCGAGTAGTAGACAATCGGTAACCATGCCCGATAGTGAGCATCAGTAGTTCACCCTCGGGACCACCACTAGCCGAGGAGACTGATAAAATTTCATGATGCCAATTCAATTTCTCGAGAGGTCCGATTAAGTGCCTGAGCCCCGTTTCCCCAACTATTAGTACCAACAAAGAAGGAATCAAACTTTAATGACATATTGGAGGTTTTTAAGCAAGTTACCATAAACCTTCCTTTAGTAGATGCAATTAAGAAAATTCCTGCTTATGCCAAGTTCCTTAAGGATATGTGTACGCGAAGGCGAAAACTTAGCGTCCATAAGAAAGCCATTTTAGCTAGTCACGTAAGTTCAATCATTCAGAATACACCACAACTCAAAGTACAAAGACCTGTGTTCCCTACCATTGCTTGTACAATAGGTAAACACCGGTAGAAAAGCTTTACTTGACTTAGGAGCCGACAGTGAACTTACCGCCGTACCATGTGTACTTACAAACTAGGATTTGGTGAAATGAAACCTACTCGGATGACATTGCGGTTAGGCGATAGGTCCAGTAAAATTCCTCGAGGAGTTATTGGGGATTTTCTTATTGAGGTCGACAAGTTTATTTATCCAGCTGGATTTCGTGGTCCTAAATACCCAACCTGTCCCCGACCAGAACCCGGATACCGGTGATCTTAGGTCGCCCATTTTTAGCTACGTCTAATGCGATCATTAACTCGTCGAAATGGTGTGATGAATTTATCTTTTGGTAATATGACTATGGAGATGAACATTTTTAATGTCATAAGCTACCATATGAGCTAGATGACACATGTGTTGAAGAGGTGAACATGATAGAAGCCTTAGTTCAGGAATCATTACTAAACATCTTGTCTGAGGACCCATTAGAAACCTGTCTATCCCATTTTGGTTTAGATTTTGATGATGATAGCACTATTGAACAAGTGAATGCTCTATTAGATTCTACCCATGTGTTAGACAACATTAGATGGAAAGCTAGGTTCGAACCATTACCAGCTTTAAACTACCTTAATTCCTTCTTTAGAAGAGCCTCCTAAGTTGGACCTAAAACCACTACCCGACACTCTAAAGTATGTGTTTTTAGGCCCATCTCGAGACTTTACCCGTGATTGTAGCTTCCATTTGGATAGTGATCGGGAAAGTAGGCTAGTAAAAGTACTTCAAGACAATAAGGAAGTTTTAGGGTGGACTATAGCTTGAGACATTAAGGGTATAAGTCCTCCGTGTGTATGCATCGATTCATTTAGAAGAAGACTCCAAACCTTCTAGAGATGCAACGTCGACTAAACCCTAACATGAAAGAGGTAGTTCGAAAAGAGGTGCTTAAGTTGTTAGATGCGGGTATTATCTACCCAATTTCAGACAAGTGGGTCATCCCCGTTCGGGTTGTCCCCAAGAAATCGGGTATCACCGTAGTCCGGAATGATAATAGTGAGTTAATCCCTACCCGAGTGACCACGGGATGGCGTGTCAGACGACTATATGAAATTGAACAAGGTCACAAGGAAGGATCACTTTCCCCTTCCTTTTATCGACCAAATGCTAGAGAGATTAGTGGACATAGTCATTATTGCTTCTTAGCTTGGCTACTCCGGTTATAATCGGATCGTTATTGCCCAGAAGACCAAGAGAAAACCACTTTTACCCGTCCCTTTGGTACCTTTGCGTATATACGCATGCCTTTCGCCTATGTAATGCCCTTGCGACTTTTTCGGCGTTGTATGATGAGCATATTCTACGATATGGTAGAACGGTTTCTAGAGGTCTTTATGGATGATTTTTCAGTGTTTGGTTCATATTTTGATGAGTGCTTGCATCATTTTACATTAGTGTTGACTGGTGTAAGGAAAAGAATTTAGTGCTTAATTGGGAAAAATGCCATTTTCATGGTTAAATCAGAATTGTGTTAGGGGCACATCGTTTCTTCAAAGGGTATAGAGGTAGACAAAGCCAAGGTTGACCTTATTAAGACTTTACAGTCCCAAAACCGTAAAAGATATTAGGTCATTCCTAGGGCATGCAAGTTTTTACCGTCGATTCATTAAGGATTTTAGCTTGATTTCTAGACCTCTTTGCAATTTACTTGCAAAAGATGTTAAGTTTGTCCTTGATGATGCTTGTTTAGAGGCTTTTGAGAAGCTTAAGAATTTACTCACTACGCCCCGATAGTCCAGGGCACCTAACTGGAACCTACCCTTTAAATTATGTGTGATGCTTCGATTATGCTATAGGTGTTGTGCTAGGTCAGCGAGAAAACAAATTACTTCATGTGATTTACTATGCTAGCAAAACTTTGAATAATGCCCAAATGAACTATACAACTACCGAGAAGGAATTGTTAGCCATCGTGTTTGCCTTGGATAAGTTTAGATCCTACCTATTAGGTTCTAAGATCGTAATTTATACTGATCATGCTGCTTTGAAATACCTTTTGTCTAAGAAGGATACCAAACCTAGATTGATTAGGTGGATCCTTTTGTTACAAGAATTTTGTCCAGGACATTAGAGACAAAAAGGGTGCCGAAAATGTAGTAGCAGAGACCACTTGTCTAGGCTAGTTGTTAGTTACCCTAATGATTCCCTTCCTATAAGGGATAGCTTTCCCCGATGAACAATTGTTCTCTGTTTCCAAATCACCTTGGTATGTGAATATAGTGAATTATCTTGTTACTAGTCGAATGCCTCAACATTGGGGTAAGCAAGATCGTTCTAGGTTTTTAGCCGAGGTTAAGCATTTCTTTTGGGATGATCCTTATATGTTTAAGTATTGTCCAGACCAGATTATTAGGAGATGTATACCTGAGATTGACCAGTCCAGTATTATCTCCTTTTGTCATGAACATGCATGTGGGGGTCATTTTAGTGCTAAGAAGACTGCTGCTAAGATATTGCAACAAGTGGTTTTTACCGGCCTTCGTTGTTTAAAGACTCCTATAGTCATTGTGTTTCTTGTGAGTGTTGCCGAGGTTAGGAACCATTTCCCGTAGAAATATGATGCCTTTGAACCCTATTTTAGTGATTGAGGTCTTTGATGTGTGGGGCATTGATTTTATGGGTCCATTTCCTAATTATTTTGGTTATCTTTACATACTTGTCGCCGTAGACTATGTGTCTAAATGGGTTGAGGCGGTTCCGTGTAAAACAAATGACCACAGGGTCGTAGTCCAGTTTTTGAAAGAGAACATACTTACACGTTTTGGTACACCGCGAGCTATAATTAGTGATGGAGGTTCACACTTTTGTAATAGACCGTTTGCTCTTTTAATGAAACAATATGGTATTAAACACAAAGTAGCTACCCCATATCAATCACAGACTAGTGGTCAGGTAGAGGTCTCCAACAGGGAAATTAAGTGTATTCTAGAGAAAACAGTTAATCCTAATAGGAAAGACTGGTCGTCGAGGCTTACTGATGCCTTATGGGCTTACCATACTGCGTTTAAGACACCCATTGGAATGTTACCTTATCGTTTAGTGTTTGGAAAGGCATGTCACCTTCCTGTCGAGTTAGAGCATAGAGCCTATTGGGCTATTAAGAACTTAAACTTTTCACTTGACAAGGCAGGAGCGCATAGAAAGCTCCATCTCAATGAGTTGGACGAGATTCGTAGAGATGCATACGATAGTGCTAAGGAGTATAAGAACAAAATGAAACTTGTGCATGATAAGAATATTTTACGGAAGTCATTTTCTCCAGTCAAAAAGTTCTTCCGTATGACACTCGCTTGCATCTATTCCCTGGAAGTTGCGCTCTTGGTGGACCGGTCCTTTTGTGGTCCGTACTCTTGTTTTTCCTCATGGCGCTATTGAGATTGAGACACCGTATGGTAGTAGTTCTTCAAAGGTTAACGGTCAAGCCGATGAAGCCCTTTTTTTAGAGCCTTTTCCTACAGGTGATGTTAAGGAGGTCCCTCTGGAGGACCCTGTTTACCTTGATTGACCATCGAGGCGGTTTGTATGTTTTATATTATTTTTGTAGTTTTTTTTTGGTTATACTTCACCCAGGTACTATCTTTCCGACTTCTCTCTTTACTATTTCCTCATGTTACTTATATTTTTGGTATTGTTCTTTAATTAGAAACATTGAGGACAATGTTAGATTTAAGTTTGGGGTGGGGTAGAAACTTTTTTTACCTTTTTTGTTACAATAAATAAACTCCTAGCCTAGAAATTTATCCTTATTAAGGATGGCACTAACCAATCTAAGTGGATGGAAGCATTTTGGTTGTAGGAGTTGAGGAACCAATCCGATTAGATGGAAACATCTAAAGAGTCTATTCATAAAAGCACAGAGCTCTGGTGTTAGAATTAAAGAAAAAACATGGTAGTTTCGCCATATCTCTTTGAATCCTTTTCACTTCTATTTTTATTTTGTTTTCTTTAAAATATGTTTGTCTAAGTGATTAGGTGGGGCTCACGATTCAAGTTGTTACCACTGCTAGGGTGAAATAGAATGATTGAGATACCTTTTTGAAAAAAAAAAAAAATTTGAGACCGAGACCATCGACCAACCGAAATAAATTCAATTAAGCTCGACTTTAACCCTTGTATATGCCAGTTTGTGTTGACCTAGAGTTAGGATTATCGACCACCGGTTCCCTTGTATATGCCAAAGTGTGTTGATATTAGTCGACTAGTATCTCACCCATTAGGATAGGTTCGTTTTGGCGGTGGCCTTGAGATATGAGAAACATTGTTCACCTTAGTCAACATCAAAACCATCTATGTTTTTTTATGTCCATCTCTTAATCTATCTATGTGATTGGTTGACTCCGTTATGATATCCAAACTATCCGAGTAGAGCTCTGTCACTTATATATGAATTTTAGTATGCTTGAGTGCAAACTCGTGTACAACAATTGGAATTTCCGATCGTGGTACTTCCTCCCGTAATCAATAAGTATGCCAACCAAGGATATTCTTTAGTGCCTTCCAAAGTTCTCGTAGATAGTTAGGGTCCTGAGTAAAGGTTTTGTGGGTACACCTCGGTAAACCCTCCCAAGACTATAACTCGGCCACTAGGGCCACATAGGGGTTTAAAGGCTTATTGCATACACTAAATGCAATCGACGTTGCCCGCGACAGTGAGTTAGGATTTTATATTATTTTTGCTCGAGGAGTAGCAAATAATAGGTTTGGGGGTATTTGATAGACACATTTTTGTGTCTAATTTGTCTCGATTCTATATATTAATAGTGCTCATTTTTGTACTTATTATGGTGTTTTATGTGTGTGTAGGTATTTTTGGCCAATAAACATTTTTAGAAAAATCGGCTCGAAAAGTTGCGCCCGGAGGACACTTGCTATTCGGACTCTCGCTATGGATAAGGGGTACCCAAATTACTAAGGGGCACCCTCAGGATAACCCATTTCCAGGCAGCTACTAAACACAGACCCGTAGATGATAGGGTGACCATCTTCTCTAATTCGAATTTTAGAAAGGGCGGAAATAAAGCAGCAGCAGGGCAGTTTTGGAGATAGATTTTTCATGGATTTAGTGAGATTCAATTGCATACTTCGGTTAATGGACTTCCTTGATCATAACGGGTTGGTACGATTGATTGTAGCCAACCAATTGGGCTAGATAAGCCGGGAGAAGCAAACAGGGGAGAAGAGGATATATCGGGATATTATAGGTTCTGTTTTGTTTAATTCCGTGCAAATTAGGGAAGATTACCTTCTGAAGATATTTATCCTTTTTTTGGAGAGTTTGGAAAGAGCTAGAGGCCGCATATAGGAGAAAAAGAAAAGGAAAGTTCATGACTTTCGGCAAAAGAAAAAGAGGTTTAATCGAGACATGTTGGCTATATAAAGGCTGATGGGAGTCACAGGAAGGATCACGTATACTTTGGGGAGCTTTTAGAACGCTACAGAGCATAAACAATCGAGTTGCAGAGTTCTACAGGCGAGAGGAGGAAGAAGAACAGAGAACATCGCTTAAGGAGAGTCGCGAGAACCCGTGGCCTTTTATTTCAAATTTAATACCTTTGTAATAGCTTCAGAACAAATTTTCCAACAATTAATCGAGTTCGCATAAATGCTTACGTGTTAGGGTTCTTTGTAAAGGGGTTATGTAACAATTATAATCATACAAACACGCTGTTTTATACCTTCTCTTCTTTTTAATCAACGTTGGAGCAACAAACATGTATTTTGAGCAAGTGGTTAATATGAGGAGCTAACCGATTGCAAGAGACAATTGAGCTCTATTTTGTAGAGAATGAAGAGGCAAGGGAAACGCTAAAATAATGTTGCTTTTCCGAGTTCGTACGATGAAGTTATTGGAAAAACGGGTTTAAGGATCTTTATTAAGATGTATATGATCTCCACTTGGACCGGTCTTTACATATAATAAAATTGTGAAAATACTTTCTAAAGGTAAAATACTTGGCTTTGCAGGTCCCAAACCCTAGATTGTTAGTGGTATTCAAGGAGAATTCTAACACTTCTTATGACACACTTCATCAAGGTTTTGTAAAGAAAAAAGAAGATAGTGAGCGAAAGCTAGAATTTTGGATTTCTTCCATCATCATATCCATTTACATTTTATTTCTCATATGTATATCAAGGGTTTTACTAAATCCATGAGTAGCCAAACTCCCATTTGATTGAGGATGAATTTTAAGTTCTAAACATGATTTGATTTAATATACAAATTTATTTTTATTTCTTCACATGATTATTGTTTGTTTCTACTATGGTGGATGTTTATGATTGTTTGTTTTAGGTGGCCAACTCGGTTTCGTGGTTGATCTATTACTAGTAAAGAGTTGGGATGTCCGCAATTGTTGAATAACTCATTACATAATTAAAAAACGTGAGACTTTGCAGAGGGATTCTATAGAGAAATCGCGTGAAGAACAACACTGAAAGGTAAACATGACGCTAGGAGTTCAACTACTAGGAATATTTTTTCCTGATTTTTCTCTGCTAAGATCGGATCATTTGGAGATGATCTGAGCATATCGAGCCTCACCAATCACTCTATTTCTCCTTAATCTACTCATCTGTAGTTTTAATTTCTTCATCGATTATGATATTGTTGCATGCTTAATGATAATGCTCCATGGATATCTGGTTCTTCAGGTTGGTATGGGACGAGAACTTTTACAGGGAAAAATCCTTACCATATCATCACCTCTCCATCATCAACAATTTCAATTTTTTACTTTGGTTTGGGTTATTTGCAATTTTCTGGGTTTTTCTTTTGGATCTTGATGTCACTGCAGGGGTGCTTTAATTATGTTGTCTTGCAAATGTTAGAACATAACACATCATCTTTTATTTTTTTTTCAATTATGATATCCGAGAAGCCAAAGAAACAATAACCTTAGCTTCTGCAGCATCACAAATAACATGGAGTAGATATACTTTTTACTGTGGTTTAGATGGTGGTCTTGTTTTATCTTTGCTTGTTTTAGTATTCCTGGTTTGTAATTTCAGTGTTAGATTTAGATTTATAAAATCTGTTTTAGGTTTAGGTTTTACAGAGTTTGGGTGTTTTGTTATTTTCAATATGTTGAAGTGTTTGTTCAAGTAGGAGACCATGTTTCACTCTGGAGAAAAATCACCCACAACTTCAACAAGAACAAAAATAACTCAAGCGAAGGAAACTACGGCAGAAACAACTAGCTCAAGATCATCTTCTTCTTCATCAGTTACAACCACTGTTATCAAGATTCCTAAGCCGTTTCGGTTCGATTTATCACGATCCAGACCGCTAAAAACAGATTCAATTAGCCATTGTTACTTTAGAAATATTGTTGTTACTGTTACTTAGATTTAAGAAGATATTGTCACTTTGAAAACATATCATGTTACTTAATTGTGCATGAGTTCGAGAACATTGGATTGGCTTTGCTCTAGTCACTGCTTTATGCAGTCACACAAATTGATTTTAAAATGCTTTACGCAGTCGCATTGATTATGTTTCAAAATCAATTTGGCCATTTGTTGAGGCTTGGACCTTACGAAAAATTAATTTGACTATTATGTTCGTAAGGATATGATTGTTCAGGAATTGGGGAAGAAACTATAAACCTGATAATTATATGATGAACTCGGAAAATATCTGTAGTGTTTCTAATCTTCAAAATCATTGTTATTAATATAGTGTTTGACGTTCGCCTCTTTTCCGGAAAAAAATAATCCAGCGGTGACCGTGCACATGTACTAAAAAAGAATAAAGTTAAAGGGCTTACCCCTTAACAAAAAGAACCGTTTTTTAGGGACTACTCAAAAATTGTGGGGGACTACTCTCCATTTTTTGGGTTGGATATTAGAAGTAATATTGAGTCACCCCTTATCTAAGTTTTTTAATATCAAATTTACCCTTGGTAATTAAATTAGTTAGTGTAATGATTAATTAGTGTTAGTGTAATGATTAAATAGTGATTAATGAGGTTAGATTAATTAGTTGGGTGTTTTTAAAAGAATAATTTTTGAGAAGAAGGATTTTTTTTTTTTTTTAAGACGGTTGATTTGGAAATGAGAGTTTTCGGTACTTAGGTATACTTCAAATTTACTTAATCTTGCTTGAGTTGGCATAAACTTTTGAAAAAATGAATATTTTATAAATCGATTTCTAAGATGACAAAGAGAGTTCGGCTACGAAATATGAAGAACAAGTAGCCGAACTCTTCTGCTAGTGTAGTTCGGCTAATACTTCTGAAGACACAGGTACCCGAACTCATCTTTAAAAAGATTGCGAGGTAACCGAACCAAAAGTTCGGTTAGGAATTTTTTTTGCGACGTAACCGAACTTAAAGTTCGGCTAGGAAATGTTTTTTGCGACGTAACCTAACTGATGCGGTTAGAAAAAAATCATGACGTAACCGAACTTTTTTTCAAAAGCAAAACTCCATTAAAACTAAGTTCTGATAACTGCTTTAGAAACTTTTTTTCTTCGAAATAGCCGAACTTTCCTTCATGTTCTTCGTTTCATCAGGTTCGGCTAGTTCAACAAAAATTTTCCCAAAATTTCTAGCCGAAGTTCTCTCTGCGACTTCCATTTTCAACTCATTTTAACGATTACTTCTCATTTTTCAACTAAAAACGAATGAAAAATAATGGGTTTGTTATAATTTTGATTTTGATTTTGTTAATAATTTAAATTTAAATAAAGCTATATATAGAGGTGGCGGCGGTGGTGGTTTGAGGTGGTCGGTGGTGGCGGTGGTGGTGGCGAAGGTGGTAGGTGGTGGTCGGTGGTGATGAGGAGGTGGTCATACATATTGGTGGTTATTAGGTTGATTCTAAATTGAATTAGGTGAAAGGTAGGTTAGTCATTTCTACATTTTAGGATACCCTTATAACTCTAGGGTAGATATTCCTATCACAAAGTAGTCCCCACCATTTTTGAGTAATCCAAATCGGATATTTCCTTAAAAACGGCCACAAAGTATTCCTTAATCAGATTGGCGGTGCCGTCACAAACCATTATAAATACCGACCTCATCGACGACTTTCGATATCCCAGTCCCAGTTTGCTCTGAAGAAAACCTTCTATTTACGATTCTTAACCTAATCTCTCGATTTCTTGCTTGATTTCTCTCCGAGAAGGTACGATTCAGGCTTTCATCTCAATTCTTTATACTAGATTTATTTATTCGATTATGAAGTCTGCTGATTTAATCTAGGGTTTCAGCTGTATTTGTGATGCCGATTTAGGTTTTACTTTTAATAATGTTGTATTTATCTTGAATTAATTGTATGAATGTTTAATTAGATTAGGTTTCGATTGTAGATTCTGATGATGTTGTTTGTATGATTCAATTTTTGATGTGTTAGATTTTGAGTTTCAGATTAAGGAGGGTTCAAGCTCAATTTTGTTTCCCCCTTTTCAGATTTTATATTTTCTCTTGATTTTATAGAAGTAATCTTGTTGAGGTTCTAAATTGCTGTTTTGATGAGTGATTTAAGGTTCTGTTTATTAGGTTAGGGTTTACCTGTTTTATTAAGCCCTTTGTCATTACTGCTGGATTGAATGAGATTGAATTTTATCTTTAGCTAGGATTTCAGATGAATTAGGTCTTTGTTTGCTATTTGTGGGTTTGCTAGAAAGAGTCTATTGGAAATTAGGATGTTCTGCATCCTTTAAGGTTTTTGGTTGTGGCTAATGTTGATTTAGATTTCGGTTTTATCGCATCATGATTGCTTTAGGTTAAGGTTCTTTGCTAGAAAGAGACTATTGTACGTTTTTTATGTTCTGTTTCCTTTAAGTTTCTTGGTTGTGGGCCTTGTGGCTAATGTGTAGATTGTGGTTCTGCTTTTATGGTTTTAAGTAATGGAGTTTATCCAATTGATTTTTGTAGAAAGGAATAGTAAAGTTTTATAGCATCGTGATTATTCTCTGTAGGAGGTTTTGATGTTCTGTATCCTAAAGTTTCTTTGTCGTGGCTAATGTGTGAATTAGGTTTTCGTTTTATAGCATTATGCTTTTAGGTGTAGCTGCAATGGGGTTTATCCAATTGATTTTTGTAGAAAGGAATTTTTGTGGAAAGGAATACTGAAAGATAGTTTATTTGTATTACAGATGCAAATATTCGTGAAAACCTTGACCGGGAAGACCATCACTCTCGAAGTTGAGAGTTCTGACACCATCGATAATGTTAAAGCCAAGATTCAAGACAAGGAGGGGATTCCTCCAGATCAACAGAGACTGATCTTTGCTGGTAAGCAGCTTGAAGACGGAAGAACCCTTGCTGACTACAACATCCAGAAGGAGTCCACACTTCATCTTGTCCTGCGTCTTCGTGGTGGTATGCAGATCTTTGTCAAGACTTTGACTGGTAAGACAATCACTCTGGAGGTCGAAAGCTCTGATACCATTGACAACGTGAAAGCGAAAATCCAAGACAAAGAGGGAATTCCCCCAGACCAACAACGTTTGATCTTCGCTGGCAAACAACTTGAAGATGGCAGAACTTTGGCTGATTACAACATCCAGAAAGAATCCACCTTGCACTTGTTTTTTCGACTTAGAGGTGGAATGCAGATTTTTGTGAAAACCTTGACTGGGAAAACTATCACACTGGAGGTTGAGAGCTCTGACACCATCGACAATGTCAAGGCAAAGATCCAAGACAAGGAAGGAATTCCTCCAGACCAGCAACGTCTGATCTTCGCTGGTAAACAACTTGAAGATGGCAGGACTTTGGCTGATTACAACATTCAAAAGGAGTCAACTCTTCATCTTGTTCTTCGTCTGAGGGGAGGAATGCAGATCTTTGTCAAGACTCTTACTGGCAAAACTATCACCCTTGAGGTCGAGAGCTCTGATACCATCGATAATGTTAAGGCAAAGATCCAGGATAAGGAAGGAATTCCTCCAGACCAACAGAGGTTGATTTTTGCTGGTAAACAACTTGAAGATGGCAGGACTCTGGCTGATTACAACATTCAAAAGGAATCCACTCTTCATCTGGTTCTTCGTCTGAGGGGAGGTATGCAGATTTTTGTCAAAACCTTGACAGGAAAGACCATCACCTTGGAGGTGGAAAGTTCAGACACGATCGATAATGTGAAGGCTAAGATTCAAGACAAGGAGGGGATTCCTCCAGACCAGCAAAGGTTGATTTTTGCTGGTAAACAATTGGAAGATGGACGTACCCTTGCGGATTACAACATCCAAAAGGAATCCACCCTTCACTTGGTCTTGAGGCTCAGGGGAGGAACTATGATCAAGGTTAAGACACTTACTGGTAAAGAAATTGAAATTGATATTGAACCAACTGACACCATTGACAGAATCAAGGAGCGTGTTGAGGAGAAGGAAGGCATCCCTCCAGTGCAGCAGAGGCTTATCTACGCTGGAAAACAACTTGCTGATGACAAACTGCCAAAAGAATACAACATCGAGGAGGTTCTGTTCTTCATTTGGTGCTTGCCTTGAGGGTGGTTTTAAGGCTTTTATTTTTCACGTACAGATTTTTCTTTAGATTCTTTTAATCATGGTAACTGCTACCAGTTTGACTTTTTAATTGTTTTCTGTTTACTTTTATGAACCCCATGTTCTGCACTTTCTTGGTACAGTACCCCATTTTTTTTTTTCTTGAATGATATTAAAACTAAGTTTGGTATAACGCTTTCAAGATGGAATATGTTTCGCATTTTAATACATGTGCACAATACGGTTTGCCCTGTTGTTGTCGGATCGTATACCGGAACTGAGGTTTTCCGTCGGAACTGAGGTCGGCAGTTTGCATCAGCAAACAGCAAAAAGTGATACATATTACATAGCTGATTGTGATGCTCACATGAGTCTGAAATCTCACATTTGACAACAGTTTCTATCGTTTGGATAATCATCCTCGTAAATAATAACCTTGTCAAAGTATGGATATGGTCCATATGGATATTGGATGCAAGGTAATTTTTCATCAGGTTTCTTTTCATCTGGTTTTTCTCTTCCGGTTTCGTTTCTTCTGGCTTCTTTTCTTCGGGTTTCACCTCTTCAATTTTGATTATATTTGCATGCCCGACTTTCTTCCTCAAACAACTTGTCAAGCCAGCAGAGTCAACATTGTGCCCAATCACTACCACTTTGTCCTTCTCTGGACCTTCCAATCCCACGAAATCAACTATACCTGCATTACATTGTTTAATCCAACCATTAAAAAATGCTAGCTGATTCATGAAAAGGATGGTATTACGACTCTTCTGTATAAAATTATACTACAACATGACCTCTTAAATTTTCTAAGGCCGCCAGAATTTGTCGCTGGCACGGTGGTTAGTGGGTGACGGAGGTGGATATGGTCATTGAAGATTAATCAACGACGGTGAAGGTCAAGTGCACAAATTTGTTGAGAACATCGGTATGTCATTGACATAAGTGGTTGGTAAGCGGCTCACCTAGATAATTTTTAGCTAATAAGCCTATAATAACAGTTTACATGTTAATTGCTTCCCAATCAACAGATGGATTGCTGCAAGATTTGTGGCATATGAATTGTGTACATACCGTCGGCCACTGCAGCAATTTTAAGAGCTTTGGACCTGCACTTTGAGCAGTGCATCTGTACCTCGATAACAATCTTTTGCTGCAAAATCATTACATATGTAACTAGAGTTTATTACATAGGATTAAGCTACGGATATTATTTACTTAGAGGGGATCAAGACAAATTAATGAAGAGAGATTGAAATAGAAAATTAAGAGACATACCTTCATATTTCAGCTCAGGCTGCTGTTTATACTGGCTCAGTAAAAGGGAAAGTTGTGTATGTCTCTTGGTGATGATCAATGTTAATGGGAAAATTATGCTTTATATAGAAAGTTTAGTAAGAGATGTCGACTGATTTTTAGTAAGAATTTGGATCGAAGACTTGTCTGCACCTACAAACAACTTCCCCGCAGTTATGTCACAATATAATCAACTATTTGATGGTTTTTGGTCCTACACCTATAACTTGGCCACGTAATAATAATACATAAGAAGCCAAAGCTTAAGGTCTCTCTCTCGACGTCATTGCCGGGAAGGTTACTTAACTATGGCACATAATGCAAATAAAATGGGACACTCAATTAACGAGACTTCATTTTCAAAAGCAAATTAAAATGAATGAGGCCTGTGAATTGTGATGTGTATGCCATGTAGGGGCAGGAGTACATACACAAGTGTATACATGCACGTCAACACCCCCTTCAATATTAATAATTCAAGTGCACTTCGATTTCTATTCACTTCATTTTATATTATGAGGCGTCAAAAGTTTGAGCGTGGACAGATTAGGATCCATGTAATAATTTTATTTGGATTTCAGACCAGTCTTGCTTTCAGACCAGTAGCTTTCCGACTTTCTTTGGAGATGGAATGGAGATTTGGATATTAGCTGTTTGTCATCCGGTATCTGAATTTAAGTCAAAGTCTTTGGGTTGCTGTTGCGTACCCGTTTATCTTACCGCGAGTCTCTTCATTGGAACTTGGAAATCTTAACGGCCATGTTAGTAACAGTCTAATCTAAACCAGCCATATTTGGAGCTTGGAAATCAAAGCTATGCTATCAATTCGTCATTCAAAACCTACTACTTCACCGCCAAACTTAATTTCAGTAGATATTATAAGATTGATGCTTTGGTCTTACACATACTCCCACCCATAAGTTGGCGGCCCCAACATCTATAAACCAGACAAAAGGTGATTTAAACTCTATTAAGACGTTTCTCTTGAAATCGTAGTGGAGATGAAGGGGTTACTTGCTGACCACCACGGCTAGGTATGCATATGGATCAGGATCAAGACATCAAGTTGATGTAGTTTTAGTAATTAGTCTTCCTGGCTAGTCCAATAGTCAACATCAGCTAGCAACCTTATATGTTTGGCAAAAAGTCTCAACGAACCGCCCCTCCAAACCACGTGAAAACTACCGCTCACAGGTTTTATTGTGGGCCCCAATACTGGCCCCCTGCTGGGTCCACCGGAACCACAAGAAAACAAAACTGTGAGAAAAAATTTGGAAATGATTTTGGCGTGGTCAGTTTTCACGGTTCGTTCAGAACCACTGTATGTTTGGAGGAGTAATTCTAAGCAGACCGAGTAAAAGAAACCATGAGAAAACCGCCTCTCAGACATTTTTTTGTGGTCCTGTGAGACTCCACATCCCTGGAGACTTGCAGGGCGTTTTGTGGGAGGCTTTTTTTTTTTAGTTTTCTTCTTCTCCGTCTGCCGAGATATATGCATTTTCAATGTTACTAGCTTCGCCATTAATTTATACGACTTTCGTTTGTCTCTTCCTATACTTCGTTTCCCACTTCTCTTGCAGTAGTTCTTTTGGATAGGTTAATTAGTTTTAAGTCAACATTAACCTCTATGTCAAACTCTGTGTACACACATTTACATTATTCTCCTTGCTGCGTTGAATTTTTTTCAGATTGGACTGTACAGCATAAAGCACAAAAGCCGGAAATGATAGGTTTACCGATTCCCGGTCCGGACGAAAATCCCGACTCTAATAATGCATAGGCCCCATTTTCGCCCATTAATGATCCCGATCTCTTGTCGGGAGTTTTTGCCGGGAGAAAACACAATAGGTTCCTAGAAGAACTATAACATCCGTATACTATACGTGGTGTGCGGTGTTTTTCTTTAGTTCTTGGAATCCCCTGATAAAACACTGTGTACTCCAAAGGTATAATTTTACTTCAGAGATTTACTTTTGTTGATTATTTTTTTTCATTGCTTTTTTTTATCTGATTGTAAATTTTTCTTGAGTAGTCTGACTCTGTATGTGGGTTATGCAGCTTATGCTCATAACTATGTTTAGGTCTTTTTTTTTAGGTTAGATAAGATTATTTATTGTATTCTCTCCTGTGTGCCTTTTTGATCTTATTGGTTTCTGACTGGGTGTGCAGGACACGTTAAGAGTTTGGATGATGGGTGTGGGTGATGGTAACTGGACGTGTAAAACTCTCAGAACCTCATCCAGTAACTCAAGCCTCCCCGGTGACTGTCTAATTCTTATATTTAAGCGCCTAAAAACTAGAGGTGACCGTAATTCTTTTGGTTTAACTTGTCATCACTGGCTTTATATTCAAAATTAGGGGTGCACATACCCAACCCTACCCGCACTGTTTTACCCGTATCCTACCCTACCCGCCGTTTGATGAGTAGGGTGACGGTTGAAGATTTCTTACCCGCCATCAAATGGGTAGAGTAGACGGTGAAACTCGGGAAATTAACCTATCCTACCCGCCTACCCGCTTCATACCAAAAGACAAAGTAACCCTTACATTGTTTTTTTTTTTCCCCGCCCATTGTTTCGTTATTTTAAAAACTTATTGTGGGTAAAATAAAAATCTGATTTTGCATCTACCCATCTCTTTTCTCTTCTTTCTTCTTCACCTCAAATCGAAGAGTTGAAATAAGAAATTTGATATCAAGAGAGGTAGCGAATAATCAAGGAGTAACCGGTGAAGGTGGTGCTCATACGATTTTCGTATTCAGAGTTATCTAGAAGGTAAACTGAGATTTAACTTAGGGTTTCAGTTCTTATTGATTTCCTTTATGAAATTGTGTATGATTTGGTGAATTATTTCTTGGGTTTGTTGTCAATTAGGGTAAAAAGATTGTATTCGGTTTATTTTCGGGGTTTCTTTAGGAACTTGAGTTACACGGGCTAGGGTTTTAGTGAATTGAAGATGAAAATTAGGGTTCCCCGAGTTGGGAGAATTCATATGAAGAAGATGAAATGAGCAATAGTGATTGGATTTGAATTATTGATATAGGGTTTCGTAAGGAGGAAGTGAAAATTAGGGCTTTGAAGGAGATTTTGTGGTTCAGGATTAACAAAAGAATCAGGGAATGGTTATAGATGAAATTTGAAGCATTAGATTTAAACTCACAGTAGAATTAAGATTTAGTAGAACTAGATTACCGTGAAACGGTGGGGGGGCCGACCAATGAAAAGCACAAAAATAGGGACGTTTATAAGCGTTCCAAACTGACCCGCTCCATGGATCCTTTCTTCTCCGCCCGCGTTTTGACCCATGTATGACCCGTTTTTCTGAGTTAAAATTTCTGACAAAAAGCTTCCAAAGATCCATCAAAATTTTCAAATTCTCGTAAACCCATAAAAACCATGAGAATTATCTTTCTCTTTTAGATTTATTTAAATAAAAACAACTTAAAAATGATCCAAATCGAAATTTCTAAATCTTTTGCGGGTTTAATTTTAATCTTAAAATTCTTCGTCTATGGATCATTAATATGGAAAGTTCATATAATTTCAGAGAGATGAAACGATTTTGAGCCTATAATGCAAAAGATCCGAAGAAAAAGGTCGAAATATTGGTTTAATTCAAACGATTTTTTTTTCAAACAAAAACGGGTTTCTGCACGCCCGAATGTGACTGACAGGAATGACATTTTCATTAAATAAGGCCTCCCTAAAGGTCGGCCAATTAAGGAGCTGGGGTATACTTAGAGACTCTAAGTTAGAGTAGAATCATTAGATCTCTGTTGTATTATCTATCAATGAAAGACCAGCTTGTCCTTACATTTTTGTTTAAGTTCCCGTTGACAACTTATAAGAAAGATAAATGTCGACACTTAACTTATGCCTCCTATCACGTACAATAAAATATTCCCCCACTTGGAACTATACCCACAACTAATTAATAGGCTAAATGCTTTTGATGTGACCTCCTTGGCTGCTAGGTTCATGAACCCAATTTATGATACACATTGCTTTTGATGTGACCTCCTCGGCTGTTCTTTTAAACTTTACCACATTTTAAGCTTTCATCCACATTTTGAGTTTCATTCTGCTGATTTTGTTCATGGGTTTCATGATGGCTATCCAATTTTCTTTGAGAAGGCATCTTTATAAGTCCAATTACTAAACTGGTACTGATATATGTTGTCCTTAAGAGCAACTCCAAAGTGGTGCGACTAAACCCAAAGATCAAAGACCAAAAAAAAGACCAAATTTTAGTTTGGTCCATCGTGACGCAAGCGGGTGGAAGACTAAATTTGGTGGAGCGTGGATTATACGTTCGCCTGGGTGGGGCGTGAAGTATCGTTCGCCGGGTGGTGGGGCGTGGATTATACGTTCACTGGAGTGGGGAGATTTCGAAAAATAAAAAATTAAAAAAAAAAAAAAAAAAAAAAATGGGGCGAGGTATAAACCTCGCCCCATCAAAAGAATTTGAAAAGTTTTGTGGGGCGAGGTATAAACCTCGCCCCACACAAAATTTAAAAAAAAAAAAAAAAAAAAAATGGCGCTGAGGCTATACGTTACTTTGGTATGCGGCGTACACTATACGTTACTTTGTTGTGGGCGTACACTATACGTTCGCCTTGTGTGGGGCGTACACTATCGTTCGCTGACTATAATTTGGGTTTAGTCTTTGGTCCCGACCAAATATAATCGCCATTGTTCATTTAGTCCGGGTTTTGGTCGATGGTACGTCCCGCTACGCCTTGTTCAAAGACCAAATAAATGGGTTTAGTCGCCCACCTGGTTGCTCTAAGAAGACTAAAATATAGGCAACCTAGTACAGGAGTGCCTGGAGAAAATCCAGTAAGTCCCTACAAAGGAAAATAGTAATAATTTGAATGAGATGCATAAAATGGAAAGAGAATCATGCTGTGTAATTAAAATTTGTTGGTCAGACAAGGTAAGGTTTTTCCCATGGACGGTGATGGCATGCATGATGTTTGTTAACATGGGTTTTGGTAGTACTATCTTCTGTACGTAGTCTGTATTCAAATTTTGAGTAACTGAACACTTGACTCACAAGATGACAACTCAAGGGCTTGTGTACTACTGAATTCATAGATATAATGTGTATCCCACTAGAAATGTCACCTAGGTATGACTATCTCAAATCATTTTCTAGTGGAATTACAGATCTTAGCAATGTTATAATTCAAATCTTAGCAATGTTAATTCAAATAATTCTCGAGAATAATTCTGTAGAACTTCTGTTAACAGGTTATTTAATTTGTGCAGGCTTACTGTTGTTATGTAATTAATTTGAGCATTTAATTTGTGCAAAGCTTAGTGTGAGTAAACATGGTTGAGATTACGTAAGAGATGTCAATGAGACCTCCAAAGGCAACGAAGGTCTAGTGCTGTTGCATCTCGCCTCCTCCACCTCCACCATCTTCTCAACCCGAGGTCGGCGGAAGTAAAAGAGGAAGAGGACATCTTGGGTATGGGGCATTTTGAGACGAGTTTTGATGCGGATGGTGGACTAGAGTTGTTGGTATGAGGTTGTGGAGGTCTGCACCGATGGT
The DNA here is from genome assembly GCA_023531295.1 of Papaver armeniacum. Taxonomy (NCBI): domain Eukaryota; kingdom Viridiplantae; phylum Streptophyta; class Magnoliopsida; order Ranunculales; family Papaveraceae; genus Papaver; species Papaver armeniacum. The sequence continues at coordinate 368,813 of JAJJWW010006055.1, read as the reverse complement.
GATGTCTCGACTCAATGATAGTGGTGTTGCAGTCATTTAACCGGTGATGATGCGAGAAGATTAGGAGATTGCAGGGTGCGGTTGTCACTGTGGAGCTTGGCCTGTGGTGTTTGAAGGACCGAGAAGAGGAGAATGGAGCTTGCTGTCTCGTGGTTGGCTTTCCCGAGATTGAAGTGGTGTTGTGTGGATTGAATTGGTGTCTTGCTGCTATTGTTGAGCTTTGTTTGCAAGAATGAGTTGAATGGGATTTGAAGCAGTATTGTTGTTGAATGACTGGCAGTGCACTGTCTTCTCAAATGGCTTTGTGCTTAGCATTTTGTTTTTGTTTGTTCATTTTTGCCTAGTTATATTGGCAGTACCAATGGGTACATAATTAGATAGGCTAGCTTTTGTTTTGCAGTGGCAAGATTTTTTTTTTTTTGGGAAGCATTTTTGTATATACAGTCAAAGGTAGTAAGTTACTATTAGTAACTAGAAGGTCCAGATTTCAGGACATGGAATAAAAAGAAGAAGAAGAAAAAAAAAAATCCGGTTATACCCGCCACCCACCCTACCCGACCCGCCATTTGGTGGGTTGGGTAGGATCTTACCCGTTTAAAGGCGGGTAGGGTGGCGGGTAAATTATTCTTACCCGCGTTTAAGCGGGTAGGGTGGCGAAATAGGCCATATCCTACCCACCCTACCCGTTGTGCATCCCTATTCAAAACAACAGTCGTGAATCCTTATGGTATTATTATCGTAATGCCTCAGATCAACTATTACCAAAACTCAATTTTGAAAGCTTTCCCAAAGTTCTTTATAAGTTATTGAGACGATTTCCAAATCTCAAATACATGTCTCTAACATGACTCTAACAAATTCTGTTATATAACAACTGTCTGAATCGAAAATTCAAAATTTGGTGTTAGATCACTGCTCTGAGTATTCAGATATCAAGTTGTCTTTAATATTTTCTTGCTTCTCTCGTTTGGCAAATATCAGTTTGAAATGTTGTCATATTACGGATAGTGGTTTAGAGGCCCTGGCAAAATGTTGTTCATCCTTAGAGGAGAAATTTTTTGATGGGGGCGTTTTTTTGATGGGGGCATGGGGACAAATAAGATGTTGACATATGTATTTCCTGTTAATTGCTTCCAACAAATTTTGTTTCCAAAAAAATTTAAGAAATGTGTTTTTGGAGAAAATCTTGCTTATCTTAATTGTTTATATTTTATGTTTGGTATTTTTGGAAACAAAATTTATGAAAACAATTAACATGAATGACACATGTTAACATCTCATTTGTCCCCTATGCCCCCATCAAAAACGCCCCATCAAAAAAAATTCTCTCCTTAGAGACGGTTAATCTCTCATGTTGATTACTGATTTAGGAATAAGTTCTCTTACAAAACTGCCGCAAACTGGGTGCACTTAATATAGACTTCTGCAACAGTATAACATGTATTGGCTTTATACGGTGTCCACAGAGCTTAACCCATCTTGAAGCAAGCGGGTGCAGGATTATACCAGAGGGGATTAACGCAATTGTAAGTGGTGGTGGGCTTCAATATCTTTGTCTCTCAACACCCTGTGAATTGTACAATGTTGGCGAAGGATCTATTAATACTAAAGCAGTAGTGACGATTTCAAAAGGCTGCCCTTTATTAAAGAAACTGATCCTATCAAATTGTGAAGAGGTAGAACTATAGTAAAACTTCATAAATTAATCGATAAATTAATAACTTCGTAAAAAATAATATTTTTGCCGCCCCGATTAGGTGTATTAAATTAATAACTCGTTAAATTTATAAGATAATAAAAAAATGAAGTATCCAATAGGGCCGAACTGAAATATAAATTAATAATAGCATTACATTACTGGCGCGTTACTAAAATAAGATTTTCAAGGTGTTTGTTTCTTGTTCACATTCATACAACACTTGACTTAATCTCTGATTTTTTTGTAGTCCCTTGAAGAGTTCAGGAGTGCCTTTTTCAAATTGTAGGAGGAAATCATTTAGCTTTACTATTGATAAGATTGCTGCTTTACGAAAACTGGATTCACTTAATATGTATTCCGATGCAGCTTAATTGTATTTGATATGGTTCCTTGACACACTTGTATGCTAAATTTTTCAAGAAGCCATTTTTGTGTTTCTCTTAGACTCAAATTTGGATTGGAATGACTATACTTACACAATGCATTTTGAATCTCCTTTGTCATTGTGGATTTTTTGACACCTTTGAATTGAGAAGTATGAGCTATTGTTACACTCTTCTGTTGTGTTGTTGATTTTTGTTTCATTTAAGATCAAAAATTCAAAAGAAATATAAATTTATGCACATAATATACAATATACAATATACTATATTATATTATATTATCCCAAAAATTTATTACACATCAATTTGAATTGAAAATAATATCTCAAGAAGTTTGTTATTATGGGAAACCATAAATAACTTATTTTTTTTTTTAAATTTTATTAATATTATTACATAATTAACGAATAATTGGAAGCCTAACAAGCTAAGCTTCAAGCAGCGTACTACTACATAAGTTGAACAGGTTGCCGTGCTAGCCTACCAACGAGCCTCATGAGGAACAAAGTCGGGAGCCGAAGCGGATAATGTGACTAATGTCTCGCAAGGGGGCAAACTAACTCTACCGTCCATGTTAAACTCGTAATATTGCGCCATCCGGGGACTCGAACTTGGGACCTCCTGAACGCATGAAACCAAATTGATCTACAAGCCGGTTTTGAAACATAAATTTGGAGTATTTCGATAATTTAATAGCTTATTAATTTATCGATAAATTAATACTTCGCTAAATTGATAGAATTTGTCACCTCAATATTATTAATTTATTGAAGTTTTACCGTAGAAGGATGGGAAGCTATCAGTCGTTATTGCAAAAATTTGGAATTCATTTACTTGTTTGGGAGCAGACAGTTATGTGATCTGGGATTGAAAGCTTTGCGCGACGGGTGTAACATGCTTTCTAAATTATATGTGAATCATGAAAATAGTTGTAGCAGCTCTGCGGACTCTGCCGTTCAACTTTTCAAGAACAGAAAACCCAATGTGATGCGTCATCCCCGTGATTTTGACTCTGAAGTGGAATTGATTTTAGTTTTGTAGTGCAGCGTGAGAAAAGCCTAGAAGTTTGCAGTGCAGCAGACTGCAAGAATTCATTTCTGTTTAATCAATTGTGGGGTTTTCGTTTATTGTTTTGTCTTGACTGTGAAAATCCACCGCAACATCTTTGGAGTTGGCTAATCCTGATAACTTTGTGGGATTATGATATTCAAATGAGTTTCAGTTAGTTTGTCTATTTATTCTAGACTTCATACTAAACCCATGCCACCACACCTAGACAATCTCTTAACGGAAGTGTTTAGGAAGTACTCCCTTAGTTTCTTGGAAAGTGACACTGAGATTCATTTTTTCTGGGTGTTGGGAAGAAGATGCTGAGAAAGATAAGTTCAGCTACTCCTTCACTAATGTCTTTTCAATCCAAATTCAATGAACTAAGAGAATTTAGTCATCAAGTGCTCTGTACTATGCTAATGTGAACGTCTATAACATTTTTTTTTTTTGGCACCATTAACTAGTAAATTACACCGTCCCTTCTTTCTTTCTCTCCGACATAGACTTTGACCTGTCCTGTTGGGGAATAACAATTAAAATTCATAATATATCAAACAACTAATTAATATAAGAGGCACTTATCTGTTTTTTATGTCGTCTCCCATTCAATTGTTGACGTCTTCCACATCCCCTCGTTAAACACCATGAATGAACAAATTGGTAATGGTGGATTGAGGCACATGTTCAACATGCTGTCCTTAAGACAAGAATGCCCGCTACACTAATAGATGATGCTTTATAGCCTCTACGGGTACATCTGCCTCCAAGATACAATAATCCTAACAAATTTGAATAGCACATTCAAACTTGTCCTTTTAGAACTTGGCACTTGAAAACTCACGAATCGTTAGCACTTAAAAACCCTCGTTATCAAACATAGAAAACGAAGAAGAGGAGGTATGCAACACCCGATGGATTTGAGAGAGATTTTTCTATATATATCAAAACCTAGTGCAATTCCATATATATATGTAAGATAAAAACTTACCCAATAAAACTAAGAGATAATTTTGGAAGGTATTTTAATTATTTTGAAAACCGTTTATAATAAAATTTTTATTCACATAAAAACCGGTGGTTTTCCAACAATCCCCACATGAATGAAAATACGATAAAACACAAAAATGTGAAATATCACGAATAGGCATAGGTGTCCATTAGGTCTTGAACCTTTGCTTAGTGAGAGATTACTGGAATTACTTGTTAGCCGATGTCTATAAAGTCTTGAACTGCCTAACATTTGGTGTAACTCGCAATAACAACCACACATGATATCTCCAAGGTTGCTTTGCCAAGCTCCGCCGTTAATGTCCATTTTGGCCCGGACGTATCTTGTTTCTCGAATGCTCTAGAGAATCAGCTCACCTCAGGGAAGCGGCCCACTTCCTCATTCGTATGTGAGTTCCATCAAGAGTGTTTCTTGCTACACCCCACTTCAATCTTAAATTGAAACTATGGAACTCATTAAGACTCATTAAAAGTCATCCTTCACATGCAAATACACTATCACATCTACACCATAGGGAAGGGACAAAGAGAATATAATTCTCTCGATAGTGTTTACCTTTACCCACCATAAATTAGTTGTTTCATTCGAAACCTTGATCTGGGATATCCAAACAAGGTTGAGTGTCCTTCATGGCAAGTTTAATTTTGTGAGCTTAAGTCCCATCCCCTCGATGTATAATTTCAAACTATCTCCTAGATTATCCTTTCGTCAAAGGATCACTAATTTTTTCGCTGACTTCACTATGTCCATGAGGTTCTCTTTGACTTTACATGTCTACTCGAGACTCTCTTTTGACTTTCATGAATCAACTAAAATTACTTCATTAGAGAGTATAGTTGTTTACCGAATTAGCCTTCTCTCGAGTATGTCTAGACTTTGTCATTTCTCATTTACTTTAGACTCACATAGTCAATTGAGTTTCGCAATGATGGGCCACAGTTTCTGGCCACAAAGGAATATCTTCTAAGAAGCATATTAGTAGCCATTCTTGCTTCCTCTCCGCTTGAATTAAAGCACACGAACATTGATTTCTCAAAATCAACTTCATCATGTCTATTTTAAGGACTTCCTTAGATATACACTCTTAAGAGGGTACACACATAAGCTAAGATTTTTCGATAGCCCGAAACAACAACATCTCTTAAGGTCAAGACAATATGTATCGCATACACAATTTAAGACGTACCTCAATTATCTCAAGTCTCCGATCGATCATCCCAGAGTAATTTTTTGAGATACTAGTGTATTTGTATACACTTTATATACTGCACATTTACAACAAACATTAAACTCATCGAAGTTTGACAAAGACCATTTTCTTCGAGAATTTCTTCTTCGTTCCCCTTTGATCCTTCTCGTGATCATATCAACTAACTTGGTCTTTCAGTCAAATTGTAAATATCACACATTTCATAGATGGTTTAAAGCATACAAAAAATACATGTACTATTCAACAGTACATTCATTACAGCTTCCTCAAAATGAAGGTTAGTGTAACATATATCACATATTTGAAATTAAATATGTACCTCTCATGCTTTCCAATCTCTGGTCTTCTAGTCAGAGAATCCCTGTGAATCCCCAGGATAAACGCGGACATGCACATCTGTGTTACAACATATAAACACGTTAGACAGAAACTATGTCCTCAAAATTTCTTTTGATTTACCTACTGATCCTTTAGACCACCTCAAGCGCATATTAGTTTCATGTCAAATCTTGCATGAGAGACCAACTTCACTAGATCCCATCTTGGTTTTCCTTACACCTTTTGTTCTTGTCAAGAAAACCACGAGCAAACAAAGTCTTACGCTTTACTCCACAAGGGTTGTTATCTCCAGCAGGTTCTTAAACTTTGACTTCACCTCACCGAGCAAAGAGCCTCCAACTGAACATTTTAATGAAGTGACCATCAGGCTTCTCTTGGGCCTCCTTGTATCCAATCCAACTTTTTGTTTCCGTCGAGTGCTAGCCCAAACGCCGTATTTAATGCTCTTGTTCACATCATCTTCACCGTAATATTTAATAGTAGAAGAACTTCGCCGCATATATGTCCTCCCTGAAGTCTCTAGTTATACTCTTCTTTGTTTGGAGCGACGCTGAAGCATCTTTTTCTTCGCCACAACACTGGTTGGGAGAACCTGACCTTTAAATGCTAATGTGACTGGTGTGAATCCATTCTGGTTCTTAAATCATAACCATTTGATCCATAACCAGTTCTGACACTGTTCCTAAAGTGACCTCTTCTACACTGCAACCACTCATTGTCAGTGGCTCCCTCCCCGAAACTCGCACCAGTGGTCGCTGTGAGAAAGAACCTGCTCCGAGGTTGGAGAAGAATATCAAATAATTTTCTCAAAGAAGTCTCAAACAGATCAAGAGATCTCAAAGAGTGCCGCAGATTCCACCGTATTGTCTAAGAACTCATGCACTTCTTCCGCGGCATAAACCGTTTCTACGATCGTCCTCCCATTGAAGCTTCAAGTCCACTTCTGGTTTGCATATGTATCATATGATTTGCTTGTAGAAGTCTCGAGCAAATCAATAAATTCAAAGAATGGCGGACGATCCAACCGGTTCTTCGAGTACCCTGCACCTCTTTCGCACATCAACTACTTGGTGCTCCTCCGTCGAATATTTTAAGTGCTTAACACAACTGACCGGGCCCCATTCCGTTGTGCATGATTTTTTTGATGGAGAACACACTTTGGCTAGCCCAATCTATAGTGTTCCGGCCTCGCATGCACGTGCACATCTTTGCCCATGTACTGTTTTACACGACTAATTTATACTCAAAGCCAAGATTAGTGATCACAAGAATAAAGTACAGCTTGAAAAAGAACCTCATGATATGGTAACTATTGTATTTGTACCATAATATATCTTTTGGTTATTTGAGTACATATTGTATCACCCGACAGGATTTCTTACCCCACAGTTTCAAGGTAATCTAATCATCACATTTAGTTTGAATTTAGTCAAACAATGAAATCTATGAATTAGTGCTCCCACCTAAGTGACATCAGATATCTTGTGAATTATTTAAGGTCGCACCTATAAACGTAATTCAGAGGAATGAATACCTTTGGTATCAATGGATTTAAGTAGTCTCACTTAAATAATTCTCTGAAGCATTGAACTTAAAATAGAGAACGTACCTTAGTAGAATACAAATTACTCTACCTTTCCTTTATTTGATTATGGCAATGAACGACTATAGGTTGTACCTTAGTAGAGCCATACCAATGAAAGGAACACAAGGGCTTACTCCTAGCGCGAACGCCAATTTTTCTAGTATTCACTTGTTATCTCTTTAGCATGCGTATCAAAGTTGGATTTCGGAACAACAACGCCTTTGTGTAGGTACTAGCCCAGACGATAGCTTGCTGAAGTAAGCTTTTTCTCCCAAAAATCAAGTCCGCATGCTGATACTGTGAAGATACCAAACTTGTGGTGACTACAAAAAATCGATGAACACATCTCACTTGAAACTGTTTGGACGGCTCTATATTCTGAAGCAAATTTCAACACGGCTTCGACCTTTGACAGATGCTCAAATTCACCACTAATGGGTGGGTGCCAAGTAATTGCTTGTTGGATCTGATAATCGAGAATCCTTTTTAGAATCTTGAATTTGGACAGCAAACTCTTCTCTAGCTGACGGTGTATGTGGATTAACACTAGCTGAGGACGCTTCAACAACTACAATTGGTATCCATGTCACAAAGATCTTTACTAACTTGTTTGTTTACTTGCATTACTCGATTGACCCGCCTACCAAATATTATCATGAAACTGATCAGAAACTTTATGACATACCAATTAAACTATACGAAAATTAATTTTATGGTTCCAATTGGTACGAGAACAAGTTGTCACAGGCAAGGTATCAAACAGCTACTTGACATAAAATTGCTTCTATCTTATCACCTACTAACACGTTTGATAGATTTGGTTTAAAAAGGAGACTGAGAGATGAACAATCTCTAAACAACTTTGCATCACATGCTTGAGATATCAGTTGTGGTTACATGAACTAAACTTTCCCACCCAGTAGACTACGTACTAATACATAGTGAAGTACTCAAGTTACAACACGTAGGTAATAAAGCTTCAAATCTAGCTTGATTCTATATATGTTTCCTAAACGTGTGCACAAACCAAAATTAGTTATGGATTAACGGTGTTTCTTTGTTTAGATTCCGACCCACGAGACTATGTTATTAGTCTAAGTTTGATTTTCTTAATTGTCATCGTGAAATATATTCTTGTCTTAAGATTGTTGGGGAATAACAATTAAAATTCATAATATATCAAACAACTAATTAATATAAGAGGCACTTATCTGCTTTTATGTCGTCTCCCATTCAATTGTTGACGTCTTCCACATCCCCGTTAAACACCATGAATGAACAAATTGGTAATGGTGGATTGAGGCACATGTTCAACATGCCGTCCTTAAGACAAGAATGCCCTACTACACTCTCGAATAGATGATGCTATAGCCCTACGGGTACATCTGCCTCCAAGATACAACAATCCTAACAAATTTGAATAGCACATTCAAACTTGTCCTTTTAGAACTTGGCAGCCGAAAACTCACGAATCGTTAGCACTTAAAAAACCCTCGTATCAAACATAGAAAACGAAGAAGAGGAGGTATGCAACACCGGTGGATTTGAGAGAGATTTTTTTCTATATATATCAAAACCCTAGTGCAATTCCATATATATATGTAAGATAAAAACTTACCCAATAAAACTAAGAGATACTTTTGGAAGGTATTTTAATTATTTTGAAAAACCGTTTTATAATAAAATTTTTATTCACATAAAAACCGGTGGTTTTCCAACATGTCCTTCGTGGCCACATAATCATGGGATGGTCATATGAAATTTCAGTGCTTAATTAGGGGTCTACTTTAAACTCAATTATCTCACAAAGACTTCAAATGATACCCAGATGTACGTTGGGCGTATATAACACTTTTTCAGGAACCATTATGTTATAAAATCCAACTGAGTTAAACCTTCATTTGTATACGCTTCCAATTTCTTTGCCAATCTAATTTATTTGTTCCTGTTTCAAAGATGAAGTTATTAAAACAGCTGCTGAACCTCAACTTCAGTACTATAGGATTACGTTTATGCAGCCTTACTCGTCATCTCTTATATGTTCATGGATGTTAATGGCCTTGCAGCCTCTATCGGTAAAATATCAAATGATCGTATGGCGTTAATATATTTCAAGAATGGAGTAACACAAGATCCACACGGAGTATTGAATTCTTGGAACAACAAGAATAATTCTCTTCATTTCTGCAAGTGGGAAGGTGTTACATGCTGTCGTGCGTCATCGTAGCAGAGTCACCGGGATTGATCTTCATTCCCAAGGATTGGTAGGTTCCATATCTCCTCACATTGGAAACCTTAGCTTTCTTAAAGATCTCATCCTCTTACAACAACAGTTTAAACGGAGAAATCCTTAAGCAAATCAGTCGCCTTTTCCGATTGAAACGCTTGGGTCTGTCAGATAATTCATTGAAGGAGAAATTCCGTACAATATTTCTCATTGCTTCAATCTCATACAACTAAATGTTACTCACAATAATCTTGTGGGAAGCATTCCAAATGAATTAGGCTACTTATCTAATCTCCTAATGCTGAAGCTTAATGATAATAATCTTTCAGGAGAGATTCCAACTTCATTGGGTAATCATTCATAATCTTTTGTGGAGGGAAGAATTCCAAGCACACTCTAAGACAATTATCAAACTTAGAACTTCTAGCTTGACTTGACATAAGGTAAATAGAGGCAAGTCTTCAGATAGAAGGTCACATACCAAAAGTAATCTCTGCCTCTTCCTTAATGGCCATATTGTAAACCTTGAACTCTGTACGTCATGGCCATGCCGTAAACCCATGCTACCACACCTAAACAATCCCTTAACTAAACCGGGTCAAGAAATAACATTCCACATACCATATATTCCTAGTCATCTTTCCTTAAACTAAAAACTAGGGAATGCTTAGGGGAAAAATACAAAAAAACTAGGGTTTTTTATTTTTATTTTATCCTTGTATCTTGAATTTATCACGTCTTCCGACTTTCGGTGTGCAAATTTTAGTGGTTGCTTGATGATGAGTTTATCATCGAAAGTAGCACGGGCACAAGCAGACAATGAAACTGGTGATGCTGACAGTCCGTGTAAAATCCGTAGATCTTCGTCTTCTATCACAAACCTTCCGTAATTCTTTTTTGCTTTAACATGTCGTCACATGCTTCATATTCAGAACAATAATCAAGAATCGTTATGGTATCATCATAGTTATGGCAAGGACTCACACTGCATATTACAAAAATTAAGTCCTGAATGCGTTCCCAAAGTTCTTTGTCAGTTGTTCAATCGATCAAAGCTTTATCTCTAATGTGGCTCCCGGAGATATAACAGATTTTAATATGTTACGGTCACAATTCCTTGGATCAAAAATTCAAAAGTTGTGCGTAGATTTTATCTCTAAGTATTCAAATGCAGAGTTGTCTTTGGTGTCTTCTTGGCTCCCTCGTTTGACAGATGTAAGTCTGAAGTGTTCTCGTATTACTGACAGAGGGTTTGGAAGCCCTAGCAAAATGTTGTTCATCCTTAGAGGTAGTTAATATCGCAGGGTGTTGCTGGATTACTGATTCAGGAATAAATTTTCTCTTACAAAACTGCTGCAAACTGAGATCACTTATTATAGATTCCTGCAGCAGTTTAACAGGTATTGGCTTTCTTGGGTGTCCAAAGACCTTAACCCATGTTTATGCAAGAAGGTGCAAACTTATACCAGAGGGGATTGAAGAAATTGTTAGTGGTGGTGGGCTTGAAGATCTAGATCTTTCAGCAAAAGCCTCTGAGGTTAGAGGAAGTACTAATACTGAAGCAGTTATTACGATTTCGAAACGTTGCCCTTTATTAAAGAAACTCTACCTATTAAATTGCGAGGGGATAGAGATAAAAGGATGGGAAGCTATCGGTCGGAATTGCAAAAATTTAGAACATCACGTGTTTGGGTGCACAAAAGTTATGTGATCTTGGGTTGCAAGCTTTGTTTAATGGGTGCAACAAGCTTTCCAGATTATACATAGACAACCACAGTAGTTGCTTTACATCTTTAAGAAAGACAAACTAAGTGGTATGCAAGTACAAAGACAAACTGCAGCTTCGAGCTCTAGCAATCCTGCAATTACTAGACAGCAAGCATTTTCAACTGCATTGCAATTACACAATGATCAGCAAGTTATAGTATTATGTTAATGGTTATCAATCATCTGCAAACAGAAATCAATCCTCGAAAAGACCAATGTCAAATAAGATGCACGGATTCAATAAGGATTATAGGAGCAATTATAGTTGAATAAATATATCTCAATAACAGCGGGGTGACCAACCCAACTTCGACGTGTATACCTTCCCTGTTCATACAACAACAATAATTTTGTAGAATCAATTGATGCTGCTTTTTCTATAAAAAAATAATTAATGTTGCTTTCAGTGGTTTGGTTTCCCTAAAATAAAAACATGAAGAAAAACAGTTGTTGTGGGCTGGTGTTGGGAATATTCAAGTCTCGACCTCTTTAAGTAAACTGGGTCATGAAATATCAATCACCCTCTTACCATATTAAGGCATATTACAGATCTCATAATTAAGGACTCTGAAAGGGCCCTTCGACAACTTCATCGGTATATATAAAGTGCATCTATACTGTTTTTCCTTAAACCATCATCTTTCGCTTTACTATAACTAGAGCTTTAACCATCATCTTTTGCTATCTAGGGATCTTATCGCGTTCTGACTTGGGTGTGCAGGAATAATTAAAACATAGGGTTTTTCGCTGTTCGCTTTGGTAGAGTTTAGATGATCATATATCCTCCATCCGATGAAAATCGCAACAAAAGGCTGTGTCAGAGCTCTATTTCTAAAGCAGTACGAGCACAACGAAACAATGAAACTGGTGATGAATCTGATGATGACCGTCCGCGTAAAATCCGTAACACCACACCATTCTATAGCAAAAGCCTCCCCCACAGCGGTCTAAATATTATATTTAAGCGCCTAAAAACTAAAGATGATCGTGATTCCTTTGGATTAACTTGTCGTCAGTGGCTTCATATTCAGAACAAAAATCGTCAATACTTATGGTATCGCAATCGTAATGGCCACATAATCAGAAATACAATTGGCAATCCTAATGAAAGATTTTCCGTAGTTGTTTCCAAGTTGTTAAGTCGATTCCAAAATCTCAAATATTTGTCTCTAATGGGGCTCCCGATGATAACTGATTTTGTTATATTACAGCCGCAGTTCACTGCATCAAAATTACAAAATCTGTGCTTAGACGGCTGCTTCTATTCAGATGCTCAATTGTCATTGATGTTTTCTTGGCTCCCTCGTTTGACATATGTAAGTCTGGTGGATTCTCTTATTAGTGACAGAGGTTTGGAAGCTCTGGCAAAATGCTGTTCATCCTTAAAGACAGTTGACCTCTCACATTGTGGTTCGATTACCGATTCAGGCATAGCTTTTCTCTTACAAAGCTGTCGCGAATTGCGTACGCTTTGTATTTATTCCTGCTGCAAAATAACAGGTATTGGCTTTCTTGGATGCCCAAAGACCTTAACGGATGTTGATGCACGCCAGTGCGAACTAATTCCGGAAGGGATTGAAGCAATTGTTAGTGGTGGGGGGCTTGAACGTCTAGGTCTCTCAGCACGTTATAAATTGCCCAACGTTGGCCAAGGTTTGAGAAGGACATATTAATACCAAAGCTGTTAGGAAAAAATTGTTGGCGCGTGCTATCTCAATGATATCAATTTTAAAGTGCTGTTCATTACGTAACTGCTGTCTTCTAGTAATAATTCATCTCCTCTTTAATCGATTGTGCGGTTTTTTATTATTTATTTTTTGTTAAACTAGTTTTTCACCCGTGCGATGCACGGGTCTGTTTCTTGTTTATGAAATGTTGGATCATGTTTTTTAAAATCAATTTCATTAAAATAGATAATATATATGGTCAAAAACTTATACCGCATAAAACGTTCAATAAGATCGTGATCCTAAAGATTAATAACAAACTAATACAATAGAAAAAAAAATAATCTTAAATGCTATGGTTGTCCAACATTTTCATAGACTACGTCATTTAACACTTAGTATAGCTTTTCAAATTGGCTAAAAGTTATGTCACTCCGATTCTTCTTTAAATTTTGACATTCATTAAATTTTAAAGCTCAAGATTTTGTTCTTTTTGTATATTTTTGCTTCTTTCGGTTTTTGCGAAATCATTACGTGCCTTTAATTCATCAATGAAAGTGTCTTCAAGATCGCAATACATCTATCTCCCAAAATCTTTATCAAGATTCAAAAATCGAGTAAAGCCCAAAGTATAACAGACCACAGAAGTTAGACCTATTCCATAATGATGTATTTCCCAATAAAAAATAACTTGCGAGCTAGTATAGCCACTGGATGTATCATCTCCAAATATATTATTTTCTTAATCATCAAACTCAATTGAGAAGAGTTCCCGGATAATAAGGAAAATAAAATATAGAAAAGAAAAACAGGCTGCTATTATTTTGACTTATGGAGGGAGAGTATAATCGATCATATATATAATGAAGTTTGAGACACCAAATAGACATTTAAGTGTTTTATCATTTGCACACCACGGTTTGAGTAGAGTGCACTTGTTGTAACAATGTTAGTTCATCAAAGGTCCCATCTCTGGTTTGCTTAAAGTAAACTTCTCTCATCGGATTTTTAAAGAGTCAAAAACACTCCGAAACTTGACCTCACAAAGGCTAGCCACATATATTCACAATACAAGTACAACCTTCTCATTTGAGTTGTTACATAAAAAACAACCACTGAAATTCATTGTGCGTTCACCAATCCCCTGCAAAACCACGCAGTGGCGTCATTAAATTTAATTTTTAAGAATAGGCTATCAAAATCCCTTCCCTTTCTCCCATGCGAGTGTAAAAATACTACAATTGGCTACATTAAATTAAAAGCTTTCATGCTCTTTGGTCTAGGTATTATACCAATGAAAATGAAAATAATAATCCAGAAGAAACGACAAGCAATCCACAAGGAAGATTTTATTATAGGTTTAATGATCGTATGACTGAGAAGACGATAAAATGAGCATATGGGCTTTTCGTGTTGCGGATGGCGTGGCTTTCCATTGTTCTTTGTTGTCACCATCATGTTGGACAATATATTACAGTGTTGCATAGGATAAGAGTCATGTAAAGTTCCCTTTGTCCGTGAATATCAAAAAATAATACTCGGTCTATTTAACAATTTTTTTTTTTTATTTTAATCATTAAGAATAACTAAATATACTAACTCGAATCAAGCTGCATCAATGCCACTCCCCTCTTCTCTACCACTCCCTTCTATCCTTGTGATGCAAATCAGCTCCGTCTCTACGGATAGACCACTGAAAATTACCACCGAAAAACCCGTTATATTTGTTCCCTATTAACCCATTTGTATAGAAAACTTCAAACTTGCAGTCGCACTAACGATAATTCAAGATATCATACCAACAATGCATATCACAAATAGAAAATGTAAAACCTGAAGAAATGAGAAAAGGAAAATAAATAAATAAATAAATAGGGTTTTGTGAACATGAAGAAGAGAACCTATATATATGAGCAGCGAGCCCGCAAGATTTGGTTTCTCTGCGATGCTGTACAGAGAAAAATAAGGGATTGAGGATATGGAAATTTACGCATGCAAGATTTACCCCTGGTCGGTTCTCACTCCAATCTACAATTCTCCTTAGCTTTAGACATGGAGAATTAACCAAAAGTGAAAAAAGAATATTCACATGAATGGATGAGTGAATTTATATTAGACATGGAAAATTAACCAAAAGTGAAAAAAAATATTCACATGAATGGATGAGTTAATTTATACCTTGATGTTGCTTGAGTCATGCCCGATTAAAATCATTACAACATATGCATTATCAATACCGCAAAAACAAAAACAATGAAAGAAGACCAGACAAAAAAAAAACTAGCAGTCGGGTTTTGGCATTTGCATGAATTCTTTATATAGACCCAAATCCACAAAATTCCATAAATAAAAAAAAAAAAAAAAAAAAAAAACTTTGTCATGGTAATAGTATTGATCAATACCTAAAATATCTATAGTTTTTATTTATTTTTGGATATGCGTATTTAACTTTTTCCAAAACATGTTAAGTATTCATAAGATCTAGAAATAAAATTAATATTATTTTTTATGGAATTAAGAATACTGAAAATATTAAAGATATGGAAAAATATATTTTTGAATAGCAACCATAAATATATTGAATCTCTTTTGTGTGAAAAGAAATCTTTTTGTTATATTTTTACCTAATTAAAAATCTAATCTTAGATAGTTAGTTTTAGAAAATATAAAAATAAAATTTATGTGGGAAAAAAAAAATTAAAAAACAACGACGATAAAGAGATGTATCCTATATAACATGTTTCAAAAGCGGTAGAGCTTAGAATCTATGGCATAAAATCACTCTTCAGCTACGCAGGCTGCGCTTATTAGTTCCATGACTTTGAGGACGAAATTAAAACTTAAAGTACCGAAATTACAGCTAAGAGAGTACACCACCTCTAAGATCCTTTGGGATCAACTCCAACTGAACAAATTAATTTTTCATTAGCCACGATCTTGTTCACCAAAGCTCCAACTAAAAAAACACCACTAACTCAGCAGATACAAAAATGCAGACAGTAAAATTGTACGAACAAAACACCCCGGCCAATGATCTCTTTTGTTACCTGAATTTATTCAACCAGCCAAAAACATAAAATAAAACAAAATAAACATAAACAATCACATGAAGTATGAAAATGATAGGTAATAAAATTGACCGAAGCAGCAACAACATCAATAAAAAACAACTGCTTCAAAAAAAAAAATTAACAGTTGCAAAACCCGTTTTGATGCGTCAATAAGACGTGCTAAACAAAAAAGATGGTACCGTGTTTGACACGGCAAAAATAATTGGAGAACTTATATAATACTTATACCTTGATATTGCTTGACCAGTAATAATATGTACATAATCGAGGATACCTGCAACAAAAAGCTAAAATACATCAAACAAAGAAAGAATAACAAAGAAATGGACACCAAATAAATCAAAAAAAGGAAAACGCAGAAAAATAAACAAATAAATAAAAATCAGGTTACTCGATTGCCAATATGATCACAAAAAATAATACATTACAATGTGTATCTATTGTATCAATCATAATCAGAACCAAGCTACAAAAATAAAAACAAAATTCCCAACCATTGGCATAATCATCAATAAATCATGCAAAAATAAATATATTTACGTATATGAAATAATGATAAGGAATTCAAAGCGAGAATTTTTTTTACCCTAGATGTGTAATATCAAAGTAGAGAAGTAGCGCCAATCAATGACACTTTTCCATATATCTTCAAAACAGAAAACAACAACATATCAGACGAAGCATCCATAAAGTAGAGAACGGTAAATAGAAGGATCTGCATTGGATGAATGATGCTTGACTTGTGCTCTTATATAGACGGAGATAAAAATAATTTTTGGAATTAATGTTATATTTATCAATAAAACCTAAAAATATTATTTGTCTCCGGTTTTGGTAGTATATTTTTAGCAAATATCCAATATTTGCTAAAAATACTGGATAGCAAAATTTATATTATTCTATCTATTTTTGTTTGGGGAAATAATATCATTTTATTATTTGGGATATTTATTTTTATGTATTGAATCCAATAGCAAAATTATTGAATCCAATAGCAAAATTTATATTATTCTATCTATTTTTGTTTGGGGAAATAATATCATTTTATTATTTGGGATATTTATTTTTATGTATATTTTAAATAGCAAGAAAAATTATTTTATTTATTTTTATGAATTTGTTTATTTATGGAAGGAAATAATAGAGAGAAAAATATTTTGAAAACCTTCCGTTTTCTTTTATTGCACTTTTCTCCATACTTTTTTATTGTCTTGTTCTCAAAATTTTGTTTAATGTTATGTATTGTTCGTCACGATTTTCTACTAACAATGTTGATTTTCGATTTTTGTACAGGATTAAAAATCAATTTTTTGTGTGTGAAAGAGGGATCACGTTTCAACCTTCGTGTAAGTATCCATAACTCTACATATTTTGGTTCTAAATTTTAATCATTTCATTGAAATTGTAATTGTAAACTGTGATTAGTGTTAGTTTTATTATCAGTCTTTTGCAATTGTAATTAGGGTAATTAGGATTAGTTTAATTGGAAAATTGTAACTGGACAATGGACATTAGTAATTTATTATTTTATGATCAATTTAATTTCATGATGGAATCGTGATGAACAACGTATTTCTTGATGCAATTTTACTTAAATTTATATATTTTAATAATTGAAATAAATATATTATATCCAATATTATTGGGAATGTTAGATTTATCTGAGGAAAAAATATCCTGAATTTTTGGGAATGTTAGATTTATCTGAGGAAAAAAAATCCTAAATTTTTGGGAATGCTAGATTTATCTGAGGAAAAAAAATCCTGAAAAATATTTTTGGGCAAAAAAAAATCCTACCCTAATTTTGTTTCCTGAAAATATATAAATATTACCAAATAAAATAAATGGCGGGGCCAGAATCAACCAGAAGCTCCGATTAACCACGTCGCTCGAAAAAACTCTATTTTTATATAGAGAATTTTCAAATGACACTTTCTGGAGTATATCCTGGGCTCGCTTTGATATTCAAATAAATTTCGATGCGTGTTTAGTTTGTGTTTTGTATCCAAATTCTTTCTTGACAAATTCTGGTCTGCAATAATTTGTTAAACAATGTCTAGTACTAGTAACATAGACGCACACTACATGACAATAACTTTGAGATTTGGAGTTCAACAACATTAGTGGGCTTCTGCATTCGCCCCCGTGAATCAAAGGAAACTTTGCTGTTTGGTCCAAGGCCCATATAATTATTTATAGTAGGGTCCAACCAGATTTTATCCTTATCCTAAGGTCCAAAGTTTTCTGAATCAAGAAAATGACTACTATACACTACAACTAAACACGTGTGAAACAACAGATTTCTAAGTATTCCATATATGTACCGCTGATCGATAAATACTTGTGGATCAATTTTTTTTTTTTATATAAAACTATAAAGAATAAGAAAACCAAAGCAGTATGTTTCAGTATTCCATATATGTACTGTTGATTCATAATCTAAAAATCAACTGCATGTCAAAAACAAGTAATGAATCTATAAAATTACAGTACTGAAACACTTTTATTTCAGTATTCCATATACATACTTCTGGATTATAAAAAAAAATGATAAAACTATTTATAAAAAACAAACAAACTAGCAATAGACTTGTATCCCACACTCCCATTTCTCCTTTAATTTCCCATACAAACACCACCTGCAAAAAAAAAGTTCAATATATATTAGGCTATAACATTCGGGAATCGATTTCAGAGAATCCAAAACCAAATCAAAGCAGTATTTTCCAGTATGTCATATATGTATTACTGCATTTATAATCTAAAAATCAACTGCATGTCAAAGAAAAGTCATGAATCTATGAAAAAGCAGAATTAAAACACTTTTGTTTCAAAGATTCCATATATGTACTACGGATTAAAAGGGAGAAGAAGAAGATAAAACTATAAAAATAGCAAAATCAAAGCGGTAATTTTAAGATACCATATATGCAACAACCGATTCATAAATTAAAAATCAATTTCTGTCAAAAATAAGTAATAAATCAGTGAAATTGCAAACTTTTATTTCAAAGATTCCATATATGTACTGGACCAAACAAAAAAAGTAATAAAACTATAAAATAAATAAAAAATCAAATCAATATTCTTGATTTATGCCATATATGTACCGCAATATTATTCAATATGCAATATATGTATACGAAACTCTTGTATTTCAAGTATTCCATATATGTACTTCTGGATAATACAAGAAAAAAACAATAAAACCATAAAAATTAACAAAATTTTCAGTATGCATCTATGTACTGCAGTATTTTTAAGTATGCCATATATGTACTTCTGAAAAGTGAGAAAATCAAAAGCAT
This sequence comes from Papaver armeniacum, assembly GCA_023531295.1. NCBI lineage: Eukaryota > Viridiplantae > Streptophyta > Magnoliopsida > Ranunculales > Papaveraceae > Papaver > Papaver armeniacum. The sequence goes on along the minus strand of JAJJWW010006055.1, from coordinate 349,498 downwards.
ATTTTCCAGTATGACGTATATGTACTTCTGAAAAGCTTTTATCTCAGTATTCCATATATGTACTCCTGGATTAAACAATAAAAGTGATAAAACTATATAAAAAAAAATAACAAACCAAAGCGAATGAATGTATATATGAAAAATCGAATTTGAACACTTTTATTCCAATATTTCATATATATACTTGGATCGACAAAAAAAGTGATAATACTATAAAAACTAACAAAATCAAAGCAAAGATTTTCAAAAGATGCCATATATGTACTGCTGATTCATAATCTAAAAATTAGCTGTATGTCAAAAACAACTAACGAATCTATGCAAAAACAGAATCGAAACACTTTTATTTCTATATTTTGTATATGTAATTCTGAATCAAATAATTTTTTTTTGTAAAGCTATGAACCGACAGTACTGCAGATACGTACTGTCGGTTCATACACAAAAACAAACTCAAACAACTCTAAAACCAACAACATGAAACTGATATAATCAAATCTATCAAGAAATGAACAAAAAACGTGATTATTCATCAAGATCTGAACTATTTTCATAAAAATAAAAAAACAATCAAGCATTCATAAAACGATTTGGATATCAAAAACCCTAAAAGAACAATCAAGCATCCACTATACGAAGATGAAAACGTTACGAAATGGATCAGATCTTCATGTTTCAGTTGAGAAACAAAAAAAAATTTGGAGAGAAGATTACGTACGCATAATAAGAGAGAAGATTACCTGGAAACCACAAAAGATCTTCGTAAGCAATTTTCATCACAAAAATGAATTGGAGAGAAGATTCATAAGAGGCTGTAGCAGAGAAGATGAGAGGGAGAGAGAAAAACGCATCTGAGCATGAAAAGAAAAATGAAAATACCTAGATTATATTTGTGTTATAGTAAAAGGGTATTTCGGGAAATCTGAATATCTACTTAATATGTTCCGCACATGTACAGGACCTAGGCTTAAAAAATTGGGTCCATTTTTATGTTTTCTTTTAATTATGGACCTCCAGTTATTGGGCTTTAGTGGGTGGACCTGTCACTAACTAATACCATTATATTAGTACCTATAGGTAATTCCTACTGAATCAAAACAGCCTTCAACTAAGTCTCGTTCTTTTCGAGGAGTGGAAGGTTGGGGCCTAAAGTGACTCCTAGCTTGACCAATAAAATCGGTTTGTTTTGATGTTGAAAGACAGGTGTTCCTTTTAATTAGTTTGCTCTTTTGTATATAGCGGATAACCTCGTTGGTTACAATCTAAATTGATGATTCCCATTTCTACGGTCGTTCTATTTTCAAATTAAATTCCCTTGCCTAAAAAAAAAAAAAAAGTTTCGGCACACAATTATTTAATAGACTAATATCATTATGGCATAAGATATGCATGGACACCCTCCCATGCATTCGGTCTCACTTGTTTATTATAGTGCATCATTATATTCTAGTACATCCACATTCATATTAAAGCAGCTTACAATGCCACATTGCAAACAACTTCCTTGTGGTCAACAGAGAGACACATTGGTAACTCAATTTCAAATATCGTATATCTCACCATCACAGTTGTATCTTCTTCACAATCTTGAGATCAATCAGTTATGTTTGTCCAGGTAAGAAAATAAGAAGTTTTATACTAATTCAATCAAAATCAGTTATGTGTCTCTATTTTGAACAGCAACTATAAAATCTGTTGGGAATAATGCCCTAAAACAATGATTGTGACATTTCCAAGTAGTTTAATAAATGGTTTTACATACAAATGAGATATATGGTTAAATGAATTATTATGTGATTAACTTATATGCAGGGATATGAGTTATCTATCAATGTGATGAGATCATATTGATGGGTCTACTAGAAACTCTTTTACAATGTCAGTAAACAAAGAGTACTTCTTTATTGTTATTTCATAAAGTTCTTAATTCTGAGAATTGATGTATACCTTACATGTTCATCATCTCCATCTTGTCTCGTTAAGCAGTGAGGTCGTAAATGTTATAAGTGATCCAATATTCTGAACGAGATGGATAGTTATGATGACATAGTAGGGATTACATGATTCAATATGAAGTCCATGAATTATGACATCCCCTCGTATTACATTGCATTAATTATTATTCTAAATCGGCCGGTGATCACTCAAATTGTTTGAGCGATTATTAGATTAATAATGGTTGTCTAGCACACGTAATAGTCGAGGATATAAGACATAAATAATCATAATGACACTGACAGGCAAGAGTTGCTATGCCATGGATTATTTATGGATGCCAGTACAATGGAGGGATTGTTATGTGATCAGAATAAGGCTAAAGGGTTTATTAATAAATATAACATGAATTAGAGGGTTCAATCACAAATCTATAGTGGAGTGATTTGTGGTTAATAGTTGGCAAAACTAATTACGTGAGACGTGGTTTTGGTTTTGACCGATTATTAAGCTAATTAATGTTAAACCCTAAAAGACCTAACTGTTTTATCTTAGTGGGAGAGTGGAATGAAAATTGCTATATATAGATATAGTAGACTATTTTCTTTGTTGCGCCCACACTAGTATTGAAAATATCTTCTCTTCCTTCTGATAAAACTGTTAAGACTTTTAGGTATAAGAAAACCCAAGCAGTAAAAGTATTTTCCATTATTAGTATACTATTCTTGTTTGAAGTTTTGGTGAAGAAAACACAGGAGCAAGAAGTCAAGGTTGGAATCTTTGGGTCTTCTCAATTACTGCTAAGAAGGTAAGTTATTCAACCATGTTCTTTGTTTCATATGTATAATCAAAGTAGATGGATCTTCTGGTTTTAGGAAAAAGTTTTGTATCAAGTCTTCCGCTGTGTCTTTGATATGCATGTTTCCTAACAGTGGTATCAGAGCCACTTCTACTATGATTGTATGTATGTATTATAATTAATCATGATTATTTTAGTTTTAATAATGATTGATTGATTGATTTGTATATGTGATTTTTTTTTATTACTAATTAATATATAAGAAGATAAGATCTGTTTATATGTTATATTTGTTTAAATCACATGTTAGTTGTGCAAATCTATATGAGATATGATGGTTGATTTTGTTTAATCATAATTTTGATTTTTTGAATACAGTAGAAATCAAGTTTAATTACGTTTTTTTTATTTTATCAAAAATATATTATTAATTTTAATTAATGAAATATATTAAGATTTGATTTGATTTATTTTTAGAAAATAAATAAAAAAAAAAAATAAGGAAAACGTGTTTCTGTTGAAAACGTGTTTTGAAAGGAGTTTCAAAATATTTTTTCAAAGTATGACCGAGTAAATATAGGTTTATTTAATTTTAAGTATTTGATTTTATGTAAATAAGAAGCTTTGGGCTTAATATTTGGAACATAAATCCTATACTTGAATAGATTAAGTAAATGGGCCTATTTTACACCAGATCCAGCAATCAGATCCGGATCAGTGATTCAAACAGTTTGAATCGGAACTGAGTTGAATCGATTAGGAACAGAACAGTTCTGAACCAGGATTCGAAATTGGTTCTAGTTTAGTTCACTGTTTGGTTCTGGAGTTAACTTAAATCTGGTTAAGGTCTGTTTGGTTATAATGATCTGTTTTGCTATATATAAGTAACATCAAATATGATGTCTGACTATATACTATAGTGTTCAATTAATTATATACTTGCTCTGTTTTTCTGTATGTTGACATCTGATCTTCATGGTTATACTTTGATTGTACATGAAATTAAAGTGATATGTTTACATTTTTTTTTTCTCTCTTTTACATGACGTTGGTCAACATATAATTGTTAGATCATTTTGAGTCTATAGTTATCGTCCCAAGTTGATCATCAAGTTTGTAGCTAACATGTGAATCAAATGTATGTGTGATGTATGATTGATTTTGCATAACTTGCTGTTAAGAAATATTAAGTGGGAGAGGGTATACAGATACCCACAGCTTTTCCATTAACAATCCATGGATATGGCAGCTTATCTATTTCCCTAAGGAATGGCTACGCTAGTCGGATATCGGCATGGATTACCATACGGTCAAGACTTGGACAAACAAAATTAGTATAGATTTCCCTCAGGAAACTATCCTAGCTTGTGTTGTGTTCTAAGTTAAGTTAATGGATGATACTTAACTGGATTATGAATAATAATGGTTCCCATAGGAACAAATGGTTATCATGTTCAGAAGCTAAATTTGATTGGATTATTTGATTAATTTTACATGAGATGTTAGATGAATCATATCAAGTTGAATGAGATTCTCTTAATAAATATATATGTATGCTTATTCCTTAGAATGAGTAGATGTATGCATTGATTATGAATCCAAGTTTGTTATGACATGAAAGTGTTGTGATGAACAAAAAATTTTATTTTTTTTAATTCTGTAAATGCTTGTATCTCACTGTATGTTTTATTGCTACTTGAATAGATGTCGAATATGAACGTTTTGCCTAATTTGTTAAGAGAGAATCAGTTGACCGGACCTAACTATGTGGACTGGAAAAGAAACTTGGACATTTGTTTGATTGCTCACGATTATAAGTTCGCTATTGTTGGGGAAAGACCTCAAGTTCCTGCTGAGAATGCTTCTCAAGAAGAGAAGGATGCCTTTGCTAAGTGGACAAAGGCTAATGATATGGCCAAGTGCTATATCATGGGGTCTATGAGCAATGTTTTGCAATACACTTATGAAGGTTATCAGTTTGCTGCTGACATTTTAGAAAGCCTCAAGGACATGTTTGCGGAACACAGTCGTCCTGCAAAAACTGAAGCTGTCAAGAAGCTTATGAACACCCATATGGTTGATGGAACTCCAGTTCGAGATCATGTATTGTACATGATGTCCCTTTTCAATGAACTGGATGTTTTGGGATCAACCATGAACACTGAAATGAAAGTAGACATGGTGCTCAATTCTCTGCCTCCGTCGTTTGCAAATTTTAAGCTTAATTTTAATATGAACAAGATGGAAATGGCTCTCCCTGAGCTACTCCAACAGTTGCAAACGGCTGAGGGATAATTAAGGAGCAAAGGCCTACTGGAACACTTCATATTGGGGAGTCTTCTTCTGGTCCATCTGGGGCTAAGGGAAAGAAGAAGAAATTCAAGAGGAATGCTAATAAGAAGCCAGCAGCAACTAATGCTCTTGGAGTCAAGAAAGGAAAAGGTGATAAGCCTAAAGGGAAATGTTTCCACTGCCAATTTATGATACACATTGCTTTTGATGTGACCTCCTCGGCTGTTCTTTTAAACTTTACCACATTTTAAGCTTTCATCCACATTTTGAGTTTCATTCTGCTGATTTTGTTCATGGGTTTCATGATGGCTATCCAATTTTCTTTGAGAAGGCATCTTTATAAGTCCAATTACTAAACTGGTACTGATATATGTTGTCCTTAAGAGCAACTCCAGTGGTGCGACTAAACCCAAAGATCAAAGACCAAAAAAAAAGACCAAATTTTAGTTTGGTCCATCGTGTGACGCAGCGGGTGGAAGACTAAATTTGGTGGAGCGTGGATTATACGTTCGCCTGGTGTGGGGCGTGAAGTATACGTTCGCCGGGTGGTGGGGCGTGGATTATACGTTCGCCTGGAGTGGGGGAGATTTCGAAAAATAAAAAATTAAAAAAAAAAAAAAAAAAAAACAATGGGGCGGAGGTATAAACCTCGCCCCATCAAAAGAATTTGAAAAGTTTAGTGGGGCGGAGGTATAAACCTCGCCCCACACAAAAATTTTTAAAAAAAAAATGGCGCGGAGGCTATACGTTCGCCTGGTGTGCGGCGTACACTATACGTTCGCCTGTTGTGGGGCGTACACTATACGTTCGCCCGGTGTGGGGCGTACACTATACGTTCGCTCGACTATAATTTGGGTTTAGTCTTTGGTCCCGACCAAATATAATCGCTTACTGTTCATTTAGTCTGGGTTTTGGTCGATGGTACGTCCCGCTACGCCTTGTTCAAAGACCAAATAAATGGGTTTAGTCGCCCACTGCAGTTGCTCTAAGAAGACTAAAATATAGGCAACCTAGTACAGGAGTGCCTGGAGAAATCCAGTAAGTCCCTACAAAGGAAAATAGTAATAATTTGAATGAGATGCATAAAATGGAAAGAGAATCACATGCTGTGTAATTAAAATTTGTTGGTCAGACAAGGTAAGGTTTTTCCCATGGACGGTGATGGCATGCATGATGTTTGTTAACATGGGTTTTGGTAGTACTATCTCTGTACGTAGTCTGTATTCAAATTTTGAGTAACTGAACACTTGACTCACAAGATGACAACTCAAGGGCTTGTGTACTACTGAATTCATAGATATAATGTGTATCCCACTAGAAATGTCACCTAGGTATGACTATCTCAAATCATTTTCTAGTGGAATTACAGATCTTAGCAATGTTATAATTCAAATCTTAGCAATGTTAATTCAAATAATTCTCGAGAATAATTCTGTAGAACTTCTGTTAACAGGTTATTTAATTTGTGCAGGCTTACTGTTGTTATGTAATTAATTTGAGCATTTAATTTGTGCAGGCTTAGTGTGAGTAAACATGGTTGAGATTACAGAAGAGATGTCAATGAGACCTCCAGTGCAACGAAGGTCTAGTGCTGTTGCATCTCCGCCTCCTCCACCTCCACCATCTTCTCAACCTGAGGTCAGCGGAAGTAAAAAGAGGAAGAGGACATCTTGGGTATGGGGGCATTTTGAGACGAGTTTTGATGCAGATGGTGGACTAGAGTTGTTGGTATGAGGTTGTGGAGGTCTGCACTGATGGTGATGTCTGACTCAATGATAGTGGTGTTGCAGGTCATTTAACTGGTGATGATGCTGAGAAGATTAGGAGATTGCAGGTGCAGTTGTCAGCTGTGAGCTTGGTCGGTGGTGTTTGAAGGACTGAGAAGAGGAGAATGGAGCTTGCTGTCTGTGGTTGGCTTTCCCGAGATTGAAGTGGTGTTGTGTGGATTGAATTGGTGTCTTGCTGCTATTGTTGAGCTTTGTTTGCAAGAATGAGTTGAATGGGATTTGAAGCAGTATTGTTGTTGAATGACTGGCAGTGCACTGTCTTCTCAAATGGCTTTGTGCTTAGCATTTTGTTTTTGTTTGTTCATTTTTGCCTAGTTATATTGGCAGTACCATTGGGTACATAATTAGATAGGCTAGCTTTTGTTTTGCAGTGGCAAGATTTTTTTTTTTTTTTGGGAAGCATTTTTGTATATACAGTCAAAGGTAGTAAGTTACTATTAGTAACTAGAAGGTCCAGATTTCAGGACATGGAATAAAAAGAAGAAGAAGAAAAAAAAAAATCCGGTTATACCCGCCACCCACCCTACCCGACCCGCCATTTGGTGGGTTGGGTAGGATCTTACCCGTTTAAAGGCGGGTAGGGTGGCGGGTAAATTATTCCCACGTTTAGCGGGTAGGGTGGCGAGAAATAGGCCATATCCTACCCACCCTACCCGTTGTGCATCCCTATTCAAAACAACAGTCGTGAATCCTTATGGTATTATTATCGTAATGCCTCAGATCAACTATTACCAAAACTCAGTTTTGAAAGCTTTCCCAAAGTTCTTTATAAGTTATTGAGACGATTTCCAAATCTCAAATACATGTCTCTAACATGACTCTAACAAATTCTGTTATATAACAACTGTCTGAATCGAAAATTCAAAATTTGGTGTTAGATCACTGCTCTGAGTATTCAGATATCAAGTTGTCTTTAATATTTTCTTGCTTCTCTCGTTTGGCAAATATCAGTTTGAAATGTTGTCATATTACGGATAGTGGTTTAGAGGCCCTGGCAAAATGTTGTTCATCCTTAGAGGAGAAATTTTTTGATGGGGCGTTTTTTGATGGGGGCATGGGGACAAATAAGATGTTGACATATGTATTTCCTGTTAATTGCTTCCAACAAATTTTGTTTCCAAAAAAATTTAAGAAATGTGTTTTTGGAGAAAATCTTGCTTATCTTAATTGTTTATATTTTATGTTTGGTATTTTTGGAAACAAAATTTATGAAAACAATTAACATGAATGACACATGTTAACATCTCATTTGTCCCCCTATGCCCCCATCAAAAAACGCCCCATCAAAAAATTTCTCTCCTTAGAGACGGTTAATCTCTCATGTTGATTACTGATTTAGGAATAAGTTCTCTTACAAAACTGCCGCAAACTGGGTGCACTTAATATAGACTTCTGCAACAGTATAACATGTATTGGCTTTATACGGTGTCCACAGAGCTTAACCCATCTTGAAGCAAGCGGGTGCAGGATTATACCAGAGGGGATTAACGCAATTGTAAGTGGTGGTGGGCTTCAATATCTTTGTCTCTCAACACCCTGTGAATTGTACAATGTTGGCGAAGGATCTATTAATACTAAAGCAGTAGTGACGATTTCAAAAGGCTGCCCTTTATTAAAGAAACTGATCCTATCAAATTGTGAAGAGGTAGAACTATAGTAAAACTTCGATAAATTAATCAGCGATAAATTAATAACTTCGTAAAAATAATATTTTTTGCCAGTCCCGATTAGGGTGTATTAAATTAATAACCTCGTTAAATTTATAAGATAATAAAAAAAATGAAGTATCCAATAGGGGCCGAATCAAATATAAATTAATAATAGCATTACATTATCGGCGTTACTTAAAATAAGATTTTCAAGGTGTTTGTTTCTTGTTCACATTCATACAACACTTGACTTAATCTCTCGATTTTTTTTGTAGTCCCTTGAAGAGTTCAGGAGTGCCTTTTTCAAATTGTAGGAGGAAATCATTTAGCTTTACTATTGATAAGATTGCTTCTTTACAAGAAACTGGATTCACCTGAGATGTATTCCGATGCAGCTTAATTGTATTTGATATGGTTCCTTGACACATTTGTATGCTAAATTTTTCAAGAAGCCATTTTTGTGTTTCTCTTAGACTCAAATTTGGATTGGAATGACTATACTTACACAATGCATTTTGAATCTCCTTTGTCATTGTGGATTTTTTGACACCTTTGAATTGAGAAGTATGAGCTATTGTTACACTCTTCTGTTGTGTTGTTGATTTTTGTTTCATTTAACATCAAAAATTCAAAAGAAATATAAATTTATGCACATAATATACAATATACAATATACTATATTATATTATATTATCCCAAAAATTTATTACACATCAATTTGAATTGAAAATAATATCTCAAGAAGTTTGTTATTATGGGAAACCATAAATAACTTATTTTTTTTTTTTAAATTTTATTAATATTATTACATAATTAACGAATAATTGGAAGCCTAACAAGCTAAGCTTCAAGCAAACGTACTACTACATAAGTTGAACAGTTGCCGTGCTAGCCTACCAAATGAGCCTCATGAGGAACAAAGTCGGGAGCCGAAGCGGATAGTGTGACTAATGTCTTCGCAAGGGGGCAAACTAACTCTACCGTCCATGTTAAACTCTGTAATATTGCGCCATCTGGGACTCGAACTTGGGACCTCCTGGAGCGCATGAAACCAGCTGATCTACAAGCCGGTTTTGAAACATAAATTTGGAGTATTTCGATAATTTAATAGCTTATTAATTTATCGATAAATTAATACTTCGCTAAATTGATAAAATTTGTCAGTCTCAATATTATTAATTTATTGAAGTTTTACTGTAGAAGGATGGGAAGCTATCAGTCGTTATTGCAAAAATTTGGAATTCATTTACTTGTTTGGGAGCAGACAGTTATGTGATCTGGGATTGAAAGCTTTGCGCGACGGGTGTAACATGCTTTCTAAATTATATGTGAATCATGAAAATAGTTGTAGCAGCTCTGCGGACTCTGCCGTTCAACTTTTTCAAGAACAGAAAACCCAATGTGATGCGTCATCCCCGTGATTTTGACTCTGAAGTGGAATTGATTTTAGTTTTGTAGTGCAGCGTGAGAAAAGCCTAGAAGTTTGCAGTGCAGCAGACTGCAAGAATTCATTTCCTGTTTAATCAATTGTGGGGTTTTCGTTTATTGTTTTGTCTTGACTGTGAAAATCCACCGCAACATCTTTGAGTTGGCTAATCCTGATAACTTTGTGGGATTATGATATTCAAATGAGTTTCAGTTAGTTTGTCTATTTATTCTAGACTTCATACTAAACCCATGCCACCACACCTAGACAATCTCTTAACGGAAGTGTTTAGGAAGTACTCCCTTAGTTTCTTGGAAAGTGACACTGAGATTCATTTTTTCTGGGTGTTGGGAAGAAGATGCTGAGAAAGATAAGTTCAGCTACTCCTTCACTAATGTCTTTTCAATCCAAATTCAATGAACTAAGAGAATTTAGTCATCAAGTGCTCTGTACTATGCTAATGTGAACGTCTATAACATTTTATTTTTTTTTGGCACCATTAACTAGTAAATTACACCGTCCCTTCTTTCTTTCTCTCCGACATAGACTTTGACCTGTGCTGTTGGGGAATAACAATTAAAATTCATAATATATCAAACAACTAATTAATATAAGAGGCACTTATCTGTTTTTATGTCGTCTCCCATTCAATTGTTGACGTCTTCCACATCCCTGTTAAACACCATGAATGAACAAATTGGTAATGGTGGATTGAGGCACATGTTCAACATGTCATCCTTAAGACAAGAATGCCCCGCTACACTACGAATAGATGATGCTATAGCCCTACGGGTACATCTCGCCCAAGATACAACAATCCTAACAAATTTGAATAGCACATTCAAACTTGTCCTTTTAGAACTTGGCAGCCTAGAAAACTCACGAATCGTTAGCACTTAAAAAACCCTCGTATCAAACATAGAAAACGAAGAAGAGGAGGTATGCAACACCGGTGGATTTGAGAGAGATTTTTTTCTATATATATCAAAACCCTAGTGCAATTCCATATATATATGTAAGATAAAAACTTACCCAATAAAACTAAGAGATAATTTTGGAAGGTATTTTAATTATTTTGAAAAACCGTTTTATAATAAAATTTTTATTCACATAAAAACCGGTGGTTTTCCAACAATCCCCCACATGAATGAAAATACGATAAAACACGAAAAACAGGAAATATCACGAATAGGCATAGGTGTCCATTAGGTCTTGAACCTTTGCTTAGTGAGAGATTACCGGAATTACTTGTTAGCCAGTGTCTATAAAGTCTTGAACTGTCTAACATTTGGTGTAACTCGCAATAACAACCACACATGATATCTCCAAGGTTGCTGCCAAGCTCCGCCGTTGTGTCCATTTTGGCCCTGGACGTATCTTGTTTCTCAGAATGCTCTAGGGAATCACTCAATTCTCATAGGAAGCGCCCACTTCCTCATTCGGATAGGTGAGTTCCATCAAGAGTGTTTACCTTGCTACACCCCACTTCAATCTTAAATTGAAACTATGGAACTCATTAAGACTCATTAAAAGTCATCCTTCACATGCAAATCACACTATCACATCTACACCATAGGAAGGGACAAAGAGAATATAATTCTCCTCTGATAGTGTTTACCTTTACCCACCATAAATTAGTTGTCTCATTCGAAACCTTGATCTTGGGATATCCAAAGCAAGGTTGAGTGTCCTTCATGGCAAGTTTAATTTTGTGAGCTTAAGTCCCATCCCCCTCGATGTATAATTTCAAACTATCTCTCTAGATTATCCTTTCGTCAAAGGATCACTAATTTTTCTGTTGACTTCACTATGTCCATGAGGTTCTCTTTTGACTTTACATGTCTACTGAGACTCTCCTTTTGACTTTCATGAATCAACTAAAATTACTTCATTAGAGAGTATAGTTGTCTTACCGAATTAGCCTTCTCTGAGTATGTCTAGACTTTGTCATTTCTCATTTACTTTAGACTCACATAGTCAATTGAGTTTCTGCAATGATGGCCACAGGCTTCGGTCACAAAGGAATATCTTCTAAGAAGCATATTAGTAGCCATTCGGCTTCCTCTCCTGCTTGAATTAAAGCACACGAACATTGATTTCTCGAAAAATCAACTTCATCATGTCTATTTTAAGGACTTCCTTAGATAGACACTCCTTAAGAGGGTACACACATAAGCTAAGATTTTTCGATAGCCTGAAACAACAACATCTCTTAAGGTCAAGCATAATATGTATCGCATACACAATTTAAGACGTACCTCAATTATCTCAAGTCTCCGATCGATCATCCCGGAATTCTTTTGAGATACTAGTGTATTTGTATACACTTTATATACTGCACATTTACAACAAACATTAAACTCATCGAGTTTGACAAAGACCATTTTCTTCATAATTTCTTCTGGTTCCCTTTGATCCTTCAGATCATATCAACTAACTTGGTCTTTCAGTCAAATTGTAAATATCACACATTTCATAGATGGTTTAAAGCATACAAAAAATACATGTACTATTCAACAGTACATTCATTACAAACTTTCCTCAAAATGAAGGTTAGTGTAACATATATCACATATTTGAAATTAAATATGTACCTCATGCTTTCCAATCTCTGGTCTTCTAGTCAGAGAATCCCTGTGAATCCCCAGGATAAACGCGGACATGCACATCTCGTGTTACAACATATAAACACGTTGTATGAAACTATGTCCTCAAAATTTCTTTTGATTTACCTACTGATCCTTTAGACCACCTCAAGCGCATATTAGTTTCATGTCAAATCTTGCATGAGAGACCAACTTCACTAGATCCCATCTTGGTTTTCCTTACACCTTTTGTTCTTGTCAAGAAAACCACGAGCAAACAAAGTCTTACGCTTTACTCCACAAGGGTTGTTATCTCCAAAGAGTTCTTAAACTTTGACTTCACCTCACCGAGCAAAGAGCCTCCAACCAACATTTTAATGAAGTGACCATCGGAGCTTCTCTTGGGCCTCCTTGTATCCAATCCAACTTTTTTGTTTCCGTTCGAGTGCTAGCCCAAACGCTGTATTTAATGCTCTTGTTCACATCATCTTCACTGTAATATTTAATAGTGAAGAACTTCGCCCCAAGATATACGTCTCTCGGGGAAGTCCGCCTAGTTATACTCTTCTTTGTTTGGAGCGACAGTTGAAGCATCTTTTTCTTCGTTCACAACACTGGTTGGGAGAACCTGACCTTTAAATGCTAATGTGACTGGTGTGAATCCATTCTGGTTCTTAAATCATAACCATTTGATCCATAACCAGTTCTGACACTGTTCATAAAGTGACCTCTTCTACACTGCAACCACTCATTGCTGTGGCTCCCTCCCTGAAACTGCACCAGGGTCGACCGTAGAAGCAGAACCTGCTCCAGGTTGGAGAAGAATATCAAATAATTTTCTCAAAGAAGTCTCAAACGTATCAAGAGATCTCGGAGTGCCTTGCAGATTCCACCGTATTGTCTAAGAACTCATGCACTTCTTCCGCAAAGATAAACCGTTTGCCGATCGTCCTCTATTGAAGCTTCAAGTCCACTTCGGGTTTGCATATGTATCATATGATTTGCTTGTAGAAGTCTCGAGCAAATCAATAAATTCAAAGAATGGCGGACGATCCAACCGGTTCTTCTGAGTACCCCTGCACCTCTTTCGCACATCAACTACTTGGTGCTCCTCCGTCGAATATTTTAAGTGCTTAACACAATCTGATCGGGCCCCATTCCGTTGTGCATGATTTTTTTGATGGAGAACACACTTTGGCTAGCCCAATCTATAGTGTTCCAGTTCCCGCATGCACCGGCACATCTTTGCCCATGTACTGTTTACCTGACTAATTTATACTCAAAGCCAAGATTAGTGATCACAAGAATAAAGTACAGCTTGAAAAAGAACCTCATGATATGGTAACTATTGTATTTGTACCATAATATATCTTTTGGTTATTTGAGTACATATTGTATCACCCGACAGGGGATTTCTTACCCCCACAGTTTCAAGGTAATCTAATCATCACATTTAGTTTGAATTTAGTCAAACAATGAAATCTATGAATTAGTGCTCCCACCTAAGTGACACTCGGTATACCCCAGAATTATTTAAGGTCGCACCTATAAACGTAATTCAGAGGAATGAATACCTTTGGTATCAATGGATTTCGTAGTCTCACTTAAATAATTCTCTGAAGCATTGAACTTAAAATAGAGAACGTACCTTAGTAGAATACAAATTACTCTACCTTTCCTTTATTTGATTATGGCAGTTGAACGACCATAGGTTGTACCTTAGTAGAGCCATACCAATGAAAGGAACACAAGGGCCTACTCCTAGCGCGAACGCCAATTTTTCTAGTATTCACTTGTTATCTCTTTAGCATGCGTATCAAAGTTGGATTTCGGAACAACAACGCCTTTGTGTAGGTACTAGCCCAGACGATAGCTTGCTGAAGTAAGCTTTTTCTCCCAAAAATCAAGTCCGCATGCTGATACTGTGAAGATACCAAACTTGTGGTGACTACAAAAAATCGATGAACACATCTCTCTTGAAACTGTTTGGACGGCTCTATATTCTGAAGCAAATTTCAACACGGCTTCGACCTTTGACAGATGCTCAAATTCACCACTAATGGGTGGGTGCCAAGTAATTGCTTGTTGGATCTGATAATCGAGAATCCTTTTTAGAATCTTGAATTTGGACAGCAAACTCTTCTCTAGCTGACGGTGTATGTGGATTAACACTAGCTGAGGACGCTTCAACAACTACAATTGGTATCCATGTTTTGCAGCATCTTTACTAACTTGTTTGTTTACGAGCATTATCAGATCGACCCGCCTACCAAATATTATCATGAAACTGATCAGAAACTTTATGACATACCAATTAAACTATACAACAATTAATTTTATGGTTCCAATTGGTAAGAGAACAAGTTGTCACAGGCAAGGTATCGGACAGCTACTTGACATAAAATTCTGTTTCTATCTTATCACCTACTAACACGTTTGATAGATTTGGTTTAAAAAGGAGACTGAGAGATGAACAATCTCTAAACAACTTTGCATCACATGCTTGGAGATATCAGTTGTGGTTACGAACTAAACTTTCCCACCCAGTAGACTACGTACTAATACATAGTGAAGTACTCAAGTTACAACACGTAGGTAATAAAGCTTCAAATCTAGCTTGATTCTATATATGTTTCCCTAAACGTGTGCACAAACCAAACAGTTATGGATTAACGGTGTTTACTGTTTAGATTCCGACCACAGAGACTATGTTATTAGTCTAAGTTTGATTTTCTTAATTGTCATCGTGAAATATATTCTTGTCTTAAGATTGTTGGGGAATAACAATTAAAATTCATAATATATCAAACAACTAATTAATATAAGAGGCACTTATCTGTTTTTATGTCGTCTCCCATTCAATTGTTGACGTCTTCCACATCCCTGTTAAACACCATGAATGAACAAATTGGTAATGGTGGATTGAGGCACATGTTCAACATGCTGTCCTTAAGACAAGAATGCCCGGCTACACTCTGAATAGATGATGCTATAGCCCTACGGGTACATCTCGCCTCAAGATACAACAATCCTAACAAATTTGAATAGCACATTCAAACTTGTCCTTTTAGAACTTGGCAGCCGAAAACTCACGAATCGTTAGCACTTAAAAAACCCTCGTATCAAACATAGAAAACGAAGAAGAGGAGGTATGCAACACCGGTGGATTTGAGAGAGATTTTTTTCTATATATATCAAAACCCTAGTGCAATTCCATATATATATGTAAGATAAAAACTTACCCAATAAAACTAAGAGATAATTTTGGAAGGTATTTTAATTATTTTGAAAAACCGTTTTATAATAAAATTTTTATTCACATAAAAACCGGTGGTTTTCCAACATGTCCTTCGTGGCCACATAATCATGGGATGGTCATATGAAATTTCAGTGCTTAATTAGGGTCTACTTTAAACTCAATTATCTCACAAAGACTTCAAATGATACCCAGATGTACGTTGGGCGTATA
This sequence comes from Papaver armeniacum, assembly GCA_023531295.1. Classification (NCBI taxonomy): domain Eukaryota; kingdom Viridiplantae; phylum Streptophyta; class Magnoliopsida; order Ranunculales; family Papaveraceae; genus Papaver; species Papaver armeniacum. The sequence goes on along the minus strand of JAJJWW010006055.1, from coordinate 333,556 downwards.
TAACACTTTTTTTCAGGAACCATTATGTTATAAAATCCAACTGAGTTAAACCTTCATTTGTATACGCTTCAATTTCTTTGCCAATCTAATTTATTTGTTCCTGTTTCAAAGATGAAGTTATTAAAACAGCTGCTGAACCTCAACTTCAGTACTATAGGATTACGTTTATGCAGCCTTACTCTCGTCATCTCTTATATGTTCATGGATGTTAATGGCCTTGCAGCCTCTATCGGTAAAATATCAAATGATCGTATGGCGTTAATATATTTCAAGAATGGAGTAACACAAGATCCACACGGAGTATTGAATTCTTGGAACAACAAGAATAATTCTCTTCATTTCTGCAAGTGGGAAGGTGTTACATGCTGTCGTCGTCATCGTAGCAGAGTCACCGGGATTGATCTTCATTCCCAAGGATTGGTAGGTTCCATATCTCCTCACATTGGAAACCTTAGCTTTCTTAAAGATCTCATCCTCTACAACAACAGTTTAAACGGAGAAATCCCGAAGCAAATCAGTCGTCTTTTCCGATTGAAACGCTTGGGTCTGTCAGATAATTCATTGGAAGGAGAAATTCCGCACAATATTTCTCATTGCTTCAATCTCATACAACTAAATGTTACTCGCAATAATCTTGTGGGAAGCATTCCAAATGAATTAGGCTACTTATCTAATCTCCTAATGCTGAAGCTTAATGATAATAATCTTTCAGGAGAGATTCCAACTTCATTGGGTAATCATTCATAATCTTTTGTGGAGGGAAGAATTCCAAGCACACTCTAAGACAATTATCAAACTTAGAACTTCTAGCTTGACTTGACATAAGGTAAATAGAGGCAAGTCTTCAGATAGAAGGTCACATACCAAAAGTAACTTCGCCTCTTCCTTAATGGCCATATTGTAAACCTTGAACTCCGTACGTCATGGCCATGCCGTAAACCCATGCTACCACACCTAAACAATCCCTTAACTAAACCGGGTCAAGAAATAACATTCCACATACCATATATTCCTAGTCATCTTTCCTTAAACTAAAAAAACTAGGGAATGCTTAGGGGAAAAAAATACAAAAAAAAAACTAGGGTTTTTTATTTTTATTTTATCCTTGTATCTTGAATTTATCACGTCTTCCGACTTTCGGTGTGCAAATTTTAGTGGTTGCTTGATGATGAGTTTATCATCGAAAGTAGCACGGGCACAAGCAGACAATGAAACTGGTGATGCTGACAGTCCGTGTAAAATCCGTAGATCTTCGTCTTCTATCACAAACCTTCCGTAATTCTTTTTGCTTTAACATGTCGTCACATGCTTCATATTCAGAACAATAATCAAGAATCGTTATGGTATCATCATAGTTATGGCAAGGACTCACACTGCATATTACAAAAATTAAGTCCTGAATGCGTTCCCAAAGTTCTTTGTCAGTTGTTCAATCGATCAAAGCTTTATCTCTAATGTGGCTCCCGGAGATATAACAGATTTTAATATGTTACGGTCACAATTCCTTGGATCAAAAATTCAAAAGTTGTGCGTAGATTTTATCTCTAAGTATTCAAATGCAGAGTTGTCTTTGGTGTCTTCTTGGCTCCCTCGTTTGACAGATGTAAGTCTGAAGTGTTCTCGTATTACTGACAGAGGGTTGGAAGCCCTAGCAAAATGTTGTTCATCCTTAGAGGTAGTTAATATCGCAGGGTGTTGCTGGATTACTGATTCAGGAATAAATTTTCTCTTACAAAACTGCTGCAAACTGAGATCACTTATTATAGATTCCTGCAGCAGTATAACAGGTATTGGCTTTCTTGGGTGTCCAAAGACCTTAACCCATGTTTATGCAAGAAGGTGCAAACTTATACCAGAGGGGATTGAAGAAATTGTTAGTGGTGGTGGGCTTGAAGATCTAGATCTTTCAGCAAAAGCCTCTGAGGTTAGAGGAAGTACTAATACTGAAGCAGTTATTACGATTTCGAAACGTTGCCCTTTATTAAAGAAACTCTACCTATTAAATTGCGAGGGGATAGAGATAAAAGGATGGGAAGCTATCGGTCGGAATTGCAAAAATTTAGAACATCACGTGTTTGGGTGCACAAAGTTATGTGATCTTGGGTTGCAAGCTTTGTTTAATGGGTGCAACAAGCTTTCCAGATTATACATAGACAACCACAGTAGTTGCTTTACATCTTTAAGAAAGACAAACTAAGTGGTATGCAAGTACAAAGACAAACTGCAGCTTCGAGCTCTAGCAATCCTGCAATTACTAGACAGCAAGCATTTTCAACTGCATTGCAATTACCGACAATGATCAGCAAGTTATAGTATTATGTTAATGGTTATCAATCATCTGCAAACAGAAATCAATCCTCGAAAAGACCAATGTCAAATAAGATGCACGGATTCAATAAGGATTATAGGAGCAATTATAGTTGAATAAATATATCTCAATAACAGCGGGGTGACCAACCCAACTTCGACGTGTATACCTTCCCTGTTCATACAACAACAATAATTTTGTAGAATCAATTGATGCTGCTTTTTCTATAAAAAAAATAATTAATGTTGCTTTCAGTGGTTTGGTTTCCCTAAAATAAAAACATGAAGAAAAACAGTTGTTGTGGGCTGGTGTTGGGAATATTCAAGTCTCGACCTCTTTAAGTAAACTGGGTCATGAAATATCAATCACCCTCTTACCATATTAAGGCATATTACAGATCTCATAATTAAGGACTCTGAAAGGGCCCCTTCGACAACTTCATCGGTATATATAAAGTGCATCTATACTGTTTTTCCTTAAACCATCATCTTTCGCTTTACTATAACTAGAGCTTTAACCATCATCTTTTGCTATCTAGGGATCTTATCGCGTTCTGACTTGGGTGTGCAGGAATAATTAAAAACATAGGGTTTTCGCTGTTCGCTTTGGTAGAGTTTAGATGATCATATATCCTCCATCCGATGAAAATCGCAACAAAAGGCTGTGTCAGAGCTCTATTTCTAAAGCAGTACGAGCACAACGAAACAATGAAACTGGTGATGAATCTGATGATGACCGTCCGCGTAAAATCCGTAACACCACACCATTCTATAGCAAAAGCCTCCCCCACAGCGGTCTAAATATTATATTTAAGCGCCTAAAAACTAAAGATGATCGTGATTCCTTTGGATTAACTTGTCGTCAGTGGCTTCATATTCAGAACAAAAATCGTCAATACTTATGGTATCGCAATCGTAATGGCCACATAATCAGAAATACAATTGGCAATCCTAATGAAAGATTTTCCGTAGTTCTTTCCAAGTTGTTGAGTCGATTCCAAAATCTCAAATATTTGTCTCTAATGGGGTTCCCGATGATAACAGATTTTGTTATATTACAGCCGCAGTTCACTGCATCAAAATTACAAAATCTGTGCTTAGACGGCTGCTTCTATTCAGATGCTCAATTGTCATTGATGTTTTCTTGGCTCCCTCGTTTGACATATGTAAGTCTGGTGGATTCTCTTATTACTGACAGAGGTTTGGAAGCTCTGGCAAAATGCTGTTCATCCTTAAAGACAGTTGACCTCTCATATTGTGGTTCGATTACCGATTCAGGCATAGCTTTTCTCTTACAAAGCTTTCGCGAATTGCGCACGCTTTGTATTTATTCCTGCTGCAAAATAACAGGTATTGGCTTTCTTGGATGCCCAAAGACCTTAACGGATGTTGATGCACGCGGGTGCGAACTAATTCCGGAAGGGATTGAAGCAATTGTTAGTGGTGGGGGCTTGAACGTCTAGGTCTCTCAGCACGTTATGAATTGCCCAAGGTTGGCCAAGGTTTGAGAAGGACATATTAATACCAAAGCTGTTAGGAAAAATTTGTTGGCGCGTGCTATGTCAATGATATCAATTTTAAAGTGCTGTTCATTACGTAACTGCTGTCTTCTAGTAATAATTCATCTCCTCTTTAATCGATTGTGCGGTTTTTTATTATTTTATTTTTTGTTAAATTTTCAGCGACACTCTGTTGGAGTATATCCTGAGCTCAGTTTGATATTCAAATAAATTTCAGTACGTGTTTAGTTTGTGTTTTGTATCCAGCTCTTTACTGACAAATTCTGGTCTGCAATAATTTGTTTAACAATGTCTAGTACTAGTAAAGCCTCTACACTCCCTACATTTCTGGTTATCATTGGAATTTAAACATCTCTCGCAGGCGGCTATACGATGCTATAATTTCTGAATTTTCCGGGGTAATTTCTATCCTTAATAACGTTATTCTTTATCCTAACGAAGACGATGAGTTACTTTATGTTGGAGACAAGTCTGGGGTTTTTTTTTCGTTAGTTCAGCCTGTGCGAAAGAAGAGTGTGTTGCTAACACTTTGGACTTCCCAAAGAAGAAAATATGGTCGCGTGCTTGTCCACACAAAGTTGGGTTCTTTTTATGGCAGTTGGTTCTAGAGAAATTTCCAACTATTGACAACCTTGTTAGAAGAAACATTCCTCTTTCAGCTCATGGTGGAAATTCTTCTACTCATCTTTGCTTTCTTTGCAACACGGTTGCCGAACTGCTTTCACATCTTTTAAGGATTGCATTTTTTCTAAACAAGTGTGGGTTTATTTTTTTCTCTCAAGCTAACATCCCAATGCCTTCTCCTTCTTCCATGTTGGATGTGTTCAAAAACTGGAGTTCGTATTCAGCTAGTTACTGGGGCAAAGAAGTTTGGAAACGCGTCCCAGCTAGCATTTGCTGGAATATTTGGATAGAAAGAAATGAGAGATGCTTCAAGGGCAAAAAGAGATCGCTTGATTCTATCATTGCCGCGGCAAAGGTTAGCTCTTTTCATTGGGCAGCTTATTCCTCAATTCTCTTCCATCAATCTTCATGATGTTATTTCCAACCGGAAGTCGGTATTGTTTGAACCTCCTTAGTTTTTTTCTTTCCCTTTCCTCTAGTGTTCCTGTTGATTTATTTTGTATGTTTTTCCTACTGGTGGCTGCTCGCTTTTGGCAGCTTTGTACCTAGCCTTCCTTCTTAATATATATATCTTTTTATCGATCAAAAAAAAAAAAAAAAAAAAAAAAAAAACTAGTAACATAGACGCACACTACATGACAATAACTTTGAGATTTGGAGTTCAACAACATTAGTGGGCTTCAGCATTCGTCCCCGTGAATCAAAACAGCCTTCAACTAAGTCTCATTCTTTGCGAGGAGTACAATCTTACTATTTCCTAAATTTCCTTTTGAGTGCAAGGTTGGGGCCTAAAGTGACTCCTAGCTTGACCAGTAAAATCGGTTTGTTTTGATGTAAGTACACTTATTTATCTCCATCGCCACGTGTACTAGCAGAGCCCACGTGGAGGCCATGTCATAAACAGGGATGACACGTAGGGGCATCCATGGCGTCTAGACAACGTGCCATCTGTCAAGACCAACGGTCGAAGATGAGGGAGCATCCAAGGTAGATAATCCCGCGAACACCAATGAGTTACTCTACCCCATCACGAGGTAAGATGTAATCAACGGTTGGGGACAGTCCAACCGACACAGACGTGACAAGGGAGGACTGACACTGCCTGGCACGGACTGGATAGCCCCAACCACTCGCATTTAAAGCTGCTCAGAGGGCACGTGTCAGACGACCCACGAAGAAAGCGAGGGTAGGTCAGCGTAATGAGCGTGGGTATTGTAGAAGCCGCGGAGTGACAGGGAAGTCCGCGGACCATGCACAGAACACAAGAAGATAAGGTCTCAACAGCTCTTTGTCAGTGGACCCACTTAATTTAGCTATATATATGAACACCCCTTCCACAGAAAAGGGGGTGGAGAGTAAAATCAAGGAATAGGAGAGAGAATAGCGAGAAGTAAGTATGAGTATCAACCTATGAGGTTGATGAACACCAAAGATCTTGTGATTGCTTTTGTAACCGTTTACTTTATAGTGAATATCCCCAGATCCGTGGACGTAGGCCTTAGTGCTGAACCACGTAAATCATCGTCTCCTTTACCTTTAGCATTCGTATAGTTTCATTTATGTGTTTATGTCTTAGATCTATCATTTTGGGGATGTTGAGGAGATCATGACAAACCCGCGGGGTTTGGAATCCATGAATCATCATCTACCTAGGCATATTATACTTTACTCACACTTTAATGCGTGTATTCAATTCATGTTGAGATTGTTTGTGAACACGTGGATGCTTACCTGATTTCCGTGTTCACAATATGGCGCTAGAAACAGGGACCTTGTCCCGGTAAAAAGATTTATCTTTCCCTGTGACTTTATAGTAACTCAAAAATTTTGTTTAGAACGTAGACAGATCTCTGTTTAAACTCACTTTTCGCACGTATCCGTATTCTTTGTGCTATCTAACAGCTGATCTGGGTCTTTTACGAATTTTTAACTAGCAAATCTGAGTTTGGGGCTATTTTTTCGCACATATTTATGTCTATTGTATTTTCTACCAACAAATCTGGGCATTGTGTAACCTTTAAACCAACAGATCTGTGTTTTAACTGATATTTCAAACATAATTTCCACCAATAGATTTAGACTTTTTGCAAACAACAACCCATGGACCTTATCTCGGTTAAATCCGCATCCGTCTATGTTTTTCGTATTGTTCGCCAAACTAACAAACCTGAGTACACTCATTGCCACTAGAAATCGAGCTTATGAAATCAAGTTTGAACTAACAACTAACCCGTGGACTTTTTGTCTGTTTACCTCCATGTTCTCTGTAAAAAAATATTGCAATGGAAAGGAACAAAGATGCCGGAAAGACAAAGGTACCTTCAAAAGAGGCACATAGGACTACGCTAGTAGTAACAAGGAGCAAACAAAAGGGCGCTGACTCACAAATGGGGACAAGACGCAGAATGGAGCGGAAAGCACATTCCTTTCGATGCGGCATCATTGCAATGGAAGCAAGGAAGGCCGCGGCAAAAAAAGTCGCTACACCTACCGAAGGAACTTCTCAAGTGGTCGCCTCCAAAGTGACAAACTACAACCAGGCCTACGGAACCTCGAGAAGCAGTAGCAGAATCAGTAATCCAGAACCCTCCCTATGGGATGCCGCAGACTAACGAACAAAACGAACAACTGCACGCAGGATCCTACGAAATGATCGAGCCGGGTAGACAGATAGCAGTGGAAATCAACACCGCGGCCCCCGAGGGACAAGCTCAGGTTCAGATAGGAACAAATCAAGCATCAAACCAAACAAGGCAGCTTTTGGCGCAATTAGAAGAACTAAAACGGAATCACAGATATACGCGGACGCGGTAGCCTTACTAGCCCAAGAGAACCAGCAATTAAGAGAGAAGATCCTCCAAAGCGCGGAGCTAGAGAATCAGCAGGACGAGGCTAACTTAGCGGACCAGAATAGAGACCGGAGGATGATCCTCGAGAACACACCTCCGCGGTAGTCAACCAAAGAGGAATACCCCAAAGAGGTGCGCTAATAATAGAAGGCCCGACCCGGACTATCACCCGTACACGTCAGACTACTATGATGAGGAGGAGGCCACGACGTCACAACCTACAAGGAAGGCACGGCCTTCCATTCAAGAAGAACATTGTTTGGCAATGGAGAGTCTTCGCGCAGAGATGTTAGCAGAGATCAATCAAATCAAAACCAGGCAGGGAGGTGGAAGACTAGAACAGGTTATGAAGGAAGCCAACACCACCCCACTCGCACAACAGTTGGCCACCGCTATCATACCGCAGAAGTGCCCGGTCCCATCCTTTGAGTGTTACGACGGATCCACCGATCCCGCTGCTCACCTACGATATTACAACAGGGTAATGGCCAGATGGGACCACGACGAAGCTATACTTTGCAGATACTTTCCTTCAAGCCTGAAAGGATCCGCGCTATCTTGGTTTGATAACCTCAAGCCCGGATGCATCAATTCGTATGATCAACTCACGGAAAAATTCTTGGCCACCTACATGTATAACAAGGTTGTAAACACAGGGATGGACAAGCTCTTCTCACTTGCAATCAAATACAAGGAGTCCATTCGAGAATACACGGATAGGTGGCACAAGATATGTCAAGCCATAGGACATGTGGATCCCGTGGTGAGTATTAATTGTTACAAATGGGGACTTGACAGATGAGCCCATTGTTTGTTGAAATCCACTGTGTACCTCTCCAACCACAGAGGGAGATTTGAGGATAATCATCGAAAACATGCGAGGTTGGAAGAAATTCAAAGAGAGAACCCGAGAGCACAGGCTCAACGACCCCCACGGACCAACTCCACGGAACTAGAGAACGCATCCAAATAACACCAAAAGGATCGGAAGGATGACCACAAAAGGGGTGGAAGAAAATTTGAAGACCGAGTCTACACGAAGCTCAATGCCAGCCTACTCACGCATTTTAAAGGAGATCAAGGATCGCGAAGACTTAGACTGGCCCCGGTCTAAGGGGAAACAACCACCGCCTCGGCAGAATCCAAAGAGTATTGCGATTTCCACCGCTTCTACGGCACCCAACCGAGAAGTGCAAAATCTCAAGATAGCGATACAAAAGCCGATTGATGCAGGGATCTCAAAAAGTATATAGAAAAGGCCGAACGGAGGACGTAACCAAACGCAAAGAAACAGTCCAATTGCCGAGGGGTAACCGTACACTAAATACTATATCCTGCTTCTGAAAACAAAGAACCAACCCTAACCGCACGTATAGGGAAAAGATTGAGGAAGCAATTTGAAGACTATTGTGAGCTCTACAACTTAGACGGAAAAGAAGTGGAAGAGCACGAAGAATGGATGAACGCACCTCTAACCTTCGAGGCCGAGGACATTGAGGATGACATGGAAGATCACAACGACCCTTTGATCCTCACTCGCCAATCGCAGATGCAACATAAAGAAAATACTCATTGATGGAGGGAGCTCCGTAAAACGTCCCGTTTCATGATACCTTCAAGCGTATGGAGCTTAATGACGAGCAACTCTTGACCTCGCACTACACCATCTACGGGTTCAATGGTACGGCTACGAAGCCTATCCGGATATTATTTTGCAAGTAGACGCAGTCCCATGAAAGTTAACGCCCGCTTTCAAAGTGTGGTGAACACGCCTTCACCCTACAATGCCATTATTGGACGAAAATGGGTCCACAAACTTAAGGGAGTCGCATCCACCTACCATCAATACCTTAGGTTTCCTACTCCTTTAGGGGTAATGGAGATCAAGGGTGATCAAGTTTCCGCAAAGGAATGCCAGTGCAATGCAAATACAAATCAACAATGAAGAAGATGAGAAAAAGAAGAACTCATAGGCCCGAACAAAGCAATATCCAAGGACAAAGCCATCGACGAATACTTGGAAGAGATCTCACGAAAAACTTGTCTAAGGGAACTCCGTAGGGAACACTAAGCATCAACATCAAATGCTAACTAGGGCGCTCTCGCAAACAAAGAATCTGAGCCTACCAAATAGCAATTAAAGAAAGTCCCCACCTTGGGAACCGGGCCCACGTTTACATCCTTGGAGGCAAAGAAGGAAGTTAACATAGGAACGGAGCAGAACCCAAGAAAGATCAAGATAGGAACTCTAATGGGCTGAGAACGCGAAGCCTCACTAATAAAACTACTAAAGGAATACGCGGACATCTTCGCATGGAAACTATCTCGATATGCCGGGAATAGACCCAAAGACGGTACAACATGAGCTGCGCATTAAACCCGGCACACCCCCGTACGACAAAAGATACGAAAGGTGGCTACGAGTATCACAAAGCAAAGAGAAACGGAATCGCGAAAGTCGTTGGAGGCCGGTTTTATAAAAGAAGTCAAATATCCTACTTGGATCTCTAACATGGTAATAGTACCAAAGAAGAATGGAGGGGTCGAATCGCATCGACTTCACCAACTTGAACAAAGCATGCCCCAAAGGATAGTTATCCGTTACCCAAAGATTGATCGGCTAGTCGACGCATTAGAAGGATACGAAGAGTTATCATTCATGGACGGATACTCCGGGTACAACCAACTATTTTTAGCAGAAGAAGATCAGCAACATACATCATTTTACACACCCCACGGTCTCTATTGCTATGTAAGGATGCCTTTCGGACTCCGGAATGCGGGAGCAACGTACCAAAGGATGGTCGATGCTATTTTCAAGCCATGGATTGGCAGGACCTTAGAGGTCTATGTTGACGATATGCTCGTAAAGAGCAGATTGAGGAAGAACCACCACCAGACTCGAAGGACATCTTCGAAGCTATGAGAGAACACAACATGAAGGTAAACCCGAGAAATGCACTTTCGGAGTAACATCAGAAAATTCCTTGGGTACCTTGGTGACAAAAAGGGGCATTGAAGTAGATCCCGCAAAAATCCGAGCCATAGTAGACATGCCATCTCCAAAGAACCTAAAAGAGGTACAAAAGCTCAATGGATCCCCTCGCAGCCCTGGGAAGGTTCATCTCAAGATCCCTGATAGGTGCAAACTCTTTTTCAACATACTAAAAAAGGGGACGAAATTTGAGTGGACGGCGCAGAATGCGAAGAAGCTTTCCTAGGCGTCAAACAAGACTCCTAGCAGAGATCCCTATCCTTCGTAAAACTGCACTCGACGAAGTCTTGGCACTATACATTGCAGCAACAGACGATGCAGTAAGCGCAGTACTTGTCAGGACCCACACAAAGGAGGAGCAGCCGATCTATTATGTCAGCAAGACTATGAATTCCGCAGAAAGAAACTACACAAGAATCGAACAACTCATCTTAGCCGTCGTATGGTCTACATTAAAGCTGAGGACGTACTTCTTAACGCATGACATACGTATCCCATGCCGAGCACCCTTAGAAGCCATCCTCAAAGGGGCAGGAAAGGTAGGACGCATAGCGAAATGGAGCACATACCTCGACCAATTCAATATCCACTATGAGCTTCAACACTCTCAGAAATCGCAAGTGTTAGCGGACTTTCTAGCAGACCTACCTTTGGATAACGAAGAAGAGGTGCGCATACAAGGATGGAGGGACGCGGGTGCCCCCGAAATAAAAACATAAGGAGCCAAATAACATTCTTGAACCAATGAACCCACGACAATGGGAGGTCTTTGTCGACGGCTCCAAAAATAGAGAGGGCGCGGGATAGGCATCGTCATCACCACACCCACGGGGGATAGGATCGTGCACGCATTCGATTGGAATTTGAGGCCATACAAATAACATCGTAGAGTACGAAGGAGTGGTCCATGCCCTCCGCTTGATAATTGAATTAGGGATACAAGAAGTACGGTTGACAAGTGACTCACAACTAATCATACGACAGATAGGCTACGAATACAATGTGTATGACGAGACACTAATGGCATACATGGCTTTGGTGCAAACGTTGGTTTCCCAAATACCAAAATCAAATTCCGACATCTACGTAGGAAGGAGCTCGTACACGCAGATGCCCGGCATATATATCATCCATGCTTAAAAATGAGGATGTCGAAGCAATCAAGATAACAAGAGTGTACGAACCATCCATCAAGCCCCAAGAAACATGCGCGGCTAACCAACGCAAGTCTAAGGAGGAAGATATCTCTGATGATGATGTCGGAGAGCACATATTCGACGACTTCCAGAATGATGACATCACGCGACAAGCTGATGAGGACGACGATTACAAATGGGAAGCGATTGGAGAATCGAAATCCACTCTTTCCTAAAAGAGGGGAAACTCCCCCAAGATACCAAACAGGCTAGGAAAGTACAATCCAGAGCAGGGATGTACGAGCTAAGAGACGAAGCCTTATACAGAAAATCATTCCTCAGGCCACTTCGTCGCTGCCTGTCTCGATCGTAGGGACATATCATCTTGAAAGACATCCATAGAGGAGACGCGGGAATCACAAAGTGGAATGAGGTCCTTGCAGATAAGGCGAAGACGCAGGGCTACTACTAGCCAACCATGATCCAAGACGCGGCTAGAATGGCGCAAAGGTGCGAAGAATGCCAAAGATTTGGCAAACGAATCCACGCCCCAGCCACAAAGTTGAACTCTGTGGACAGTCCGTGGCCCTTTGGGAAATGGGGTATCGACATAGTAGGCCCACTCGTATTAGGGACAGGGAAAAGAAGATTCCTAATAGTGGCAACGTATTACTTCAGCAAGTGGGTAGAAGCAAAGGCACTGGAAAGAATTCGGGATTCAAACATCTTTACTTTTATTTTTCAAAATATCATCTCGCAGTTTGGCATCCCCGCAGAGATAGTTTCCGACAACCAGAACAGCCTACAAGGAAAGAATATCGACTTGCCGTTCGACACCTTCAAAATTCGAAAAACAAATCCACCCCCATATACCCACAAAGCAATGGACAAGCGTAAGCCACAAACAAAACTTTGGCACTTATCCTTAAAAAACAGCTAGACGAGTACAAGGGGCGGTGGTGTGAACAGCTACATAACGTTCTATGGGCATATAGACGACTCGAAGATCAGCTACCGGAGAGTCCCCGTTTTTACTCACGTACGGAGCGTATGCGAATCCCTACGGAAATTCTACTTCCAACAACAAAGACAGAGCATGGGAAAAGAACCTCACCACGGACATGATGTTGGAAAAGCTTGACGACCTCGAAGAAAGGAGAGAAGCGGCACTGCAAAGAATGGAAAACTACCAACGCAGGCTAGCCAGAGAATATAACAAAAAAGTGAAACTTAGGAATTTTGTAGAAGGGCAAGTATGTGTTGAGGACCATTCCCCAATACCAGAGAAAAAGAAGTGGGGAAAATTAGCACCAACTTGGGGAGGACCCTACGTAATACACGACATCGCAGAAATGGCTCTTACTATCTGCGTAATCTGAAAGGGGAAATCCTCATGCATCCGTGGAATGCCAAATATCTCAAGCCATACTACCCATAACCTACCACCTGCGTATGCATTTCAGAAGAAGAAAACGGACTTACAAGTCCACATGTTTCTATCTCTGACAAAGGAGTAACGCACCTTAACTTTTCAATCAATCCAAGCTTTCATTTTCAAGTATCATATTCTATTCATTACCCACGCGCATTTCAATTTATTCAAAACCCACAACCTATACCATATGAGACACATGTATATACTACTTACACAATGTACATTGAAAACCATATCACATCTTAATAAAATATCGATACTATCGTTACCCCGTGGATGTAGGCCTTAGGGCCGAACCACGTAAATCATTGTGCAGTTACTATTATTAAGAATTGACATTATACTTTAGTGAGAGGATGTCCCGCACAAAGCGTGGATCATACCCACTACAATATACCGGGCAATATCCCATACAAAGCACACGCATGCAATATATCTGAGCATACACATGCAATCTCTTGAACTCCCCGTAAGCGTCTATAAGTGTATGACCAGGGGGCGACTTCCTACGTAACGAGATACCCGAGCAATATTACAAGCCGCGAACTCAATGGAATATATCCTTGAACGTCGGCCAGACCCCCACCGTTCGTAAATCCTCCGCCCAGAATTAGCCGGACGGGGTGCAAGGTCACAAGACAATTCCGGGATATCAACCTACGGAATTGCGCAAACAATACACTTTCTCAAATTCAAAGATCAACATCCTTGGATTGTAAACACTACGGAATTACTCATTACGTTAACTTAATTTGTAAAGCCGATAGATGCAAATTCAACAAAATACAAATTCGTATTTAAACACCAAAGTTTGATCTAGTACATGGCAAATTGATTACAAGCCTAGCAAGAAGAGTAGCAAAAACGCCAAAAAGGATAAGCAACCGAGATCAATCCCTAGCATACTAGATATGATCTACCGGGAAGGAGCGTTATCCGCGGGTTTGTCCTTCAAATGAGGAAGGAACACTACCACCGCAGGAGGGCCCGTAAGAACCCGAAGGGAGCGCGGCGGCACAGGACGCCGAGTATAATTCTTGTTTAACCCATGGTTTTTCCCGAGATCCAACTCAATCTCACCAAGAGTTCTATTAATCTCTTCTCGCCAACCGCTACGAGCCACGAAGCCTATGGCTACACTCTTCATCTCTACCTAACTTAGGGAAGTGGAAAGAAGGTCCACCTTTTGATTGGCATGCTTCAACATGTTTCCTCCCGAGACAAGGCCGACCACGATGGTAATTGACTTGGCCCTCCAATTGAACTACCTTAGCCCGAGCTTCGGCAAATTTGTCATCCGCAGCTCGAAGTTGTCCCCGGAGCTCATGGATAATAGAAAAAGAACAGCTTATAACAAATACAATACAAAGCACACTCGATGACAAAAACGTATACCTTCACAATGATCAACCGCTAATCCCTTGCTTCGCGCGGCATAATCATATTCATTTGATAACCTATCATAATCTACCCGCGTAAGATTATGAGCATACCGACTCGCGCTAGGTCATCTCGAAGCATCGAGTCCGAATGACGATATCGATTAACCTCATCATTCTTCGATTCCAACCCCTTGTTAAGACGATACATAGTCACCTCTAAGTTTTTCTCACGCTCAACCCGACGGGCCACATCAGCTCGAGACGCGGATAAAGCACTACCGAGAGCGCCGTATTCTCGCCTCTAAGCATCGTCTCTTTCCTTAGCAAGACGCCGCATATAAGCCCGCACATCCGAGGGATGAGAAGACCGCGCTTGCCGCAGCTCGCCTTCCATAACATTAAGCTTAATTTCTAAAGAGGAAATCTGACCGCGGCTTTCTCAAGATTATCCCGCGTCCATAAAAGAGCCCCGTTGAATAAATGACGGTCATGGTTGTTTCGATTTTGCAGATCTACCAAGCAAAGCTTTTTCTTACGCCATTCTTCGGCCATAGCATTATGAACATCCGCGCGGCATTCCATTTCGCCGATTCACTCTTAAGTTTTTCAACTAACTCGGCAATGCGACCTTTTGACGAGTTCTCTCATTCCAAGCCACAACAACTGGGACTCCACCCACCAAGACAAGACAAATGAGGAGGGAAGAAGGAGAAAACTCGTAACATATAAAGAGCAGGTAACTATCAAAGAAGAGGAGACGCAGACCAAATAGACGAAGAGTTCTTCTCAAAGAACCGCTAACTTGGCCTTAACCGAAGCGCCCTCAACGCAACTTCGCCTCTTCCGCGTCCCCGCTGCTCCTACGCTTGCTGCACCCTTCACTCGCTTATTTCCTCATCTTTAGCGGAGACCGCAGCTTCAACGCCCGTAAGCGTCTCTTCACAATGCCGGAGCTTCCCTTCTAGCTTGAGAGACTTAGCCTTGAAGAGCCTAAAGATGGTGGTTACAATACTCACTCCTCATCATCTATCAATCAAAAAGGGAAATTAGTTCACAACACATTTAAGCAAAATCGTGGGTAGAAAGAGCAGACAAACCTCCAATAACCGCTAGATAATCAGACCGGTACCCATCAGCGATGGCCATCATGCCAAAGAACCGTAGAAGGAGGATCCACCACAAGATCAATCCCGCCGGCTACAAGATTCTCGCCCCACCTCGATCTACCACCTCCTCGGGGTTAGCTCCATGTGCCTACGAGTAAAAGAATCTTAACTCTTTTCCCCTTCAATCACAAAGGCGGATGAGGCACGACAAGCAAGTTTTTCTTTTTGCAAACACGCCAAAACAAAGATCATCGCCATCCGCGACCAAGGACCGCGTGAAATCATCTCGAGGAAGAGTCCGAGGGCTTCCCACCAAGCGAAGCACCCGCAGTACTTATCACCAAGGCCCCACCAAAGCAAGGAGGAGGTACCAACACAACTCTCGGGATGCACCGCCAAAACCCCAAAGATCGATCCGCGTGTGGGGCCATCTCCGCAGCCTATCCTTAAGAACATTCCAAGCCATCACCACTGGAAGCGCAGATTGAAGTCCGAAACAAGCCCCATAACCGTGGCCATGTCAAATGATTGTTCCCTGATAAAACCTTACCAAAGGAAAACTCGCAATAAGCATCCCCATCCTTGTCACCACTACCAAGAACAATTCCCTTACCTTTGTCTATAACATCCCCACCGGACTTAGTAGCCCTCCTACCCGACCACCACCACCACCACCAGTGGCCCGATCACCACCACCACCACCACCACCACCAAAGTGGATCTGATTACCACCACCACCAGGGCCGGATCACCACCACCACCACCAAAGGGGATCACCACCACCACCACCACCAGACACCACCACCACCACCACCAAAGTGGTCGGATCACCACCACCACCACCACCGCCCGATCACCATCACCTTCTTGAACAAAGGAGAAGTCTCACCCGCTCTTCCCTATCTAAACATCCTCATCACCATCCACCGGACTGTTCACATCCTCGAAGTGTGAAGAACCCTGGGGGAGAATTCGACGATTGCTTGGGATTGATCTTCTTATTTCTACGCACCTACAACACATAATGATAAAAGAGCCATTGGCATCTCCTTTCCTTGGCATAATCAACATTATTCAAGAAAACGAAGGGGCATATATACGTAGAAAACAAACAACACACCTTAGCAACATTAATATTCTCATGGGAGAAGGTTAGCATCGAGATATCTTCGTCTTCCGCGTCATCAACATCGCGATTATAAACAAAATCCATACCTACGAAACTCATTCGCCAAGGGCGTAATGGGCATAACGAGCGGGAGAAGCTTCACACAAGGACTATTAATGAGGGTCACCAAACCGTGGGGTCCAGGGACCCAACCATAGGCCCACTGACCAACAACTTCAAGAACAAAGGCAGACCATTCATAGTCATGATCACGCTTAATCCTCTCATCACGGAATAGAAGACCTTCAGCACTGTGGGACCCTCGCCATCTTGGAATCACTTACCTCGCTCAAAAGTCGGACTTCCCCCTTAACAGAGGAATATTCCATGAGACTCACGCACCACGGCTTACGAGTATTCCCGTTAACGTAATCTCCAAAGGATTTGTTGAAATTTTCAGTGAGTATACCACCCCTTCTCCTTTTCTAATTTAGGGGCATAGCAGTCATCATTGTTTGCCCCTTGCTACGAAGATAGCATTCTCGAGATGGCGAAGATAGTTTCTGTCAACCGTTGCACCCCACGATTATGACTTTTCTTGGCAAAGATCGCGGCTAGACAAAACCCGTAGTAGAAGTCATCACCGCTTTATACAAAGGCAAAGATCAAACCAGCCTCGAAAGCACCTACGGTCGCCAAGAAATGAAAGGCATCATACTGTAATTGGTAACCATCTCATAAGTAATATCTTTATCGGGGGCATAAAAACGCACTTGGAAGTGTCAAGACCGTGCTTCAATTTGAAGGCTTCGAGATCAATGTGTCCGAAAGTAAACTTTTATTACCCAAAGGTAAAGGACGAAAAGTAACAAATAGAATCATCCTCGAAGCATCTCCTATAGTATCTTCCCATGCAACCTGCCTTCTTCTTAGAGGAACTACATCTCCCGAAGATTCTATCTCCGCAGCCTTTTTCTCTTCGAAGGCCGAGTCTTAGTTGACTTACTTGAACTAGGCACATGTGATTAGTCCGCGGTGGAGGCTTGGTACGAGAGGCCGCACATCCGCAGGTTCTCGCGCGGATTCGCTTTCTTAGAAAACCCACCTCTAGAACGATTCACGGCATATCTAGACCCCTGCGGCGGATCACCCCTTTGGAGCGAAGGCCTCTCGACCAGAGATGAGGACGTTCGTCCATCCCGAGGATTATCCCTGGGTACGTAGCGGCGAAGCTTCATCCCTAATATTGGGATCACCCGAGGAGATCTGTGAGGACTTGACGGAGGAGTTTGGTTAGGAACCCGCGGATGATCGGACATACCTACGGACACAAACACAAATAAAAGTGCAAATCGAGGCAAGGAAGATCGAAAAGCAAGAAACTCTCAAGAACAAGAAAAACGTGAAGAAAACCCTAGACCTCATCTACAACTACTTAAACTCTCGAACTACTACTCAAACTCAAAAGAAGAAAAAATAAGATCGACAGATGAAACACACGGCTCAAAGGCGTCAACTCTCAAATCCCGGGATATACATAAGATTAAATTCATCATCAACGCATCACCGTAAAATCAAGAACTCAACAGGGTTAGGCATGGCGATTAAACGGAATAAAAAATCATACCCGAACCTCAAAGAGTAAAGCGGCGAAGAAAACAAAGGTGGCAAAATGATGGCGCAATGGCAAAGATAAGCAGCAATGGCGGCGCAAAGAATTAAGAAACAACAATGGTGTCGAGAGGAAGTTAAGAAGATGAAGAAGACAAAAGAAAGAAATAAACATGGAATGTGAATTTAATTCACATTCTCTCATTCTTCTCTTTTTATAAGACCAAGAGAAACCGTCCACTACCCAAAGGGCAAGCATGGCCGATATGGGAAACGTGCACAATAAATGCAGGTAGCACCTTTTAGGAGAAGTTATGAGGAGGGAGATAAAAACGTACCACACGATTCTTCTTCCAACTAAAAGCTAACGCCTATCACAAGAAGAGGGGCAAATTGTAAGTACACTTATTTATCTCCATCGCCACGTGTACTTAGCAGAGCCCACGTGGAGGCCATGTTATAAAGAGGGATGACACGTAGGGCATCCATGGCGTCTAGACAACGTGCCATCCGTCAAGACCAACGGTCGAAGATGAGGAGCATCCAAGGTAGATAATCCCGCGCAACACCAATGAGTTACTCTACCCCATCACGAGGTAAGATGTAATCAACGGTTGGGGATAGTCCAACCGACACGGACGTGACAAGGGAGGACCGACACCGCTTTGGCACGGACCGGATAGCCCCAACCACTCGCATTTAAAGTCGCTCGAGGGCACGTGTCGGGCGACCCACGAAGAAAGCGAGGGTAGGTCAGCGTAATGAGCGTGGTATTGTAGAAGCCGCGGAGTGACAGGGAAGTCCGCGGACCATGCACAGAACACAAGAAGATAAGGTCTCAACAGCTCTTTGTCAGTGGACCCACTTAATTTAGCTATATATATGAACACCCCTTCCACAGAAAAGGGGGTCGAGAGTGATGCGTGTCGTAGGTGCAATCAAATTAATTCAAAATTTCCACTCAATTAAAAATAATATAATGGAAGTCAAGTTCGTTCCCACGAGGAGCAAGTGATCTTAGTTGTAAAAGTTGTCACGAAAGGGGGTGTAAAAAGCAAAAGAAAAATAAACAAAGCAATTAAAATCAAAAGTTGAAAGATGAAAGCAATAAGAGAGAGAAGATCAAGGAATCCTTCTTCGTTACGAAACAATGATTGAAGTTATGTTCTTTTCTACTTGTTATTAGTCACAGATTATCACCAACCGTAGGATAGCAGTCCGCTTAGCTAGCCCCAAAATCCCTAATTTCACCGAGTAATGTCCGCTTAGTTATCGATTCTATTCAAAAGAACCACCTTGAGGTCCGCTTACAAGATGTAATTCCCGAATGCATTAAGATTTATGAATTTAGGTTTAGTACTAGTAGTTAAACTCGGTTCGCTTGGTCCACTTTCTAGCGTTGTTTCTACACACAATTGCTCCACGGAATCCCTCCGCAAGGTCTCGTGTTTTTCTACTTGTGTAAAGTGTCGAGAACGATTACGTATTCCCTAACTTATACTAGATATAGATCAATTAACAAATCAATTTAGCGTGCACTCCAAACAATCTATCAATCAATCATGAGTGTCTTTAAGATCACTCCTATTAGTAAAAACAATCGATAATCATGTGAAAAACTTCAAGATAGAATTGAAAACAAAAACTCAAATCATGTTAAGAACTAGGAATTCATCCTCAATCAATAAGAAAATTAGCTACTCATGTTTTTGAAATTCACACAAATAATAATTATTAAAAGAAGAATTTTCAAATTCACACAAGTAATCAAAAAGAAAAATCTTAGAAAAGCAAGCAAAAACACAAGTGTTGTGTGTGTAGAGAGGTGTGTAGAAGTTGTAGAAAACTTCTCTATTTATAGGCTTCAAAATTCTCCAAATCTTCTAAGGAGTAGAATCCTTTTCCTTTTGCAATTCAATTTCCAATTCCAAGCTTTTCTCAACTCTTCCACCTTCTCTTTCCAAAGTTGAGTCCAATTCTCCACCCAATTCCTAGCCCAAGTCTTCATACCCATGAGAGAAGTCCATAGAAAGTTCTGGAATTTTGCTCGCTGAAAACGGGATTATGGCCTTAATTTGGCCTGAAACGCCGCCGCCGCCACCCGAAAATTTTGTCGTCGGGAGAATATTCGACTAATATTCCGTCTACCCACCGTTAGGACTAACGGTCAAACTAGTCAACCGTCACCAACAAGTTAGTCAAAGGTCAAGGAGAAGGAGTGAGTCGACTCGAGTTAGCTTCCGACTCGGCCTAATCGGGCTTACTCACCGAGCCGATCGAGTCACCGCTTACTCGGGCCGACTTGATTAATTCAACACCTAATCGAGTCATCGGGCTCGGTTGGGATCGGTCCATCGGGGATCGTTCGACGGCCCGAGTCAACTCGCCAGAAGGACGATTTTGCCGAGTTTCGGCTTTATCGGATTTCCGCCCACCCTCAGCCTCTCTTCTGCCCTGTAACAAACCTAACACATACATCTATTTCTTCAGCTCATTCATCAATTGCAAAGCTTCAAATCGTTACCATACCCAATTGCTGTTTCAGAAAATCAGGCTTCCACCCTCTAACAACAAACCTCCAAAACTCATCAGAACCCCTTTCTGAGCTTCATTCTTCTCGATTCATAAAACTCTATCTCCCTGAGCTTCACATCGGAGACTACCACCAACCCATCGTAGACCCATTTCATCCGATCTCTCTTCTGTTTAATCAAAGCAGCACCATCTGTTCTTCATCTCTGAGACCATCTCTGATTTCTTCCAATTCATCCTCTCTACTTCTTTTCCGTCCACGTTTGACATCAAAACCACACCCATTTTCTTCCTCTCGTCGAATTGAATCGATCGATTCCACCACCAACCCATCGTCACACTCAAACCCTCTCGCTTATTCTTCTCATGTGTAAACAAACAACATAGATCAAGTAGCAGCCGTTGCATTCCTCCTCTTTCTTGATGAATCGAACCCTTACCTCTCTCTCGATCGATCTACGAGATCGATATCAACATCTCGAATCCCATGAATCGAACACGTAAAACTTGAATCGGACGAGCAAGCGATTTGGTTGCTTGCTTCTCTTTTTGTGCTGTGTAAAAAAAAATGAGAGAACTCTTCTTGACTTTAGGGTATGGAATTGAACAGGATTAAAACGCCCACATAAAACCACCCCCAGTTTGGGTGCCTTCATAAGTGGTTAGTTCTGATAAGGGCTAACCAGTTTCCAGCCCCTTATCCTTAGCTGGCTTGTCTATAGTATTCCTCAGTTAGGTTGCCCCTTAACCTCAACCGGGCTCCATATATCAATCGCCCAAAATGACCTTTTTGCCCTTTTGGTTCAAATTGAGTGATTTCTTCTTCTTTTTCTCCGTGTGACTCCAAAGTAGCTACAAAACTCAAAAACATACGTAAAATACATAATTTACAAGAAAAATAGCAAAGAAAGCATAAACTACTAGATAGTAAATTAGGTGTATTCTACACCTATCAAATTCCCCCACACTTAGACTTTGCTAGTCCTCGAGCAAATCAAAATAAAAACTCACAACTTCAAAGCGTTCAAGCATCACAAGCATCCAAAGAGTTATGAGGACATAGAGTTTCTGCATGCTAGTAATAAGAAGTTAGAAATACTAAAGAACATATTCTCGTTCTTAAATGTTGAGTGAGAAATAACCACACCATAATGAGAGAATGCGTGTTTGAGAAACGATCAATAAGCATTTCGCCTCGACTTCGCCTCACCAAAATGGATTTTATGATAATTGCACTCAAAAGACGGCTTTTTTATGGTTCTCACATGTGTGCGGGTAGGAATGAAAATAGAAATCCCGCATCACGTTGAATGGTGGGAAGGATAACTTCCAAATATTTTGAAAAACCCACATCTTTTAATATTTTGAAAAACCATTTTTCCGACGATCTCTAAGAAAGGAAATCAACCATTATTATCGAGGATGAGATTACTTACTCACCTTCACATCCGATCGCCAATTATGATAACACCACTCTCACGGCATCCAATAGAAACGTCTTCCGCTCCTCGTCTTGATCTTCCAACTATTGATGATAAACCCTCGAATTTCATAAATCCTTAACAATTTGTAACCCTTTTTACCTTAAAACCTTGTCGCTTGAAACTTCCTTATAAATTTTCCTTCCCATCTCTCATTAACAAAACAAATATTTCTCTTGTTTTTCTTTTCTTTTTTTTTTTTTTTTTTTAAATTTTTTTTTTTTTTTTTCACAAGAGAAATTAAATACAAAAATAAACCATGGCCGTGGGAGAAGTATTTTACCGCTTGATTCTTCACAACTTGTATCGTCTTGAAATCATAAACTTTCAAAAATTCTCACCTTTTAATTTTCTTCGCTTTCATGAATAAGTCTTCATACTTGAATATAAAATTACCTCATTGTAGTGTAAGTCTTCAACATATATGTAAAATCCGCTCATTTGTATGTTGCTTTACTTGTATTTGAAATTTGCTCTTTTTCTCGTTCCGTTGCTTGTAAACCTTAAACTTTTCCAACTTTCCTTTAGATCTTGATGTCGCTCCTTGTTGATGATGAATGTGTTTCTATGGATCCGTTGTTGTCGAGAGAGAGAATGGTGCTAACTGCAAATCGAACTACAAGAAGGAAGCTTTCATCTATGGACGTCACCCTCATGATTGACAAAATTAGCACTCAAGAGATCAAAGAGTAGTGCTTCTATTGGTGGGAGGTTGGGTAGCTCACCATTCTACCCTAATTAACGTATGGTGACACACACTCAAAAGAAGCTCTTTAGTAGATGGAAGATTTCTGGTCGGTGCCTCTCATGATATGAATACGGGTAGTCTCCACTAATGATTGATCAGCAACTCTAATAACGCACTTCTCCCTGCACCAAATTCGCATCACCGGCATGATTAAATCCATTTTTAACACTCAAACAAACAAGAAATCCGAATGTAGTTCTCTAACATTTCCAAGTTCAATTATGTCGGTCAAAATCTCTATGTAAACATACCTAGAAGTATGCTAGTGACTCTAAAATCTTTAAAAGTTGGAATTTTTATGTAAAACTTTTTTTTTTTTTTTTTTCAAATTTTTTTTATTTTTTTGTTATTTTTGTTTTAAAAACATGCTTAACCACTCCCCCACACTTAAACCTTACATTGTCCTCAATGTAATTGAATCCTCCTAATAAAGTCAAGGTGGGAAATTTTAACATGATAAGAAACAAGAAAAAGAAATAACAAAAAGCAAAAGATAAGAAATACAAAACCGATGGGTTGCCTCCCATTAAGCGCTTGTTTTAAAGTCGACGGCCCGACTTAGCTCTTCTGACACATTACTCCTCCAGAGGGAGTACATCTTGAAGTCCAATTACGTCCACATGCTCCGTTGGAAAGTTTTCATAATATGGCTTTAACCTATGGCCGTTGACTTTCAATTGTTGTCCTGTTTTTTCGCTAACAATATCAATCGCACCATGAGTATAAACATTAGTAACAACAAATGGTCCCACCCAACGGGACTTAAGCTTTCCTAAATAAACGTAAACGAGTATTAAATAAAAGGACTTTTTGCCCCACAACAAAACTTTTCCGCGAAATCATCTTGTCATGAAAAAGCTTAGTCTTTTCCTTGTAAATCCGGGCACTCTCATAAGCATCATTACGTATCTCCTCTAGTTCATGTAGTTGTAACTTCCTTTGTTTCCCCGCTTCATCATACTCCATGTTGAATTTCTTTATCGCCCAATAAGCCTTATGTTCAAGTTCAACCGGAAGATGACAAGCCTTGCCATAAACCAACCTATATGGAGACATACCAATCGGTGTCTTATACGCCCAAAGTGCATCATTGAGCTTAAAGCTCCAATCTTTCCTTGTGGTATTCACCGTTTTCTCAAGAATGGACTTAATCTCACGATTCGAAATTTCCGCTTGTCCACTAGTTTGTGGATGATAAGGCGTACCAATTTTGTGTGTTATGTTGTACTTCTTGAGGAGAGCGTGGAAAGCCTTCTTGAAATGTGAGCCTCCATCGCTTATCACCACTCTTGGTGTTCCATGCCTATTGAAAATATTTTCCCTTACAAAATCACAAACAACTTGAGAGTCATTAGTCTTGGTGGCTCTAGCTTCCACCCATTTCAAACATAATCAACGGCAAGAAGTATATAAAAATTCCCATTCGAATTGACAAAAGGTCTCATAAAATCAATACCCCACACATCAAAAATCTCAACGGCGAGAATTGGTGTGAGTGGCATTTGATTTCGAGCACCTAGATTGCCCGTTCGTTGACATCTATCACACGATTTACAAAAAACATATGAATCTTCAAACAAGGTGGGCCAATAAAATCCACTCTCGAGAACTTTGAGAGCGATACGTTTCGAACCAAAGTGGCCACCACATGCAAAAGTGTGGCAAAAGGAGAGAATGGATTGAAATTCGAATTAGGCACGCACCTTCGCATTATTTGATCAACGCCATATTTCCATAAGTATGGTTCATCCCACATATATTGCTTAGCGACCTTCTTAAGTTTCATCTTTTGGAAATTAGACATTGTACTAGGTACTTTCCTTGTCACCAAGTAATTCACTATATCCGCATACCAAGGTGTTGATTCGTCCATGGAGAAAAGTTGTTCGTCCGGAAAGCGGTCATGTAATGGAAGTTCCTCTTGAGACATAACAAGTCTACTAAGATGATCCGCAACGGTATTCTCCACACCCCTCTTATCACGAATTTCTATGTCGAATTCTTGTAACAATAAGATCCACCGAATTAATCTTGGCTTAGCTTCTTTCTTCTTTATTAAGTGTCTTAGTGCGGCATGATCGGAATACACAATAACCTTTGTACCCACCAAGTATGAACGAAATTTTTCCAAAGCAAAAACTATAGCCAATAACTCCTTTTCCGTGGTAGAATAATTGATTTGTGCATCATTAAGGGTCCTAGATGCATAATAGATAACATGGGACAACTTGTCCACCATTTGACCCAAAACGGCTCCAACCGCATAATCACTAGCATCACACATTAATTCAAATGGAAGATTCCAATCCGGTGATTTGATAATCGGCGCACTTGTCAACATCTCCTTTAATTTGTCAAAAGCATCCTCGCATTCCTTGTTGAAGTCGAAAGGTACCTCCTTTTGTAATAACTTGCACATCGGCATGGAGATTTTGGAGAAATCCTTGATAAACCGCCTATAGAAACCGCATGACCAAGAAAAGAACGGATCTCCCTCACCGAAGTGGGATATTGTAAGTTTCTTATTAAATCTATCTTTGACTTGTCCACTTCGAGCCCTCGAGAGGACACAATGTGACCAAGTACTATGCCGTGGTTTACCATAAAGTGACATTTCTCCCAATTAAGGACAAGGTTTGTGTCTATGCATCGTTTAAGAATTAGTTCAAGGTTATTTAAACAACCATCAAAAGAATTGCCATAAACACTAAAGTCATCCATAAATACCTCGATGATGCGCTCCACATAATCCGAGAATATACTCACCATGCATCTTTGAAAAGTAGCCGGCGCATTGCAAAGGCCAAACGGCATCCGTCTATATGCAAACGTTCCAAACGGACAAGTGAAAGTGGTCTTCTCTTGGTCCTCCGGTGCAATAACAATTTGATTGTATCCCGAATAACCATCCAAGAAGCAATAATAAGAATGCCCCGCTAACCGCTCCAACATTTGATCAATGAAAGGTAAAGGAAAGTGATCCTTGCGGGTTGCGGAATTAAGCTTTCTATAGTCAATACACACTCTCCAACCGGTTTGAACTCTTGTAGGAACAAGTTCATCGTCTTGATTTCGAACAACCGTGACTCCGGATTTCTTTGGTACCACTTGAACTGACTTACCCACTTGCTATCGGAAATTGGGTAGATTACCCCCACACTTAGCAATTTGAGTATCTCTTTTTCACAACCTCCATCATGGGAGGATTTAGCCGACGTTGAGCATCACGTACCGGCTTCACGTTCTCTTCCATTAGAATCCTATGCATGCACATGGATGGACTAATACCTTTGATGTCCGCAATTGTCCACCCAATAGCCGTTTTGTGCTCTTTCAAGACTCTAAGCAAACGGTCTTCTTGTACCGGCGTGAGGTTCTTAGAAATAATCACCGGAAGCTCATCTCCATCTCCCAAGAAAGCATACTTCAAATGGTCCGGAAGTGGCTTCAATTCTAGTTTGGGCGCCTTCACAATAGATGGTACAAGTACTTCATCATTCACGGGTAAAGAAATATATGAAACATCACCCTTTTTAGCTTCTTGCAATGTCGCCAAAGCACCACACATCTCCACCAATTCCTTGGAGATTTCAACATCCAAGTTAGACAAGCCATGGACGTCCAATTCAATGCTCTTTTGCAACACCACATCAAGTTCATCCTCTTGGTTCAATTCCACCATTTGTTGCGCTAATGAATCAACCACATCAATGGAGTAAACGGAATGTACATCACTTGGGTAGCGCATGGCTTCAAATATATTAAAGTGTATTATCTCCTTGTCGAATTCCATAGTGAGTGTACCCTTATCAACATCAATCTTCGTCTTTGCGTCTTCATGAATGGCCTCCCAAGAAGTAAAGAAGTAGATGAACGGTTCTCATTGTTGTCCATATCCACCACAAAGAAATCCACCGGAAAAATAAGCTCATTTACTTGCACTAGCACGTCTTCTACAAGTCCCTTTGGATATATGTTAGACTTGTTTGCCAATTGGATAATAACTCTTGTCTCTTTCAAAGGTCCAAGATTCAAGGAGTCATATATTTCGCCGACATCACACTAATGGAAGCTCCCAAATCAAGTAAAGCATGTTCAAACCTTTGTTTACCAATAGTAATTGGCACCGTGAAACCACCGGGATCCGTGCACTTTGTAGGCATCTTCTTCAATAGCATAGCCGACGCACTCTCGCCAACTTTAGTAATTTCATTATCAAGCAACCTATCCTTCTTGATGCATAATTCCTTCATGAACTTGGCATACCTTGGAATTGTCTTGATGGCCTCAATGAATGGGATGTTGATTTCAATCTTCTTGAAGATATCCATAAGTGCCTTGTCTTGAGCTTCTTTCTTGGATTTAGCAAAACGACTAGGAAAAGGAGGTGGAGTAGTGAAAGTAGAAACCGGTTCTTTGGATTGATCGGTTGATGTTGAATTCTCCTTTGGTGCGGTTTCCTCCTTGTCATTGACTACCTCTTCACTAACTTCCTCATGATGACTTGGACCCTCCACTTTTCTTCCACTTCTTAAAGTAACCGCATTAACATTCTCTCTTGGATTCACAAATGGTTGTGAAGGAAGTTTTGTGGATGCTTGAGATTTCAATAAATTCACATCGGTCGCCAATTGTCCCATTTGGGTTTGTAAATCCTTGATAGCCGAATCGGTCTTTTGTTGATTTTGTTGGCTTTGTTGGAACATAGAAGTAAGACCTTGCAAACCTTGCATCATGACATTAAGCTTATCATCAATTGAAGATCCTTGTTCTTTCACTTGAGGTTGGAATTGTTGATAACCACCTTGTTGTTGAGGTTGGAATCGTGATTGTTGAAAACCACCTTGTTGTGCATATGGATTAGGAGCCGCCGCTTGCTTGTTTGCATAACTAAAGTTAGGATGATCCTTCCAACCGGGATTATAGGTATTGGAGTATGGATCGTACCTTGGCCTTTGATTTGGATATAAAGCATTCACTTGTTCGGTCTCATCATCCGGAATAATTACCGCGCCATCCTTTGCATCATAATCTCCATGTTACTTATTCTTTGATCAAGATGTGATGAAGAATCACTAACTTCATGCACTCGCCAACCGTTGGTTCATCCCTTGTGTAGAATTGTTGCGAGTTCGCCGCCATACTTTCAATCAACTCTCTAGCTTCGGTCAAAGTCTTGTTCATTAGTGCACCACCACCCGCGGCGTCAAGAAGAGACCTATCACTTGAGTGGAGAGCTTCATAGAAGTATTGGAGTATCATAACATCGCTAAATTGATGGTGTGGACAGCTTGCCACCAACCTCTTGTATCGCTCCCAACATTCATACAATGATTCTCCCACTTGTTGTTTCAATCCACAAATCTCCTTGCGAATTTGAGTAGCTTTGGATGCGGAAAATATCTCTCGAGGAAAATTTTCTTCATCCCATTCCATGTTGTGATACTTCCTAAGGCAAATAATATAACCATTCCTTAGCATTGCCCGCCAAAGAAAACGGGAAAGCTTTCAACAATGCTCCATCCGCATTAGTCTCCTGGAAGCATAGCCATAACTATGGCATAGAAGTCCATAAGATGTTTATTTGGGTCCTCATTCACCATGCCATGGAACTTTGGTAACTCTCTAATCAACCCCGCTTGATTTCGAAGGTTGAGTTAGTTTGGATACACCATTGTTGTGTGTCAAGCTTGTGAGAAGCTAGGTCCTTTAGTGTACGATCAGCCATTGTTTCTTCCTCTTTGTCCGAATCACTTGATGAAGAAGGAGAAAGTGGAGTGTTAATCGCACGAATGAAATCCTTTAGTTGAGTGCCGGATCGAAGACGTATTGGACTCGGTCTACTCCCTTTAAGCATTCACCAAAGGTATAACACCTGAAACAAGATTCTCACAAACCAAGTTAGATACGGTAAAGAATCTAACAAAGCAAAAAAAAAAATAAAAACAACTAAAAAATCGCCCGTTGCTCCCCTAAGCACGGCGCCAAAAATTTGATGCGTGTCGTAGGTGCAATCAAATTAATTCAAAATTTCCACTCAATTAAAAATAATATAATGGAAGTCAAGTTCGTTCCCACGAGGAGCAAGTGATCTTAGTTGTAAAAGTTGTCACGAAAGGGGGTGTAAAAAGAAAAAGAAAATAAACAAAACAATTAAAATCAAAAGTTGAAAGATGAAAGCAATAAGAGAGAGAAGATCAAGGAATCCTTCTTCGTTACGAAACAATGATTAAAGTTATGTTCTTTTCTACTTGTTATTAGTCACATTATCACCAACCGTAGGATAGCAGGTCCGCTTAGCTAGCCCCAAAATCCCTAATTTCACCGAGTAACAGTCCGCTTAGTTATCGATTCTATTCAAAAGAACCACCTTGAGGTCCGCTTACAAGATGTAATTCCCAGAATGCATTAAGATTTATGAATTTAGGTTTAGTACTAGTAGTTAAACTCGGTTCGCTTGGTCCACTTTCTAGCGTTGTTTCTACACACAATTGCTCCACGGAATCCCTCCGCAAGGTCTCGTGTTTTCTACTTGTGTAAAGTGTCGAGAACGATTACGTATTCCCTAACTTATACTAGATATAGATCAATTAACAAATCAATTTAGCGTGCACTCCAAACAATCTATCAATCAATCATGAGTGTCTTTAAGATCACTCCTATTAGTAAAAACAATCGATAATCATGTGAAAAACTTCAAGATAGAATTGAAAACAAAACTCAAATCATGTTAAGAACTAGGAATTCATCCTCAATCAATAAGAAAATTAGCTACTCATGTTTTTGAAATTCACACAAATAATAATTATTAAAAGAAGAATTTTCAAATTCACACAAGTAATTAAAAAGAAAAATCTTAGAAAAGCAAGCAAAAACACAAGTGTTGTGTGTGTAGAGAGGTGTGTAGAAGTTGTAGAAAACTTCTCTATTTATAGGCTTCAAAATTCTCCAAATCTTCTAAGGAGTAGAATCCTTTTCCTTTTGCAATTCAATTTCCAATTCCAAGCTTTTCTCAACTCTTCCACCTTCTCTTTCCAAAGTTGAGTCCAATTCTCCATCCAATTCCTAGCCCAAGTCTTCATACCCATGAGAGAAGTCCATAGAAAGTTCTGGAATTTTGCTCGCCGGAAAACTGGGATTATGGCCGGAATTTGGCCGAAACGTCGCCGCCGCCACCAAAATTTCTGTAGTCGAGAATATTCGACGGAATATTCCGTCTGGTCACCATGTTAGGACTAACGGTCAAACTAGTCAACCGTCAGTCAAACAGTTAGTCAAAGGTCAAGGAGAAGGAGTGAGTCGACTCGAGTTAGCTTTCCGACTCGCCTAATCGGGCTTACTCACCGAGTCGATGCGGTCACCGCTTACTCGGCCGACTTGATTAATTCACTCACCTAATCGATCATCGGGCTCGGTTGGGATCGGTCATCGGGATCGTTCGGATCGGTCCGAGTCAACTCGGGGACGATTTGGCCGAGTTTCTCTGTTTATCGAGATTTCCGGCCAATTTCTCAGCCTCTCTTACCTCCCGTAACAAACCTAACACATACATCTATTTCTTCACTCATTCATCAATTGCAAAGCTTCAAATCGTTACCAGTTCATACCCAATTGCTGTTTCAGAAAATCAGGCTTCCACCCTCTAACAACAGCTCCAAAACTCATCAGAACCCCTTTCTGAGCTTCATTCTTCTCGATTCATAAAACTCTATCTCCCTGAGCTTCACATCAGAGACTACCACCAACCCATCGTAGACCCATTTCATCCGATCTCTCTTCTGTTTAATCAAAGCAGCACCATCTGTTCTTCATCTCTGAGACCATCTCTGATTTCTTCCAATTCATCCTCTCTACTTCTTTCCGTCACAGACGTGACATCAAACCACACCCATTTTCTTCCTCTGTCGAATTGAATCGATCGATTCCACCACCAACCCATCGTCACACTCAAACCCTCTCGCTTATTCTTCTCATGTGTAAACAAGAACATAGATCGGTAGCGGCCGTTGCATTCCTCCTCTTTCTTGATGAATCGAACCCTTACCTCTCTCGATCGATCTACCGAGATCGATATCAACATCTCGAATCCCATGAATCGAACACGTAAAACTTGAATCGGACAGAAAGCAACAGCCCATCGTTGCTTGCTTGCTCTTTTGTCTTTGTGTAAAAATAATGAGAGAACTCTTCTTGACTTTAGGGTATGGAATTGAACAGATTAAAACGCCCACATAAAACCACCCCGCTTTGGGTGCCTTCATAAGTGGTTAGTTCGATAAGGGCTAACCGGTTTCCACCCCTTATCCTTAGTCGGCTTGTCTATAGTATTCCTCCAGTTAGGTTTGCCCCTTAACCTCAACTGGGCTCCATATATCAATCGCCCGTAAAATGACCTTTTTGCCCTTTTGGTTCAAATTGAGTGATTTCTTCTTCTTTTCTCCGTGTGACTCCAAAGTAGCTACAAAACTCAAAAACATACGTAAAATACATAATTTACAAGAAAAATAGCAAAGAAAGCATAAACTACTAGATAGTAAATTAGGTGTATTCTACACCTATCAGAGAGTAAAATCAAGGAATAGGAGAGAGAATAGCGAGAAGTAAGTATGAGTATCAACCTATGAGGTTGATGAACACCAAAGATCTTGTGATTGCTTTTGTAACAGTTTACTTTATAGTGAATATCCCTGATCCGTGGACGTAGGCCTTAGTCTTTGAACCACGTAAATCATCGTCTCCTTTACCTTTAGCATTCGTATAGTTTCATTTATGTGTTTATGTCTTAGATCTATCATTTTGGGGATGTTGAGGAGATCATGACAAACCCGCGGGGTTTGGAATCCATGAATCATCATCTACCTAGGCATATTATACTTTACTCACACTTTAATGCGTGTATTCAATTCATGTTGAGATTGTTTGTGAACACGTGGATGCTTACCTGATTTCCGTGTTCACATTTGATGTTGAAAGACAGGTGTTCCTTTTAATTAGTTTGCTCTTTTGTATATAGCAAAGATAACCTCGTTGGTTACGATCTAAATTGATGATTCCCATTTCTACGGTCGTTCTATTTTCAAATTAAATTTCCTTGCCTAAAAAAAAAACCTGTTTCGGCACACAATTATTTAATAGACTAATATCATTATGGCATAAGATATGCATGGACACCCTCCCATGCATTCGGTCTCACTTGTTTATTATAGTGCATCATTATATTCTAGTACATCCACATTCATATTAAAGCAGTTACAATGCCACATTGCAAACAACTTCCTTGTGGTCAACAGGGAGACACATTGGTAACTCAATTTCAAATATCGTATATCTCACCATCACAGTTGTAATCGTCTTCACAATCTTGAGATCAATCAGTTATGTTTGTCCAGGTAAGAAAATAAGAGTTATAGTTTTATAGTTTTATACTAATTCAATCAAAATCAGTTATGTGTCTCTATTTTGAACAGCAACTATAAAATCATTGTATTCTCTACCCATTCTGTTTAACATAATAACAGCCAGCCTGTCCCAGTCAATATATAGCTGGCATCCACCTCTAACTTGATGTACACGTGCCTCACTGTCACTGGCTGAGCTATGATCTCTTGACCAATCACTACTCTGCTTAAATAGTGTGTGTCGGTTTATTTCTGGTGTGTGTTTTTGTGTGTAAATTTTATCTTTTCTTTTCTTCTGTAAAAGAACTTATTTTCTCCGTTAATGAATTCCATCATTTCTTGATTCTACTATGGTATCAGACTGAGAAAGCTCATCTTTCTCAGGTTTTTCGATCTTATATTTTCGCTGCATTTTCATTCTGTGTATGATTCAAGAATTTCCTTCGTCTTCATCTACTACAATGAGGAATCCAACCTCCAATTCAATTACTAGGGTTTCTCTTCATCAGCTTCATAGTTTTGTTTCTCTTAAACTCATTGAATCAAACTTTCTCATATGAAAGAATCTTGTTCTTCCTGTTATTAGAAAATACAAATTAATGAAATTCCTGGATGGATCTCATTCCTGTCCACCTCAGTTCACCAACAATCGCAACGCATTAAATGAAATTGAGAATCCTCTCTATGTTGATTGGATTGATGAAGATGCTACAATCCTAATGTGGCTACACTCTACAATTTCTGACTCGGTTATTGCTTACTTTGCTATATCTACCACTATAAGGGTTATTCTTGCACTTGCTGTGAACTTTAATTGACCAATAACTCAATTAGATGTTAGCAACGCCTTTCTTCATGGAGATTTGGCTGAGGAAGTTTATATGCAGCAACCTCCTGGTTTTATTGATGTTGCTCATCCTAACTA
Source organism: Papaver armeniacum (assembly GCA_023531295.1). Taxonomy (NCBI): domain Eukaryota; kingdom Viridiplantae; phylum Streptophyta; class Magnoliopsida; order Ranunculales; family Papaveraceae; genus Papaver; species Papaver armeniacum. The sequence continues at coordinate 300,399 of JAJJWW010006055.1, read as the reverse complement.
TGTTTGCAAGCTCCACAAGTCAATTGATGGGCTTAAATAGGCTCCCAGAGCCTGGTAGGAGAAATTGATGAATATTTTACTATCTATGAATTTCAAATTATCTTCATCTGATTCTTCTTTATTTGTGCAAAAGGTTGGTTCAAGAATTACAGTTGTCCTCATTTATGTGGATGACATTCTTTTAACTCGAATTCTTACACTTATTGCAAAGATCTTATCTCTCAGCTGCAACAACATTTTCCACTTAAAGATTTGGGGGAGTTACATTATTTTCTTGGTTTAGAAGCTAAAAGAAATGCAAATGGAATTTTTCTTTCTCAAACCAAATATGCCCTTGACCTTCTAGACAAAGTTTGATATGGGAGGTGCTAAGTCTTGCTCTTCACCAGTTCTCGCCAATTGCAAGCTTGTTGCACACTCGGTACTCCTCGACCGATCCAACCTCTTACGGATCCCTTGTTGGTGCTCGCAATATTTAACCTGGACAAGGCCAGAAATCAGTTATGTAGTGAACCAAGTATGTCAGTTCATGCATAGTCCAACTTCTGATCATCTCATTGCTGCTAAGAGGATCTTAAGATACATCAAGGGAACCATTAATTTTGCAATTCTATTCAGTAAGGGACTCACTGCTGTGCATGGATTCAGTGATGCAGATTGGGCAGGGATCCAGATACTAGGAAAAGTACTAGGGGTTATTGCATCTTTTTTGGTTCTAATCATATATCTTGGTCAAGCAAAAGACAATCTACTGTTGGCAGAAGCTCTACAGAAGCTGAATTTCGAAGTCTTGCCAACTCTGCAGCTGAGGTTATTTGGATATGCAAACTTCTAAGGTACTTACACATTTTCTTGCCTACTGCTCCTTTACTTCTTTGTGACAATCTAAGTGCTATCTCTTACTCTTCCAACCCTGTGTTCCATTCTAGAATGAAACACCTTGCTATTGATTACAACTTTGTCAGGGAGCTTACTCAGGCCAAGGAGATATAGATTTCATACATTTCAACCATTGATCAGGTTACAGATATCTTCACCAAAGGCTTTGCTGGTCCCGCATTTGAATCTTGTTGAGAGGCAAATTGTGTGTGTTTGCCTAAGTCTGCCCTACTCAATTTGAGGGGGCTAATAACATTGACTGTCCCAAATCGATGTATAGTTGGCATCCACCTCTAACTTGATGTACACGTGCCTCACTGTCATTGGCTGAGCTGTGATCTCTTGACCAATCACTACTCTGCTTAAATAGTGTGTGTCGGTTTATTTCTGGTGTGTGTTTTTGTGTGTGAATTTTATCTTTTCTTTTCTTCTGTAAAAGAACTTATTTTCTCCATTAATGAATTCCATCATTTCTTTATTCTACTAGAACACATACATGACAAGATCACAATCTGAAACAGCTTCTTTGGTAGCTGCTAAAGAATCAGTTATACTTTTTATTTCATGAAGATATATATGAAGTGAAGCTAGTGTCCCCAGAATCATTGGAAGTCTAGAGACCTCATTGTAAACTGGCCCATGCTACCACACCTTGACAACCCCTTAACTAATAACTGGGTCAGGAAATAAGATTCCGTAGCATAAAAACCGTATTAATCATCTTTCCCTAAACCTAAAACTAGGTTTTAATCTTATTCTTGTACTATCTTGATTTTATCACTATCTTCCGACCGATTTTTGGTGTGCTGAGAATTTTTATGGTTGCTTGATGATGAGTTTATCATTTAATGACAAGTGCAACAAAGGTATGTGTAAGATCTCTATTTCTAAATCACAACGAAACAATGAAACTGGTGATGATGACCGTCCATGTAAAATCCATACATCTTCGTCTTGTATCACAAGCCTCCCTGGTGACTGTCTAAATCTTATATTTAAGTGTTTAGAAACCAAAGACGAACGTGATTCCTTTGGTTTAACGGTTAAACCAAAGGAATCACGTTCGTCTTTGGTTTAACTTTAACCTGTCGTGAATGGCTTAATATTCAGAACAATAATCAAGAATCCTTATGGAATCATAGCTATCTCAATGACCAATTCCGCATATTACAAAAATTAAGTCCCGAATGCGTTCCAGAAGTTCTACGTAAGTTGATCACTCGGTTCCAAAACCTCAAAGCTTTATCTCTTACGGGTGTCCCAGTTCCGGAGGTAACAAATTTGGTTATTTTACAGTCACAATTCATTCGATCAAAAATTCAAAAGTTGCGCTTAAATTATTTATCCAAGTATAAGTATTTCGATGCGGAATTGTCTTTGATATTTTCTTGGTTTCCTCGCTTGACAAATGTAAGTTTGTGGGCTTCTGGTATTACTGACAGAGGTTTGGAAGCCCTAGCAAAATGTTGTTCATCCTTAGAGGTAGTTGACTTCTCACATTGTAAATCAATTACTGATTCAGGAATACGTTTTCTCTTACAAAATTGCTGCAAACTGCGATCAATTAATATAGACTACACCATAAGTATAACAGGTATTGGCTTTCTTGGGTGCCCAAAGACCTTAACTCATGTTTATGCAAGATGGTGCAAACTTAAACCAGAGGGGATTGAAGCGATTGTTAGTGGTGGTGGGCTTGAAAGTCTAGATCTCTCAGATAAACCCTATAAGTTGGTCAATCTTCCAGGAAGTTCTAATACTGAAGCAGTTATTGCGATTTCGAATGCTTGCCCTTTATTGAAGGAACTCAACCTATCATATTGGGAGGGGGTAGAGCTACAAGGATGGGAAGCTATCGGTCAGAATTGCAAAAACTTGGAGTACCTTTGCTTAATTGGGTGCAGAAAGTTATGTGATGTAGGGTTGCAAGCTCTGTGTAATGGGTGCAACAAGCTTTCCAGATTATACATTGGCTGGAACACTAGTTGTAGTAGATCTGCTGTTCAACTTCTAAAGAGAAGAAAACCCAATGTGATTGCTGGTTGATGTTTTAATAAATTACTACCTAACAGCAGGTACGAAACCTAATAGTTTGCGCCTTTGCGGTGAAGCACACAGGAAAAATTCACTTCCTTCTAAAACATTGTGTGGTTTTTTTATTTTGGTCTTTCCTAAATCATCTGCAGCGTCTTTGAGTGGGCTAATGATGAAAACTTTGTGTGTTTACTTCGTGAGGTCATTTTGATACTTGATTAAATTTCTGTGTTTAGTTTGTATGTCAGTATTTGCCCAAAGATTCTCGTCTGCATTTTTAGTTTTAATTTTATTTTTTTAATCGTTTCTCGAGTAAAGTAGCGGTGAGCAAGCAGAATTTACTTGTATGCACACTTACACGACAATAACTTTTCCCGCTGCAGCTTAAGTGCTCTTTAGAAGATTACAGTCAACGACTTGTTGGCATAGGAGAAGATGTCACCACATCTGTTAATTGTTATTACCATTCCCTGTATACGTTAACAGAAATCCTCCTTGAAACCATCTATAATAGAGCTCTCTATTATTATACAGCACTATTGTCTATTCAATTGTGAAATGGAATCAATAGCTGTGATATATGTTGGGAATTGAAAAGGAACAGAAATAAAAATAAAATAGTTTCAATGGATTCAGTAAAAAGGTGGAGAAAACCAGTTTTGTGTATATGCTGGGAATTGAAGTCTAGATCTCATGGTAAGGAAACCCCTTAATTAGATTGGGTCATGAAATATCAATCACAACCTTCCGATAATAACTCATGCAAATCTCCGAAGGACTCTGTAAGGAAAGGACTCTTCGACTCTTTCCTATATATGATTGTTCATAAAAATCTTATTGCATCCTGACTTGGGCGTGTAGGTATACTTTAAAAAGATAGGATTTTCTCTGTTCGGTTTGGTAGTTCAGAATAGATGAATATATTTCCAATCAATGAAAATTGCAGCAAATGGCTGGGTAATAAAATCTCTATTTCAGAAGCAGTCCAGGCAAAAAGAAACAATGAAGCTGGTGATGATGACAGTCCGTGCGAAGTCTCATCATCCGATATCACAATCCTCCCCGAAGACTTTCTAAGAATTATATTTAATCGCCTAGAGACTAGAGATGATCGTCATTCCTTTGGATTAACTTGTCGTCAGTGGCTTCATATACAGAACAACAATTGGAAATCCTTATGGTATCGTGATCGTAATGAGACATATCCAAGTATTAGTCCTGATGAAAAATTTTCCGTACTTCTTTGTAAGTTTTTGCAACGATTTCCACATATCAAATCTCTGTCTCTAAAATTGCTCCCAAAGATAACAGATTTTGTTGTATTACAGCCGCAGTTCTCTGCATCAAAATTACGAAATCTGTGCATAGACAATTGCTACTACTCAGATACTGAATTGTCATTGATGTTTTCTTGGCTCCCTCGTTTGACATATCTAAGTCTGGCGAATTCTGGTACGACTGATAGAGGTTTGGAAGCCCTGGCAAAATACTGTCCATCCTTAAAGACAGTGGACTTCTCAAAATGCTATATTACAGATTCAGGCATAGCTTTTCTCTTACAGAGCTGTCGCGAATTGCGTACGCTTTGTATTTATTCCTGCTGTAAAATAACAGGTATTGGCTTTCTTGGATGTCCAAAGACCTTAACCGATGTTGATGCACACGGGTGCGAACTAAGTCCGAAGGGGATTGAAGCAATTGTCAGTGGTGGGGGACTCCAACGTCTAGGTCTCTCAGCACGTTATGAATTGCCTAAGGTTGGCCAAGGTTTGAGAAGGACCAGTTAGGAAAAAAATCGAAAGGCTACCTTTTACTCAAGGAGTTGCAATAACTTGGAATTCCATAAGAGTGATTGGGTGCCAAAAGTTATGTCATACGGGGTTGTTTAATACGTATCTGCTGTCTCCTAGTAAGAATTCATCTCCTCTTTAATCAATTGTGCGGTTTTTTATTATTTTATTTTATTTTAAAAACTTTCAGCGACACTTTATTGTTGGATTATATCCTGAGCTCAGTTTGATATTCAAATAAATTTCAGTACGTGTTTAGTTTGTGTTTTATATTCAGCTCTTTACTGACAAATTCTGGTCTGCAATTCTAGTTTAATTTGTTAAACAATATCTAGTAACATAGATGCACACTACATGACCATAACTTTCAGATTTGGAGCTCAACGACATTAACTAAGTCTCATGCCTTGCGAGGAGTAGAATCTTATTATGTCCTAAAGAGACTCCTAGCTTGACCAGTAAAATCAGTTTGTTTTATGGTTTAAAAACAGGATTTCCTTTTAATTAGTTTGCTCTTTTGGATATAGCAGCATAGGTGTTGAACCTGTTGATTACAGTCTAATTGATTAGTTCCCATTTCTACCGTCTTTCCTCTCAAAAGAAAAAAGAAATGTACATTTCGGCACACAATCTAATAGACTAATACACAACACACGATATCATTATGGCATTGATTATTACATGATTAATAAGGGTACATGCATAAGATATGCATGTAAACTTATGCCTATGCATGGACCATGCATTCGGTCTCACTTGTTTATTATAGTGCATCATTATATTCTAGTACATTGAAATCAAACCAACATTCATATTAAGGCAGTCACGATGCCACATTGCGAACAACATCCTAACTTGTGGTCATCAGAGAGACATTGGTGACTCAATTTCAAATATCGCATATCTCACCTTCACAGTTGTAATCGTCTTCACGATCCTTGGAGTATTTGTAATCTTTCCATTCTTCGTAGTTCTCACAGTCTTGGCAGTATGAGCAATCCTTGCAGTTTTGACATTCTTTGCATTTCTGGCAGTCCTTGTCATCCTTACATTTTTTGCAGTCTTTGTCGTCCTTATAGTCGTTGCAGTCTTTACAATCCTTGCAGTTCTTGCAATCCTGGCAGTAAGAACAGTCTTTGCATTTCTGACAATCATAGCACTTCTTGCAATCTTTGTCGTCCTCATAGTTTTTGCATTCATTACAATCCTTGCAGTTTTGGCAGTCATTGCAGTATGAGCAATCCTTGCAGCTTTGGCACTCTTTGCATTTCTGGCAGTCTTTGTCGTCTTTACATTTTTTACAGTCTTTGTCGTCTTTATAGTCATTGCAATCTTTACAATCCTTGCAGTTTTGGCACTCTTTGCAGTATGAACAATCCTTGCAGTTTTGGCAGTCTTTGCATTTCTTGCAGTCTTTGTCGTCCTTATAGTTTCCACAATCTTTACAATCCTTGCAGTATTGGCTGTCTTTGCAGTCCGAACAATCCTTGCAGTTTCGGCATGCGTTGCATTTCTGGCAGTCTTTGTCATCCTTACATTTTTTGCAGTCTTTATCGTCCTTATAGACGTTGCAGTATTTACAATCCATGCAGTTCATGCAGTCCTCGCAGTCCTTGCAGTATGAACAATCTTTGCATTTCTGGCAGTCTTTGCACTTCTTGCAATCTTTGTCATCCTTATAGTTTTTGCAGTCATTACAATCCTTGCAGTCTTTGCAGTCATTGCAGTATGAGCAATCCTTGCAGCTTTGGCACTCTTTGCATTTCTGGCAGTCTTTGTCGTCCTTACATTTCTTACAGTCTTTGTCGTCCTTATAGTCATTGCAGTCTTTACAATCCTTGCAGTTTTGGCACTCTTTGCAGTATGAACAGTCCTTGCAGCTTTGGCAGTCTTTGCATTTCTTGCAGTCTTTGTCGTCCTTGTAGTTTTCACAGTCTTTACAATCCTTGCAGTTTTCGCAGTCCTTGCAATCGCCACCATCATAACTTTCTAGGTATGGATTATCATCTTGGTAATCATAGCCATGGTAATAAATATTGATCACCTCGGTGAACTTTTGTGAGAATGTTTTTGGAGAATATTTCTCGAAGCCATCCGCGGAAAGACAGAAAGACAGAGCTACTACCCATAAAGCTAAGAAACAGACAACTGAAATCTTCATCGTCACTCGCTCTCTCTTACTCACGCTTACAACTCATGTGAAGGTTATTGAATTGTGTGCTCTAATTGCTAAAAACCTCAGCCTTTATATAGACAAAGCATATATCCAAGAGAAGAAGTGGTATTAATGAAATGAAAACAGAGAGTTAAAGCACTAAATTCCAACTATATACCAATATTGAGTTTCTTTGTTCTGACCATTATGGGTGTAAATTTAGATATACCAATTCTCTAAGATTCTAACTTTTCTATTGGTGGGTAAAAAAATAAATTATAACCAAATTAATGAGCTAACCCAAAAGGTTAATTCATAGACTTTTTTGCACCCACCAATCGAATATAGTTAGGATCACACTTAATAAGAAGCAAATCAAGAATTAGAACAAAGATCAATTTTGGCAGTGGTTGTTTGTATGCAAATTAATTAATGCAAGACCGCACAAACTAATAAAGGGGAAGGAAACTTAAGTACCGTTTATCTCAAGCAAAGAGACAATTCCGGAAAATAACACGATAAGAAGAGTCATGAATGGTCAAATATCGATCGATATCAGTGATTCAGTGGTCACCATCAAAATTGAGTCATCATTTTAAAAGAGACTTGGTCTGAGTTTGGTAATGCTTATTTTTTTTTCAAAAGCATTTTTAAAACCTATATATGTCAATAAATTTTAAAGTAGGTGTTTGGTAAAAAATTATTAAAGTGCTTTTTATCCAAAGCACTTCCCAAATTCCTCAATTTTTAAAAGCCGGGGAGGAGGAGCTTTTAAAAACTAAAAAAGCATAAGATGTGGTCCCACATAAATTTAATGTTTGATTTATCTTTTTTATCCTACTTTATTTTATAAATGACAAAAATTACCCTTAAATTTATATACAATCAATTTTTATTATATTGCATTCTTTAAATTAGAAAATATTATTATTATACATGTCTATTACTCGTCGGTGGTGGGAAACCTAGCAACAAATATTAAATAAATATTATTATTATACATGTCTATTATTCTTTAAATATTATTATTTTTTATTATTTCGAACTATTTTATATACCATTTATTTAATTTGTCAACAGTAAAAATAAAAATAAAAATTAAATAATTACTTAATTTTAGTTTCATTTTTTGCTTGAATAATTACTTAATTTGTCAACAGTAAAAATAAAAACAAATATTAAATAAATATTAACAATATATTAATTGTTTTTAAATAATTACTTAATTGTTAAGTAAAATAATTTCTTAACAATCATAATGATAGTGGTAATTAGTATGAACATTTATATTATATAGTAAAAAAGTTAATTATTTTTAAACCCAATAAAATTGAATAATAAAACTACCATGAGTGATATGTCTGTTTTTGTCATTTGTTACAATAACAATGGCTGAATCTGAAATTTTACCAAACACATTTTGATTGCTTTTTTAATTAGCTTCAACTTTAATTAATATTTACCAAACGTCTAACTGCTTTTTTCTCACAGCACAGCACAGCAACGCACAACAGACAAGTGCTTTTACAAAAGCTGCAGCAATACCAAACTAAGCCTTGGTTAGTTCTCTTGAAGTCGCATGAGTTCATTGTCAAGCTAAATAGCTAGCTCTTTATTTAAAAATCACACTACCAATGACACTACTGATGTTCGTTTAGGTCCCATCAAATATTTTCTCACATACTAGGGTCATTAGGAGGAGAAAATTTTTGATGGGGGCTTTTTTGAAGGGGGCAATGGGGGACAAATGATATGTTGACACATGTCTTTGATTCCCATGAATTCTGTTTCCAAAAATACCAACACAAATTAAGAAAACAAATTTTCTCTCCAAAAATACACTTCTTTTGTATTTTTGGAAACAAAATTGATGGGAATCAAAGACATGTATCAACATATCATTTGTCCCCCATGCCCGCCTTCAAAACGCCCCATCAAAAAATTTCTCCATTAGGAGTCGAGGTTTGGGAGATTGCTAGCACCTGATATGATAAACTCTCTCTCTTGTAAATCTCCACAGAGGCTATTGTTAGTCTCTACTTCCTACTGCCAATATAGCCTCACTATTATTTGAACCTCCTTGATCACCGTTTGTAATTTCTGACGTATATATCCATTCTTTGGTGTGTTAGTATTTGTTGTCCAAATTCAATCCATGTTTTGAACCTTAAAATTGTGTACAGACTTTACATGATATTGTATTGTGGAATAGCAACACACCCAGAAAGGGAATTGCATGTACTTCTAATTTGTCGTGTGTTTATTGTGCGGGTAAATTCTGTCAAATCTGTCCCTCGCAAAAACCAAACCATCTTTAAAGATGCAAACTTACAAGGGGTAGTCAAACAAGATTTCTGTGGACTTTTATATATTTTTAATTTGAGTGACTTCCGGAGATTCTCTGAAAATCTAGAGATTCCTAGTGATTCTCTCAGAGAATTTTAGAGAGTCTTTGTAACTTGTAAAGACAAAAAATGAGATTTTTAGAGACAAAAAAATTAGACTTGTAGAAAGTTTATGTGATTTGTAGAGACAAAGTTTATGTGATTTTTTTATTATTTACGTTACAGTAATAATAAAAGTACCATCACCACCTAATCAAATATGTGTCTATTGTCAAAATAAATCCCACTGCTGTCCTATGCCTAAATTTTCATTCACTTTATTCCAGTCGTCCCCCATTTTATTTTCTATGCGGAGAAAAAAATCATAACTTCTAAAATACATTTTTTAAAATCGATATATATATATCACAAAGACTCATATAGCCGATTTTAAAATATATATTCTCCAATTTAAAAATCACTTTATTCCACATTTTGTCTTGATTACCCCTTTCCAAGTGACCCTTAAGTGTATTACTGCACAAGGAGAGAATAAAAATGGTTCACTACCAAAACTAAAAAATCTCCAAATTTCCAAGTCTCCCGAAATATCACCTCATGAGGAGATTTCTACCATGCCCATTTTTAATAAAAAGTCTCTCCAAATCTCTGAAAACAACAAATCAATGACTTTCAATTCTCCTTCGAATAACAGGAGCGTTGAAGTTACTCTTATGAAATCCTAATTCAATAACATGGAGTTTCAGAGAATTTAAATGACTTGAAAAAAGTCTCTAACCAATAATAAGAGACATTAAGAGACTCTCCAAAAATCTCTATGGACTAACAGTAGATTTGCAAATTCCCCAGAAGTCATTCAAAATCTTATTTGACTAACCCCCTGTTAGGCAACTTGTTAGAAATCTGGAGAAGATCAACTGAATAAATTCAAACATGGTCCCTCTGTTCATCCACGGGCCTCATATAGACAGTCCCTTTAACTAAACTGGGTCATGAAATAGTATTCAACCCGATCTGTATTAGGGTTTTACAACTTCTTCAAGAATATACAAAAGGTGACATGGGCTGCATTCTACGTCCAACCTCTGATATCTTTGTCAAAGAATCGTTTTTTTGAGGACCATGGTTTTTTTCGGGGGACCATGGTTTTTTTGGTTATAAGTTCGGTTAGTTGCAAAAAACCTTTCCCAACCGAATATGTTCGGTTAGTTGCAAAAAACATTTCCCAACAAAACATAAGTTCGGTTAGTTGCAAAAACATTTCCCAACCGACCATAAGTTCGGTTAGTTGCAAAAAACATTTCCCAACCGAAGATAAGTTCGGTTGGTTGCAAATATTGTTCGGTTACGTCGCAAAAAATATTTCCCAACCGAACCTAAGTTCGTTTACGTCGCAAAAAATATTTCCTAACCGAACACATTAGTCCCAAAAAAATCATGGTCCCAAAAAAACGATTCTTGTCAAATCCCTAATATTATTACTTCTTCCGTCTTCGGTTTTGGGGTATTTTGGGTTATAGTATAGAGGAAAGAATTATGTTTCGCTTACGTTGCTCAGTGATGAGTTTGTTTTCAAATGACAAGTACAAACAAGGGTCGGGTAAGAATCGCAAGATGTGGTCCCTATTCCCTAGTAGCTGACTAAAATATGTGGACTAATATTAAAGCCGTTCCCGTCCCTATTCCCTAGTAGCTGACTAATATAAAGCCGTTCCGTTCCCTATTCTGGTTTCTGTTCCGGTTTCTTTGACGGCATTCCGTCATCCCTCTTTTTATCAACACATCCATAAAGCTGAGAACTATTAACAAAACACACCCATAAATTTGAGAACAGTTAACAAAAAAGATTCTATATATATCCTTAAAACCATGTTGTTTACAAAAGAAGCACTCATAAGCAAAAAAAGAAACAAGTTAAGAGCTAGAGGGTCTGAGACTCTTTACATTGTAAGACATTAAATGGTGTATATATTATCAACAAAAAAATGTGTATATATATCTACTTTCCTGCAATTAGTGATTCATTTGAGTGCCCTTTTGCTTTGGTTATATATCATTTGATGCTTCCACAACGACACTTTCTTGTCTCTGCATTAGTTCCATTCCATAATATCCAAGAAATCCTGCAACAAATCGATCAAATTTGTTACAACATACCATCAAATGTGGATCACTCGTAGATCAATCTTACCAAATAACCAACAAAAAGCAAAAGAAGTGAGTTAAATATGAATTTCGCTTGCAAACTCTTTCTGGTGGTCACTATCAAAACAATTCATACAAGTTAGGTCTACACAGCTCCAAACCAAACATTATTAACGTCCTACAAAGATTTACTCAATGTATAAGTTAGAACGACTAGGGTTTTGGTTTGTTGACAGAACTTTAGGACTAGAAGAGAAGAAGAGAACTTTTGGTTTATTATTAACTCGTGTGTACAATCGGTTTTACAAGACACATATATATACAAAGTCTTCCTTGAACTACAAGGTAAGATAGTTTCCAAACTTAAACCAATTTCCTAAGATACAAAAGACTTGTTTAACAAGATAAACGTGTGTTATTTAACACACGTATTGTATGCCTTAACACCCTCCCGCAAGCGTAACGGGTGATCTTGCACCGTTAGCTTGAATCTTAAGAGAGAAAACCGATCCTTAGACAGAGGTTTTGTGAAGATATCTGCTATTTGATCCTTAGAAGATACAAACCTGACATCAAGAAGCTTCAAAGCAACTTGATCACGCACAAAATGATAATCAATCTCAATGTGTTTCGTTCTTGCATGAAATATAGGATTAACAGTAAGATAAGTTGCACCAAGGTTGTCACACCATAGAACCGGAGGTGATTGAGTAAAAATACGAAGTTCCGAGAGAAGTGATTGAATCCACATAATTTCAAAGAGTAGCAATAGCAAGACCTCTATATTCCGCTTCAAAGGCTAGAACGTGACACGGTTTTCTGTTTACGAGCACTCCAAGAGATAATATTACCACCCAAAAATACACAATAACCACTGGTTGAACGTCGATCTTCAAGAGAGCCAGCCCAATCTGAATCAATATATGCACTGAAAGATAACTTTAGAGAAGGAGATGGTCGAAGAAGTATACCAAAAGTAGACGTTTCTTTAAGATAACGAAGTATGCGCTTTACTAAGCCCCAAAGAAACACAAGTAGGTGCATGCATAAATTGACAAACCTTATTAACAAAGATATGCCAAATACACGGACGAGTAAAAGTCAAATATTGTAAGGCTCCAACAATACTACGATATTCAAAGAGATCGCTTAATAAAGTACTGCGATCCGAAGATATGTCGCCAGAAGTACTAAGTGGTGTTTGAATAGGCTTAACACCATCCATTTTTGCTCGAATAAGAAGATCGTGAGCATACCTTTGTTGAAAAAGAAACAATCCTGAGGGTGTACGAACTGCTTCAATTCCAAGAAAATAAGACAAGAAGCCAAGATCTTTAATTGCAAATTCTTGTTGTAGACGATCAAGAATAGATTTAATACCGGTAGAATTAGAACCTGTGACAATAATGTCATACACATAAACTAGCAAATAAATAATACCATGAGAACCGTTGTAAATGAACAAGGACAAGTCACACTTCGAAGTGACAAAACCAATTTGCAAAGAAAAAGGTACTAAGCCAGGTGATACCACTGCCTTTGGGGAGCTTGTTTGAGACCATAAAGAGAACGATGTAATTTGCAGGACATGCGTAGGAAAACGAGGATCCACATAGCCAAAGCAATAAGTTTCATATAAACTTCTTCTTGAAGTTCTCCATGTAAAAAGGCATTCTCCGCACATCAAGTTGATGAATATGCCAATTGGAAGATAAAGCCAATGTAAGAATAATACGATAGTACATGGTTTAACAACGGACTAAACGCTTTGAGTAATCAATCCTCTTGTTGATTATAGCCTTTTGCAACCAATCGTGACTTTCACGTGCAATCGCACCATCAAGATTGCGTTTATCACTAAATACCCATTTACATCCAATAACATTCATGTATGATCATATTTTACTAACGCCCACGTACCATTTCAAGTAAAGCATTAATCTCATCATCGGAAGACATACGCCATTTGGGATCTTTGTGAGCCCGTGAAATACAAGTAGGCTCAAGAAGAGAATCACATACCAAGGCATATTTCGAATTTGGTTTTAAAACACCATCTTTGGCTCGTGTCACCATTGGGTGAGTGACAACAGTAGAAACATTATCATAAACGGAAGCTGGAGACTGCAGACTAGTGATTGGCGAAGAAGAACTAGTTGCGGCTGAATTCGACACAAAGAATGATTGGGACTCACGATCGTGGCGGCCGGGAGAGCAGAAGATTGATGCCCGTCGCTTGAAGGGAAGACTCATTAATGATTTGAGTTGTCGACCGTGTCGGCCGAGGAAGAGTGACGGGTGAAGGATGTTGTCGATCGTATCACCGCAACTGATGTCGGTTAGCTAATGATTGGTGTTGTTTGCGCTGTGGGTTCCGGCTTACCGAGCGAGACGTGACGGAGACGCAGCAGAGATGTATGTATGACCGAGAGCAAGTAGATAAAGCCGAGGTAAAGAAAAACTCAAGGGTAGAAATAGTTACTGTGAAGGAGTCGACACCGAGAAGGATGTGATGTAGTGGCGAAAGGAAAAGTGGTCTCATCAAAAACAACATGACGACTAACATAAATCCGCCCTGTAGGGATACGAAGACATTTGTAGCCTTTTTGAGATGGACTATAACCAATAAAAACACAAGGAGAAGAAAGTGGCTCCATCTTATGAGATATATATGGACGTAGGTGAGGATAACACAAACAACCAAATACCCGAAGCAAAGTATAATCTGGTGGGAGACCTAAAAGAACTTCATATGGAGAAGAATTATTAATAGAAGTAGACGGAACACGGTTCATTAAAAACAAGCAAAGCGTAAAAGAGTCATACCAATATGAGGATGGTACGATGTTTAGAATTGTAAGACCAGTTTCACGAATATGACGATGACGACGTTCCACTAAACCATTTTGTTCGAAGTATGCGACATGAAAATCGATGAAAAATACCAAGTCAACAAGATGCGAGTAAGTTTACGATACTCAAGTGCATTATCGATTGAAAATTTTGATTTTTCGATAAAAAGATTTTCAACATGCTTTTGAAACAAAAAGAATATAGAAAATACACGATTTCTCGAGACATAGGAAACATCCAAGTAAAACGACTAAAAGCATCAATAAATATGACATAATATTTGTATCCTTCATTAGACAAAATATGAGAAGGTCCCCAAACATCGAGACAATTAAATCTAATGGATTCAAATAAGTAGTTTTACTAGAATGAAAAGGTAATTTATGACTCCTATGTTCATGACAAGACGAACAAAACTTAATAGTCTGACTAGAAACTGGAAGTGAGAACTGAGAAACAACTTTACGCACTGTGCGCATCATTGGATGTCCTAATCTAGAGTGCCAATCTTGTAAGGTAGCACGCTCCCTATGTAGGCCTTAGAAGATTGAAACGAAACATCAAGTTGATAGAGACCACCCCTCCTACTGCCGCGAAGAAGAACCTTCCTGTACATCGATCCTTCACAAGACAAAAGTTGGATGAAATTCAAATAAGACATTATTGTCGAGTAAACCGAGAAACGGATAACAGATTATGTGAAATTTTTGGTGCATGAAGAACATTACGAAGATGCAACTACTAGTTGGGAGTTCCCAAAAAAGAGGATCCAACATTAGAAATTGGAATAGAAGAACCATTACCCATTTGAATTTGATCGTAACCGGATATTCATTGGAAAATCAAGACGAGAGAGATCATTCGTTATATGATCCGTAGCACCACCGTCGGAGTCCATGGAGGAGTAGGCAACAAAACCGCTTGAGCAAAGATAAGCACGAGGAGCAGAGGTTGGTGGCTGACGTCGAGAGGACGAAAACTCAAGATCAAAGCGATTCCAACAATCGTTAGCTTCATGGTTTTTCCGACCACATAATTGGAAGGGTAGCCGCATCTCTCAGACGGAGTTGTGAGTCCGAGACTGAGTCACGAGCAAGGAAGATTGATTCCGGTGACGAGCTGGGCTGTTAGAGAAGACAAATTTCGTGCCGAAGGTGCATTGGGCCGAGAAAAGAACGAGAGTAGCTTGGAGCAGACGAATGAGCTGTGCTTGGTGCGGCGATGTTGGCAACCGGCTGGGAATTCAGCAGCTTTGCTTGGTTTTCAATGCGGAGTTCGAACGTAAGAAGATAGGTGATGAAATCCTCTAGTTTCATGGCTCCCATGGAGGTTGTAAGAGAAGTAACAATGGCATCATATGTCGTATCTAAGCCAGCCGAGGATGCAAAGACGTAACTCGGGACGGAGTAACAATAGTATCGCAGCAGCGAGACTGTCGACGATGTTGCGATCTCGATCAATGTAATCTCTCATAGATAGAGATCCTTTTATTAAAGCCCTAAGTTCACATTGCAAGTGATGAATATGCGCATCTGATTTTGAGGCAAAAAGAGATTCCAGGGAAGACCAAACAGCATGAGAGCTTGTGAGACGATGAACTTGACGAAGAATGTAGGGGGTTAGCGAAGAGAAGATCCAGCAAGAAGAATACGGTCTTGCTTCAGCCAAGGAGCATATGCCGGATTTGGGTCTTCACTGTTGGGAAGAGTTGGAGATGGACACGGATTGGCGTCGATAACGAAACTGTCGAGTTCATAACCCTGGAGATATGGGAGAAACTGAGCACGCCATAGGGAGTAATTTGTGTCATCAGGTTTGACAGTGATGATGTGGTGAGGTTGCGAAAAAACGGAGGAAGCCATCATTGATTGAGATGAGTTGATTACAGTTGAAATAACAGAACTTGTAGAGGCGGCAGAGACATGAGGATCAACTAGGATGATACCAAGTTAGAACGACTAGGGTTTTGGTTTGTTAACAGAACTTTAGGACTAGAAGAGAAGAAGAGAACTTTTGGTTTATTATTAACTCGTGTACAATCGGTTTTATAAGACACATATATATACAAAATCTTCCTTGAACTACAAGGTAAGATAGTTTCCAAACTTAAACCAATTTCCTATGATATAAAAGACTTGTTTAACAAGATAAACGTGTGTTATTTAACACACGTATTGTATGCCTTAACAGTATATATGCTATTGCTATCTTATTTGTAGTATTAATCTTATATGTGGTAGTAACTCAGCAGTTCCTTTGTTAAAATAATATAACTTAAATTTGTGAAAGACTATACTAACAAGTCGATCACAACTAGTGCATGCAGTTATGCTAGACTCCTCATACATAGAAATGCTAGCATTGAATATCACCAGCCGTTCCAAACTTATTATGCAGTAAAGAAAGCGGCGTCCATTTTAAATTTTTAGGCGCAATTAGTAAAGTAATAATGCATAATACTTGATCAAGTCCTTCGCCGTTCGGGTTTGGTTGCAGTTGTTCCTTTGACATCTGAAAACAAACTCACATTCAGCCGGCACGTTTGAAAACAAGAAATGCATCATCTTTACTATTCGTTGAAAGACAAATAAATTGAACTGTTGCATACCATCAGCTTTATCAATGTAGAAAATTGTGTCTCAAGTTCCAAAACTCTTTTCGTAGCCATTTCAAAATCTTCTTTGGTAGTTGCTAAAGCATGACGAAGGCTATCATTTTCACTTTGTAACTTTTCAGTTTTACCGGTGATGCATCATCACCCTGCACTTTTGGTTTCACAAAGATAAGACAACGAACCCGACCCGTTTGTCGTCCCAACACAAAGCAGAAACCGCATCGTTACGCCTTTATAAAACCACCTCAACTCGGTTGGTTAGCCTGCTTCTGGATTTCCACCATTCAAGCCTACAGATAGATCAAGTTAATTCAAAATTAATACAAGTATGAAATGCGAATGAAATATTAGTCATGATTCATTTGGAACAAAAGAACAACGATCATAACAATATACATATTGTTCAAATTGCCACAGGATCCATCATCGCTTCCGATGGGTCTGATGTTTTGTTTCTCTTTGAACGTGTCACCTCAAATATGTCAAGCCTTTCCGAGAATTTTCCTAGTTTTGCTTCCAACTATAAAGAAAAGATCTTATTATGTCGTATAAAACATATGAAAAAGCACACACACTGAATCAAACTTGGCATAAGCTTTACCTCTTTCTCATACTCCATATCTGGCTTAGAGCCACCTGTGTGATGAACAATTTGTTTGGATCTGTTTTCTTCATTCTTAACAGCTAATATTTATATATAGTAACAGAAATTAGTACTGCTCACAATGCCTTATGTTTGTAAGACTTTAATGACATGAGAGATTTTAAACTTACTTGGTTTGCCTCTAATTCCCACATTTTAACCAATGGAGCCCACTTACTGTCCACAACACCTTCAGGTTGGTGAGCAAGATTTTCTTCCCGAGTTCTATTTACGTCAAATCCTTTTAATTCATGTTACTTTTGTGTGCCTTCCAGGATAGATTCAGTTTGTTGATGATTTTGTCAGTAAGTATTTTGGGGTATTCAAATATATGCTGAAATAAATGCAAATAATGTGGTTGTTAGATAAAGTATAAATCGATAAAGTTCTTTGAATACCTTCATTTCTTGCATTGTTGCCTGGTAAACAAGCATTAAAGTTCTTTGAATACCTTCATTTTCTTGCATTGTTTCGAATTCGAGCAGGATCCATATAGTTCCAATTGGATACTGATAATGGCAACATATGGCCATCTTTAGCAACAAAACCCAATGTAATGACCCAGATGTTTTCGGGTTTCCCCGGTAGGGCATCCACGATACACCTCCACTTGAACCTTGTCTCCATCTTTGAGCTCATTTAGGAATCCCAACTTCCATTTACCTCGAGTTTTCTTTGCACGCGACTCCTGGTGATTATCAGCCATCGTATAACAAATTTTTGGAAAATGTTGGTATTGAAAACATGAAAAAATAGTTGTAAAAACGAAAAAGTTAGTGAAAATTATATCAACAAATGATGGCTTTATAAACACGACATTCGACATCATCAGCGGTCTCCTTATAATAAAGCATACAATCGTCCGGAGAAGCATCAATTTTATTATACGACAATCCCAACTCTGAGAGCATCTTCTTACATTGTGTGTAGTTTTCAGGCAAAGTGCACCCATCCGTAATTGAATCTCTCATTAGCTGGAGCATATCTTTGAATGCTTTGTCGGACATCCCACCAACGCATTTGTAATTCAAAAATCTCACAAGAAAAGACATCAAAGAAATTTTCTCGCAACCTGGATATAATTGTTTCTTTTGACTCTTCAATCAATTTATAAAACTGAGCTACTTAACTATCACCTAAAAAACGCCTCTCTTCTCCAGACATATTATCCATATCTTCACCATCACACACCGGTACTCCACATGCAGCTCGCAACATACCCACAATGTCATCCCCCAGTCATTCATCATTGTTATCTCCAACCTCCTCACTTGCATTATGTGATCTGATACTTGATGCAACTATTGAATTTGAACTCTCACCATGATGGAACCAGGTTGTATAGCTTCTCATCATGCCGTGCAATACTAAGTCCTCAAACATTAGCTTTTCAAAGGCAATAACGAACATTATTGCAAATCTCTACACTGGCATCTCATTTTGTTATCTTCGAATAAACCCATTCTTGAACGCATAGTCCAGAATGACCTTACACCATCTTAGTAATCCTTACCCACCGATCCTTATGAACCCAACTTTTATCCATGTTTTCTAGAAAGTAACTAAGCACAAACTTAAAATTAGCGGAAACCAGCGACCACACAAGCATACATACGCCACATACCCAATAGAAGAAGAAAAAATTGCTGAGTGAACATGAATTAATAATAAACATATAAAGTAGATTCAAGTAGATGCTCTTATGAGAATACTTCTTACTAAACAAACATATATTAAGAACACCATCAAATCACAATCAATGAATATGGTGCAGGGAAATGAGCAGACGATACGATTAAGTCCCTTTCTATCCATTCATTTATCACCTTTTCATGTTAGTCAGAAAATATCAACAAACACCAATTAAACAAAATCCATTCAGCCAAACCAGAAACTAGCTTCCAAGGGTTCTGAAACATGCTTAGACCTACTGATAATGAATTATAAAACCTATCTTCCATGTATTATCTTATTCCATTAGTTCATTTCCATACTACAGGGGAATCAACAAATTCATTTCCATATTCCTAATAGCACAAGGGAATCAACAAATTCATTTCCATATTCCTAATAGCACAAGGGAATCAACAAATAACTAATATTTTACCAACTAAATCATATCCTTGCATCTGAATACATACTAATCATAAACACTCCAGTACCAAACAGATGATGTCAAATCAATGTGAAGAAACCAATTTAACTAAAAGATCTGAAATACAACAAAGAAATGTAGAGATGCTCTCAAATAACATCCAACCCATGTAATATAATGCTACTAAATACAAAAACTTGATGAAAAATAATAGTTTAATCGCAAAATCACCTTCGCAAAAGGAAACCTTACAATCCAAAATCCTTCTCTCGAGCAAGAAAAAAACAAGAAAGACTGCTTGCTTGTACATAGAAAATCAACAACAAAGTTAGATTCGCCCCAAAATTAACCTAAATTCCTTTTATAAAACCCTAATTAACAAGATTCAAAGTGAAGTAAAAAGAGATTATTACCTTTTTTTACAGGAAGGGGGAAAACTTTAAGTTTTGTTCTAAAAACCTATAAAGGCCTAATTGAAGATTAAGGAAAGTGAGATATACCAATTCTCTAACTTTCCCATTGTTATAGAAAAAGACTATCATGTTAAGATTGTTGGTACTATAACAATAAAAAACTAAAAGTAAAGATGTTAAGAAATAAGTTTCTGAAACTTTAAAGTAGACACTTAAGAAAAACAGCAAACAGAGGACAGAGTCACTTGATCATCAAGCTGTCCTTAACACGATAGTTGACCGGTACGCCTCAAGAATGAGTGATGTCTATACCCTATGGTCAAGTCATATCCAGGATAAAACTTCCCGTTGCAAATACTGTTAGCACTACAGTACTTGCCCACTCTTACGAACTCAACAACAATGGCACAGAAAGAAAGAAAGAAAAAAAACCACACAGAGGGAGAGAGACGAAAAGAAGAAGGATAATAGCTTCTTCTGGACACATTTTGAAATGAAAAGTTAGAGTCCCTTTTATAGGTGGA
Source organism: Papaver armeniacum (assembly GCA_023531295.1). Lineage (NCBI taxonomy): Eukaryota > Viridiplantae > Streptophyta > Magnoliopsida > Ranunculales > Papaveraceae > Papaver > Papaver armeniacum. The sequence goes on along the minus strand of JAJJWW010006055.1, from coordinate 279,909 downwards.
AATGAGAGAGGCGCATTAATTAATGACAATTTATTCTCAAATTAATTCCCTGCAAGAAGCTAATTAAATTAAAATTGAAAGAATGAATGATGCCTATACCCTGTGGTCAAGTCGTATCCAAGATAAAATTTCCCGTTGCAAATACTGTTAGCACTACAGTACTTGCCCACTCTTACGAACTCAACAACAATGACACAGAAAGAAAAAAAAAAAAAACACACAGAGGGAGAGAGACGAAAAAAAGAAGGATAATAGCTTCTTCTGGACACATTTTGAAATGAAAAGTTTGAGTCCCTTCTATAGGTGGAAATGAGAGAGGCGCACTAATGACAATTGATTCTCAAATAATTCCTTACATGAAGCTAATTAAATTAAAACGAAAATAAAACAACCAATTTAATTTAATCTTTAAGTCAAAATAAAATTTAAAACGGAAAGAATATTTAAATCAATTAAACCGATCATTACTGCACAAGAATTTTTGGTAAGCAAAATATATTGCGCCTGGTCCCCACACTAAGAAAAAATTTAATTTGATTTTCAAACGTTTTTAGGAAATAATTCAAAAGAATTATGTTCAAACAGATAAGTCTTGGTTGACCAGTTCTTGGATCAAATTCTTTAATTTCTTGTCATGGGCAGAGATCTATCTGGGTACAGCTGAAATATATAAAATCCTTGTGCAAGATTAGTTAGTCTGGGATTTTTTATTTGTTTTATCTTCTTCGGATGAGGCTCTTAGGTAATGTTGCAGAAATTTCTACAAATTAACATACAAGAACTTATAGGAAATCAATCTGTAGTTTAAGTATTTTGGCTTTTGAGAGACACAAATTTGATATATTTTTGACAAAAAACTAAAGAAGCACACCAAAGAATGGAAACTTGAATACCATTTCAAGGTTCAAAAGTGCTAGCTAATTTACACGAAGGAGCATTCCTACTACAGAACTTGAATATGGAACACACACACTAGGGCCATTAGGAGTCGAGGTTTGGGAGCTTGCTAGCACCTGATATCATAAACTCTCTCTGTTGTAAATCTCCACAGAGGCTATTGTTATTCTCTACTTCCTACTGCCAATATAGCCTCACTATTATTTGAACCTCCTTGATCACCGTTTGTAATTTGTAACCCCGTGACGAAAGAGTATGTCATCATTCATATCCCTAATCCTAAATCCGGCGAGTATAAATATTGGTCGAGCGGATTTGGTTACGTTCCTTCTGCCAGTGAGTACAAAGTTTTCTCAGTGTATACGTTTCGCAACTTTGTAGAGGTCTGGTTATACACACTGGCAGTGGGATTGGATGGAGAAATGTTCAAAACTTCAATTCTAAAGTTCGGATTAATTATGAAGATTACGCTAAGTCCGGCAGACATGGTATCTTTGCGAATGGAGCTTTGCACTGGAGGGACACAGTAGAAGGGATGATTCTGGTTTTCGATTTGGCTGACGAAAACTTTCATAGACAGCTTCCACCACTTGCTTCGCCAACAGACAGTTATTGGAATGATGGCGGATACTGTTGGAATTTTTGAATAGAACTATGAATAGGTGTGTCAAGTCACTTGAGTCTTTTCAACATTAGTGTCTTATCCCAAGGGATGTGACTCTCCATTAAGGGTTGTGACTCTTCATGAAAGGACTTCTCCAAGAGTCACCTCTAGCCTATATAAACCCCACTCATTCTCCATTGCAAGGATGTGTTTTGAGAGTCATAAAACTAGTACTAGAAATTTTAAGAGTTTGCATGTGTCTTCAAGAGTTAAAGAAGAGTTTGTGCTACATCAATTGCTGTCATTGCTCGGTGTTATCGAAGTGCTGCGAAAAACATCGAGGTATTGTTGAATGTTGGAGACATATGCCGCTAAATCTGTAACAGCATTATATACAGGGCATCAAATGTCTTAAGCAAAGAGATTACTCGCCTCAATACACCCAAGTAAGTCTGTTTAAGTTTTGTGATTGATCATCTCTTTTCTAGTATTCTTTTCTTGTTTTGTTGTTGGTATTACGAGATGTAATACATAAGTTAAAACCGTGTTACAAAGAGTTGTAACGGATCGGTGGATAATACATGAGTTGTATTATTGGAGAATCGGTAACGAAGGTATTTTATCCAACAATCTTAAGACATTTTGATTTATCTTTGTTACTGATTTGTGGTTTATATGTAAACCCGTTTTGGCTATTCCGTTCAATACTGGAACCACAAGTGATGATTAGTGGTTAGTAGATGTGCCATTTTGAGAAATGAAATGTGCAAAAGAACCATCCATATGAAGTTTCTTTACAGTTCAAAATTTAGTTTGAACATTTCATTGCCCCCATCAATTATGCTAATTTCTAGTGCGACACATTACGTATGGGTGGTAATGTACTCATTTGGGATTTTGTAATGTACTCAAAATCTCAGAATCTCAGGCATAGTTTGCTTGGTTGGTTTGGGGATGGACTTAGTCTGAAAGTCCCAAAGACATTTACTCCAACAAGCTAGAGCGTGGGTTCTGAATAGTTGGAAGTTTGCTTGCCGACTACAAAGATCTTACCTAATGTGTTGGAAGTTTTCTCTTCCTTCCCTCCATATGCATCTCTTCAGAATAGTTTCCTACAAAGATGGGAAAAATGGCTTTGAGATGTCCTTTACATCAAAGGGTGCATGACGGTTAGTGCCGACGGTTATGATTGATGGTTCCGATATTTGGAAAAAAATTGGAAAATAAAGTTGTGTGTGCTCAATCTCTTCTCAAAACCCAAATCTAATCTCTCATTCTCTTTATTTGGTGCACCGTGGAGATTTTTGTGGATCTCCTAACCGGAGAGAAATTTGGATAAATCCTTTTAACAGTGTATGCAAGACATTCTAATTATTCTCCACACAAAGTTTTAGAATTTTTGGAGTAGTAGAGTTTACAAATTTCGAATGTTGAGTCTCGTTGTTTCAAATTTCTCGAAAAGCAGAAATCGCTCTAGACCGAATGATTTTCCAATATTTTTCGGTTGCTCTTTTGATTCTTTGAATAGAAACGAAAGTTGTAGATCAGATTTTGTCTTGATTACACTTTTTAATCTCCATTTGGAGTCGAGATTTCAAATGATAAAGCAAGTCTAAAATTTTGTGCAAGTCTCATTAAAAGAGGCGTGTCTGTTCATCAAAAGGCATTAGAAGAGACCGAAGGGTGTTGGACCGTTGGTATTAATGGTCCATAAAGTCTATAGTGAACAACTAAAAGTTTTGGTCTTGCATTGTAGAAAGCAAACGTGATGCTTCATAATTTTTCCATTCACAATAACGCTGATTAGAAACGAAATGAAAGATGTAATTTTCCGTGAGCCTGGATATGCCAATCTATCAAGATATTGGTGATGGTGATATTATATGGACTCAACAAAGGGACGGATCACTACAGAAACCATGTTTCGTGAAGATGGTTGATTAGTGATTTCACTTGATAGTCAAAGACTGTGTGTGTGGTGTGGAAAACCAATGATGTGTATTGATATATACACTCGCTGGAGTTGTTTCATGATCCATTTGCATTAGTAATAGAAATACTCAAATAGCCATGAATCATGGTGTAATGGAGTAGAAGAATGATGGCACTAGGAAATTGTTCAAGATTGGAGTATCTTGAACGATACTAATATGGGGCCAAGTCATTAGAGTCCATTGATGCTCTTTGATCTTATTGGAGTACCGAGTGGAATCGAGTTATTACATATGGATAGTGACTGTTTCTTTACTTAAACCATGATTAAGAAATTTCCTTGTTTGCTAAGCAATCTGTGGTGCTTACAAAGTTACAAGAAAGGGATGGTTAATGGCTGGTTAACACATGGAACTTGAGGGGTCACTGTTGAAATTAAGACATTTTTTTGGAAACGAAAAAACGATGTGAAATTTTAACCTCCATTGTAAACCCGTAAAGCCACCTATTTCTCGGCGCCGAAGATCAAGGACTGTTGATAAGAGTATAGGACTCTTAAGCATGTCCCGATCAACAAATCCCGGCTCTGTCCCTTCATGGATTATGGCAATAGTTCAGTGATTTTTAATTCTTTGAGTACAAAGAATACTTATGTACCGAATTCCATCTTGATAATTACCGATTTGATATTTGGTCAAATAAATTACACAATTTAGAATTCGATATACTATACCGCTGGTTTAGTATAGCAATTAAAATTGCATGAGTACAAGAATTAGTCACTGACCATATTGTTTGGTGTTTCTGAGACAAGTAGCGAAACTGCATAAGCAACTCCAAAGACAATTATTTTTATCCATCCAATTTTACCGCTGGTTGCAAACCTCTGCCATTATTGTTTCACATGACAATTAGAGACATGGAATGAATGGTAACTGGTTGGTTAAAACTAATGTGTTTGGAAGCACTGAAGAATTGTGGGGGAAGCACAATTGCTGCGAAAAGTGATAGATGGTTAATGATTAATTGACCATTGTTGGGACGTTAGTCAACAGAACAATTTGGGCTAGCCTTGGTGTACACTACGCTGGGGTTGGTTTGAAATTGGTGTAGTGTCTGTCATTTCACAGTTGGTTATGAAGAACTAAACACCATGAAGGAGATGTTAACATTTCTCAATACTGCTGTACGTAGGAGGTGATGGGGGAATGTCATAACATGACTAACATAAATGGCGTAATATTTTGTACCCAAATATCCCTGCAAGAGCTGTAAGAGACTTCAAAATATCATTTTGATATTAGTCAAAATGTTGGTGCGCTCAAAAGACGTAAATCGTAGTACCAGAGATATATGTACTACACCGGAAATGCGTGGGTGTATGGAATAAATGAGTTAGATAAATTTATGAGAATAATTTACAGAACTCGAACATAAATCCTGGTTAGAATGCTAAGAAACGTGAGGAAAGTTATTGGGGATAATAATTAGTACTCCATATATATGACATATCTAGGAAAGTGATATGTACATGAAATCTTAGATATATATGATCTGAAATCATCATAGGGGAAACTATGTGCTTGTTGAAGAAAGAGCGTTAGCAAGGAAATCATCTAAATAAAGGTTGATAGTGAGATCAACAATGAACTCCTAAAGTTACGCAAAGTTGGAGGAAAAGTAAGAGCAACTTTGGAATTTCCTTTGAATATATACTTGTGGCGAAAGTATACGCGTGTACAAAATAAATGTATTGTTCGATCAAACAATATAATTATTTGGAAATAACACATAGCTTGAGTATGGTACGTCTCGATATATAGATCGATGATATAACACCATATAGCAATTGCTCTCAAATGCGCGCATCTAAAAGAAATAATGTATGTGAATTGTATCAAGCCGACAAATGATATGAATTCTAGAGAGCATATAATTGCGTCATCGAGGGAAATGGGATAGCCTATATAGAGTAGTATTTATAGCGGACACCCAACCTAGCGATTGGAGATCCCATGGTTATCTAGGTTCAAAAGGGACAACCAAGTTATAAATTTATACTCACCGGAAACACTGTGAGAGTTTACTCTCTTTCCCATTTCTATGATGAAACAGTGTTGCCTATCAAGTGAGAGGTTGAGAATATCTCTTAATGATTCCTATGGCTTAGTTTTCACTAAGAAAGTATGGCAGGATACTTTTCAAATAGGAGATCACCTATATGAGTGTGAAGTGGTGCCGCTTCCATGATAACTATAAGGCTAAGTTAATCTAGAGCACTCATGCAAACCAACATCGTTCAGGGCCGAAATGAACACAACCGAGAACCGGATATGTAAGGAAATAAACTGTGTGAAATCTATTGCATCGGTTTACATCATAAAGTTGGGCGGTTCAAGACATCGCGTTCACCGAACAACTAGTAAACCCGTAGGTATTCACTACGAAGATTCAAAGCCAAAAGCTATCTCTCCCGATGCGGTGATGTTCCGCGCACAAACTCTTTCTAGTGTCTCGCATTAAACTTGCATGAATTTCTATTCAATGTGGGGATTGTTGGAATTTTTGAATAGAAATATGAATAGGTGTGTCAACTCACTTGAGTCTTTTTCAACATTAGTGTCTTATCCCAAGGGATGTGACTCTCCATTAAGGGTTGTGACTCTTCATGAAAGGACTTCTCCAAGAGTCACCTCTAGCCTATATAAACCCCACTCATTCTCCATTGCAAGGATGTGTTTTGAGAGTCATAAAACTAGTACTAGAAATTTTAAGAGTTTGCATGTGTCTTCAAGAGTTAAAGAAGAGTTTGTGCTACATCAATTCGCGTTAAGCTGCCTTGGTGTTATCGAAGTGCCTGCGAAAAAACATCGAGGTATTGTTGAATGTTGGAGACATATGCCGCTAAATCAGAATAAAGATTATATACAGGGCATCAAATGTCTTAAGCAAAGAGATTACTCGCCTCAATACACCCAAGTAAGTCTGCTTAAGTTTTGTGATTGATCATCTCTTTTCTAGTATTCTTTTCTTGTTTTGTTGTTGGTATTACGAGATGTAATACATAAGTTAAAACCGTGTTACAAAGAGTTGTAACGGATCGGTGGATAATACACGAGTTGTATTATTGGAGAATCGGTAACGAAGGTATTTTATCCAACAGATACACTAGGAGTTTTAGGTGCGTTTTTGTTTTGTGCTATTGAATATTCCGCAAGATAACAAAATAATTTACAATTCCCCATAATGAACCATTAGGCGTCACAAAGAATGGTGGTGTTGTTTTAAGATTTTCTGATTGTCTTAATATTACCACCCTAAAGCTTCAACCTCAGACCCTAAAGCTTCAACCTGGAAAAGCTTTGCAGTTCTCAGTGAAGGATTTCGTCAAGTATTCCCTCACAAGAACACCTTAGTTTCTTTGAAAGAGTTGGGAGAAGAAGATACTAAAACAATGGAGTCGGGAAATCCGGGCGGGGAAGTAGCTGTAGGAGGATGAAATTTTTAGATACAGTCTTGTCATTGTTGTGGCAGGTGATGGAAGTGAATCGTTAGTCTTGTCTCAAAACTCTCGGTACAAGTTATTTTAGTTTTGGAAACTGATTCTATTGTTATCTTCATTTGACATTGTTCTTTCTCTCCATATCACATTCAGGTAGAGAAGTTCTTCATTTTTTTTTGAAGTAAATGTTTGCTTTTCTAAGTTTTATCATTTGAGGTTTTGTTTTCAACCCAAGAGGTTGGCTTTAAGCAAACAAATAACTCCATTCTGCAAATTGTGGATTGAATTGCCCAACATGATATCCCTGCTAATTAGTTTATTAATTCTTGGAGCTTATCTTTGTTCTGGATGGATTACGTTCGGTAAACTAGTCCAATCATAGTTTACTGTAGTTTTGGATGAATGCATGCACGAGTAGTATGTCTTCTTTGATATGGCCAATGTATGCATACAAAATAGTGAACATACTGACTTCAACCTTACGAGTGGTTTCACAACTTGTCTACCTAGTTTGGCAAAACATAATCAAACAACAACCTTCAAAACCAGGTCATCCATTACTAGAACTGTTAGTAAAAATGCGAGATATTGAACTGCGGTGGAAGCTACTAATTGCTGGATCATTTGGTTAAAGGGAATTCTAAAGGGAGTGTTTCCAAATTATTATTGAGATTTTTAGGTTACTGGAATTATAATGATCGACATGAGAGTAGGGAATGTTAGGGATCCAAGTGAAACAGTATAAATTTAGGAATCCATTTCTAGCTTGGCTGCTACCCCACCAAATGGTTCTTCGAAAATCAATCTTGTAGCTTAGTGGTGAGGCTAATGAGAAGGTGCATGACCACCTGCTGTTGGATGTCACCACTCTTTCTCTCATGTCTGAGCTGCAAACCAAACACGAGTGCTCTGCTATGAGATTTTCTTGTGCAAATCCTAATGTGGCTTGCGAAGGTCAGAAAGTGTGCATAGTGGGGTAGAGAGAACATCCGGATATGAATTCTCGTCTCCTCATTCCGGAGAAGTGAATTTACATGTCATGTATATTAATTGGAACTTTTAAAACAACACTCCATTGTAGTCCAGCCCGGTTAGGATACCTGGCTTTCACCCAGGCGACCCGGGTTCAAATCCCGGCAATGGAAACTTTTTTATTTTAATTTCTGCTGCTTACTTTTTTTTTTTTCTTACTGTCGGCTGAAATAATAAGATTGATGCAAATGAAAATCCCTGAAACGGCCACAGTTGTATCTCCCCAAAAGTGGAACGTCTATAGTTACAATGGATTGCATCTCCTTCTGGATTACACGCATTGGTAATTAATTAGCTACCGTGCACTATTGGTTATTGCATTCGAAGGAAATGTCTTACCTTCTTCTTAAGAAATAAGAAGTGGTAGTTAGTCAGCACTTGTTACATGTATGATGATGAATAAATACCTCCCCTCTATTTTTTTTCAACAATTATTTACTCTTCTACTCTCTAACATTTTCATCTCCTTTACCCCTTTATTTCATATTAGCCCTAACATTTCTCTAAATAACAAAAGAAATTACTCGACGTGTTCCGACTAGCTAGCACTTGATCAGATTCTTATCCATCTCTTCTACTAGTACTTTATCATGAATTTGAATACCCATTTCTAAATGCACCATTGTATTGGAAAAGAAGTTTGATTTCCAGGAGTTGGTTATATATACATATATATATATATATACCCTATTACCCTCTCAATAACCAACTTATGGAGATCAAACTTCTTTTCAAATATAATGATGGTGTATTTAATAGGGTAATTAGTGATTTAGTTTCTGAGATCCCATGGGGCTGTAATTAATGGTCAAGTTGCAGTTCCGTAATCCTTTGTATCAAACAAAAGGTTTTGTTTTGTGATGAAGCTAGCTAGTTTTGGACTTGGTGGTTCCATTTTTTATGTGATTTCAACACTTTTATCTTTGTTGTTATTGCTCCATTGATAATTCAATTCATACACTTGTATGTTGAGTTCCTATAAGATGAATAGTTAAATATATTTTGTTTGTATGCTTGAATAAATTTTATTTGTGATAGTTGCTTGAAGGCCAATACAGGTATCCAAACAAACAAACAAATATAAGCCATGACTGAGTAATTGCACGTCATTGAGCTAGATTTTAAATGTTGGTGTGGCTCCTTGTATATGCAAAGAGCCGGCCAAAAACGAAATGAGGTGCAAGTATGGGAAGATTTGGAAATAAATTAAAAAACAAAGTTCATGCCTGCAGCTGATGACAATCCGTTAGAGATAAATTCTCACATGTCTATGATCTGGATTTCATACTTTAACCCGTTGAGTCCACATGTTTGCTGACAAACAAAACTGTTTACTGGTGAGATATCCGTGAGCCTTATAATATATGCAATGAAAACACGTCTATGGTGATCCAGGCTAGTGTTCTGAAGGCTTCATCAAGGCTAGGCCTGGTGTCAGTATAAATCCATTTGTGACACCGACTGCAATAATAATGACTTTATTGTTACGTTACATATCTTCGTAAAATTACAAAACTAGTCATAAAAATCCAAGGTGACCAAATTTGTGGTACAAAAATCCCACTCAAATATTGGGATTCATTAAAACTCCGTCTTAAACTAAATTGATATGAAAACCCCAAATTTTAAAAAAAAAATGATACAAAAACCCCAAATTTTAAAATGAACGCGAAATTGGGGATATAAAAAGGAATTGGGGATTACTTCTCCCAACCCATGGTGTCTGATAAGGGGTGACTTTTGGGTTGAAAATACTAAAATACCCATCCCTCAAAATAAAAATTAAAAACTTAAAATCAAAAAACAAAATCATATCCCCATTTCCATCTCCACTTCTTATTAATCACTTTGAGGGTTAGAGCTTTGAAACCCAAATATTCCCCATTCCCTTTCAAATTCTAAACTCTCCCCACTCTCTTTCAAATTCTCTTCTCCTTCTCTGCCGGCTGCTCACTTTGGAAACAAATTTTTTTTTTTAATTCGGAAGTGATGAAGATCATGCTGCAAGTGATGAAGACCATGCCGGAATTGATGAAGACCATGCCGGAAACTCGGTGCCCGGATGCTTGGTAACTAACATTCAATGCCGTAACTAAGTACCGGATGCTCAATAGAAATCTATCAATGCCGGTAGTCAAGTGAAAAAAAAAAATTGAAGTTTCTGGATACTTTTCATCATGTGCCTAAGCATAGAAATTTAAGAAACATACTATGCCTAAACCTATGCCCGCATGCTCGAGAATTAACTACTTGTGCCGGAAGTGGACTGATTAAAACCAGAAAAACTCAAAACGGAATATTTTTTTACATCGCCGGAAGTGATGAAGACCATGCCGGAATTGGTGAAGAACCATGCCGGAAAATGGTGCCGGCATGCTCGATAGAAATCTTTCAATGCCGGTAGTCAAGTGAAAATTTTTTGAAGTTTCCTGAATACTTTTCATCATGTTCCGGCATAGAAATTTAAGCAAAAACCATGCCGGAAAATAGTTCCGGCATGCTCGAAAATCAGATAAATGTGCCGGAAGTAGACTGATTACAACCAGAAAAAATAGGTTTTGAAGATCAAAACCTGAAAAATTTTGTTACGCCCCTCGGGGGTGCTACGTCCCCCCGAACCCCCCGGATAGTGGCAAACAATTTATGAAAATTTCCAGCAAATGCCGGCATGGTTTTTTGGTTGAATAGCATGCCGGCACCGAGCTATTTCAGCTGCAACAATGGTGGATTCAAGGAAAAAAATCAAATTTTCAACCTCTTAGCAGCAATTCTCTCTTCACAATCATCCTCCACTTTCACCAAAAAAAGTTCCCTCTCAAAATTTTTTTCCATCTTTCTACTCTCATCTCATTCACCCAAATACAAATACACACTAATCATTTAACAAACACTTAAGATTTTTACTAATTATTATTAACCACTAAACCTGATTGGTGAGGGTAGATTAGGATTTAAAAAAATACTTAGATAAGGGGTGACCCTGATTTAATATTTGGATCCAGTTTTTGTCTTTTTCCTTTATCCCCCAATTTTTTTTTTATCCCCCAATTTCGCGTTCTTTAAAATTGGTTTCATCAAATTTTATGATGAAACCAAAAATTGGTTTCATAAAATTCTACGAGGTTTCATCAAAATCTTTTGGGTTTTTGTGTTACTTTTGTTTTTTGGGGGTTTTTGTGTTACCTTTGTTTTGACGGGTTTTTTTTGTGGATAGTGACACCTTTGGGGTTATAACTCGCGGACCGTAAAAATTATGTCACCAGAGCCTTGGTAAGTTGGTATGTTTTGGGGGAGAATTTGTTATTAACACTTTATCTACTACTCTGAGTCTTGAGCTTTCTTGGCCTACACAGTTAACGATATTATAATCTCCAGGCAGTACTTGTTTTGTTGTTACTGTATCTCTTCATTCTTATGATATAGTTGATGAAACGATCAGGGAGATTTCGGAAAGAAGAAAAGAAGAAGATAGTGTATCAGTAACTTTCTGCCTGAGAATTAGTTGTTTTTTTATAAAAGTATTAAACGCTAACTACTCGCCTATATTTTGTGTATCATGTGACAGTTATGGAGCCTTAATAAACCATCAAAGTAGTTACACAGTTACTCTTGTTCAATGATGAATCTTCATTATAGAAAAATGATGAATTACAAAAGCTAAAGAACTAAAGAACACAAATCTCAGAGAATTATCTCCTCTTTCTCTTTGCATATTAAATACACTGACACAGAAATAAATATCCGTGTAATGAAGGCTAACGTACACAGACAGGCTATCAATCCTGCTAACCTACACAGGACCAATGAGAGAGTTACAACTCATAGAGTACTCCTGAACCAATGAAAGAGTGACAACACATAAGTGAGTTAAACGGAAATAGTTATTCTGTTACTAGCCCCCTCAGCTGAGCAGAGCTGTCTTGGGCAGAACTTTCAGCTTGTCCCTCAAGAGAGAAAATCTTGGTCCCGACAATCCTTTGGTAAAAATATCTGCAGCTTGATCAATAGTAGAAATGTAGGAGATTGAGAGATCCTTGGCCTGAACAATTCACCGACAAAATTATAGTCTATTACGAAATGTTTCATTCTGGAATGAAAAACTTGATTTGAAGAATAGGATATGGCACTGATGTTGTCACAAAGCATAGAGGGAGCAATGGGAAGAAAAATGTACAAGTCTCTGAGTAGTTTGCAAATCCATAAGACCTCAAATGGCAGAGTTAGCAAAGGCTCCTAAACTCGGCTTTTGAAGATCCTGAAACCGAGTGTTGTCTTTTGCTTGACAAAGAGATTGGACTTAAGCCAAAAAAGATGCGATAACCACAAGTACTTCTTCTAGAATCAGGGTTACCAGCCCAATCAGCATCACTAAAACCATGAACTGCAGTCAATCCTTTGCTAAACAAGATTCTATAGTCAATGGTGCCTTTAACATATCTTAATATCCTCTTAGCAGCAATGCGATGATCAGTTGTTGGAGTTTGCATGTGCTGGCATACTTGATTCACAGCAAAGCAAAATTCTGGTCTAGTCCAAGTGAGATACTGGAGAGCACCAACAAGAGATCTATAAGAAGTAGGATTGTCAAGAGCAGTACCTGAACCAGCTAGAAGTTTGAAATTTGGAACAATAGGTGAAGAACATGGTTTAACTCCAGCCATGTCATACTTGTCAAGAAGATCAAGAGAATACTTTGTTTGAGACATGAAGAGACCTGAGGCATTTCTCTTGACCTCCAAACCCAAAAAATAGTGAAGTGATCCTAAATCTTTGATAGGAAAGTGAGTTTGCAAGTCAGTTATAAGCTCTTGACAGTAAGACTTTGAATTACTGTCGATAAAATATCATCAACATAGACAAGGATAATAGTAATTCTTGAACCTGATTTCTGAACGAATAGAGATGAATCTGCAGAAGAAGGCTTAAAATTGTAGGATAATAGAACTTGCTGAAGTTTGTCATACCAAGCTCTTGGAGCTTGCTTGAGACCATAGAGAGATTTATGAATCTTGCAAACATAGTTGGGATGTTCAGGATCAATGAATCCAGAAGGTTGAGTCTTATAAACTTGTTTTGAAAGATCTCCATGTAAAAAAGCATTGCTTACATCCAATTGAGCAATGTACCAATCATAGTTGACTGCAAGAGATAGAATGACCCTAATAGTGGTTGGCTTTGCTACTAGACTGAATGTTTCAGTGAAGTCAATACCTTCTTGTTGGTGAAATCCTTTGACCACAAGTCTTGCCTTGAATTTGTCTAGAGAACCATCAGGATTATGCTTGACTCGGAACACCCACTTGCAACCTACAACATTCTGTGAAGGATGAGGTGGTACTAAAGACCAAGTGCCAGCAGTTTGTAAGGCATTGAATTCTGCTTGTAAAGGAGGCCTCCTGGTCAGAACTCTTTAGTGCTTGAGAAACACAAGTTGGCAGTGAAGGATTTTGAGACTTTAGTAAGGTGGCAGATAAATTGTATTTGGTAGAGTACTTTTTCTTTTTAAAAATCCCATCTTTACCCCTTGTAATCATAGTATGATTATTATGTACTTGAGGGTCAAAAGTAGTGATAGAGGGTGATGCAGAACAGATGTCTGGTGAAGCAGTAGAAGAATCTGTTGATGCAGGACAAGTAGCTGGTGATGCAGAACAATCATCTGATAAAGCAGGAGAAGTATTTAGTGATGCAGTAGATGAATGTTGTGATGTAGGACAAGTAGCTGATTGTGCAGGATGCTGATCTGTAGGTATTGGAGTTGCTGGTACTAGATGAGTAGCAAGAGAAAGAACCTGTTTAAGAGGATATACTGCTTCTTGAAAGATTACATATCTAGAGACATAAACTTTGCATGTAGAAATATCCAAACACCTATAACCTTTATGATTAGCAGCATAACCAAGAAAGATGCATGATACACTTCTAGGTGCCAATTTGTGAGGAGCATAAGGTCTAAGCCATGGGAAGCACAAGAAGCCAAATGATCTTAAAATGTATAATCAGGTGCCCTGTGAAATAGAACTTCATATGGAGACTTGAACTTCAAAGATCTGACTAGTAATCTGTTAAAGGTAAAATTAGCTATAGTGAAGGCTTCAACCCAAAAGCTAGAAGATATGCCAGATTGAAGAAGCAATGTTCTGCCAACATCCATTAAATGTCTGTGCTTTGACTCAGCAACACCATTTTTCTCAGGTGTATGAGGACAAGTTATCTCATGCAAAATACCTTGAGTTGAGAGAAAAGAACCCAATTCATTATTGATGAATTCACTACCACCATCAGTCCTTATAGCTTTAATGTAGTATTGGAGTTGCTTTTTAATTTGAGCTTTGAATGTGTAAAATACTTTTCTGAAGTCAGTTTTGTCAAACATAGGAAATATCCAACAAATTTTTGAGAAATCATCAATTACATTCACATAATACTTGTATCCAGAGATGGAAGTTACAGGACTTGGACCCCAAAGATCAAGATGTAAAATCTGTAAAGGATGTGACTACAATGAGTAGAAATGCAAAATGGAAGTTTATGACTTCTGCCTATCCAAGGTAGTTAATATCGGGTATCGGTATCGTATCGGTCGGGTCCTATACACCTATACAAATGATAATATCTGTTTTTACAGGCGATACATCATTTAATATAGAATTTCAAATAATTATAAAACCATAGTAAAAATAATAAGAATCATACACATATATCAAATTTCCAAAATACAAGGTGGTTTATTAGAGCTTCTCCAATGGTCATTGTGTGTGTTTCCTATGTGGAAACATAGATAAGACATCCTTTATCCATTTTTCCTTAAAATTAGAGAGATAAAAAAATCCATCTCCAACAGTATTGCATGTAACATCTTCTTTTAATTAGTATAAAATTTATTTTCCATAATAAGATTTAGAGCTAAAAATAGCTAGTTAATATATTAAAGTCAATTCAATTAAGCAAAAGCTGACTAGAATGGTAGACAATATCAAGGGAAATGTCTAAAACTAGACATTCACCTTGAGAATGTCTACCCAAAGTCATCTATACATTGGTTGAAGACATCAGGATTGGAGAATGATTTTAGAAAAAATGGATGTGTATCCTAGGTAGATTTTGACATTTATCTCTCCACACACATGCCATTGGAGAAGCTTTTAGCCAACGTTGTGATTTTTGTCCCATTACGCCAGTAAATATTTATTTTTTGTTATCCTTCATATTTATCTTTTATATTTCACTGCCTTGCAATCGAAATATGGTTTCAATCTTATATCCTACCATATAGTCATTGATTTTATATTATAAATATATTAAGTCTTTTTACCTTCTCCAATTGACGTTGCACTTCTCTGTAAATACTAGATGCATGTTGATGAAAAATTTATTCACGAAACAGATATTATCGGTGTACAAGTAAAACCGATATATCGGTCTGTACCGGCCTGTACAACCGATAATATCATTTTCTCTGTGTATCGCCAATATTTTCGATATCGTATAGGTATTTTCCGATATCCAATAAAAACCTGTAATATCGGCCTGTACAACCGATATTGACTACCTTGTGCCTATCTGACAATCAGTACAAAAGATATGTGTTCTCATTATAGAAGAGTGTAGAGAACTGCAGACATGTTGCATTATTTGAAATGAGGGATGAGCAAGTCTTTTGTGCCAGATATCAGCTGAATGATTGTTGTGACACCAGTGAGAGCTTTGTAGGATGGATTATGCAGAAAAATGAAGGGGATATAAACCATTATGATGAGGGCCTTGCAAAAGTATCTTCCCATTGAATAAGTCCTTCACATACAAACCATTTGAGTCAAATGTTATGGAACATTGATTATTAGAAGTAAATTTATGAACATATAATAAGTTTTGAGAAGACTTTGGAACAAGAAGCACATTTTTGAGATGAAATCTTCGATTGGGTAAAGATTTTAAAGTAAAGCCAGAATGAGTGATTTCCATACCTTCACCATTAGATGCTTGAATTTCTTCAAGTCCTTCATAAGTACAAACTTCTTGGAGTTCAGATGGATCAGAAGTAATATGATTATTGGCCCTTGTATCTGCATACCAAGGATTGGTGCCCATAATATTTGCTGAGGCTAGCATAGCAGTGAGGTGCTGAGGAGTGTGGGAACTGTGATAAGCAAAGTTGAGTCTATTGTGACACTCAAGAGCACCATGGACAGCCTTGTTGCAAATTTGACAAAAAATGGGATTGGATGTAGAGGCAGTGTCTAAGGATGATGATGCAAAAGTAGGTGGTCTGATAGGTGGTGGTGGTGGAGGTGGTGGTAAAGAGGTGAAATTTTGACCATGAAAGAAGGAACCTCTGCCAGAACAAAAACCTCAACCAGATCTACCAAAGCCTCTTGAAGAATTGGTAGTAAAGTTATTAAATCGACCACCAGTACTTCTACCAAAAGGTCTAAAATAATGCATATTAGCAGCAAAAGCCTTATTAGATGATTCATTCTTCAGATATGCATTTCTATCACTAACAACAACTTCCTCACTAAGAAGATTGTTATGCATTTCAATGCAAGTGATAGGAGGATATCTGTGACGCATAGAAGTTGCAAATGGAACGTAATCTGAGTTTAAAGCAGCAAGAGTAACTACAACCAATTCTTGATCTGAAATAATTTCTCCAGTTGCAGCAAGTTGATCCAACAGAGATTTAATTTCATTAATAAGAGTAGAGACAGTCTTATCACCTTACTTGAGAGCTAAGAGTTTAGTACGCAACTGAATTGAATGAGTAATTGAAGATCTTGCAAACCTTGCAGTGATGCTAGTTCATAATTCTTGAGAGGTTGAACAGTTCGAGAAATAAGCAATTACTGCATCTGAGATTGTAGAATGAATCCACATCATGATTGAAGCATCCTCATCCATCCAGTCAGTGTAAAGCTGATTTTAAATGTTATTAACTTGATTTCTGGCATTGGTGAACTGAGGAGGACATGGATGTGTACCACCAAGAAAATGCTGGATCTTGAATTTACAAATTACAAAAGACATTAAATTTTTCCAGGTGATGAAGTTGTCTTCTTTGAGTTTAAGGTGAACAAAACTAGTGAGTTGAGATAGAGAGACAGTTGTGATTGAAATACTGGTAGGATTTTCCATTGAAACATAATTTGAAGATGAAGGAAATTCGTGAATCATAAAACGAAGAAAAATACAGATCTAAAAAGATGAAATCTTGAAATCAAAGATGAAGCGGAAGCAGAAACGGAATCGAAGAACCTGAGAGATGTGAGAAGATCTCTCAGTCTGATACCATAGTTACACAGTTACTCTTGTTCAATGATGAATCTTCATTATAGAAAAATGATGAATTACAAAACCTAAAGATTTGATGAACACAAAACTCAGAGAATTATCTCCTCTCTCTCTTTGCATACTAAAGACACTGACACAGAAATAAATATATGTGTAATGAAGGCTAACGTACATAGACAGGCTGTCAATCCTGCTAACCTACACAGGACCAATGAGAGAGTTACAACTCACAGAGTACTCCTGAACCAATGAAAGAGTGACAACACATAAGTGAGTTAAACAGAAATGGTTATTCTGTTACTACAAAGTTCTGCAAATTAAGGTCATCAAGAACTTCCATTGGTTAACGATTACAATGATTTAATTTATACTGTTGTTTATGGGTAAAAATCGTTTCTGCTGATTTCGGTAATTTCGGTAGGTGAGTGAGAAACTGGTTCAAACCCTAAACAAATGTCTTTGCGTGAGCACTTTATAGATTCGAGAGATCAATCTGTACAAGTCCGGCCTAAACCAAGAAATGGCCGTTCCAGACTTGCTTCGGTCACAAAGTGGAGGAGAAGGGTTGATTTGAGGAGGGAAGCAAAGAAAGGTGTTGAGACCAGAATAATTCTGGGAGAGTAGTATCTCGACTTGTATCAGAAAGTGAAAGCTTAGGAAGCTTGCAAGAGATGAAAGCTTTTGGGAGAGCTTGCAAAGTTGCCTTTCTCGAGAGTGTAGTATTTTCTCCCGACCGAGACACCGTTATGCCGGTGGAAATAGGTAAGACCTATTTATACAAGTCGAGATTGAAACGTACCCTGGCCTCATGAAGGAAGAGAGTAAAGGGTGAAATAATGGGAGGAGGTGGTAACCGCATGGTGTTAATGGGTTGATGCGTGTCGTATCACAACAAATTAATTCAAGATTTTTCCACCTAATTAACAAGTAATATAGTGTAGTCAAGTTCGTTCCCACGAGGAGCAAGAGATTCTAGTTGTAAAAATTGTCACGAAAGGGGGGATGTAAAACAAAAGAAAGTAAATAAAGCAATTAAAAGTTAAAGTTGAAATCAATAAGAGAAACAAGATCAAGGAATCCTTCTTCGTTTGCAAAACAATGATTAAAGTTATGTTCTTTTCTACTTGTTATTAATCACAAATTATCACCAACCGTAGGATAGCGGTCCGCTTAGCTAGCCCCAAAATCCCTTATTTCACCGAGTAACAAGTCCGCTTAGTTATCAGATTCTATCCAAAAGAACCACCTTGAGGTTCGCTTACAAGATGTAATTCCCTGAATGCGTTAAGATTTATGAATTTAGGTTTAGTACTAGTAGTTAAACTCGGTTCGTTTGGTTTACTTTCTAGCGTTGTTTCTACACACAATTGCTCCACGGAATCCCTCCGCAAGGTCTTGTGTTTTCTACTTGTGTAAAGTGTCGAAAACGATTACGTATTCCCTAACTTATACTAGATATAGATCAATTAACAAATCAATTTAGCGTGCACTCCAAACAATCTATCAATCAATCATGAATGATTTAACATTCCTATTAGTAAAAACAATCGATAATCATGTGAAAAAACTTCAAGATAGAATTGAAACAAAACTCAAATCATGTTAAGAACTAGGAATTCATCCTCAATCAATAAGAAAATTAGCTACTCATGCTTTTGAAATTCACACAAATAATAAATATTAAAAGGAGAATTTTCAAGTTCACACAAATAATTAAGAAGAAGAATCTTAGAAAAGCAAGCAAAAACACAAGTGTTGTGTGTGTAGAGAGGTGTGTAAAAGATGTAGAAAACTTCTCTATTTATAGGCTTCAATATTCTCCAAATCTTCTAAGGAATAGAATCCTTTTCCTTTTGCAATTCAATTTCCAAATCCAAGCCTCTCTCTACTCTTCATCTTCTCTTTCCAACTTTGAGCCTAATTCTCCATCCAATTCCTAGCCCAAGTCTTCACACCCATGAGAGAAGTCCATAGAAAATTCTGGAATTTTTGGCTCGCCGGAAAACTGGTATTATGGCCGGAATAGTCGCCGCCGGCCACCTGAAAATTCGGTTCGTCTAGGGAATATTCGACGGAATATTCCGTCAGTCCTCTGTTAGGACTAACGGTCAAAAGGGTCAACCGTCACCAAACTGTTAGTCAGCGGGTCAAGGAATCACCGAATCGAACCGAGTCGCCTAGCTAACTCACTGACCGGTCTTGTAATCGGCCAAAGTACTTCACGGCCCGGATAGCCATGCCTTCCTGTCTCGTAACTTTCTCGGCCGAGATGGCATTTGTAACTGCAACTGCACTTAAATCATTCTTCACATCTCAGCTGCTTCCAAACCAAATCATTCTCAAGCCAACAAGCCCATTCATTCCATTGCAGGTGTAATACTGGAGCTTCATACCCTGCAACTTACACACTCCAGCTATAGCACCAACACCAACTCTACCCACTGCAACCCTCCATGTCTCACTGGCAGCAGCTTCTTATTCTAGTTCCAAGGCCTCCTACCCATTCACCACTACCTTGTGCAACACAAGCCATAAGTCACACCGCTCTTGAACCAACATCTAACCATCAATTCCATCTGGTTCACAAGCCATCTTCCACCACAAGTCCTACCAGTTTCATACCCATTTGCCTGCAACATAGCCACTCTAGCTGCACATAACCTTTTACACTGCAATGCCAGCCCTTGCAAATCACACAAACCACCTACCCCCTTGCAATCTCAAGCAGCTAACAACATCAAACCAAAACCTCAGTCTCCATTCCTAACTCTGCACCGCATCAACCATGCCAACACCCGCAATGTCACCGGTTCAAGCCATCCCTGTAACAAGCCTAACATTCATCTATAGTTTCAAGCCATTCAATACAAAGATTCCCTGTGCCAGAACTTCACCCATTCCAGTGTAGTCAAAGCTCAATCTCCCCTGCACTGAATTCTCGACCTGGGCATCTCCATCTCATAAGATCAACACCAGTTTCAGCTCAAGCCATTTGCAGCTGCAAACACTTTAACTCAATCACCAATTCCATAAACTCAACCTTGCCTGCAACAGCTGCAACCACCAGCAATACTGCACAACCCTGTATCATCCAGTCTTGTAGCTTGTTCTTGAGCATCAATACACACTCAGAGCAAGTACCCATTTCTAATCTCCACAAACCAATCAAGATCGAGGTCTTCTCTTGGTTCAATTTCTTCACCATCCAATTAACCCGCAACATGACTCCAAAACCCATCTCTAGTTCTTCTCAGTTCTTCAATCAGCAGCTACCAATCAACACCAATATCAGAACCTATCTTTCAAATATCAGATTCAGTCTCAATTTCATCTCCCTATGTTCTTCATTTGAACATCATCAATTTCATCTTATGGGGTTAAACCCATCTCACAGTACCACTAGAACTTCAAACGGAAATCACCATCTTCAATTTCATCTTTGTTGAGCTCATACTTTTCAAGAACAGCAACAGATCGAATCCAATTTCCTTCCAAACTTCTTCATCTCTGAGGCGTTAACACCAACTCATTTCGATCTGAATCTCGCGATTTCACGGCTACATCTCCCTCGAGCTTCACAATGGCACTTATTCTTCTTTTTTCTCGATCTCGATCTTTCTTCTCTCGGTTCTCAACAAAGAAGCCCGGCGTCTTAGTTTCAGATTAGAGAATTGAATGTATGAATGATTGAGAGAAATCGTTTCTCGATTTTAGGGTTGATATAAATATGGTTATTCAGTGTCTGGTCCCTTTGATAAGGGATAACCTGATGGCAGCCCCTTAACCTCATCTGGACTGCGTTTAGTATTCCTCCCAAAAGAGTTGCCCCTTAACCATTACCCGGGCTCCGGATAGTGTTCACCCTGGAAATGACAAAATTACCATTTTCGCTCAAATTGAGTGATTTCTTCTTCTTTTCCTCCGTGTGACTCCAAAGTAGCTACAAAACTCAGAACAAGCGTAAAATACATAATTTACAAGAAAAATAGCACGAAAGCATAAACAATAGATAGTAAATAGGATGTATCCTACACCCTATCAAATTCCCTCACACTTAGACTTTGCTAGTCCTCGAGCAAATCAAACTAAAAACTCACAACTTCAAAGCGTTCAAAGCGTCCACAAGCATCCAAAAAGTTATGAGGACATAGAGTTTCGCATGCTAGTAATAAGAAGTTAGAAATACTAAAGAACATATTCTCATTCTTAAATGTTGAGTGAGAAATAACCACACCATAATGAGAGAACGCGTGTTTGAGAAACGATCAATAAGCATTTCGCCTCGACTTCGCCTCACCAAAAAAGATTTTATGATAATTGCACTCAAAAAGACGGCTTTTTTATGGTTCTCACATGTGTGCAGGTAGGAATGAAGAGAGAAATCCTGCAACACGTTGAATGGTGGGAAGGACAACTTCCGAAATATTTTTAAAAAAAACCCACATCTTTTAATATTTTGAAAAACCATTTTTCTGACGATCTCTAAGAAAGGAAATCAACCATTTATTATTGAGGATGAGATTACTTACTCACCTTCACATCCGATCGCCAATTATGATAACACCACTCTCACGGCATCCAATAGAAACGTCTTCCGCTCCTCGTCTTGATCTCCTTCGTTTTCGGTTTCAACTATTGATGATAAACTCTCGAATTTCATAAATCCTTGACAATTTGTAACTCTTTTACCTTAAAAATCCTTGTCGTTTGAAACTTCCTTATAAATTTTCCTTCCCCACGGCTTATTAAATAAATAAAAACAAAACAAATATTTCTCTTTTTTTCCCTCAAAGAGATTAGGGTATACCCAAACTAATTGGGGTATACCCAATAAGACAAAATAGGGTCATTTTGAAGTAAAAGAAGCCACCCCTTAGCAATATATTTTTCTAAATGGCTAATATACCCTTGTTTAATTAACACTAAAAAAATCTCGATTAGCTTAATTAATTGAGTTTAGATTGATTAATTGAGTGGATTAAAACTTATGAATTGAAATTTTGTTTTTGATTGAACTTATTTGGGAAGATTTTTTATGAAAAAATTTGTTTTGAGAAAATCTTTTGCAAACGAAAAAAATGAAAGCACACGACCCAAACACTTCTAAAAAGGGGATTGCAAAGTCGTTGTATGAAATCATACTCAAAATTAGATCAAAAATCAACACTTTCGCTCTGAAAGTATAAAAAGTCGGCAAGAGGTCGACGAATGAAGATCATGCTTGGCCAAACTTTGGCGGCATGATCTTCATTCGTCGACCTTGCCGGCTTTATTTTTTTGACACACAGAGACGCAGCCAGTGGGTTTTTATTAACCGGGCAAGGTCTTCAAAAATACCCCGCCGGCCGTTGAAAAAACATTGGCGGCAAGGTATTTAAAAATACCCTTCCGGCTGTTTTTTGGCCGGACAAGGTATTTTAGAAATACCCTTCCGGCTGTTGTTTGGGCTTCTAGGCAAGGTATTCAAAAATACCCTTCCCAAATTGAAAAATTTCTGACAACGCCGCCATGGTCTGTTATGAAAAGTTTGGCAAGATATGCATATTACGACCTTGCCGGCCAAAAACACGTAAATCATAATTTTCGATTTCTAACCTAATATAACAATCAAATCACACAACACAATGATGGGTTTGAGTTTAAACATCATTTATAGTCTTCTTTTCGCCGGTAGAGTCAACGATTTTTTTGGAAAATCAAAATTCAAGATTTTCGTTTGATGTAAGAAATGGAAGAAGATGAAGGGGAAGAGCAGAGAGATTAGAGAAGAGAGATTAGGGAAGATTATGAGTTTTTTAATTTTTAATTTTAGGGTTTAATTTTAAGTTAATTAGTTCAAGGGTATTGAAGTAAAATCAACCTATTTTGTCTTATTGGGTATACCCCAATTAGTTTGAGTATACCCCAATCTCGCCAGGTTTTTTTTTTTCTCTTTTTTTTTTTTATTATGAATTTTCAGTTTTTTTTTTTCTTTTTTTCTTTTTTTTTTTTTTCACACAAGAGAAATAAAATACAAAACAAAAATTAAACCATGGCCGTGGGAGAAGTATTTTACCGCTTGATTCTTCACAACTTGTATCGTCTTGAAATCATAAACTTCATAAATTCTCACCTTTTAATTTTTTTCTTCGCTTTCATGAATAAGTCTTCATACTTGGATATAAAATTACCTCATTGTATTATAAGTCCTCAACATATATGTGAAATCCGCTCTTTGTATGTTGCTTTACTTGTATTTGAAATTTGCTCTTTTTCTCGTTTCGTTGCTTGTAAACCTTGAACTTTTCCAACTTTCCTTGTAGATTTTGATGTCGCTCCTTGTTGATGATGAATGTGTTTCTATGGATCCGTTGTTGTCGAGAGAGAGAATGGTGCTAACTGTAAATCGAACTACAAGAAGGACGCTTTCATCTATAGACGTCACCCTTATGATTGACAAAATTAGCACTCAAGAGATCAAAGAGTAGTGCTTCTATTGGTGGGAGGTTGGGTAGCTCACCATTCTACCCGGAATTAACGTATGGTGACACACACTCAAAAGAAGCTCTTTAGTAGATGGAAAATTTCTGGTCGGTGCCTCACATGATATGAATACGGGTAGTCTCCACTAATGATTGATCAGCAACTCTAATAATGCACTTCTCCCTGCACCAAATTCGCATCACCGGCATGATTAAATCCATTATTTAACACTCTAACATACAAGAAATCCGAATGTAATTCTCTAACATTTCCAAGTTCAATTATGTCGGTCAAAATCTCTATGTAAACATACCTAGAAGTATGATAGTGACTCTAAAATCTTTAAAAGTTGGAGTTTTTAAGTAAAACTTTTTTTTTTTTTTTTTTTAAACTTTTTTAATTATTTTTTTTGTTTTTTTTTTTTTTAAAATACATGCTTAACCACTCCCCCACACTTAAACCTTACATTGTCCTCAATGTAATTGAATCCTCCTAGTAAAGGCAAGGTGGGAAATTTTAACATGATATGGAACAAGAAAAAGAAATAACAAAAAACAAAAGGATAAGAAATACAAAACCGATGGGTTGCCTCCCATTAAGCGCTTGTTTTAAAGTCGACGGCCCGACTTAGCTCTTGCTGCACATTACTCCTCCAGAGGGAGTGAATCTTGAAAGCCAATCACGTCCACATGCTCCGTTGGAAAGTTTTCATAATATGGCTTTAACCTATGGCCGTTGACTTTCAAATGTTGTCCTGTTTTTTGCACTAACAATTTCAACTGCACCATGATCATAAACATTAGTAACAACAAATGGTCCCACCCAACGGGACTTAAGCTTACCCGGAAATAAACGTAAACGAGTATTAAATAAAAAAAGAACTTTTGCCCCACAACAAAACTTTTCCGCGAAATCATCTTGTCATGAAAAAGCTTAGTCTTTTCCTTGTAAATCCGAGCACTCTACGTAAGCATCATTACGTATCTCCTCTAACTCATGTAGTTGTAACTTCCTTTGTTTCCACGCTTCATCATACTCCATGTTGAATTTCTTTATCGCCCAATAAGCCTTATGTTCAAGTTCAACCGGAAGATGACAAGCCTTGCCATAAACCAACCTATATGGAGACATACCAATCGGTGTCTTATACGCCTTTCTATACGCCCAAAGTGCATCATTGAGCTTAAAGCTCCAATCTTTCCTTGTGGTATTCACCGTTTTCTCAAGAATGGACTTGATCTCACGATTTGAAATTTCCGCTTGTCCACTAGTTTGTGGATGATAAGGCGTACCAATTTTGTGTGTTATGTTGTACTTCTTGAGGAGAGCGTGGAAAGCCTTCTTGAAATGTGAGCCTCCATCGCTTATCACCACTCTTGGTGTACCATGCCTATTGAATATGTTTTCCCTTACAAAATCACAAACAACTTGAGAGTCATTAGTTTTGGTGGCTCTAGCTTCCACCCATTTCGAAACATAATCTACGGCAAGAAGTATATAAAAGTTCCCATTCGAATTGACAAAAGGGCCCATAAAATCAATACCCCACACATCAAAAATCTCAACGGCGAGAATTGGTGTGAGTGGCATTTGATTTCGAGCACCTAGATTGCCCGTTCGTTGACATCTATCACACGATTTACAAAAAATATATGAATCTTCAAACAAGGTGGGCCAATAAAATCCACTCTCGAGAACCTTGAGAGCGGTGCGTTTAGAACCAAAGTGGCCACCACAAGCAAAAGTGTGGCAAAAGGAGAGGATGGATTGAAATTGGAGTTAGGTACGCACCTTCGCATTATTTGATCAACGCCATATTTCCATAAGTATGGTTCATCCCACACATATTGCTTAGATACCTTCTTAAGTTTCATCTTTTGGAAATTAGACATTGTACTAGGTACCTTCCTTGTCACCAAGTAATTCACTATATCCGCATACCAAGGTGTTGATTCTTCCATGGAGAAAAGTTGTTCGTCCTAGGAAGCGGTCATGTAATGGAAGTTCTTCTTGAGACATAACAAGTCTACTAAGATGATCCGCAACGGTATTCTCCACACCCCTCTTATCACGAATTTCTATGTCGAACTCTTGTAACAATAGGATCCACCGGATTAATCTTGGCTTAGCTTCTTTCTTCTTTATTACGTGTCTTAGTGCGGCATGATCGGAATACACAATAACCTTTGTACCCACCAAGTATGATCTAAATTTTTCCAAAGCAAAAACTATAGCCAATAACTCCTTTTCCGTGGTAGAATAATTGATTTGTGCATCATTAAGGGTCCTAGATGCATAATAGATAACATGGGGCAACTTGTCCACTCTTTGACCCAAAACGGCTCCAACCGCATAATCACTAGCATCACACATTAATTCAAATGGAAGATTCCAATCCGGTGATTTGATAATTGGCGCACTTGTCAACATCTCCTTTAATTTGTCAAAAGCATCCTTGCATTCCTTGTTGAAGTCGAAAGGTACCTCCTTTTGTAATAACTTGCACATCGGCATGGAGATTTTGGAGAAATCCTTGATAAACCGCCTATAGAAACCTGCATGACCAAGAAAAGAACGGATCTCCCTCACCGAAGTGGGATATTGTAAGTTTCTTATTAAATCTATCATTGACTTGTCCACTTCGAGCCCTCGAGAGGACACAATGTGACCAAGTACTATGCCGTGGTTTACCATAAAGTGACATTTCTCCCAATTAAGGACAAGGTTTGTGTCTATGCATCGTTTAAGAACTAGTTCAAGATTGTTTAAAAAACCATCAAAAGAATTGCCATAAACACTAAAGTCATCCATAAATACCTCGATGATGCGCTCCACATAATCCGAGAATATACTCACCATGCATCTTTGAAAAGGAGTCGGCGCATTGCAAAGGCCAAATGGCATCCGTCTATATGCAAACGTTCCAAATGGACAAGTGAAAGTGGTCTTCTCTTGGTCCTCCGGTGCAATAACAATTTGATTGTATCCCGAATAACCATCCAAGAAGCAATAATAAGAATGCCCCGCTAACCGCTCCAACATTTGATCAATGAAAGGTAAAGGAAAGTGATCCTTTCGGGTTGCGGAATTAAGCTTTCTATAATCAATGCACACTCTCCAACCGGTTTGAACTCTTGTAGGAACAAGTTCATCTTCTTGATTTCGAACAACCGTGACTCCGGATTTCTTTGGTACCACTTGAACCGGGCTAACCCACTTGCTATCGGAAATTGGGTAGATTACCCCCACACTTAGCAATTTGAGTATCTCTTTCTTCACAACCTCCATCATGGATGGATTAAGCTTACGTTGAGCATCACGTAGGCTTTGCGTTTTCTTCCATTAGAATCCTATGCATGCACATGGATGGACTAATGCCCTTGATATCCGCAATTGTCCACCCAATAGCCGTTTTGTGCTCTCTCAAGACTCTAAGCAAACGGTCTTCTTGTACCGGTGTGAGGTTCTTAGAAATAATCACCGGAAGCTCATCTCCATCTCCCAAGAAAGCATACTTCAAATGGTCCTAAGCGGCTTCAATTCTAGTTTGGGCGCCTTCACAATAGATGGTACAAGTACTTCATCATCCACGGGTAAAGAAATATATGAAACATTACCCTTTTTAGCTTCTTGTAATGTCGCCAAGGCACCACACATCTCCACCAATTCATTTGAGATTTCAACATCCAAGTTAGACAAGCCGTGGACGTCCAATTCAATGCTCTTTTGCAACACCACATCAAGTTCATCCTCTTGATTCAATTCCACCATTTGTTGCGCTAATGAATCAACCACATTAATGGAGTAAACGGAACGCATGGCTTCAAATATGTTAAAGTGTATTATCTCCTTGTCGAATTCCATAGTGAGTGTACCCATATCAACATCAATCTTTGTCTTCGCGGTCTTCATGAATGGCCTCCCAAGAAGTAAAGACGTAGATGCTCGGTTCTCATTGTTGTCCATATCCACCACAAAGAAGTCCACCGGAAAAATAAGCTCATTTACTTGCACTAGCACGTCTTCTACAAGTCCCTTTGGATATATGTTCGACTTGTTTGCTAATTGGATAATAACTCTTGTCTCTTTCAAAGGTCCAAGATTCAAGGAGTCATATATATCGGCCGACATCACACTAATGGAAGCACCCAAGTCAAGTAAAGCATGTTCAAACCTTTGCTTACCAATAGTAATTGGCACCGTGAAACCACCGGGATCCGTGCATTTTGTAGGCATATTCTTCAATAGCATAGCCGACGCACTCTCGCCAACCTTAGTAATTTCATTATCAAGCAACCTATCCTTCTTTGTGCATAATTCCTTCATGAACTTCGCATACCGTGGCATTGTCTTGATGGCCTCGATGAAGGGGATGTTGATTTTGACCTTCTTGAAAATATCCATGAGTGCCTTGTCTTGAGCTTCTTTCTTGGATTTAGCAAAACGACTAGGAAAAGGAGGTAGAGTAGTAAAAGTAGGAACCGGTTCCTTGGATGGGTCGGTTGGTGTTGAATTCTCCTTTGGTGCGGCTCCCTCCTTATCTTTGACTACCTCTTCACTAGCTTTTTCATGATGACTTGGACCCTCCACTTGTCTTCCACTTCTTAAAGTAACCGCATTAACATTCTCTCTTGGATTAACAAATGGTTGCGAAGGAAGCGTTGTAGATGCTTGTGATTTCAATAGGTTCACATCGGTCGCCAATTGTCCCATTTGAGTTTGTAAATCCTTGATGTCCGAATCGGTCTTTTGTTGATTTTGTTGAAACAATGACGTAATACCTTGCATCATGACATTAAGCTTATCATCTATCGAAGATCCTTGTTCCTTCACTTGAGGTTGGAATTGTTGTTGATGTTGAAAGCGTGATTGTTGGAAACCACCTTGTTGTGCATATGGATTAGGAGCCGCCGCTTTCTTGTTTTCATAACTAAAATTAGGATGATCCTTCCAACCGGGATTGTAAGTATTGGAATATGGATCGTACCTTGGCCTTTGATTTGGATATAAAACATTAACTTGTTCGGTCTCACCATCCGGAATAATTATCAGGCCATTCTTTGAATCATTGTCTCCATGTTACTCATCCTTTGATCAAGATGTGAAGATGAATCACTAACTTCATGCACTCGCCTAACCATTGGTTCATCTCTTGTGTAGAATTGTTGCGAGTTTGCAGCCATACTTTCAATCAACTCTCTAGCTTGGTTCAAAGTCTTGTTCATTAGTGCACCACCACCCGCGGCATCAAGAAGAGATCTATCACTTGGGTTGATAGCTTCGTAGAAGTATTGGAGTATCATAACGTCACTAAATTGATGATGTGGACAGCTTGCCACCAATCTCTTGTATAGCTCCCAACATTCATACAATAACTCGAACATGTTGTTTCATCCCACAAATCTCCTTGCGAATTTGAGTAGCTTTGGATGCGGGAAAATATCTCTCGAGGAAAAGTTTCTTCATACCATTCCATGTTGTGATACTTCCGGAAGGTAAATAATACAACCATTCCTTAGCATTGCCCGCCAAAGAAAACGGGAAAGCTTTCAACATTGCTCCATCCGTATTAGTCTCCGGTGGAAGCGTGGCCATAACTATGGTATAGAAGTCCATAAGATATTTGTTTGGGTCCTCATTCACCATGCCATGGAACTTTGGTAACTCTCTAATCAACCCCGGCTTGATCTCAAAAGTTGAGTTAGTCTGGATACACCATTGTTGTGTGTCAAGCTTGTGAGAAGCTAGGTCCTTGAGTGTACGATCAGCCATTGTTTCTTCCTCTTTGTCCGAATCTGTGAATTCACTTGATGAAGAAGGAGGAAGTGGAGTGTTAACCGCTCGAATGAAATCCATTAGTTGAGTGCCGGATCGAAGACGTATTGGACTCGGTCTGCCCTCTTTAAGCATTCACCAAAGGTATAGCACCTGAAATAAGATTCTCGAAAACTAAGTTAGATACGGTAGAGAATCTAACAAAGCAAGAATAAAGCAAAAAAGAAAAATAAAAACAACTAAAAATCGCCCGTTGCTCCCCGGCAACGGCGCCAAAATTTGATGCGTGTCGTATCACAACAAATTAATTCAAGATTTTTCCACCTAATTAACAAGTAATATAGTGTAGTCAAGTTCGTTCCCACGAGGAGCAAGAGATTCTAGTTGTAAAAATTGTCACGAAAGGGGGGATGTAAAACAAAAGAAAGTAAATATAGCAATTAAAAGTTAAAGTTGAAATCAATAAGAGAAACAAGATCAAGGAATCCTTCTTCGTTGCAAAACAATGATTAAAGTTATGTTCTTTTCTACTTGTTATTAATCACAGATTATCACCAACCGTAGGATAGCAGTCCGCTTTAGCTAGCCCCAAAATCCCTTATTTCACCGAGTAACAAGTCCGCTTAGTTATCAGATTCTATCCAAAAGAACCTCCTTGAGGTTCGCTTACAAGATGTAATTCCCTGAATGCGTTAAGATTTATGAATTTAGGTTTAGTACTAGTAGTTAAACTCGGTTCGTTTGGTTTACTTTCTAGCGTTGTTTCTACACACAATTGCTCCACGGAATCCCTCCGCAAGGTCTTGTGTTTTCTACTCGTGTAAAGTGTCGAAAACGATTACGTATTCCCTAACTTATACTAGATATAGATCAATTAACAAATCAATTTAGCGTGCACTCCAAACAATCTATCAATCAATCATGAATGAATAAACATTCCTATTAGTAAAAACAATCGATAATCATGTGAAAAAACTTCAAGATAGAATTGAAACAAAACTCAAATCATGTTAAGAACTAGGAATTCATCCTCAATCAATAAGAAAATTAGCTACTCATGCTTTTGAAATTCACACAAATAATAAATATTAAAAGGAGAATTTTCAAGTTCACACAAATAATTAAGAAGAAGAATCTTAGAAAAGCAAGCAAAAACACAAGTGTTGTGTGTGTAGAGAGGTGTGTAAAAGATGTAGAAAACTTCTCTATTTTTAGGCTTCAATATTCTCCAAATCTTCCAAGGAATAGAATCCTTTTCCTTTTGCAATTCAATTTCCAAATCCAAGCCTCTCTCTACTCTTCATCTTCTCTTTCCAACTTTGAGCCTAATTCTCCATCCAATTCCTAGCCCAAGTCTTCACACCCATGAGAGAAGTCCATAGAAAATTCTGGAATTTTTGGCTCGCCGGAAAACTGGTATTATGGCCAGAATCCGACCGGAATAGTCGCCGCCGGCCACCTGAAAATTCTGTTCGTCTAGGGAATATTCGACGGAATATTCCGTTAGTCCTCCGTTAGGACTAACGATCAAAAGGGTCAACCGTCAGTCAAACCGTTAGTCACCGGGTCAAGGAATCACTCGAATCGAGAACCGAGTCGGCCTAGCTAACTCACTGACTGGTCTTGCACCGCCGCAGTACTTCACGGCCCGTATGGCCATGCCTTCCCCTCGTCGTAACTTTCTCGCCGAGATGGTCTGCCAACCGTGAATCGCACACTAAATCATTCTTCACATCTCATTTTGCCAAACCAAATCATTCTCAAGCCAACAAGCCCATTCATTCCATTGCAGGTGTAATACCGAGCTTCATACCCGCAACTTACACACTCGGCCTATAGCACCAACACCAACTCTACCCACCGCAACCTTCCATGTCTCACTTTGGCAAAGACTTCTTATTCTAGTTCCAAGGCCTCCTACCCATTCACCACTACCTTGTGCGGCACAAGCCATAAGTCAGTAGCCGCTCTTGAACCAACATCTAACCATCAATTCCATCTCGGTTCACAAGCCATCTTCCACCACAAGTCCTACCCGCTTTCATACCGATTTGCTCGCAACATAGCCACTCCAGCTGCACATAACCTTTTACACTGCAATGCCAGCCCTTGCAAATCACACAAACCACCTACCCCCTTGCAATCTCAAGCAGCTAACAACATCAAACCAAAACCTCAGTCTCCATTCCTAACTGCAGCTGCATCAACCATGCCAACACCTGCAATGTCACTGGGTTCAAGCCATCCCTGTAACAAGCCTAACATTCATCTATAGTTTCAAGCCATTCAATACAGCATTCCCTGTGCCAGAACTTCACCCATTCCAGTGTAGTCAAAGCTCAATCTCCCCGCACCGAATTCTCGACCTGCCGCATCTCCATCTCATAAGATCAACACCAGCTTCAGCTCAAGCCATTTGGTACCGCAAACACTTTAACTCAATCACCAATTCCGAAACTCAACCTTGCCCGCAACAATCGCAACCACCGGCAATCACGCACAACCTCAGATCATCCAGTCTTGTAGCTTGTTCTTGAGCATCAATACACACTCGAGCAAGTACCCATTTCTAATCTCCACAAACCAATCAGCATCGTGGTCTTCTCTGGTTCAATTTCTTCACCATCTCGAATTCGACTAACAACTCCAAAACCCATCTCTAGTTCTTCTCGGTTCTTGATCAGCCAGCCTACCAATCAACACCAATATCGAACCTATCTTTCAAATATCAGATTCAGTCTCAATTTCATCTCCCTATGTTCTTCATTTGAACATCATCAATTTCATCTTATGGGGTTAAACCCATCTCACAGTACCACTAGAACTTCAAACGGAGATCACCATCTTCAATTTCATCTTTGTTGAGCTCATACTTTTCAAGAACAGCAACAGATCGAATCCAATTTCCTTCCAAACTTCTTCATCTCTCCGAGGCGTTAACACCAACTCATTTCGATCCGAATCTCGCGATTTCACGGCTACATCTCCCCGAGCTTCACAATGGCACTTATTCTTCTTTTTCTCGATCTCGATCTTTCTTCTCTCGGTTCTCAACAAACGGCAGCCACATTGCTCTTAGTTTCAGATTAGAGAATTGAATGTATGAATGATTGAGAGAAATCGTTTCTCGATTTTAGGTTGATATAAATATGGTTATTCGAGTTGTCTGGTCCCTTTGATAAGGGATAACTTGATGGCAGCCCCTTAACCTCATCTGGACTGCGTTTAGTATTCCTCCCAAAAAGAGTTGCCCCTTAACCATTACCCGGCTCCGGATAGTGTTCACCCTGGAAATGACAAAATTACCATTTTCGCTCAAATTGAGTGATTTCTTCTTCTTTTCCTCCGTGTGACTCCAAAGTAGCTACAAAACTCAGAACAAGCGTAAAATACATAATTTACAAGAAAAATAGCACAGGAAGAATAAAAAATAGATAGTAAATAGGATGTATTCTACACCCTATCATGGGTGAAAACGTTTTCACCATTATTTCCTCTTTTATTTGACCGCTTTATTCCTTTTCACGCTTTCTTAATGTGAGCGTAGTGTACGCTGCATCTTTGTGACCGCCAAACCAAAACCCTAAAAAGCATCCCCGGTTTGTGTTGATGTCTCGAGTGTTGGTTGCATCTTGAGTGCAAGTGGTGCTGGTAGGGACGCATGTGGCATGTGCCAATGGCATGTGCGGAATGCCTTCGTTGCGAGTTCCACCTCGAGCGTAAGTGGTAATGCCAGAGTTGCTAGTGGCGTGTGTGGCATGTGCCAACGGCATGTGCGGAATTCCTTGGTGGTAGGTTGCACGGTTTGCAAGTTAGGCTACCAGCGTGTGTGTTTGGCATGTGCCAATGGCATGTGCGGAATGCCTTGGTGGTAGGTTGCACGGTTTGCAAGTTAGGCTACCAGTGAGCATGTTGGCATGTGCCAATGGCATGCGTGGCCGACTTGGCCTAGGTTGTATGATTTGCGAGCCTAGGGCGCTATATTTGGCATGTGCCAATGGCATAGCGGCTTGGAAATATGGCTTGCGGTACGTGTTGGCATGTGCCAATGGCACGTACGGCCATGTTGACCTAGTTGCAAGTCTTGCAAGCCTAGGGCGCTATATTTGGCGTGTGCCAAAGGCATAGCGGCTTGGAAATATGGATTGCGGTACGTGTTGGCATGTGCCAATGGCACGTACGGCCATGTTGACCTAGTTGCAAGTCTTGCAAGCCTAGGGAGCTATATTTGGCGTGTGCCAATGGAATAGCGGCTTGGAAATATGGCTGCGCGATACGTGTTGGCATGTGCCAATGGCACGCACGGCCATGTTGACCTAGTTGCAAGTCTTGCAAGCCTAGGGCGCTATATTTGGCGTGTGCCAAAGGCATAGCGGCTTGGAAATATGGCTTACAGACGTGTTGGCATGTGCCAATGGCACGTGCGGCCATGTTGACCTGGTTGCAAGTCTTGCAAGCCTAGGGCGCTATATTTGGCGTGTGCCAAAGGCATAACGGCTTGGAAATATGGCTTGCGGTACGTGTTGGCATGTGCCAATGGCACGTACGGCCAAGTTGACCTAGTTGCAAGTCTTGCAAACCTAGGGCGCTATATTTGGCGTGTCCCAAAGGCATAGCGGCTTGGAAATATGGCTTGCGATACGTGTTGGCATGTGCCAATGGCACGTACGGCCATGTTGACCTAGTTGAAAGTCTTGCAAGCCTAGGGCGCTATATTTGGCGTGTGCCAAAGGCATAGCGGCTTGGAAATATGGCTTGCAGTACGTGTTGGCATGTGCCAATGGCACGTACGGCCATGTTGACCTAGTTGCAAGTCTTGCAAGCCTAGGTCGCTATATTTGGCGTGTGTCAAAGGCATAGTGGCTTGGAAATATGGCTTGCGGTATGTGTTGGCATGTGCCAATGGCACGTACGGCCATGTTAACCTAGTTGCAAGTCTTGCAAGCCTAGGGCGCTATATTTGGCATGTGCCAATGGCATAGCGGCTTGGAAATATGGCTTGCGGTACGTGTTGGCATGTGTCAATGGCACGTACGGCCACGTTGACCTAGTTGCAAGTCTTGCAAGCCTAGGGCGCTATAGTTGGCGTGGGCCAAAGGCATAGCGACTTGGAAATATGGCTTGCGGTACGTGTTGGCATGTGCCAATGGAACGTACGGCCATGTTGACCTAGTTGCAAGTCTTGCAAGCCTAGGGCGCTATATTTGGCGTGGGCCAAAGGCATAGCGACTTGGAAATATGGCTTGCGGTACGTGTTGGCATGTGCCAATGGCACGTATGGCCATGTTGACCTAGTTGCAAGTCTTGCAAGCCTAGGGCGCTATATTTGGCGTGGGCCAAAGGCATAGCGGCTTAGTTTGGCATGGTTGCCAATGAGTGCGATATGTAGTTTGGTTTTGGCGTCGCTGTCGTGGTGCGCAGTGTGCGGCTTGGTTTGGCATTGTTGCCATGGTGCGCAGCAGCGCGGCTTGTCCGGCATTGCTTTGCCATGGTGCGCGGTATGCGGCTTGGTCCAGCATTGCTTTGCCATGGTGCGCAGTGTCGGCTTGGTTTGGCATTGTTGCCATGGTGCGCAGGGGTGCGGCTTGGTTTGGCATTGTTGCCATGGTGCGCAGTATGCGGCTTGGTTTGGCATTGTTGCCATGGTGCGCAGTATGCGGCTTGGTTTGGCATTGTTGCCATGGTGCGCAGTATGCGGCTTGATTTGGAATTAGGGTTCTATGTTGAAAACCCTAATCTGGTATTTTGAAAAAAATACCCCTATTAATTATTTACACCTGAGTTAAATGCTCTTAGTTAATGTGTTGCGAGTAACACTAGGTCATGGGGTTTTACGATTTTACCCTTTGTTTAAAAAAAAAAACCACCATCAACATTAAGTCCCCCGCTTAGCTCGGAACAGGGGCTTTGTTGCGAGGTAAGCATAAGATGGTGACAAACTATTAACGACGAAAACGTAAAGAAAATTGAAGGAGGCTTGTCTGACCTTTTATAAATAGGATTTGGAATCCTTGCCTCTGGTAGTTTTGCACAAATCGGGAGGCTGGCACAATTGGTGGGCCCGGTGCAGCTTGGGCGACGTTGGGAAGTTGGCGTGAGTTGGGAAACTGAGTGTGCTTGCTTGTGGGAACGGCGCAAAGTGTAGAAACCGTGCGTGCTTGCAGGCGTGACTTGGGCGGCCATTGGGAGGTCGGCGCAATTGGTGGGGCCGGTGCAACTTGGAAACCGAGCTTGTAGGCGTGACTTGGGCGACATTGGGAGGTCGGCGCAATTGGTGGGGCTGGTGCAACTTGGAAACCGTGCTTGCAGGCGTGACTTGGGCGACATTGGGAAGTCGCACCCTTTGTGGGCCCGTTTCTTACACGCGTGATTTTGGTAAAAGAGAAATCCTTCCCTACTTCAAAGTCTTCACGCCTATATATATAAAGCCCCTTTCTCCCCATCCTGCGCTTTATTCTTTCCTCTTTTCATACTAGCGGCAAAAAGAAACCGGCTTCCAGGTATGTCTTCGAGTACTTTTCTCTCTTTTTTTTTTCTTTTCACGTAGGTGTAAACCTTAAGAGTAGGCGCTTCCACAATCCTTGCATATGATTTCTTGGCGTGCCTCTTGTAGAAAATATTGTATGTATGCAACCAAGGTAAATACTGCATATATTGTTTGAACCCGTAGGAAATATTGCATATATGAATTTTCGGTCCTGAAAGAAATATTTGAACCCTGAAGAAAATACTGCGTGTGTATTTTGAACCCGTAGAGGATGCTCCGTATATAATTCTGAACCCGAAGAACGATACTGTAGGCGTATTTGAGCCCGTACGAAACACTGCATGTGTATTTCGAACCCATAGAGAACACTGTATGAATCCCAAAGAACGATACTCTAGGCGTATTTGAGCCCGTACGAAACACTGCATGTGTATTTCGAACCCGTAGAGAACTCTGTATGAATCCCGAAGAAGAATACTGTGTATACGCTTCATATGACTTCGAACCCGCAGGAAATATTGTATATATGATTTTTGCTTCTTGAAAGAAGTACCACGCGCGCAGTTTTTGAACCAATAGAAAAATGCTCCATATATATTTTTGAACCCGAAGAAGGATACTCAGTAGACACACTTGTACCCGTATAGAATGCCGCGTATATAGTCTCGAACTCCGAAGAAAATATCACGTATATAGTCTTGAACCCGAATAAAATACGTGTATATAGTCTTGAAACCGAATAAAATACGTGTATATAGTCTTGAACCCGAATAAAATACGTCCTCCTTCCCTTTTTTTTTTTTTTTTTTTTTTTTGGGTATGATTATGTGTCAGGGAGATAACTTCGTCTTTATCCGTTTGTTTTGTGCAGATATCTTATTACCAAATTGTTATGAAGGAATTCGATAAGATGTTACCTGAACCAAATTTCACTTCGTCGAATTCGTCGAAGGATTCTCATAATTCCAAACCGAACACAGATGATGAATTCTTCACTAGAGCCCTCACCCCTGCTCGGAAGAATCACCCAGGTTTCGTGCCAATTTTGCTAACCGGTGGCGAGGATGAAAAGAAGACACGTTCGGTTCGCCCAGAGAGCACCATTCGGTTTTGTCTTCATAAAGGGGTATATTCTTCTTCCAACATTGACTTCAGGATGTGTCAAAGCCCATTGCGTTCTTTTGATAGATGGGTTGAGTTCATGGTGAGCAAGGAGCATATAAATACCAACTTGACTCGAGCGCGTGTCATTGATGTCAAGACTTCAAGAAATCTCCGTTAGGAAGGATATCCCAGCTTGGTTGCTTTCATCTCCAGATGGCGTTCGGACACCCATATAATCATATGTAGATGGGGCGAGATAACTTTCTCCTTGGAGAGTGTGGCTCTCTTGCTGAATCTTCCGGTAACTGGGAATCTTAAAATCCAATTATCGGAAAGTGAGGTGAAGATGCGGGATGACCTGGCCGCTAAGTTGGGGGATTTTGCTCGGAAAGACTCTATTGCGAAGTCGAAGGATTCTGCCCTAAAGAGGATGAAAGGTGCCCTTACGGTTGGTGGATATCTCAATGGTTCCCGGATGAGTTGGAGCACAAATGGTAAAAGCGATGATCTTCATGTCGCAAAGCATTTTGGTTCTCTCGGTTGTCCAGAGACATTTTTGATGACAGTTCGGCAAGAAAGGAATAAGACCGGAGTTATTGTTAGCGATTGCCGTGAAGTTGGCAAAGGGTGAAGTTCTTCCCATTGTCAAGTCAGTTCCTTGGTTCCCTCGTATGTGCATCTCGAATCACCTAGTTGCGAACATGCAAGTTTTGAATGGTTTCATGAAAGTGGATTCATATGTGCACGTTGCTTTCTGCAAGTCTGGCAATGGGAGCACTTCGAGAAGTATGCTCCGAAACCGCTGCCTTCGCTTCCCGTGAGTTGGGGGGCTCTCGAATTCTTCGATGGGTGAACAGGCGTACAAGAGTTGGCGTGAGCTTGGTTAGTTTTCTTGATAAGTTGCATGAAATCAATTTTCGTCCATGGGGGCCGGCCCATAGGTCAGTGACTCAAATTGACACCTTTGCTTCTGCTCCACTCATGTCTTTGTCTTCTGATGACGATTTGAGCGTTGGTGAAAACCTGTTCATTCAAAGCTGCTTGCCCGGTTATATACCATCTTTCTTCGTGGGGTCTTTCCAGATAGCTGCTTACAATATTGACCGTCTTTGCTTCGTCACAAGGGTT
The DNA here is from genome assembly GCA_023531295.1 of Papaver armeniacum. Taxonomy (NCBI): domain Eukaryota; kingdom Viridiplantae; phylum Streptophyta; class Magnoliopsida; order Ranunculales; family Papaveraceae; genus Papaver; species Papaver armeniacum. Next base: position 241,695 of record JAJJWW010006055.1, on the reverse strand, counting down.
TCGATCAAGGGGTGCCTCTTGTTTACCGTAGGTGATCCCTAAGGATTCATTGCGTGTCGCCCTTGACGCTTGATGCCCTTAAGACGGGTATCTGTCTTCCCTTATTTTAAATGGGAAGAGTAACTTCGACGACCTTTGGCTATAATGAGTTTTGGTGCGACGAGTTTATTATGATCCGAGATTTTGTGAATAACGTGGTGGAAACGTTCGTTGCAAACCTTCCCCAGCAGTTTTGAAGGAGTATCTAATGTTGAGAGATCCCAAGCAAAAGTTGCCTAGCAATTCGGAAAGCCCCCAGGCCAAGGAACGGAGAACGAAGAATCGTGTCATGGGTTCCGGACGGTTTCACAAGATCCTCCCACGGCTCTTGTGTCTTTCGCTTCTTCCAATAACCGGTATGTGTCGCCTCTTCATTGGTTTGTCTCAAAACACGTGAATTTCGGCAGAGAACATGTGTCTTGTTTCCTTTGGCGGAGCTTCTGGTAGTGTTAATGCTTTCGCTGCTCTTGCACGTTGCCGGAGAGACGACAATTTCTTCAAAGAACTCCAGCAGCATTGAGCCTTCTCATAGCGATGATGAGTCAGAGAGAGAAGAAGGTTCAACAAGTGAGAGTGATTCCTCCGGCAGAACTGGTTCTGTTTAGGGAAGTGGTTCTATGAGTTTCGCACTTCTTTTCTTTCTTTTTTTTGTTTCCTCTTTTGGGAAATATCTGACTCAAGTTCGCAGGAGGAATCCGGTTCGGAGGATGATTCTGGGGTAGAGCCGCACAAAAACTTGCCTTTGGTGACCACCGTTGGTGACTTGGAGATGGGCGTTAGCCAATTGCCGGGCACGGATGTGGTTCAAACGGTGGATGATTCTCCGATGGTTGCTTGTCGTAGACATGGAAGAAGACCCTCTGAGAGAGTAGTGAGGCCAGTGCGGGCGCCATTTTTGATCCCCGTACTTGGTTCCTTATCCAGGTCATGTGCTGGTTGGCGGCTTCAGCGTGCCGACTAAGCATGAGGCGTTGTACACCAGAATCTGGGAGAAGCACGGACATATGGCTACAACCAAGAAAGTCACTAGTCGATTTGCGCTGGTTAAGCGTGTGGAAGAGGCTTTATCTTCCATCGAGGACATGCGTGAGGTGACTGGTCACACCGTTTCTGAAGACGTTATTGCCGACTGGGGAGCACCATCGCGACGTGTGCGTAGAAAAAGAGTTCAACACTTCGTGGTTTGTCGAAGGCCTTGCCGAGATCCAAAAGTTAAAAGATGCAGCAATCGAAAGCCTTTCCGCCGAGGAGATTGCACGATAGGAGGTGGAACTCGAAAAGCTTTCCAAGATGTTGACTATGAAGAGAGCGGCTCTTGAAGATGCGAAGTTGACTTTCTCCAAGAAGAGCAGACTTCTGTTGGATAATTTTCCTTGAACGTTTCTCCGTTAAACTTTAATTTAGGTTTTTTTTTTTGAAAGACATATTGGATGTCTGGTTCAAAACTTGACCTTTGATAGACAGCTGGTAGCTTTTTAGGGTATTGGATTATTTCTAGGATGAATGGTTTTGATAATATGACTCTGATTATGTTTTGGGAAAGGAATATTGCTTTTATGAAAGTGTGTGCTAGCAATAGGCACAAGACTCAGTAGTATGACGGTTTTACTAAGAACCTAAAAATAGATTGTATATCTTGCCCAGTCTGAATTTACTCACTTCATAGGTTTTGCGAACACGCCCTCTCCATGTAAAAGGCGGTTTTTTTTGGCGGCTTTGCCGGGTAGCATCGCCAAGAAGTCCCCAATCGCCGGTAGCATCTTCTATGAGTCCCGAGGATTGAGTAATAGCATCTCCAAGCAAGTCCCCGTTTCCTTGTGTAGTTTTTACAACTATTAACCGGTCGTCCGGTAGTTGAGTCGGATTGAGTCGCCTTCCCTACCACCTTGACATCCGGGTCGAAGAACGAGATCGACAATCCGATATTGTTGCGAGATAGATAGATCCTCCCACCAGTGGTCGCCAATTGTTTATGGGTAAAAATCGTTTTCGCTGATTTCGGTAGGTGAGTGAGAAACCGGTTCAAACCCTAAACAAATGTCTTGCACGTGAGCACTTTATAGATTCGAGAGATCAATCCGTACAAGTCCGGCCTAAACCAAGAAATGGCTGTTCCCGGACTTGCTTCGGTCACAAAGTGGAGGAGAAGGGTTGATTTGGGGAGGGAAGCAAAGAAAGGTGTTGAGACCAGAATAATTCGGGAGAGTAGTATCTCGACTTGTATCGAAAGTGAAAGCTTAGGAAGCTTGCAAGAGATGAAAGCTTTTGGGAGAGCTTGCAAAGTTGCCTTTCGAGAGTGTAGTATTTTTCTCCCGACCGAGACCCGTTGTCCGGTGGAAATAGGTAAGACCCGTTTATACAAGTCGAGATTGAAACGTACTCGGCCTCATGAAGGAAGAGAGTAAAGGGTGAAATAATGGGAGGAGGTGGTAACCGCATGGTGTTAATGGGTGAAAACGTTTTCACCATTATTTCCTCTTTTATTTGACCGCTTTATTCCTTTTCACGCTTTTTTAATGTGAGCGTAGTCTACGCCGCATGCTGTGACCGCCAAACCAAAACCCTAAAAAGCATCCCACAGTTTCTGTTGATGTCTCGAGTGTTGGTTGCATCTTGAGTGCAAGTGGTGCTGCTAGGGACGCATGTGGCATGTGCGGAATGCCTTCGTTGCGGTTGCACCTCGAGCGTAAGTGGTAATGCCGCCGAGGCTGCTAGTGGCGTGTGTGGCATGTGCCAACGGCTTGTGCGGAATGCCTTGGTGGTAGGTTGCACGGTTTGCAAGTTAGGCTACCAGCGTGTGTGTTTGGCATGTGCCAATGGCATGTGCGGAATGCCTTGGTGGTAGGTTGCACGGTTTGCAAGTTAGGCTACCAGCGAGCATGTTGGCATGTGCCAATGGCATGCGTGGCCGACTTGGCCTAGGTTGTATGATTTGCGAGCCTAGGGCGCTATATTTGGCATGTGCCAATGGCATAGCGGCTTGGAAATATGGCTTGCGGTACGTGTTGGCATGTGCCAATGGCACGTACGGCCATGTTGACCTAGTTGCAAGTCTTGCAAGCCTAGGGCGCTATATTTGGTGTGTGCCAAAGGCATAGCGGCTTGGAAATATGGCTTGCGGTACGTGTTGGCATGTGCCAATGGCACGTGCGGCCATGTTGACCTAGTTGCAAGTCTTGCAAGCCTAGGGCGCTATATTTGGCGTGTGCCAATGGCATAGCGGCTTGGAAATATGGCTTGCGTACGTGTTGGCATGTGCCAATGGCACGTACGGCCATGTTGACCTAGTTGCAAGTCTTGCAAGCCTAGGACGCTATATTTGGCGTGTGCCAAAGGCATAGCGGCTTGGAAATATGGCTTACTAGCGATGCGTGTTGGCATGTGCCAATGGCACGTGCGGCCATGTTGACCTAGTTGCAAGTCTTGCAAGCCTAGGCGCTATATTTGGCGTGTGCCAAAGGCATAGCGGCTTGGAAATATGGTTTGCGGTGACGTGTTGGCATGTGCCAATGGCACGTACGGCCATGTTGACCTAGTTGCAAGTCTTGCAAGCCTAGGGCGCTATATTTGGCGTGTGCCAAAGGCATAGCGGCTTGGAAATATGGCTTGCGGTACGTGTTGGCATGTGCCAATGGCACGTACGGCCATGTTGACCTAGTTGCAAGTCTTGCAAGCCTTGCAAGCCTAGGGCGCTATATTTGGCATGTGCCAATGGCATAGCGACTTGGAAATATGGATTGCGGTACGTGTTGGCATGTGCCAATGGCACGTACGGCCATGTTGACCTAGTTGCAAGTCTTGCAAACCTAGGCGCTATATTTGGCGTGTGCCAAAGGCATAGCGGCTTGGAAATATGGCTTGCGGTACGTGTTGGCATGTGTCAATGGCACGTACGACCATGTTGACCTAGTTGCAAGTCTTGCAAGCCTAGGGTGCTATATTTGGCATGTGCCAATGGCATAGCGGCTTGGAAATATGGCTTGCGGTACGTGTTGGCATGTGCCAATGGCACGTACGGCCATGTTGACCTAGTTGCAAGTCTTGCAAGCCTAGGGCGCTATATTTGGCATGGGCCAAAGGCATAGCGACTTGGAAATATGGCTTGCGGTACGTGTTGGCATGTGCCAATGGCACGTACGGCCATGTTGACCTAGTTGCAAGTCTTGCAAGCCTAGGGCGCTATATTTGGCGTGGGCCAAAGGCATAGCGACTTGAAATATGGCTTGCGGTACGTGTTGGCATGTGCCAATGGCACGTACGGCCATGTTGACCTAGTTGCAAGTCTTGCAAGCCTAGGGCGCTATATTTGGCGTGGGCCAAAGGCATAGCGACTTGGAAATATGGCTTGCGGTACGTGTTGGCATGTGCCAATGGCACGTACGGCCATGTTGACCTAGTTGCAAGTCTTGCAAGCCTAGGGCGCTATATTTGGCGTGGGCCAAAGGCATAGTGACTTGGAAATATGGCTTGCGTACGTGTTGGTATGTGCCAATGGCACGTACGGCCATGTTGACCTAGTTGCAAGTCTTGCAAGCCTAGGGCGCTATATTTGGCGTGGGCCAAAGGCATAGCGACTTGGAAATATGGCTTGCGTACGTATTGGCATGTGCCAATGGAACGTACGGCCATGTTGACCTGGTTGCAAGTCTTGCAAGCCTAGGCGCTATATTTGGGGTGGGCCAAAGGCATAGTGGCTTGGAAATATGGCTTGCGGTACGTGTTGGCATGTGCCAATGGCACGTACGGCCATGTTGACCTAGTTGCAAGTCTTGCAAGCCTAGAGCGCTATATTTGGCGTGGGCCAAAGGCATAGCGGCTTAGTTTGGCATGGTTGCCAATGAGTGCGATATGTAGTTTGGTTTTGGCGTCATTGTCGTGGTGCGCGGTGTGCGGCTTGGTTTTGGCATTGTTGCCATGGTGCGCAGTGTGTCGCTTGTCCGGCATTGCTGCCATGGTGCGCAGTGTGCGGCTTGGTCCGCATTGATGCCATGGTGCGCATGTGCGGCTTGGTTTGGCATTGTTGCCATGGTGCGGATGTGCGGCTTGGTTTGGCATTGTTGCCATGGTGCGCAGGGTGCGGCTTGGTTTGGCATTGTTGCCATGGTGCGATATGCGGCTTGGTTTGGCATTGTTGCCATGGTGCGCAGTATGCGGCTTGGTTTGGCATTGTTGCCATGGTGCGCAGTATGCGGCTTGGTTTGGCATTGTTGCCATGGTGCGCAGTATGCGGCTTGGTTTGGCATTGTTGCCATGGTGCGCAGTATGCGTCTTGGTTTGGCATTGTTGCCATGGTGCGCAGTGTGCGCTTGATTTGGCATTGCTGCCATGGTGCGCAGTATGCGGCTTGATTTGGAATTAGGGTTCTGTGTTGAAAACCCTAATCTGGTATTTTGAAAAAGTACCCCTATTAATTATTTACACCTGAGTTAAATGCTCTTAGTTAATGTGTTGCGGGTAACACTAGGTCATGGGGTTTTACGATTTTACCCTTGTTTAAAAACCACCATCAACAACTGCAACAACTCTATTTTTTATTTTTTTTCATTTCATTCGTGTTCTTTTCATATTTGATCACAACTTACAACAAGAAGTAATCTACTAAAGATGACTTCCCATCCAACCTTTTTAATCTAAATTTCATCATAAGTTCTTCCAGTGTGAACTGCTTGTAAAGAGCTGGTTTTTACGGATGAGTTATAAGCTCTGGCAGAGGTCCATATAGGATTTCCTTATGGCTTGGTTTGAAGAAAATAGCTATCGAAATTCTTGGTTCCCGGAGAGAATTTGCCAGAACTCGGTGCTCCACACTCCGATACTTATCATTAGACATTATCTGTATAAAAAAAATATCATCAGATTTGTGTTTAAATACTTAACAGGTCTCTTTGAGGAGATTATTACCAACAAGAAATGTTAAATATATAATGCATTTAACAGCCACAGTAAACAAACCTGAAGAATATCTCCTATATTGATAACAAGGCCTCCATCCAAGGGTTTAACATCAACCCAGTCTTCACCGTGCCTTACTTGTAACCCTCCAATTTGATCTTGCAACAGAACAGTAAACACAGATAGATCTGTGTGACAATTTGCTCCTAATGTTCGGTTTGGTTCCGGACAATATGGATAGTAATGCCCTGCCAAACGCCTTCCTCCCAAACATGTCATTTTTCAACCTATCTCTCTCCAATCCTAAACCTTCACATAATATCTCCATTATAGTCTCTCCTAGCCTTTCGATGTGTCTGTCCAACTCAAACAACTCACTCCTTAATATATCCGGTACCTTGTCTGAATCTAAGCCATACATTCCCATCTTTAACGTGTCTTTCCAGCCGGCTGCCTTTGATTGGAAGAGATCAAAATTTGATGCAAAAGTCATACCTCGATCGTTTTCTCTGCAATAGTACTTCATTTTGACTTCCTTTGATTGCTCGTTAAAAGCTTTAATGGACATAATAGCACGGTTGAGGATACCTAAAGGAACGTCGTGGTTGATGACTCGAAAGAAACCCCATTTACACGAAGCTTCCTTGATTTGATCAACGATGAGTGACGGATCGGTATTGATAGGATAGAGGTCCACAGTTGGAATTTCATTAGTAGGTATGAAGAAATTCGAAGTGGTTGTGTTACAAGGGAGAGATTCAGGTGGATGAATGAAAAATTGTGGTATGGAAGTGATACCTGAGTCAAGTAAGCCTTTAACTCCAAGTTTTGAATCATCAAAATCCTTGATCTCCTCCACCCTATGTTGTAAAAGGCGAGCGCCTAGAGCGCCTAGGCGCCAAAGGCCCCCTAAGCGCAGGGTCAGCGCCTGAGGAACCAGATTTTAGCCTACTTCCTACACTAGCGCCTTAGGCGAGCGAGTATAGCGCTTTAGGCGCCTCGCGGAAGGCTTAGGCGCTAGATTAAGCTCGAAAGGCGCCATTCTTCATCCCTCCATTCTTTTTCATCACCTCTGCCTCCATTCTTCTTTATCATCTCGTCGATTCTTCTTCGACATCTCGAGAATATCATAATATTTTCACAAGTAAGGTAAGGTTTTCCTAAACTATGATATTAATGGAAAGTATGTAAATATTCTCTTAATCAAAGATAATACAGAGATTTTACAGCTAATTAGGTGTCAAACATTCAATCACATCTTATTTTCAGAAACATTCAATCAAATCCGTATTGGAGATTTTACAGCTAAATAGTTGAAAAATATTCAATTATATTGCAGAGATTTTGCAGCTAATTAATTGTCAAACCTTAAAAAAGGAAAGCCAAAAAAACTATATGCATATATTCTCAATATCCTTAAATATTACAGCCAGTTTACTCATAATATCCCTAAATATTCTCAATAACTATATGCTAATTAATATCCTTAATATTAATTTGAGTTTACTCAAATTCAAAAATCAATCCCATGAATATATGCAGGAATTCTCGCATCAGTCATTTAAGGAAAGTCAATGAGGAACTTACATTTCGCAATACAATTACTGTCCTTATTTATCGAGCTAAAGTTAAACCGATGTTCATCTTCCTTCTCATCCTCTTGGTTTCGTAGTCTTTCTTTTTCTCCTCAATGAATATGAATTTGTTTGAAATTATTCCTGCCGATGGGATTTGTTCCTATTGTTGTGTGGTTTGTGTCATCTGCCAGAGAAACTTAACTATGCTGTGTTCATCTTCACTACTTAACTATGCATTGTTATGTAGCAGTTGTTTTGTTTGGTCTCCTTTCATCATGTGGCAGTCTCAGACTGTTGAGATTTCCAAACAATTTTGTACTCTCTTTTTTACTTTTCAATTTAATTTTTTTCATAAAAATGGTACAGAAATTTATAATAAAAGTCCAGAAAAGCATAAATCCATCACTTGTCGCCTAGGGCGCCTTAGGCGCGCCTAGGCGCCTGGGCGCTAGGCGTTAGGTTTGGCGCCTCTCCTCGCCTAGCGCCTAATACAACATAGCCTCCACCACTGAACCAAGACCAGCAGTTGTCATCTTAAATCTCTTGTTTCTTTTTCCTACTCTACTACCTTAATTAACTATCCAGCTTTGAGAACTCAAGTGTATGAAGTTGCATGAATAAAATAAATACGCCCAGATATGACTAGTCTTAAATATGATCTATATAATTAAATTATGATATTTTTGTTTTAAAATTCACGTACCCACCATCATCTTCTTTGGTGTAAGTGATATGATTTGGATCCCTTGTTCGCTTTTCCCAAAGGCATCTCTGCTATTCACGTGCGATGTCATCCTTCATGGTTTTTATTATTAATTCATATGGCAGGGTCGACGAATTCTTTTATCTTTTTTTGCTAAGAACTGAGTAAACGGCACGTTGAGCTGGATTTTAACTTGGTTAGGGAAGATTTGGGAATCAATTAAAGATAAACATGACAAACGAAAAAGAAAAAAAAAGTTCATGTCGGCAGCTGATGATAATTCGTTAGAGGTAACTGCCCATATGTATATGATTTGGATTTTATACTATAACAAATTCGCAACCTGTGTGCTGCATCCCACATCCTGCATTCAATGTTAAGAGACTCCATATCTAGAATCATGTATTCAGCCATTTGAAAAAAGTTACAGACACAAATTAATTAAAGGATGGATGATGACGTTCGATACATCTCCACCACCACAATCCTACCGGCAACTAACAATGACAAAGATGGTGATCAGAAAATTCATTTAGGTCCCTGGGATCTAAAATCCCTTCAACTCCCATATATGCAAAGAGGTCTGCTTTTTGCTCATCCAACGCAAAACAAACAAGAAGATACAGAATACATGATCATTACTCAGCTTAAAAGGTCTTTAGCCTCTACACTCGACCACTTTTACCCTCTTGCAGGTCGACTTGCTGTCAAAGTACATGATGATGATAACACGGTCTCGTTCTATATAGACTGCAATTCAGCTGGTGCAGAATTCATCCATGCTTCAGCAAATATAACAGTAGCTGATATTATGGATTCGATCCACGTACCCGCAATATTGAAAAACTCATTCTTTACCCTCAATGATGCTGTCAACTACGATGGTGGATCCAAACCGTTGCTTTCGGTACAGGTAACGGAACTTCTAGATGGTTTGTTTATTGCATGCAGTATAAATCATACTGTTTGTGATGGAAAATCGTTTTGGCATTTCTTTAACTCGTGGTGTGAGATCTCCAGACAAGGATCATCATCGGCAGATCATCGCATCTCACGTCCCCCTATTTTTGATCGTTTGTGTCTTATGAATGACATAGAAAACGATCTACCCATTCGATTCCCTTCATTTACAGTTCAGTCTTGGGAAGGATACAAGTATAATCCACCTCCCCTTTTTGAAAGAGTATTTATCTTCACTCGAGAAAACATTGCAATACTGAAAGAAAAGGCCAACTCAAAGTGTGCAGCTGCTCCCGGTAATGCAAATGTTACAATTTCCTCTTTGCAAGCGGTATTGGCTCACGTTTGGGTTGCGGTGATACGAGCAAGGTGTTTAGATCCAAATGAAGAGACTAGGTATCGCTTAGCGATAGGAACTACAGGCAGGATAGATCCACCTCACCTGAATCGTTCTTTGGAAACTCGGCTGTCTCTGGAGATGCAACTGTTAAGGTGCATGAATTACTAGAAGTTGGTGGGTTTGAGTTGGGAGCTTTACTATTGAACAAGTTGGTCACATCGTTTGACGGTGCAGCAATTCGAAGTCATTGGAAGGGATGGGTTGAGAAACCTACAGTGAAAAAGATGTCAAACTTATCGGCATCGCAGTATACATTGGTAACTGGGGGTTCTCCAAGATTTGATATGTACGGGAACAATTTCGGTTGGGGTACACCCATTGCGGTGAGAAGTGGTATTGTTAACAAACGTGATGGGAAGATTACATCAACTCCTGGACCCATTCCTGGTAGTATTGGCATTGAAGCATGCCTTTCTGCTAAGACATTGAAGGCTCTAGAGAACGATGCCGAGTTCATGGCAGCTGTTGCAAATTTGTGATCAACTGTTTGGCATTACGGCATCGTTCTTATTGTTTTTATTTATTTATTTTTCTTTTATGGTACTGCCTTTGTGCTACCTTAGAAGTTTTAGTACAAGGATTGTTTAATTTTGCTTGTTCAAGGAGAAAAAGAGAGAAGGTTTTTTGCTTTGTTAATCAAACAACGCTGAAATCCAACCATGAACTACAATGCACGAACATATAATTAAAAGATAGTAAAACACGAGAATCATTATTGTTTGAACTTTGTTTTTAGGTTGTTTCGTCAACCAAATCGAAATGCACTGGAAAAATACAAAATGATTCAACTCGACCATAGCCAGAGAGAGTACTTCGATACCAATATCAATTTGTTAAGTAAAAAGTGCAGTATCAAGACCAACGATTGACTGAGATTCAATTATTTCAAAAAAAAATTTTTTCAGAAAATGGGCTATATAGCCAAAAGGGTAAGTTTTCTGGGCTATATGGACTGGTAAGCTTTCCGTCTGGGTCAAATGTCCAAAAGAGTATTTTTAATGTGGAGAGACCTTACTGCCCTTCATAGACAACATTTCTTCTCGTCTTCTTCGTCGAAAAAACCAGATCTGAAAAAGGTATAAGCTTTTATTGCTTTCTTCTCTGCTCTCGATCTTCTCTTTCTCCACCACCACCATCATCAACTATAACCACATCTACCACCACCACCAACAACAAGATTACTACAACCACCACCATCTGCATCTACAACAAACTACAACCAACACCACCACCTTCCTTCACCACCGTAACCATCGACGATACTACAACCACTAACATCAGCATCTACAGCAACTACAAACAACATCACCACCTTCCTCCACCACTGCAAACATCAACATCATCGTCAACATTGATATCACCACCACCACAAAACACCGGCAAGCCTAATTAAATGGAAAGTTCTCAAATTCATTCAAACCAAAATTAGGGTTTTCTCTTCCATCAATTTCACTGGTAAGTTTCTCCATCCTAATTCTTTTTCATGACTTTATTACCAGAACTCATCAATTTCACACGAATTGATGTTAACTACCTTAATTTTCTGAAATGAATCATTTTTATGAGTGAAATTTCATTCTGTTTTTTTCTTCTTGTGTAAATCTAGCTTAAAACATGATTGAAAATGGTTTGGATTAAACTGGTTTCATCTTGGTTTAAGTTTTGTAAAATTTAGTTTAAAAATTCATTGAATTTTGTTTGTATGTAACTAGTTTCATCTAGGTTAAGCTTATGTAAAATCTAGTCTGAAATTCATTGAATTTGGTTTGGATGAAATTGGTTTCATCCTTTTTGGATGGAGTTGAAATTGTTTTCATCAAAATTTAAAGATGGATGAAACTTTTTTTTTTGTTTTTTTTTTTTGGCGATTAAGCTTGGGTTTTAAAAGGGATCCCAAAACCACTACAGAGAACTAATACATACGGAAATAAATATAAAAAAATTATGCAATATGTCTCATGTATGCTTTTCCTGTTCTATCTTCGAAAATGATTTTCTTGGTCTTCGTCAAGGAACTCGAAATGATCTCAAAAAACTCTACGAGGATGTAGATTTGCAAGGTAATCAGCAGCTCTGTTTGTTTCACGGTAAATATGCTTGATGCAGAAAGATTCCAATTGAGAGATCTTCGATCTTATAGCTCTAATCGGAAAAAAAAAAAAAAAAAAAAAAAAAAAAAAAAAACTGTCTTTTTTGTTGTATTTGGTGGGAAGGATGAAAATCAGTTTCGTCTAGTTTACACATTGATATACCTCAATTTTCATCAAAATACTCATGATGAAACCAATTTAATCTAGTTGTGGACTGTAGTATATTTTTTTTTTATCAAAATATGCAGGATGAAAACTAGTTTCATATAGTTTATTCATTGATATACCATTTTCGTCAGAATACTCAACTAGAAACCAATTTCGTCTAGTTGTAAACTTTCATATAGCTATATTTTCGCCAAATGTGCAGGATGAAAATCAGTTTCGTCTAGTTTACATATTGATATACCTCAATTTTCATCAGAATACTTAGGATGAAACCAATTTCATCTAGTTGTAAACTGTAATATATTTGTTTTTTTTGTCAAAATATGCAGGATGAAACTAGTTTCATCTAGTTATAGACTATGATATAATTGTATTTTCATCGGAATATGCTGTATGAAATCAGTTTCATCTCGTTTTGAAGCGTGGTATACCTGGAATTTCATTACTAGATTACTAACTGCGTTACCCACATGCCATATTACACAGGAAATGTCAACACCATTTCAGTAAATGGCCCTATGTCCTTTCAATATTTCAATCTCGATTCATGCCAAAAAAAAACTCCAATTTAGGAGCAGTTTTACACACCAAATTGGTGCTCAAGAGGGAAAATGATGGCAGCTGAAATGTTTTATAATTGAGGGCAACTGAAATGAGGTTCTTCCTTAATGGTGATTGTATTTCCTTTTTCTTCTAGGTCCTTCCATTTGGAAAGGGATTTCTTGGGTTTCGAGTTGTCTCTAAAGGATTAGCTAAGATTGCAGATGATGGATCTGTTGCTAGTTGGAGTTAAAGAAGAACAGGTTGAAGGAGTCGTGGATGGAGATATGAAATGAAGGTGAAGCTGCAGGATTGGACCGAGCTTGGTTGCAGTTGAACCAAGAAGCTGAAATGGGTGTTTCTGAAATGCAAGAGATTATTAAATGTATGATTTAGGTGATTACATGGAAGTGTTTACATGGTTGGCTGAAGAGTTGCAGCGAGATTACAAGTAGTTGTTCAAGGAGATAATGGTGCAAAAAGTATGTTTCACCCGGAGTTGCAGAGTCGCAGAACATGGTGTTATGTTGGCAAGTGAGTTTGAGATGGAACGGCTATGGGTTGTATGAAGCACTGTGGCTTGTGGCAGATCTGGTGTTGCTTGAAAATGTATGAACTGGTATTGATGAATGCTCGGATGTGTGTATGGAAATGTGCAGGGAAGCAGCTCAGATAAAAGTTTCAAGTGTTTTAGTTTGAAACAATGAATTTAAGCTGTTGGAGTCGAGTTTACCTTGGAACCTAATCGAAAAAGTTGCAAGTCTTCCTCTTCTTCAGGTGTTGGTGGAGGTGGTGGCGATCGTGATGACAGTGGTGGCACCGATGCAGGCAATGATGGTAGTATTACAAAAGGTAGCAATATCGTTAAGGAACATAGTCCATCTCTACATATCCTTTGGTACAGTACTTACTTTTCATGCACTTTTAAACTTCTCAGTTTTTTTTTTTTTTTTTTTTTTTTTTTGCTTTAGTGGCGTATTCTTGTCATCCAAATTTTTTGTTTTGACACATCCTTACAGACCAACTAGTCATACTTCCTTTGATGATTGCCTTGACACATTAGGTTCTGCTGAAGCGCAGCTTGCACAGTTGCATCATGAACGGTTAGTTCAGTACTCATACCCAAGACGGAGAGCTGCTAATTGAGTGTATTGTTGTTGCTAATTAACTCAGGTAAGCAAGAAAGTGGATGTGATTGTTTGCAGCAGCTTGGTGTTGTGAAGCTGTGTTAGGCTGAGTTTCAAGATATAAATGAAAGAGGTTTTGTGTTGTAGAAATGATGGTTTAATGTGAACTCAGTTTGTAGGAAGTCAGAAAGTATAAAAGGCTACATCAAGGAGAGAATGGCACACAACATATTCGAGTAAAAGGCCTGAATGAGTCTCTTCGCCACTTCAAGCTCCAGTCGAGACTGTTTTAAGGAGGTAGTGATCGAGTTCGGTTGAGAAGACAGAGACGAGAAAAGTGGTTTTGTTGGGTTCAAGGTCTTGGCCGATTTTCACCTTTTAGATAACAACAAAGTGTTTTTTACAAGAGACCAAGTTCAGTTTGAAAGACAAGCTAGAAGACTAGATTTTGGTCATTTTTTTATGTAAATAGTCGGTAAAGGAATTGGAGCTTTTCCATGGATCAATGGTCGCGTTTGGATGTTAAAAAGCACGCACAAGTGGAGTTTTAGTTGTTGTTAGACTAAGAAGGGTATTTTAGGTGATTGATATTTTTTTGTTTTTATTTTCCCTGGTCAAATATCCTTTTTGGGTAAATGAACAATATTTTTCTGTTTAATGTCCATATAAACAATATCTAAACCTAGCAGTCCGTTTCACCCAGGAAATGTCTTTTTGACCAATTTTGTGAAAAAAATTATCTTGGGAGATACCTACCTACATACCTCAACGGCTCAACCAAGATTCCCAACTGTTGTTTAGAATTTTCCCTTAGGAGATTGTGATCATTAAAAAAAAAGGTAAAAACAAAGACCCTGTCTACTATTTGGATTCTTTGTTATCTTTTTCCAAAGACACATCTCTGGCATTCACATGAGCCTCCTAAAAAAATTCAAGCTATAGTTGGTGCATGCTATCTCATCGTTCTTGTCAAAGGCATCTCATTTTGATGTATTTTTTATAGCTCATATGGCAGGTTCAAGGAATCTTTACAAACAAACAAAAAATGTGCAACGGCACATTGAGCTGGCTTTTATTTTATATATGTAAAGAGATGGCAAAAAACGAAATCGGATTTGGAAATCAAAGAGAAGCATGACAAAATTAAACTAAAAAAACAAATAAAAACAAAGTTCTTGTCTGCAGCTGATGACAATTTGTTAGAGATAAATGCAATATCCGATACATCATGGGCCACTAATAACAGTTGCGCATTTTGTGACCGAAAGTTGGTAAGAGACCTATATTTCAGAAGTTTGTGGCGATTTGGGACTGAAATAGTTAGAAACCACCCTAGAGTTGAGAAGTTGGACGATGGGTGCAAGTTTCACACATCTAGGTGTCTTGTACTGGTTAACTGAAGAACCCTCCCTTATTGCGTAGGCCATGAGCTTGTCAAAGGTCCCTGTCTCCATTATCTTTATCTCTAAAGGTCCAATTAATTTCTTATCAACCCGGCATTCACGGTATTCAGCTCCGAGAGATTCTTCTAGTAAAAGACAACATTCCTCCATAACCGTCGTCTGAAGTATTGAGAAATTGTTCTTATCCCACTGAAGTTCAAAGTAGAGTACGTAATGGCCCGGAGTAGTTGACGAAGTTGTAAGATGATCAGCAAAACTAGTGTAATCAACGAGAGATGCACTGAGGAATTTCTTGAGATGGCAGGCAGCAGAATTCACAGCATTTTGTAGCTCAACTTCGTCTGTCTTTTCAGTATCAATGCTCAAAAGTGTGTTATATCTGCGCATGAAGTTGAATTGAGGAGCATTGTTCTTGAATCCAGCGACTCTTAGGACGTCTCCAACTCTATACCTATAAAGTCCTACAAGTATACATAACGGAAAAGACAATGAAAATGAAATCATCGTATGATCAGTACAATAACTGCATACATCATAATTACCTTTATCTTAATAAATAATTTAACCACTTACCTGTATAAGTTGTGACAACAAGCTCATATTCATTTCCGAGCTTGACAGAAGTGAGATCGACTAGCTCTTGCTGATCATGTTGGTCGCTAATTATTGGCAAGAACTCAAAATAGGCCATTGTGGGAATAAGGGTGTAGGACACTTGATCAGGTTGACATAGAGGGTTAAGGTTTATCCCACAGTAGACTTCCGAACACGAATACCTTGCACATACGATGGGAAGTCTATTACTGTAAAATTCAATGTACGGGATATACTGAGACATGGTTCCTGTTACAACACTCTCAATATATTTAGCGTTGGGCCATAACCTCGATATGATCCCTTTCCAAGATTCATCTCTCTTGCATTCAGTCTCTATCAAATCAGCAAGTTTCGGATTGGGTTTGATGCTAAGTAATTTTGAGACCGCCTTTCGCACCAGAAGGTCAGTAATTTTCTTGTCGTCTATCCTTCCATTTCGAATATCATTGCAAAGAGAAGTCCAGTTTTCCTGTATGAACCTTACGATTGAAACCATACCAGAACCGAAAGGCGCGCCTAGTCGAAGAACTTGATCGTTTTGGTACAGCCCACAAAGCACCTGAGAATACATACTCTGGTATGAATCTTCACAATGAATGGCTTCGATAGGACAAGTGTAGTTGTTGTACGGATTGTTGTTGAATCCATCCTTAAAATACGAGGTCTTGTAGAAGGCTGTACTTGAAAAAGAAAGTCCTATTCCTCCTGGTGTCTTGTCTTGAGGCACACTGATCATAATATACATGACTTTCCCTTTGTCTAAACCTGGTATATATTGATCCACAATCGGCATGACAAGGCTTCGAAAGAAATATCTTCGTCCGGCATCTTCTTCTGTCATCGGTATTCTTTTCCTCACTCCAGATGAAGTTCCTGAGCTACAAAATAACTTGGAAATGGGTTGGTCACAAAGAATGGGGGGTGAGGAAGTATTACCATTAGAGATTATACGATCGATGTCGGGTTTGAGATCTTCATAAGTGATAACGGGCAGCATCTTCTTAAAGGTCTCACTGTCTGTGTGACCATCTAAACCTTTCCGTTGCAAGTACTCCACGTGTTCATTCCGAGATAATATTTCAGAGAGAACTCTCTTCTGAATTTCTTCGGCATTAGTCGTAACTTCTTCAATGTATTCCAGTAGTGCCTTCTTGTACTGATCATAATCAGCAATGACATTAACAGTTGTAGTGAAATCGTCTGCTGGTGATATTTTCATGTGCATCGATCACGAGCGTTTCTTGGTGAAATTGAATTTACTTAGATTGGAGTATCCGAGTATATTGTAAGAGTTGATGATAGATGGGTATTTGAAAGATACAACTGAATAAGCTAAAATCTAAACATTTGGTGATATGATCCACCAACCTGCCCAGCACTTAGGGATGTAATCCTGCCGGCACAGCACGGCACACACTGAAACAATCCAGGCGTGCCGTTTGTCATGATGAGTTCTGCAGAAAATTTATGATACGGATTAGCATGTTGAGATAAATGAACACTAGAAAGAGGAATGGAAATAGCATAAAATAAGGTTTCACCTATTTACCACCCACATTTTACCTAAATACCACTCATAGTAAAAAAAAAATTTATATTTTGTAACCTTCTTCAATGTGAGTATCAAAGAACCACTTTAGAAACTACTCCCCTATAATATTCTAACCGTAAACCCTAGACACACTGCTTTCTCCATGACCCACTACCGTCATCTTAGCTTGGTCGTACCTAGGTTAAATGATTCAATCTGCTTTATTTTGACCTGTGAAAATATTTATAATTATAGTTTTTGAATGATGAATAGATGAACCAAATGCATACATCACTGTGATGTGATCACCAACTTGAATCTGATTTTACCTTTACCAACAATTTGGAATCAACATTCACGGAATATAGATCTTGATACATAACCCATTCGTTCTATAGTTGATTAATCATACGAAAAGAGTTCAAAGAAACTTAATCCAATTTTTGGTTTCAGTGGATCAAGAGTTAGCAAACATATAAGTAGAATTAAAAAATTCTTCCTAGTATGCCTCTGTATATGAGAATGAGACCTTGCTCAATTTTAAGAAAAACTAATGGAACTTTCGTTTTTTAAACATCGCATTAGCAACTGATAAGAGAAGCGGCGGTGGTGATTTCAGTAACTGTGGGGCTTGGGCGGTGATCTTTAGAGTTTAGCCTAGAGCAAGAAGATAACCAGGTTGGGTTATGATTACCTAGACTAATTGGGTTCATAATTAAAAGGAAACCAAGTAGTGGGTGGCATTTAGGAAAATCATAGGTGGTGAATAGGTAAAACCTAAAATAACACTATTGGGCAATCTAGTACACGCAATTGGGGGATATAGAAACTAATTGGAGGATATAAATTACTTCCCCCAACCCATGGTGTGTGCTAAGGGGTGACTTTTGGGGCGAAAATACTAAAACACCCTTCCCTCAAAATAAAAAACAAAAACTTAAAATCAAAAAACAAAATCATATTCCCCATTTCCATTTCTTATTAATCTTTTTAGGGTTAAAACTTTGAAACCCAAATGTTCCCCATTCTCTTTCAAATTCTAAATTTTCCCATTTCCTTTCAAATTCTCTTCTCCTTCTCTGCCGGAAGTGGTGAAGAACATGTCGGAAATGATAAAGAACATGCCGGAAATGATGAAGACCACGCCAGAAGTGATGAAGACCATGCCGGAAGTGATGAAGACCATGCCGGAAATGATGAAGGTCACGCCGGAAGTGATGAAGACCATGCCGGAATTGATGAAATTCAATGCCGGAACTAAATTCCGGCATGCTCGATATAAATCTATTAATGCCGGTAGTCAAGTGAAAAAAAAAAATCAATTTTCTTGGAATACTTTTCATCATGTGCTTAGGCATAGAAATTTAGGATGAAGACCACAGGTAGTGAGTTCCGGCATGGTTATTTAGGATGAAGACCACGCCGGAAGTGATGAAGGACACGTCGGAAATGATGAAGACCATGCCGGAAGTGATGAAATTCAATGCCGGAACTAAATGCCGGCATGCTCGATATAAATCTATCAATGACGGTAGTTAAGGGAAAAAAAAATCAATTTTCTGGATACTTTTCATCATGTTCCAGCATAGAAATTTAAGCAAAAACCACTTCCGGCATGCTCGAAATCGATAATCGTCTTAAGTAGACTGATTAAAACCAGAAAAATAAGTTTTGAAGATCGAAACCTGAAAAATTTTGTAACGAGACAGTGGCAAACAATTTATGAAAATTTTTAGCAAATGCCGGCATGGTTTTTTGGTTGAATACCATGCCGGCACCAAGCTTTTTCAGCTGCAACAACGGTGGATTCAAAGAAAAAAATTCAAATTTTCAACCTCTTAGCAGCAATTCTCTCATCACAATCATCTTCCATTTTAAAAAAAAAATTTCCACTCAAAACCATTTTCCTCCTTCTACTCTCAACTAACCCACACAAATTCAAATAAAAATAAATACACACTAATTTATCCCCCAAATACTTAACATTTTACTAATTATAATTAATCAATAATCCTGATTAGTGGGGGCTAGATTAGGAATTAAAAAAATAATTACATAGTTGGTCACACAGAATTACTATTGGGACACCGTTTTTATCATGTAGCTATATCCCCAATTAGTTTCTATATCCCCAATTGCATCATCAATTAAATATGCTCCCTTTTCTTATTTATTTTGTAAGTTTTATGAAATATCCTCGGCTCTAGTGTGATTTTTACAATAGTCACGAGATATTGAAATAACCCTAACATGAATTTCCATGAATACTTATACTTTAACAGATGTTTTCAGATTCTAACAAATCTTTTCACTTTCCACTTATGTCTATAATATTTTTCCAAATTTGTCGAGCTTGATTTAAAAGCCTGCTTCATTCTTTTGAACTTCAAGTTCTCCTAGAACACCACACTGTGTAAATCAGGACCGCTGGTGTACCGCATGATGTGACGCTCGAAATGTCTGGAAAGAAAAGACACGAAAAAACACAAGTGAAATGGCACACTCCCGCAAATCACATCAAGACACACTTGATTCTCCCAGCTGTAATGTAATCTTCTTCTCTTTATTTTGTCAATATTTCAATTATATTCTATTCTAATTTCACTATTAATTAGAATAATAAACTAAAACTCTAGATCAGATCAGTCCTCAAAATCTGGATCAGATCAGTCCTCAATAAAGTGGCAAAAATATGAATTTGATCTTGTTCTTCCCGGTTGTATTCACATGCTTCACGATTTTCTAGTGCACAGTTAAATTTTCATCCCTATTCATTTATTTATCAATTTATTTTTGTGACTCAGCAGTTTGTTGGTCGAATATGTCAGCAACTGCAACGGTATTATATAAACCAAAAAATAATGATAAAAACGTAAGTAAGACCTGAGTATTGAGCTAGATTTTAATTTGGTTATGGCTCTTTATGCATGCAAGGAGCCGGTGAAAAACGAGATTAGGTGCCAACTAAGGAAATTTTTGAAATCAATTAAAGAAAAGCATGACAAAATAAAAATACAAACTATGTTCAAGTTGGCAGATGATGACAGTTCGATAGGGGTAACTGCCCACATGTCTATGACAAACATGAAGGTAGTGAGTCATCTGTAATACGCTCAGGCTCAGCTGAACGGTCTTCATAGCATATTCCATGAAAAAACGTCTATGGTGCCGGTGCCACATGTTTTTCAGGGCTTCATGTCTCCACAACACTACATATCGCGTTCATGGCTAGTGTCACTAGAAGTTCATTTTTGTGATTCCAACTGTTAAAAAAAATGATCTTATTGTCACTTTTCATATCTTCACAAAAGATTAAGTCACCACAGCCTTGATTTCTAGTGGGTGGATTTGGTTTTGCACAGGTCTAACAGACCAAGTCCACTGGGCAGTGAAGCTTTTTCCTGTCCCCTTTGGATATTTTGGCCCTGGTTTTAATTAGTCTTCCCAAGCACGATTTAGTTAATTCTCGAGCATGCCGGGTGGGCCCTTTCTACCGGCATAGTATTTTGCTTAAATTTCTCTGTAGGCACATGATGTAAAGTATCCCAGGAAACTTCAATTTTTTTTTCACTTGACTACCGGCATTGATAGATTTTTATCGAGCATGCCGGCACCTAGTTACGCCATTGAATGTTAGTTACCAAGCATGCCGGACCATTTTCCGGCATGATCTTCACCAATTCGGCATGGTCTTCATCACTTCCGGCATGGTCTTCATCACTTCCGGCATGGTTTTCATCTATACCGGCATGGTCTTCATCTCTTCCGGCATTGTAACACCCCGTGTTTTTAGCATGGCGCATGCTAAAAGATGCGCCATTTGCTTGTGATGAAGCTTCATCCAAAGCTTCCGCAACGTGAAAAGGTGGATTGGCTTAAGGCCAATACCGCGCCAAAAATGGTGCATTATGTTTGGCATTTGGCCAAGGGCCAATGTTGCATCATCATGATGCATTAGGCCGATTGGGTAGGTGGGCTCGATCTTACAAATAAAATCATTGTGCAATAAATGAAGCTTCAGTCGGACCGGGTGTGCGCAATCATTGTACGCAATCGTTGTGTGTAATCATTGTGCAACATACGAATAAGTGGTGCACAATCATTGTGCAGCGGAGCGGGCAGGTGTTGCACAATCATTGTCAGCAGAAGCGGAGACTTCGGCAATCATTGTCGGTCCTTCGAGAAATATATGGAAACGGCCATGAATAGTAAAAGTGGGAGTTGGTGAATGATTTTTGGTCCCCTTTCCATACTTGTAGAAATTCCATTAAGACATATATAGGGAGGGGTAGTTGGTTGAAGGTGCATATGCGGACTATGTACCAAGTAAGCTTCATAGCTTAGACGGAAGGGTATAAATGATGCCTAAGGCTCATTTATAGTTGCGTAGCCTTTCAAAGAGGGTATTTGATGCGTTGGCATCGCTATGCCACAAATATGGACCCGATGATGCATAATCATTATGCATCTTGGCGAATGGCCTATACGGACCAGGCCATTACCGTTTTTGCTAGGCCATTGCAAACGATTTGGTTTAAGTTTTCGTCCCTTCGCATGGATGAACTACGCGTGCTTGATCCCTTTAGAGTAGGGAAGGGTACGTAGGCGGCGCAATGAGTTGCGGCATTGCCGGTCCAGCACATTACCCTCATATCATCTAAGCTCGGTAGCTCGACGCAAGAGATGATTGTGGCCGGACTTGATGAGGCTTAGTTGCATGCCCTAAGTGGATGCTCATACTTCCATCAAGTTATAAAGAGTTGGTAAGCGAGGTAACGTGGGAAATGGCAAGGGCTTGGTGTGGAAGCTAAGTTAGCCGCGTCATGCTCCACGAGCATGCTTGCAAGGGCAATTGGACGTGCATTTGCCTAGCTTTGAGGCCCGAATCGTAGCTTCATCATGGCGCACCGGGGGAGTTACGGCCTGCGGGGCAACGCGCCAAAGGCGTAATTTTCCGTCAGGTCACGAGATGGTATCGAGCAAGTTCCGAGAAAACTCTAGGGACTTGTGCGGAGTGGACTCATTGGCGAGTATTTTCCTTGATGGAAACTTAAAGTTGGAGAGTGGGCCAACTTTTGCGCGGGGAAGAGCTTTATGTAATCGCTTTGCCGATTCTTATGCGAATCGAGTTGAGCTTGTTCAAGTCTTGTGAGATTGCACGGCCTAAGTGGCACCCCACTTACGAGTGGATATCCGGAAGACCGATGCGGGACGGTGGGTAGACAATGGGACCGATCATCCCCACGTTGGCACCGGCCAAGGTGTGCGTTGTCGAGCCTGCTAGCATCCCACTTACGAGTGGCAACTGGATGACCGTCGGGGACGGTGGAGCAGCTGGATCTTGATCCACACAAAGACCTTGTGCTAAAATTTTGTCATTTCGATGACATCTTTTAACTTGTGAACCTTAGGGATTCCTAGGTGGTAGTATGGGATGCTATCTAGGATACCTTGTCGAGATATCCTCTTGGCACTCGGCCAATTGCGATTCTTGTTTTGTGGTGGGCACTTTTGGATTCTGGGCAGGTGGTATGGGACATGTGCTCGAAGGTCTAAATTGTTGTTCATGACAACTTGAAGAAACCCGTGATTTCGAGCTTCGGTATGGGACTTTTGCTCAGGAAATCCAACTCGAAGAGATTGTCCACAATAGCTTTGGTTTTGAATTTCGGGGACGAAATTCTTTGAAGGGTGTGATAATGTAACACCCGTGTTTTAGCATGGCGCATGCTAAAAGATGCGCCATTTGCTTGTGATGAAGCTTCATCCAAAGCTTCCGCAACGTGGAAAAGGTGGATTGGCTTAAGGCCAATACCGCGCCAAAAATGGTGCATTATGTTTGGCATTTGGCCAAAGGGCCAATGTTGCATCATCATGATGCATTAGGCCGATTGGGTAGGTGGGCTCGATCTTACAATAAATCATTGTGCAATAAATGTAAGCAGATCGGAAGACGGGTGGTGCGCAATCATTGTACGCAATCGTTGTGTGTAATCATTGTGCAACATACGTAATAAGTGGTGCACAATCATTATGCAAAACAGACGGAACGAGTGTTGCACAATCATTGTGCAACAGAACGGAGACTCGGCAATCATTGTCGGTCCTTCAGAAATATATGGAAACGGCCATGAATAGTAAAAGTGGGAGTTGGTGAATGATTTTCGGTCCCCTTTCCATACTTGTAGAAATTCCATTAAGACATATATAGGGAGGGGTAGTTGGTTGAAGGTGCATATGCGAACTATGTACCAAGTAAGCTTCATAGCTTAGCCGGAAGGGTATAAATGATGCCTAAGGCTCATTTATAGTTGCGTAGCCTTTCAAAGAGGGTATTTGATGCGTTGGCATCGCTATGCCACATCGCGGACCCGATGATGCATAATCATTATGCATCTTGGCGGAATGGCCTATACGGACCGGGCCATTACGGGTTTTGCTAGGCCACGGACCTTGCAAACGATTTGGTTTAAGTTTCCGTCCCTTCGTGGATGAACTACGATGCAGTGCTTGATCCTTTTAGAGTAGGAAGGGTACGTAGGCAGCCATGAATGAGTTGCGGCATTGCCGGTCCAAAGACATTGGCCCCTCATATCATCTAAGCTCGGTAGCTCGGACGCAGAGATGATTGTGGCCAGACTTGATGAGGCTTAGTTGCATGCCCGGAAGTGGATGCTCATACTTCCTATCAAGTTATAAAGAGTTGGTAAGCGAGGTAACGTGGGAAATGGCAAGGGCTTGGTGTGGAAGCTAAGTTAGCCGCGTCATGCTCCACGAGCATGCTTGCAAGGGCAATTGGACGTGCATTTGCCTAGCTTTGAGGCCCGAATCGTAGCTTCATCATGGCGCACCGGGGGAGTTACGGCCTGCGGGGCAACGCGCCAAAGGCGTAATTTTCCGGTCCGTCACAGGCATGGTCTTCATCACTACCAGCATGGTCTTCATCACTTCCGGCATGATCTTCATTACTTCCGAATGTAAAAAAAAAAAAAGAATTTGTTTTCAAAGTGAGGAGCCGACAGAGAAGGAGAAGAGAATTTGAAAGGGAGAGGGGAAAATTTCGAATTTGAAAGAGATTGGGGAGTAACAAATCCCCTAACCCTAAACGAGATTAATAAGAGGTGAAAATGGAAATGGGGATATGATTTTGTTTTTTGATTTTAAGTTTTTTGATTTTTATTTTGAGGGAAGGGTATTTTAGTATTTTTGCCCCCCAAAAACACCCCTTAGCAGACCCATTTGGTTGGGGGAAGTAATGCATATCCCCCAATTGTTTTTTATCCCCCTGTTTGTAGGTGCAAATGGTTCCTGCTGATTTCGGTAATTACGGGTGTGCAGATGAGAAACAATTTAAACCCTAAACAATGTACTGCAAGGGAGTACTTTAGATTCGAGAGATCAATCTGTACAAGTACGTCCGAAACCAAGAAATGGCCATTCCAGACTTGCTTCGGTCACAGAGTGGAGGAGAATGGGTTGGTTTTGGGGAGGGAAGCAAGGAAAGTGGTGAGACCAGAATAGTTGATTCTGGAAGAGTAGTTGGGTTACTACGACTTGTTATCACACAAGTGATAGAGCTAACAAGGTGAGCTAGCAAGTAAGTATTTAAAGTGTTGTATCTCCTGTATGAACTTGTTGTTCACTGGAAATAGGTAATACCTATTTATACAAGTCGTAGTAAAAACGTACCCTGGTCTCATTAAGGAGTGGGGAAGTAAATGGGAGGAGGTGGTAACCGTATGCATGGAATTGATGTTCCATAAAGTGGTTAACGCATGAAACTGCTAATGTTATGGAATTGATGTCCCATAAAGTTGTGAACGCATGTGCTTTATGTCCCATGAACATTTCACACATAACTTCCCGTATTTACTAACCGCCTCACCCTTATGACACTTCTTTATGACGGGCGTAGTGTACGCTGCACGCTGTAAACCGCCAAACCAATACCCAAAGAGGATCCCCCGGTTTGTGTTGATGTCTCGAATGTTTTGGAAAACATGTAGCACGTTGTTGTGGCTTGGCAAGTCAAGCTCGGGAAACTTGCCAGCCTGGTGACCTTCGACGGTCTAGATTTTGCATCTTGAGAGGAGGGGCAACCGTTGATCGTTGCACTCCTTCGTATGCATGGAATTGATGTTCCATAAAATGGTTAACGCATGAAACTGGTTTTCATGAAACTGCTAACGTTATGGAATTGATGTCCCATAAAGTTGCCAACGCATGTGCTTTATGTCTCATGAACGTTTCACACATAACTTCTCGTATTTACTAACCGCCTCACCCTTATGACACTTCCTTATGACGGGCGTAGTGTACGCCGCACGCTGTTGTTGATGGTGGTTTGTAGACAAGGGGTAAAATCGTAAAACCCCATGACCTAGTGTTACCCGCAACACATTAACTAAGAGCATTTAACTCGGTGTAAATAATTAATAGGGGTATTTTTCAAAATACCGCATTAGGGTTTTCAACCACGAACCCTAATTCCAAAACCAAGCCGCATCTTGCGCACTAAGGCAACAATGCCAAACCAAGCGCATCTCATGCTCCATGGAAACAATGCCAAACCAAGCCGCACCCAATGGCAACAATGCCAAACCAAGCCGCATATCTGCGCACTATGGCAACAATGCCAAACCAAGCCGCACCCGCGCTCCATGGCAACAATGCCAAACCAAGCCGCACCACTGCACCATGGCAACGATGCCAAACCAAGCGCATACTACGCACCATGGCAAATAATGCCAAACCAAGCGCATCTTGCGCACTATGGCAACAATGCCAAACCAAGCCGCACCCTGCGCTCCATGGCAACAATGCCAAACCAAGCTGCACCCTGCGCACCATGGAAACGATGCCAAACCAAGCCGCATACTACGCACCATGGCAAAAATGCCAAACCAAGCCCCATCTGCGCACTATGGCAATAATGCCAAACCAAGCCGCACCCTGCGCACCATGGCAACAATGCCAAACCAAGTCGCACCACTAGCACCATGGCAACAATGCCAAGCCAAGCCGCACCACACACCATGGCAACAATGCCAAACCATGTCGCATACGGCGCACTATGGCAACAATGCCAAACCAAGCTGCACCCTGCGCACCATGGCAACAATGCCAAATTTCCAAGCCGCTATGCCTTTGGCCCACGCCAAATATAGTGCCCTAGGCTTGCAAGACTTGCAACTAGGTCAACATGGCGCCGCGTGCCATTGGCACATGCCGGCACGTGTCGCAAGCCATATTTCCAAGCGTATGCCTTTGGCCCACGCCAAATATAGCGCCCTAGGCTGCAAGAGTTGCAACTAGGTCAACATGGCCGCACGTGCCATTGGCACATGCCGGCACGTGTCGCAAGCCATATTTCCAAGCGCCATGCCTTTGGCCCACGCCAAATATAGCGCCCCTAGGCTTGCAAGACTTGCAACTAGGTCAACATGGCGCACGTGCCATTGGAACATGCCGGCACGTGTCGCAAGCCATATTTCCAAGCCGTTATGCCTTTGGCCCACGCCAAATATAGCGCCCTAGGCTTGCAAGACTTGCAACTAGGTCAACATGGCCGCATGTGCCATTGGCACATGCCCGACACGTGTCGCAAGCCATATTTCAAAGCCGTTATGCCTTTGGCCCACGCTAAATATAGCGCCCTAGGCTTGCAAGACTTGCAACTAGGTCAACATGGCCGCACATGCCATTGGCACATGGCAAACGTACACTGGTAGCCTAACTTGCAAACCGTGCCACCTACCACCAAGGCATTCGCACATGCCATTGGCATATGCCAAACATACACCTTTGGTAGCCTAACTTGCAAACCGTGCAACCTACCACCAAGGCATTCCGCACATGCCATTGGCACATGCCAAACATACATCAGCTGGTAGCCTAACTTGCAAACCGTGCAACCTACCACCAAGGAATTCCGCATGCCATTGGCACATGCCAAATCCACCGCTGGTAACCTAATTTGCAAACCGTGCAACCTACCACCAAGGCATTCCGCACATGCCATTGGCACATGCCAAATCCACACGCTTTGGTAACCTAATTTGCAAGCTGCAACCTACCACCAAGGCATTCCGCACATGCCATTAGCACATGCCACACGCGCCACTAGCAGCGCCACTTGGCACTCAAGATGCAACCAACACTCGAGACATCAACACAAACTGGGGATGCTTCTTTAGGGTTTTGGTTTGGCGGTCTGACATGCGGCGTACACTACGCTCACATTAAGAAAGCGTGAAAATGAATAAAGCGGTCAAATAAAAGGAAATAATGGTGAAAAACGTTTTCACCCATTAAACCATGCGGTTACCACCTCCTCTCATTATTTCACCCTTTACTCTCTTCCTTCATGAGGCCGGGTTACGTTTCAATCTCGACTTGTATAAATAGGTCTTACCTATTTCCACCGGACAACAAGTCTCGGTCGGGAGAAAAATACTACACTCTCGAAAGGCAACTTTGCAAGCTCTCCCAAAAGCTTTCATCTCTTGCAAGCTTCCTAGCTTTCACTTTACGATACAAGTCGAGATACTACTCTCCCACTGTTCTGGTCTCAACACCTTTCTTTGCTTCCCTCCCCAAATCAACCCTTCTACTCCACTTTGTGACCCCAAGCAAGTCTGGAACGGCCATTTCTTGGTTTAGGCGGACTTGTGCGGATTGATCTCTCGAATCTACAAAGTGCTCACGTGCGACACATTTGTTTAGGGTTTGAACCGGTTTCTCACTCACCTCACAGTAATTACTGAAATCGTGCGAAACGATTTTTAACCATAAACAATTGGCGACCCACGTGGAAGGATTGATCTACTTCGGCTCTGATGTCGGTGTCGATCTCGTTCTTCGACCCGGATGTCAAGATGGTAGGGAAGGAGACTCAATCCCGGCATAACTACCCGGACAACCCGTTTACCAGTTGCAAAAACTACACGAGAAAACTGGGGAATCGTTGAAGATGCTACCGGCGATTGGGGACTTGCGACTCAGTCCGACTCAACTACCAGTCGACCCGGTTACCAGTTGCAAAAACTACACGAGAAAACTGGGGACTCGTTGAAGACGCTACCAGCAATTGGGGACTAACTTGCGATGCTACCAGCAAAGCCGCCTTGCTACCAGCAAAGCCGCCTTGCTACCAGCAAAGCCGCCTTTTACTTGGAGAGAGGCGTGTTTGCAAGTGAGTAAATTTAGATTGGGCAAGATATACGATCTGTTTTTAGGTTCTTAATAAAACCGCCATACTATTGCGTCTTGTGCCTATTGCTAGCACACACTTTCATAAAAGCAATAATCCTTTCCCAAAACATAATCAGAGTTATATTATCAAAACCATTCATCCCAGAAATAATCCAATATCCTCAAAAGCTAACATTTATCTATCAACCCAAGAAATCCAGGAAGACAAAAACCATAAACCAGGCGCTTTGTTTGCCTTTCAAAAAAAAAAAAAAAAAAAAAAATTCACCTACCCGTACATACCTACTTTGCACAATAACAATTACCTGTCACTATTAGCAGACGTTACTACAGTGACGTTTGAAGAATTATCTATGATGAAGTATTTCCAAAAGTTTATGAAAGGCATACCTATGGCTACGGTTTACACCCGACAAGGAAACAATAAAACAAATTGAAAGAGAAACGGGCTGGAGTACATACTGGGATATGCTTTCCCACTTTGTCACTACGCGCTACCGCTAGCACCATGACGTGATTACAAAGATACGAGTTGAAAAGGGGGCCAACCCATTTCATAAGCATAACACTTTTGAATTTGAATAAGGAAAGGATTTCTGTTTGAGCTACGTATGGGAAGAGGCAATCGGGCCGCGGGAACAAGTCCAAGCCACGCCAAGCCAGCACCGTGCCAAGCCAATGGTCCACACCATATCGAAATCCAAGCCGCGTCCACACCAAGTCATCGCCCATTCCAAGACGATCCGGCGCCTACCCAGGACGCGTTTCCCGAAAAGCGCTTGCCAGGCGCGCTTGCCAGCCATACGCTACCGGGCACACATGCGCACGCGCATGCCGACGCGCATTGCCACACTTTGTGCTAACAGTTTGCATCCTTCCAGCGCTAACATCTTGCGCCCTTCCAAAGCACCATCCTCGCCCTTCAAACAGCGCCATGGCTCCAAAGACTCGTGATCAAAACCATGTCATCTCCGCACGATACACTTACGATCACCAAACAGAGCCACTTCCGCCACCCCAACGGTTCTTCAAGCATGAAAGCTCCAACCGTCACCGAGACGCTACTCCACCATCGGGGCAAGATCTTGGAAGATCCCAGGAAGAAGCCGACCTCCTTTTAGCACTGTTGATTCGATGAAAAGACGAAAGATACTTCGACGGGACGCGCGTTATAGATGAAGAGGCTCGCGTTGCTCTTGAACGCCCGATGAAGGGGATAAACAATCCAATTTCGTCACACGTGAAGATCGGGAAGGACTTCTCCAAAATCGAAAGCAATGGAAATCAACAACTCTCCCGAGTTCACGGAGACCCTTCTTTTCGTCGGGACCCTCATAATTGGAACTTCGCCCACAAAGTCACACAATCTATGATGAAATAATTATGTGAGATTCTATATTTCTCCAAGGCATGGCATCAAGACATATTTGCATCTCTCAACCGCACTACATCGGGAAACGGCGTTTCCAGCCCGGAAGTTCCCAAACCCCAACCTCTCCTAGAAAGCACGATCGACGGATGTGGCAGGGACTCTAACCTCTTTTCTCTTGAGGGATGTCGAGTTTGACAGAACGTGACGCGACCTCCGACTTCAAAATGGTAGCCGTAAAGGCTCGAGAGTTGCAAGATGTCGTTTCAACGTTCTCTCCGAGTAGCTCGCATCAACGTTCTCATCGAGTAGCTACGCATCAACGTTCTCCGGCCCGGCTTCGCTTCAACGTTCGCTTCAATGCCACTCCTTCCCGCAAAGGGTCATGCCGCCATACACCCCATATCAAGGAACATAGTCACAAACGAAATCTTCGTAGTCATGGACACCTTTTAATCCATCTCGCCAAAACTCGTGATCATGGACGGTTTGCTCGCTTACGCATGCATCCAATCCTTTTACGTCCACGGAAGCTCATAGAATATCAGCCAACCTACTTTGTTACCACGACAATGTAGTTTCGCCTGATTACATCTCCTACCAAGAACTGTTTCCCCTCATTCGTTGATACCAGCCAGGGCTTCACCGCAGCAGCAATTACTACAAAGATGGAAACACGTAAACCATACTTGAGAACGGAAGATATACACGGGATCCCTTCACCGTCAAAGCTACGAAGAATGTCCACCAAAAATCCGTACCCACAACGAGGTCCTATACTCTTCAAGGGTGCAGCGCAAGAACATCATCACCTCTCTGTCTAGAAGACGCCTTCAACACTTTACGAGGCCGCGGAGGATCCCGAGCCTGCACTATCCAGAATATGTCATCATGTAATTTCTGAGCATCCCAATGTCACATCCAGAAGAGTACGATAGGCTTATATCAAATCCCGTGGAGGGGGGATTCAAGGCGATATAATGAAAGTAGGTCATGCATGGGTACTACCAGCGTAAGATGCTTTCACTCCCCTCAACCAGGTTATTACTGATTTCAACATCATCACTATCGAGGTTTTACGAGCCGCGGGAATTTCTCAACATGAATCCTTACATGTGCACCGAAAACTCAAAAGCACGCCGAAGGTTACATTCACGTATTCATCCATTCCATCATATCAAGCCGAAGTATGGCCAGGGGACTTCTCGCCGCATCCCATTTCGTAAGATAGAGCCCTAAATCAGCGTCCTCCAAGTCTCGCAGAAAGATCAACAAGGACGGATTCGAAGGAAGGGGAACGACTAGGTCATCCTCGTCGATAACTTGATGACGCATGCTCCAACAGGATATCTTTGCACAAAAGGGAAATTTTCCATTTATATAACAAGCGGCGGTAAAGTGTACGACAGTCCGCCAAAGAAGAAGAAAACATACCGAGAGAAATTCAACAAGAAGAACCTTTTCTCAAACGAGGAGATGATGCGGTTGCGTTGGGTTTGAAATACGGAAACCTTTAAAAAAGAAAGGAAGCAATGAGGGACATAACGCTTCCAGATTTTAGCATGAATAATGCCTAATGAAGCCGCACGTGAAGGAAAGCAAGATAAGGAAACTTTGCTATTCGAAGAAACTCCCTCCTTGTTTACATCGATCCACGCCGGCCAAGCACGCACAGCCTTCCACATCTTGCGCCCGGTCTCACCCGGCCTAGCACAATCAGCTTCCCAACTCACGCCAACTTCCCAACGTCGCCCAAGTTGCCGGACCCACCAATTGCGCCGACTTCCCAATGGCCGCCCAAGTCACGCCCGCAAGCACGCACGGCTTCCACACCTGCGCGCCCCCACCCGCTAGCTGTCGCCTTCCCAACTCATGCCAACTTCCCAACGTCGCCCAAGTTGCACCGGCCCCACCACTGCGCTCGACTTCCCAATGGCCGCCCAAGTCACGCCCTGCAAGCACGCAAAGCATCCACACTTGCGCCGGTCCACCAGCAAGCACAACCAGACTTCCCAACTTTACGCCAACTTCCCAACGTCTCCCAAGGCCGCACCGGCCCACCAATTGTGCCAGCCTCCCGATTTGTGCAAAACTACCAGAGGCAAGGATTCCAAATCCTATTTATAAAAGGTAAGACAAGCCTCCTTCAATTTTCTTTACGGTTTGCTGTTAATAGTTTGTCACCATCTTATGCTTACCTCGCAACAAAGCCCCCTGTTCCGAGCTAAGCAGGGGACTTAATGTTGATGGTGGTTTTTAGACAAGGGGTAAAATCGTAAAACCCCATGACCTAGTGTTACCCGCAACACATTAACTAAGAGCATTTAACTCAGATGTAAATAATTAATAGGGGTATTTTTTCAAAATACCATATTAGGGTTTTCAACACGTAACCCTAATTCCAAAACCAAGCGCATCTCACGCACTATGGCAACAATGCCAAACCAAGCCGCATATTGCACTCCATGGCAACAATGCCAAACCAAGCCGCACCACTGCGCACCATGGCAACAATGCCAAACCAAGCCATCTATCACGCACTATGGCAACAATGCCAAACCAAGCCGCACCTGCGCTCCATGGCAACAATGCCAAACCAAGCCGCACACTGCGCACCATGGCAACGATGCCAAACCAAGCCGCATATCAAGACCATGGCAACAATGCCAAACCAAGCCGCATCTTGCGCACTATGGCAACAATGCCAAACCAAGCCGCACCACTGCGCTCCATGGCAACAATGCCAAACCAAGCCGCACACTCGCGCACCATGGCAATGATGCCAAACCAAGCCGCATCTTCACACCATGGCAACAATGCCAAACCAAGCCATATCTGCGCACTATGGCAACAATGCCAAACCAAGCCGCACCACTGCGCACCATGGCAACAATGCCAAACCAAGCCGCACCTGCGCACCATGGCAACAATGCCAAGCCAAGCCGCACCCTGCGCACCATGGCAACAATGCCAAACCAAGCCGCACCCTGCACACCATGGCAACAATGCCAAACCAAGCCGCATACGGCGCACTATGGCAACAATGCCAAACCAAGCCGCACCCTGCGCACCATGGCAACAATGCCAAACCAAGCCGCACCCCGCGCACCATGCAACAATGCCAAATTTCCAAGCCGCTACGCCTTTGGCCCCGCCAAATATAGCGCCCTAGGCTTGCAAGACTTGCAACTAGGTCAACATGGCGCACGTGCCATTGGCACATGCCCGGCACGTGTCGCAAGCCATATTTCCAAGCCGCTATGCCTTTGGCCCACGCCAAATATAGCGCCCTAGGCTTGCAAGAGTTGCAACTAGGTCAACATGGCGCACGTGCCATTGGCACATGCCCGCACGTGTCGCAAGCCATATTTCCAAGCCGCTATGCCTTTGGCCCACGCCAAATATGCGCCCTAGGCTTGCAAGACTTGCAACTAGGTCAACATGGCCGCACGTGCCATTGGCACATGCCGGCCGTGTCGCAAGCCATATTTCCAAGCCGTTATGCCTTTGGCCCACGAAATATAGCGCCCTAGGCTTGCAAGACTTGCAACTAGGTCAACATGGCCGCACGTGCCATTGGCACATGCCGGCACGTGTCGCAAGCCATATTTCCAAGCCGCTATGCCTTTGGCCCACGCCAAATATAGCGCCCTAGGCTTGCAAGACTTGCAACTAGGTCAACATGGCCGCACATGCCAAACGTACACGCTGGTAGCCTAACTTGCAAACCGTGCAACCTACCACCAAGGCATTCCGCACATGCCAAACATACACGCTGGTAGCCTAACTTGCAAACCGTGCAACCTACCACCAAGGCATTCAGCACATGCCATTGGCACATGCTAAACATACACGCTGGTAGCCTAACTTGCAAGCCAGTGCAACCTACCACCAAGGCATTCCGCACATGCCATTGGCACATGCCAAATCCACACGCTGGTAACCTAATTTGCAAACCGTGCAACCTACCACCAAGGCATTCCGCACATTCCATTGGCACATGCCAAATCCCCACGCCCGGTAACCTAATTTGCAAACCGTGCAACCTACCACCAAGGCATTCCCGCACATGCCATTAGCACATGCCACACGCGCCACTAGAAGCGCCACTTGCACTCAAGATGCAACCAACACTCGAGACATCAACACAAACCGGGGATGCTTCTTTAGGGTTTTGGTTTGGCGGTCCACAAAGATGCGGCGTACACTACGCTCACATTAAGAAAGCGTGAAAAGGAATAAAGCGGTCAAATAAAAGAGGAAATAATGGTGAAAAACGTTTTCACCCATTAAACCATGCGGTTACCACCTCCTCTCATTATTTCACCCTTTACTCTCTTCCTTCATGAGGCCGGGTATGCGTTTCAATCTCGACTTGTATAAATAGGTCTTACCTATTTCTACCAGGACAACAAGTCTCGGTCGGGAGAAAATACTACACTCTCAGAAAGGCAACTTTGCAAGCTCTCCCAAAAGCTTTCATCTCTTGCAAGCTTCCTAAGCTTTCACTTTCTGATACAAGTCGAGTTACTACTCTCCCAGAATTATTCTGGTCTCAACACCTTTCTTTGCTTCCCTCCCCAAATCAACCCTCCACTCCACTTTGTGACCGATGCAAGTCTGGAACGGCCATTTCTTGGTTTAGGCCGGACTTGTACAGATTGATCTCTCGAATCTACAAAGTGCTCACGT
Source organism: Papaver armeniacum (assembly GCA_023531295.1). Lineage (NCBI taxonomy): Eukaryota > Viridiplantae > Streptophyta > Magnoliopsida > Ranunculales > Papaveraceae > Papaver > Papaver armeniacum. Next base: position 207,393 of record JAJJWW010006055.1, on the reverse strand, counting down.
GCAGCACATTTGTTTTGGGTTTGAACCAGTTTCTCACTCACCTACCGCAATTACCGAAATCAGCAGAAACGATTTTTACCCATAAACAGTTGTAAACCGCCAAACCAATACCCAAAGAGGATCCCCCAATTTGTGTTGATGTCTTGAATATTTTGGAAAACATGTAGCACGTTGTTGTTGCTTGGCAAGTCAAGCTCGGGAAACTTGCCAGCCTGGTGACCTTCGACGGGCGAGATTTTGCATCTTGAGAGGAGGGGCAACCGTTGATTGTTGCACGCCTTCGTTTTGGTAGCCGCGTAGTGAGGGCCAACGTGGTGGCGTGGTTAGATTTGCATACCGTTGGCATGGCAAGGTTTGGCGTGGCCAAACTTAGGTTTTCAGGCCAAAGGTTACCATGTGTCGTCTGGTAACCTTGGATGGCTAGGATTTGCTCCTGGGATTGAAGGGCAACCGTTGATTGTTGCACGCCTTCGTTTTGGTAGCCGCGTAGTGAGGGCCAATGTGGTGGCGCGACTAGGTTGGCATGCCGTTGGCATGGCAAGGTTTGGCGTGGCCAAACTTAGGTTTTTCAGCCAAAGGTTACCATGTGTCGTCCGGTAACCTTGGATGGCTAGGATTTTCTCCTCGGGATTGAAGGCAACCGTTGATTGTTGCACGCCTTTGTTTTGGTAGCCGCATAGTGAGGGCCAACGTGGTGGCGCGACTAGATTGGCATGGCCAAACTTAGGTTTTCGGGCCAAAGGTAACCATGTGTCGTCGGTAACCTTGGATGGCTAGGATTTGCTCATGGGATTGAAGGGCAACCGTTGATTGTTGCACGCCTTTGTTTTTTTGGCCGCGTAGGGAAGGACAACATGGTGGCGCGGCTAGGGTGTGGTTAGGCTCGGCATGTGGGGCCAAGGGTTCGCCTTGGGCATGGCTAGCTTTGTCTAGGTGCGATTTTGGCTTGGCATGTGGGGCCAAGGGTTTGCCATGGGCGTATGGCGTGGCTAAGGCCAAGGCAAGGGCGTTTGGCTTGGCATGATGTGACTAGCATGGCTAGGGCCAATGCAAAGTGCGTTTGGCATGGCGCGGCTAGCTTGGCTAGGTTTGGTTTGGCTTGCATGTGGGGCCAAGGGTTTCCATAGGCGCATGGCGTGGCTAGCTTGGGCTAGGTGCGGTTTTGGCTTGGTATGTGGGGCCAAGGGTTCGCCTTGGGCGTGGCTAGCTTTGGCTAGGTGCGATTTTTTCTTGGCATGTGGGGTCAAGGGTTTGCCATGTGTGTATGGCGTGGCTAGGGCCAATGCAATGGCGTTTGGCTTGGCATGATGTGACTAGCATGGCTAGGGCCAAGGAAAAGTGTGTTTGGCATGGCGCGGCTAGCTTGGCTAGGTTTGGTTTGGCTTGGCATGTGGGGCCAAGGGTTTGCCATAGGCGCATGGCGTGGCTAGCTTGGGCTATGTGCGGTTTTGGGTTGGCATGTGGGGCCAAGGGTTTTCCATGGGCGTATGGCGTGGCTAGGGCCAAGGCAAGGGCGTTTGGCTTGGTATGATGTGACTAGCATGGCTAAGGCCAAGGCAAAGTGCGTTTGGCATGGAGCGGATAGCTTGGCTAGGTTTGGTTTAGCTTGGCATGTGGGACCAAGGGTTTGCCATAGGCGCATGACGTGTCTAGCTTGGGCTAGGTGCGGTTTTGGCTTGGCATGTGGGGCCAATGGTTTGCCGTGGGCGTATGGCGTGGCTAGGGCCAAGGCAAGGGCGTTTGGCTTAGTATGATGTGACTAGCATGGCTAAGGCCAAGGCAAAGTGCGTTTGGCATGGCGCGAATAGCTTGGCTAGGTTTGGTTTAGCTTGGCATGTGGGGCCAAGGGTTTGCCATAGGCGCATGACGTGTCTAGCTTGGGCTAGGTGCGGTTTTGGCTTGGCATGTGGGGCCAATGGTTTGCCATGGGCGTATGGCGTGGCTAAGGCCAAGGCAAGGGCGTTTGGCTTGGGATGATGTGACTAGCATGGCTAGGGCCAAGGAAAAGTATGTTTGGCATGGCGCGGCTAGCTTGGCTAGGTTTGGTTTGGCTTGGCATGTGGGGCCAAGGGTTTTCCATGGGCGTATGGCGTGGCTAGGGCCAAGGCAAGGGCATTTGGCTTGGCATGATATGACTAGCATGGCTAGGGCCAAGGCAAAGTGCGTTTGGCATGGCGCGGCTAGCTTGGCTAGGTTTTGTTTGTCTTGGCATGTGGGTCCAAGGGTTTGCCATAGGCGCATGGCGTGACTAGCTTGGGCTAGGTGGGTGACCAAGCTAGGGTTTTGGGGCAAAGGTCTTTTGGCAACCTTAGACGGCCAGGATTTTCTCCTGGGATTGAAGGGCAACCGTTGACTATTGCACGCCTTCGTTTTGATAGCCGCGTAGTGAAGGCCAGTATGGTGGCGTGGCATGGGGCATGGCGAGGTGCATTTGGCATGGCACAGTAGGTGTGGCTGGCATGATTTGCCATTGGCACGGAGGTGCGACTAGTATGGTTGGCATGCTTTGTCACGGTTGGTGTGGGTGGCATGATTTTCCATTGGCACAGAGGTGCGGCTAGCATGGTTGGCATGCTTTGACGCAGTCGGTGTGGCTGGCATGATTTTCCATTGGCACAGAGGTGCGGCTAGCATGGTTGGCATGCTTTGGCACGGTCGGTGTGGGTGGCATGATTTTCCATTGGCACAGAGGTTCGGCTAGTATGGTTGGCATGCTTTGGCGCGGTCGGTGTGGATGGCATGATTTTCCATTGGCACAGAGGTGCGGCTAGCATGGTTGGCATGCTTTGGTGCGGTCGGTGTGGCTGGCATGATTTGTCATTGGCACACGCGGGAATTAGGGTTTGGCTTGTCGTAACCCTAATTTGAAAAAGATGCCTCGGTAATTATTTAAGGACACATTAAAGGTTTCAGTAAATGTGCCTAGTAAATGCTTGTTACTTTAAATGTTGTGACTTCACTGTCTGCTAGGGTTTAGTGTTTTACAATTTTAACCCTAAGCTAAAAACCACCATCAACATTAAGTCCCATGCTTAGCTCGGAACAGGTGCTTTGTTGCGACGTAAGCATATGATGGTGACAGCACAAGGACTAATCGAGGTGTAAATCATGGCAAAGATGGTCAGGAGAATCCGACTAACCTTTTTTAGTGGTAAAGAGAGTTTTGGCTTCCCGTGTTACCGGCCTGCGTAAGTTGTACTGGGAATACAAACCGTGGAGTGGTGAGATGAAAGTTACCAGCTTGGTCTGGTCGTACATCTCCAAGGCAAAGGGGGCGCGGTCTTGGAAGGCGACGCAAGTGGACGGCTTGGATCGATGGGCCAAGAGGTGGCGTGGTCTTGGTATGGAAAACGCGCGTGGATGATGGGGTCGCGGCAGGTGGGAGCAGGCGGCTTGGCATAGTGTGGCCTTGGCAAGACGAGACGTACACAGATAGCTAGGCGTGGTGGGGCCGCGGCAATGGAGCGAATGGCTTGGCAGAGGGGGTGTCAAGGTGAGGCGCTATTTGATGAGGTGAGGCATGCATAGGTGGCTTGACACGGTTATGATTTGTCTGTGCTGTCTGATTTCTTCTTGTTCGACGCCCATGGGGAATTCTTTCCTTTTTTAAAAATATTAAAGTATCGTGCCCCCATCCCACTCGGCTTTCATTGGGGTTTTGATGAGGCATTTTATTTTGAGGCTGGTCTCCCGCCGTGATTCCGACATGTTCCGCCTATTCACCTCGTTTCTCCTTCTTCCTTTAGGGCTTCCATAGTATTTACGCCTGGTGAAGTTGTGTCGTCTTCTCAGTTTTCAACAAAGATTTCTTCTCGTCAAGTCCAACTTTCATCATGTCGATCAGAAGCGAATCTTTCTCGAGTCAACCAGGTTCTCCAGCCAAACGTGTTAGGCTTGATTCTCGCGACAATTCCCCCATCCGAGTCATTCGGGTTAAGAAGGTCATACCGGTATGTTCTCATTAATCAACATACGTTTCTTTATTTGCCGATGAATAATGGAAGTTTTCCTTCTGTGTAGAGGTATCCCGTTGGAGCATGTGTTACCGTCATTGATGAAGATGACTTGGTTACCCCTTTTTCTCCGAGCTCGATCTTTCCATCCACCTGCGGATCTTAATAATAACTTTATTATTAAGATCAAAAAATCTATAAGCTTTACTGTTTTGAGCATACCCAACAAAAACATATTCATAAGCTTACTAGCTAATTTTGATCTTTTAGGATCGGGAATACGAACATAAGCCAAACAACCCCATACTCTAGTTAATATACCTTCAAATTCACACAAATCGAATGCACCAATTCTAAAGGTTCAGATTCTCTAACAACATATTTATGGGAACTCTTGGTTATTTTTGCTTGACTACAAGATTCACACTTTTCAAAATCATGCATGGATGTTTTGGAATAAGACCTTGCTTGCTCATGGTATCTACTTGATCTACCTGTTCAAATGACAAAGTATAGCATGCCAAACATTAAAAGTACACACCATATAAGAAGAAGATGCAATTTTATTCATTTCAACATTAAGCTTAAACATTCCATCGCAGCATAACCTTTTCCTACAAACACTCTGTTTTTAGTAATTGTGTAAACATCAGATCCAATAGTTTGATACAACCCATCATTGTTGATAGATAGCCGGAAACAAGGTATTTTCTCATTTCTGAGTGTGGAGGACATCTTTCAGCATAATTGTCTTCCCAGTAAACTTCGGTTCCTCATTGCACTTAACCTTTCACAATAGTGCCAGAGTCTCCCAACAACACTTTCTTATCTTTTGTTTTTGTATAACTCTTATATGCGAGACCTATCAAAACAACAATGGCACGATACACCACCTGTCTATCCACCACCCATCAAAACCACCAACCATGTAGAACTCGGGATCCGAGACCATGGCTATTATAACGCCATCCACAAAGATTAGCTTGTGTGTTATTTTTCCTTGTTATACCTGCAATTCCTAGCCATGTGGTTCGGTTTATTACAGGTATAACAAAGAAACTCATAATTGGAATTATGCCAATTTCTTGATGGGTTTTGGTTCTTGTTTTGATTAGGCCTTCCTCCTTTCTTCTGGTTCGGATTAGGATTCATATCCTTTTTCTTAGGTTTCAAATTAGGATGAGTCTTATTGTTAGAAACAATGAGAATTTCTTTCTTCTTATCTTGTTTCTGAGCTTCTTCCTCAACCCTGAGCTTAACAATCAAACATTCAAGAGAAAATTCTTTAGACTTGTGATGCAAAGAATTACGAAAATCTTTCCAGTTAGGTGGTAACTTGTCAATCATAACAACTACTTGAAATTGTTCATCAACTTTCATACCTTTGGTCAGAATTTCATGGGCAATTTTCTGAAGTTCATGAGCCTGTGCAACAACTGATTTATCATCCACCATTTGATATTTCATGTAGCGACTTACAGCATATTTCTTCGATCCGGCTTCTTCAGTATCGTATTTTTTCTGTAAGGCATCCCAAACATCTATAGCAATATCAAACGTGGAGTAATATTCATATAAATCGTTAGAAAATGCATTAAGAATATAGTTCTTGCAATCGAAATCATCATCAACCCATTTTTCATAGGCTTTTTGTTTTTCTTTAGCAGTTTGGGTCACAACCGGTTCTCGGTTGTTGAGGAGTTGCACTTGCTGCACACTGAGTTGCTTTTGCCGCAGCCTTCTGCATCTTTTGGATCAGCTGGTTTGATGGAGGTCACCATCATGTGCAACTTCATTAGTTTGAGGTAGAAGAACAACTTTTGCTTCCATCTTCTGAAGTGAAGTCCTTCAAACTTGAATGGCTTGTTGATATCAACAACGGTTTTCTTTTCAGATTCCATGGCAGAAGGATACGTCCTAAAATTGTTGGAACAATTGCCGATTTCACACCTGCAAAATGAGGATTAGAACACAAAACAAAGTGACGATCGAAGTCACGACCAGGTCGCTCTCTTTAGGACGTTTCGTGGCTCTGTCTTAAGTTTTGTGCAAGCAGTTCTTTCTCCGTCACGACGCCCCCAGGATAAATAGCCGAGAAAAACTTTCTTTCGATCTCTCACGCACACAATGAGAAATCGATCACTTCTACTCTCTCTATTCTTGCTCAGTATTTTTGGTCTCTTGATTCTTAGAAAACAATGGTGTAAAACTTATGTTTTCTTTCTGTTCTCAAAACTATTTTTATAACCAGGTAGTCAATGCAAATTAATGGAGAATAAATTGGATTAATTGCTGCAGTTAAAATTCCATTTGAAACAGTCAAAAAAACGGGCAAATAAGTCATGCCATAATTAGCGCAATTAAAACATAATTAAGTGTAGTAAAAACGATTTGAAAAAATCTTTTTAAAAACAGCAAAAATTACTTTCCAAATTCAAGAGACCTCCCAAGACCCCCAAGGCCCCGCTCCCGGACTAATGTTATATATATATATATATATGCACAATCAGTAGGGGGGATTCGATCCTGAGACCTAACCCTCTAGGCCCAAAATGCTTAACCACTGGGATTCGATCCTGAGACCTAACCCTCTAGGCCCAAAATGCTTAACCACTGGGCCAAGCTCGAATTGTTGAAATAAATGTACAAAAGAATTATTTTAAAACATATACAGTAGAAACTCTTTTAATAATACTCGATTATTTAATAAACTCTCTTAAATAATATTTTTGGCCGGTCCCGAGTAGGGGACAACGTGCCAAATTAATAATTCGCTAAAATTATAAGATAATACTTTTTTGATTACCTATATAGGTCCCATATGAAATATAAATTAATAATGCATTATATATATTCTCTATATAAAAATAGAGTTTTTTCGAGCGACGTGGTTAATCGGAGCTTCTGGTTGATTCTGGCCCCACCATTTTATTTTTATAACAATTGTAAAGAATCTGAAAATAAAATTCAAGAAGATACATTTTTCTCCACAATATATTTTATAGACAATCACATTCAACAAAAATTATTTCCGAAAACAGCTAAATCTTGAAAAGTCGTATAAAATTACCAAAAATATATTGAAAAATAATCATAATATATTTATTTTTTTAATTTAGTATAACAAACAAATTAAAATAAAATCACATAAAAATATGCATTATTAATCATGATTTCATCACAAATTAAATCAATCATACAAAAATGATTTTATTCATTAATTTTATTCATTCCGTAAATACAAACCAAAAAAAGATTCCATTATGAGATGTAGAATATGCCAAATATCTTTTAGAAAAAAAAATTGCAATAAGTACATGCAAGTATCCAAAAATAGTGGCTATCCGAAGTATAAAAACTACAAAAAGAAATTGCACATAAGTGGGGAAATAATATCTTTTTTCTTCCGAATATCCTGATTTTATTACTATACTTTTTAATATTGTTTATTCAGAAAAATATTAAATTAAATGCACTAATAAAGATACTTTCAACTACGATTGGCAAAAAAATATACTTCAATAGGTAAATTCGTGGTTTTCTTTGCTTGAGGTTGCCAAAAATATTACAATAGATGGATATCATCGGGAGAAATGCAGATATTGCTTAATATTTTGTTCAAAATAAAAAGGAAATTCCAGATAATTTTAGATATTAATTAATATTATATCAAAAATAAAATCATTTTATTTTTGGGTCTGGGTCTCTATATAAAGCAATCAAACAAACCTAAACTCCATTTTTAGCCAAACCCTTTTGTTTCCACATTGCTTTTTAAAATTTTGTTGTTATTTCTTTTATTTTTCCTATGATTTAGGATTTTTTGTGACATTTGTCATTTTGTTTTGTAGGTATCCTCGATCATGCACCTGTTACAGTTGTTCCAAAAGAAGCAACATCAAAGTATACCCCTATTAATTCTTGCAAATATTTTTGCGATATCAAACCAAACACCATATGTTTTGGGCGTAAAACGTGTTTTGCTCTTGCCATTGTTTATTTAGGTTGTTAGTTTTTCACGTGTTGCTAAATCATCATGAAATTAAGGTTTGTTTTATCAATTTTATTATCGATCGTGTATATATGATTGTTGTTTGTTTATTTTCCCTTTTTATATTATTACATGTAACTAAATAGATTTCGATTGATGTAAGAAAGATAGAAGTAGCAATGAAGAAGACTCATCTATTATGGTTGCAAAATTTAGTTTGCCCTTTTATAGTTACATATCTAGCATATACGTTATCTCCGTGCGATAATGGATGGTAATATGTACATACATGCATATTCTTCTCATCTATTATTTTGTTATGTTTTAATAATTTTGCGATAGTAAAAATATGAAGTCATCCTTTTTTTTTTTTTTTTTTTTTTTTTTTGCAATTCTAGATGATATTTTCAGCGTGTGGAGGACCAAGGGTATAATTTAAGTTGGATTCCATTTGGTGTTAAGTTTTTGTATGTTAACCGGATCATCTACGGCTATGGCGGTTAGTCGGGCTGTTTTTTCTTTCCCTGGTATATGCTTAATTAGTTATTTGTTCAATGTTTTGTATCATCGATGTTTGTTGGAAATTTAATTAATTATGACAAAAATGGAACTACAGTATTGGTTGAGTTTGTAGAGGCGTGTATTTGGGTTTGTAGAGTGCCGAATTTGCATACTCGTGATTGACTTTTGGAGGGAGGCAGTGTGCGTGGTGTTTTTGTTCTTCCCTTCCACTCATAAGAAAATCCATCATTTTCTTTTGAAAAAAAAAATTGTAGTTGTATTTTTTTTTCTTTACATATAATTAGATTGAAAAACAAAAAGACCACTGCAAGCGGTTACATCTAAATCCCCCCACACAAAAAAAAAAAAAAAAAAAAAAAAAAAAAAAAAAAAAGCTAACTTATAGGACAGGGTATCTCAAGAGCAACAAAAACTTGAGACACCTCAGCCAAATACAAAAACAAAATGCAAGTCCACAAATTAACGCTAGACATTTTTTGTGTAAAATTCACATTAAATTTCCACAATGTTAATCTCCTTGTGATTATCTGCAAGATTATTAAAAATATCTTGCCTCTCTTCCTTTGAAGAGGGAACCATTCCTTGGGGGTACAAAAATATGTTCAAACGCAATGTGTATTAAGGAAAATAAGGAACAAAACTATTTGTTTGGACAAGTTTTAGTTTTGGTGATGTAAATGCAATTATTGGTTTATCAAAATAAATAAAAAATGCAATTATTGAATTGTTGGGTTCATCCTTGGTTTAGAAGGGAATTCCTAGAAACGTGTGTGCAAGTATAGGAAATGTGTAGCCGTAGAAATTTTGATTTTGTGAATTCATTTGTACTAGTTTTTTGCTTTTTAATTTTGTGGGAATTATATAAATACCCTCTTTTTTGACGAGCTTCAAAATTACCCTTATGAAGCAACAAATATACCTCTCTTCATCCAAAGCCCATCAGGGGTCCATTAAGAATTTTGCGAGATTACAAAATTACCCTTTCTATATAATTAATGTTCATAAACCAAACTGGAGTTTACTCAACGGAAAAAAAAACGCGAGAGAGGCAGAGATGTTCGTCAGCTGAAGAAAAAAAAAATTCAAAATCAACAACAAAATTAATTCTTCTTCTATTACTGAATCTATTTTCATCAAGATCGTAATCAACAACAGAATCAGTCGTTTCTGAAATCGTTTCTTCATCAACAACAGAATTGATTTCATCGGATCTGAAATCGTTTCTTCATCAACAACAGAATCAACAAAATTTTCTCAATCTTTAAAAAAAATCGGTAATGTTGATTCGTGATTGAAGATGAGTTGTGATTTATTTTATATTTGCATGTTCGATTTGTAGTATCTCAATCTGTTTTTTTGATTTCAGTTTTATTTGTATTTTTTGTTTCATAGATCGAAATTCTGGAAACTCGATTCTTTGTGTTTTGATTCTACTGGATTGATTGGTTCATTTACATATTATTTTAATTCGATATCGTTATTCATATCTTAAACAGGTATTCTTCAATCTCCAATCTCCGGTTTTTGATTTTTTGAATTCCTGATGTTTTGAGTTTTAGATCGGTTCATAATTCAATGTTAGGTTTGAGTTTTAACTTCAATGTATTTTGAATGAACTATTCTGTTTTGGTTTTGAATTATTCTGGAGTATTTCATACTGTTGATCACTTAGTAGGAGAATATTTTTGGATAATACTGATTGTTTGTGTATACTTGTTGAGAATTGGTAGTAGGTTTTCATAATGTTGATCAATTTTGGTATAATTTTGTAGTTAGAAGTTAGTGTAATCAATTAGAAGTTACAAGTTAGTGTTTATATACTCATTTTACATATCTAACATTCGACATTGTATATATCTTTCACGAGGGGACGCAGGCCCCGAGTGATGTGCGACGTAATCTGAATTTGTATCTTAGGTTAGTTTAGGCTTTTTCTTATGGTTTGCAGTGAATTTTTTGACATGGAGCATGTATGTTTATGTAGTATTTCATGTTCAAAATTCACATTTGCACTGATTGCATACTAATGCGATGCAAAGTAACACATATGATGCTGTTTATGCTGTTTTTTTGTATTAAAATACTTGTTGTTGACATAGAATTTTAAATGTTGACACAGAATTTTCAATGTTGACACTAAAAAATTGTACAATATTCTGATTATTTGTATCAACATTGGTTGTTGATTCAGGTTTGTTGGATCAATTTCATTGTTGATGCATATAACCTGGATAAATTTATGATTGTGGTTGTTGATAGCTGTTTTATTGGATCAACATTGGTTGTTGATGCAATAACCTAGAGAATTTTGGTTGTTGATAGCTGTTTTATTGGATCAACATTGGTTGTTGACATAGAACTTTCAATGTTGACACCGAAATTTTTTACAATATTCTAATTATTTGTATCAACATTTGTTGTTGATTCAGGTTTGTTGGATCAACTTTCATTGTTGATTCATATAACCTGGATAAATTTCTGATTGTGGTTGTTTATATCTGTTTTATTGGATCAACATTGGTTGTTGATTCAGGTTTGTTGGATCAACTTTCATTGTTGATGCAAATAACCTGGATAAATTTCTGATTATGGTTGTTGATATCTGTATTTATTGGATCAACATTGGTGGTTGATTCAAGTTTGTTGGATCAACTTTCATTGTTGATGCAATAACCTGGACAATTTGCTGATTATGGTTGTTGATATTTGTTTTTATTGGATCAACATTGGTTGCTGACAGATTATGGTGTCAACATTGTTTTTATATTTTATTAGTTTTGTTGATCTCTTATGATTGTTGCAGACCAAAGATGGTTGTTACGGAGTTCACTTTATCCAATTTGACCGTATCGCATGCTGTTTCGGAGTCAACCACTATCAGCGAGATGATTAGTGTGGTGAAACAACACTGGCCTTATGTCCCCTGAAGACCTCATACTTTTTGGTTACAAAGATAGATGGAATTTCACATGTTATTAATCACGATTTGGAGATGAGGTTTTTCATTCACTCTTTGCATCTCCAAAGGGATTGATGTGGTAAAGTTTAACATCATGTTTAAGATTTGTGTTGATTTTGTCCCAAAAATCTTTTTTTTTTTTGAAAATAATCTTTTTTTTTTCACATTCAACCCATAATATATCTTTCACGAGGGGGCATAGCCCCCGAGTGATGTGCGACGTATGTGAAATTTCAACAATATATAACTTGAGTACATTTCAGATATGATGTCAAATTTGGTTGTTGATTCCATTCACTGGGGATCAACTTCCATTGTTGACACAAACAAAGTGGGGTACATTTCAATTACTGTGTAAACTCTGGTTGTTGATTCCATACAATTGCATCAACTTCTATTGTTGATACACAAAATTCAAAACATTTGGGATCAACTTTGGTTGTTGATCCCATTTATTGGGGATCAACTTTCATTGTTGATACACAAAATCAGATTACATTTCATGAGATGGCAACTCAAGATCATTTATTTAACACTATCTTCTACAACTCTACCTTTAATTTAAATACACGTATACAAAATAATGTGCATAATCAATCCTTTCTCTAGTACATTTTCAGTTATATTGTGTCAACGATGGAAGTTGACCCATTTGTTGGAATCAACTTCCATTGTTTACAAAAAAAAAAAAAAATCAGTATTCTTTACTAAGAAATTTAAAGAGACTAAGAAAAAAACTACCTTATGCTCAAACCAAGTCATCTCTATATCCTTTTTAGCTTTTTCTGAAAATTCATCTCGAAGTTTCTTGAACAATGTGTGTTGGTTCCATCTTAGGAATCTTGGAGTGCCGGTTTCAAATCCTCACTCTTTTCGATGTAGTCCCCGGTGTGTTCACAAAACCAATACGGATGCGAGAGAAATGAAAAAGTTTAGTTTTTTACAACCGTATACAACATTGTATTATATACTTTGATATAAATGTCTCATTACTTACTTGTAGCATTGTAGTTCATCCGATAACAATTCCTTTTTTCCCTTTCTCGTTTTGAGATGTTTGCAATCGGAAAATCTACAATGTGATCTCGGGACACCTTTTCCATTTGTAGAACATGAGGTAACCATTTCCTCGCAAAGCTTGTAGTTCCAGAATCTGGGAAGAAAAATTACTATGTAAATAGTATCAACATATCAATGTTGATCCAAGTTAGGGGATCAACTTCCATTGCTGATCCCCCATTACTTGATCAACTTCCATTTGTTGATGCTTACTGAAAATAAAAAATTTGCATGTTTACAAGTTAACTAACTACATTAGCTACGAATAGTACCTGGGAAGAAAAGCACCGCACACAACCACATTGCAAAAAGTCTGAAAAAATATTCCGGGTCGGACTCATCTTCAGCTGCAAGTCTTAGTTTGTTCTCAACCTCAGTCTTAGTTATTTTATCCTTACAATCTGCCACTTTCTCTCGTCTGAACTTGTTATTCAAGAATTCCCTGCAATCATTTTTGTTCTTTGTTTTGAGATTTTTTCTGAATTCTTCACTCTCTGCAATTCTTCTAATTTTGAATATCAACGAAAATTCCCTTGCATCCAAAGAGAACTCTGTATAATTCTTCCCTTTTTTAGGTTTTACAAATGCGATCTTCTTCGTTACCTTATCAAATCCACTAAGCAGCAGGTGTATTGAAAGATTGATTCTCTCTAACCATTTCGGAGTCACTATAATGTTTCTGTCTGCTGTGTAGAATGGGATGAAGAAGTCCCAGAAAGGCATGGACTTCAGTTCTTTTGCAAGCATTGGTTTCTTCTTATTTCCTTCTTCTTCTAATTCAAACAGCTTGTATAGAAAAATCCCCATTTCAACCAAGGGAATTAGACCTCCTTTGAAGGCAACTTCATTTTTCCTTGGCCTGCCTGCATACATGCAAATCAACATTTAGTTATTTCTTTTAAATAGCTAAACAACTTAATGATATGGAAGTATAAAACAAAATTCAATATTCTTACCTTTCAGTTCCGTTTCCGGTTTCACGTCTACTTTCTCATCGTCTGATTCTTCTTCACCAGATTCTTCTTCATCTGATTCATCATCTTCCTCTTCTTCTGATTCTTCAATTTGTTTTCTTTTACGTGATGGTTCCTCTTCATTTTTCTTCCTTTTCCGCACCTTCACTTTCTTGTCATCACTTCTCTTTCGCTTTGACACTGTAACTTGCTGGATGTGTTGCGTATCTTCTTCTTCTGAATCTTCTTCTTCTTGTGTATTATCTATCTTCTTTGATTTGTTTATCCTCTTCTTTTTGTTTGGCACATCGTCCTGAATTTGTAGAGGTTTATCTTCTTGCGGTTCAACTTGTATCTATCCCTCAACCAATAATTTCTTGTTCACTCTCTTCCTTTTGGGGGCTAGATTTTCTTGAATTGGTTGAGAATCGTCTTCTTCTCCACTCTTCGGATTTATCCTTGGTGATCTTCTCGCTCCTTTCGTCTATTTCAAAAAGCATTAGTCTAGTTAGTCTTCTTATTCATTAAATAATAACAACAATAACAGTTAGTAAATTTGAATCAACTTATGTTGTTGATACCATCTTACTGGTATAACATGGGATTAACTTTTGTTGTTTATCCCATTAATTATGTTTAGATTTTCAGTTTTATGGCATCAAATACTATTTGTTGATCCCATTTTCATGTAACCAACTACTGTTGTTGACATCTATAACAACAATTATCACAACTTGTTCATTTACATGAAAAGTCATTTACAATCAATAACATTAACAGTAAAACCAAAACATAAACTGAACTAGCATTTTATGTATATCTATACTTTCAAGCATTCAGCAAGTAATAAGATCACATGGTTTAACAACACAAGTTCATTTGTCATACTGAAGGGAATGGCATGTCCACTAACAAAAAAGGTCATAAATCTACATCTAAGTAATAAGATCACACACAATGAAATTTTATTTGTTGTCAACTTTGATTGTGTTACCCAATTTTATGGGATCAACTTTGATTGTGTTACCCAATTTATGGTCGATCAATAGCATCAACAACATCAACAACTGATAATATGGCACAAACAACATCATTTTACTGGTATAATATGTCCGTAGTTTTCGCCATGGCATCAATTATCGTTGTTTATCATCTACCAAGCATCGACAACAACAATTGAAACATCAACTATTGAGCCATGTTACTTGTATAATATGGCACCAACTATTAGTATTAAGAACTCATAGAACAATAACATTAATGGATTAACTTATGTTGTTGAACCATTCTACTGCTATAATATGGCATCAACTTCTGTTGTTGAGCCCATAAATTACATCAATTACTATTGTTAAACCATGTTACTGGAATAATATGGCATCAACTCCCATTGTAATCTATTGTTTAACATCAACATTAATATCAACTGTAACTTTTCTTTTGCAGAATCACCAACTCTAAACAAGGACTGTTTAATTATCATGCAATTGCTTATGAACAAACACACAGAGTACAATCATTTGAATATACTTTTCTTACCTCTATCAACTGCAATTGCAACTTTGAAATCAGATTAACCAAAAAATCAAAATCAAAATCAAACAAAAACAGTTAATACGAAAGTAATGTTATCCCAAACCAAATCATAGTATCTAGTAGCAGTAATCGGCGTCAAACCGTACATGCAAAAAATTTTTTCTTCAGATTCTGAAAATCAAAATCAAAATCAAAACCTTCAAAAATCACTATCAAAACCAAAATCTTCACCAATAACAGTAACTAGAAGATGAAAATCGTGTTTACCTCTTTTAAATCTCGTGTTTAAATCTTCAAACTCAGTAAACCCTAGTTTTCTACCATTTCTTCTCAGATTTTTTGATTGTTGAAGTTAAAAATGGTTCTAATGAGATCGGTTACTTAGATTTATATAGTTTGACGGTTTGTTTTTTTAGTTTTGATCGACTGTTTCGTTTCGATTTTTGATTCAAATTTTTTTCTTTTTTGCGATTCTGAGAAGAGTGAGAAGAGAAGAGAAGAAGGAGAGAGAGATCGTGCGAGTGTCTTGTAACGGCTACCGCACTAAATGAGCCAATATCGTTATATCGTGGGTATATATTCAGGGGCATTATAGTAATCTAACAGTCCGTATTTTTGAGGGGAGGGTATTATTATTTTGGGGGAGGGTATTTGTGTTGGGCCTCCATAATAGGGGCATTTAATTAATGTACCCTTTTGTTTTTAGATGAGTTTTGTCGAAAAGAAAAAAGAAAAAAAAACGAAAAAAATCCGAGATTTGCAAAAGTGTCGCATGACATACTTATACGTGGCAAACTAATAATGCGACCATTTTAGCCATCCTGATATTAGCTAGTCGTTGCTTTGATTGGCCAAATAAATAATTCTGGTTTGCTTACAAAATTTTATAGGCGTGATTTGAGAGGCGCATAACAGTTTCCCTTAATCCATTAAAATTTAATAGGCGCGATTTGAGACACCAAAAGCCTTACCAAACCCGAAGCCACTGAAATACGTCTCAAGTCCGGTGATCTGGTGTACTGACACATCCTTTTATAGCATACATTTAAGTACAAGGAAAAGTCTTTGAGCTTTCTTGGCCTACCTACGATTAACGATATTATAATCTCCAGCAAGACTTGTTTTGATGTTACCGTATCTCTTCATTCTTCGATATAGTTGATAAAACGATCGTGGAGATTTCGAAAGAAGAAGATAGTATATCACCACTTTCTGCTTTTGAGAATTAGTTGTTTTTTTATTTTCAAAAGTATTAAACGCTAACTACTGCCGATATTTTTGTATCATGTGACACTTATGGAGCCTTAATAAACCATCAAAAAGTTATACAAAATATGGTCATCAAGAACTTCCATTGGTTAACGATTACAATGATATAGTACACACTGCAACAACTCGATTTTTTATTTTATTTTTCATTTCATTCGTGTTCTTTTCATATTTGATCACAACTTACAACAAGAAGTAATCTACTAAAGATGACTTCCCATCCAACCTTTTTAATCTAAATTTCATCATAAGTTCTTCCAAGAGTGAACTGCTTGTAAAGAGTCTGGTTTTTATGCGGATGAGTTATTAGCTCGCAGAGGTCCATATAGGATTTCCTTATGGCTTGGTTTGAAGAAAATAGCTATCGAAATTCTTGGTTCCCGGAGAGAATTTGCGAACTCGGTGCTCCACACTCCGATACTTGTCATTAGACATTATTTGTATAAAAAAATATCATCGATTTGTGTTTAAATACTTAACAGTCTCTTTGAGGAGATTATTACCAACAAGAAATGTTAAATATATAATGCATTTAACAGCCACGGTAAAACAAACCTCAAGAATATCTCCTATATTGATAACAAGGCCTCCATCCAAGGGTTTAACGTCAACCCAGTCTTCACCATGCTTCACTTGTAACCCTCCAATTTGATCTTGGAACAGAACAGTAAACCCAGATTGTAGTAGCAGGAAATCCCACACTACACCCCTTACTCAATTTTGCTTAATTAATCCATTGAAAGATGTAAGATCAAGAATATTTATTGATTGAGTCCATGAAATGTTTACACAGGATAATAGAATTACCCTTAGAAATTAAAACACTCTTTTAACTTTCTCTCTCTATTGACTTGCTTAACAATTCCAAAAAGATCTCTCTCTTACTCTGACTCATTTAGCCCTTTATATAGGGTAATACATAGTGGATGACAGCTAAGCTACCCTTTATTTTCTGGAATGTCCCATAAGTGTCGCAGATGCACAAACATTCACTCTCGCGACACATCTTAACCCTCGCCACCTCTCACGTCTTCTTTATGTTTTGCCTGTCGTTATTCATTCGTCGTTTATTTTAGCTCCTCACGACTCCCTCGCGACACCGTCGTTCACTAATCCCGCGAGCCTTGTACGTTGCGATATTATGATCCTACATCTTGCCTCTTTTTCCTTGAATATTGCTTGAAGAGCGATCTTTAAGGAAAAATCTGTTGTGGTGGTAATCTTTGATCTTTGTTGATAAAGGAACGAGCGGAAGAATACTGGACTTGAAAAGTACGTACTTGCCTCTATTCTTTTGCGAAGTTCCGAAGTTTCTTTGTAATACACATACGAAGTATCGTTTCTTGCCTCATGAATTACAGAAAATAATCAATTTCGCAAGCTATTCTCGCCTATTAGGAAATATGTTGTATATTTGGATTCTACTAAAGTTCTTTTCGTCTGGCTTCCTTGGATTTAGTAGTGACCGTTTACACGTGTCTATGTTTACCTCTTTTACCGGTGCATTTAATGTTAACCGGTCATAACATTTTTTCTCGTCTATTTATAGGAGCATCCCCTGTGAAGAATTTTCCTTTTCCTTTTCATCTTCTTCATCGTCTGCAAGTGTTCTTCTTCTTCATCGTTCTGCAAGTGTTTGCCTATTATTGTCTCTTACCGTCTTCTTCACCATTTTTGCTATTCCCTAGCAGTTGTTACTCTCATGGCGTCCAGGTTTGTTAATTTTGCCATATCTGGCTGATTTTGTGGTTGATCAAATTAGCTTTTCTTGTTGAAATCACACTGGTATGATTAACTTTGTAGTTCTCTTTTCGCCATTGTTGTTTAGCAAGAACCAATCCGTAACTAAGTTTACCGTGAAGGACCCTCTTCTTTCTTTGGGCTCACCACCGAAACCTACTTCGCAACAAGAATCCCTCACGCAACAAAAGCCCTCTTCGCGAGCAAAATCTATGGCTTCAAAAAGACAATCAGGGAGTGACAAGGTATCCGAGAAACATTTCTTTTTATTAACAATGCATTGTTGCCTCTTGTTTCTTATTTAATTTGTCATTCGCAGGATGATAAAACTACCGGTAATACTCCCAAAAGGCTCCGCCACTCTAAACCTCGTTACCCCCAACGTTCCATTTCTCCATTCACATCTTCGTCTCCTCACTGCTAAATCTTCGCAAGATAATTTTGTGTCTCTTTCTTCTCGGTAACATTATCGGCGACAATATTTCTATACCTCAACTCCTCATAGACCAAGTTCCTTTCAATTGTCCTACTACAAATGATATTATACCTCCTCCTCACAATGTCCCCGTTATTTCTCCAATCACTTCTCTCCCCGAAACCTCCTCCTCTCATGAGGTTCCTTTGACAAAAGACGACTTCGTCTTCTTTGTTTGAACAAATTCCTCTAACTTCGGAAAATTTAGAGGGGATAGATGTGGCCTTTAAGGTCCTTTTACGATCTCGTGAATGATGCCAAAAAGACTTCTTCTCGATCCTATCAAATCCAATGTCTCATGAGATTTTAAGTAAGCATCTTGGTCCCGATAGGATCTCGGCAAGCATCTTTAGTTCAAGAGATTAATAAGTCAAGGATGATCTCCAAGTTATGGCTGTGAAATGCAATAATCTCCACCTTGAAAATCAAAAATTTCTCAGTATCTCACTTGATCGTGATAAACTTCGCAAGAAGAATGAAGAATTAAAAGGTATGCTCTCGCCATCATGATAATTCTTCGCGATATATATATATATATATATATTTTTTTTTTTTTTTTTTTTTTTTTTTTTTACAACTCAAACCCGTGTTCGTCCTCCAAGTATTAAACCAGAAACGAATAATGGAGATATATCGACTTGAGTCTATCGTTGAAGAAGTTCGAGTTGAAAGAGATGCTTGGATGGAGCAAGATAATCTCTTAGATAATCTTCATACCTATGCAAACTGATCAAATAAATAACTTGTCTAAAGAGAATTTTGATTTATCGCAAAAGCAAGACTCATTAAGTAATGACTTATCTCGCCTCTCTTATGCTTTGACTAAAACTAATTTGGAGTTGGAAACTTTATCAGATGAGAATAGAACTCTTTCACAAGAGAAACGTTCTCTGTTGAATAAGGTGGCGATCTACTCGCAACAGTATGATGCTTGTCAGAAACTATGCGAAGAACAAGAACAGATCATTCATACTTTGAAAAATCAACTTGAAGAGAGTTCCTCCGAGAGAGATAAACTTATTCAAGGTAGAATAACTTTGAGTGTAAAAGCGAAGCAATTCCAGGAACAATGCACCAAACTAGAAAAATCCAACTCTACTCTCGCCACCGAAAATTCCATACTTGTTTCTAATGACAAGAAATTGCGATCTCGATTGAAAGGTTTAGTTGGGATATGCTAGAAGCATAATATGCTCTAAAAACAAAGTTCCATCAGATGCACCTAAAGAAACAACTCCATTCCCTGAGCAAAGGTAATAAATCCCTCAAAGCTTATTTTAATGAAGCTAAATCATTATTTGCACAGCTTGCAACTACTGGCTATGTGTTGTTAATGCCGATGAGATGAAATAATCCATTTTTAATGGATTGAATCAAACATATGATCCAATAGTCACTCCACTGAGCACTGCCGGAGACTTAGATATGCAAACCTTTTATGCACATCTGCTGACCTTTGATATGAGGCTCGAGCAACATCTCTCTCGCTATCCAACAACCCATAGCAAATGTAGTTGTTACTAACCGTGGCTCATCCAGCAAATCTGCACCGAAGCATTAAAATAATGCAAATCGTGAACCGTCACGGCATTACAACAACAATCTACCAAATCGTGGAACTCACCCATCTCAAAGAAAGACTCTGAAGTTTGAAGAACCATGTCAAATCATAAGAAATATAATCATCGGAAAACGCACTGTTGGTTCCATTACAAACCAAGCAATAATCAATCTCGTCGGCTTGCTGCATATATTGCTCTTCCAAATGGTGCACATGGGAATGAATGGGTTACTGAAACTGGCGCAACACACCATCTTACGTCAGATATGAGAAACTTGACCATTCGCCATGAATACGATGGCACAGAAATGGTTCATGTTGGCAATGGTAATACTCTTGGCATTTCTCATGTTGGTAATGCATCATTCACACACAACTCAAGATCATTTCGGTTAAATAACATATATCATGTTCCTAAGATACAAACTAATCATTATTCAGATGCAAATTTTGTAAAGATAACAATGTGTATTCAATTTCACAATTCTCATTTCCTTGTGAAGGACAAGCTCACGGGGATCATTCTCACTGCGAGGGATGAATAGGAATGGTCTGTACATTTTTGAAGGAGTAGATATGCTGGACAACCCTGTTAAGCCTCGAGCACATGTTTCAACTTCCTTCCTAGTATGGCACCAACGATTAGGTCATCCTATGTTAAGAAATGTGTCTCAGATATGTCTTAAAAATTCCCTTTTTGTTTCCAATAAAATTTTTGAGTACTTTCATTCTTGTCATCTCAGTAAGAGCAAGAACTTGTCTTTTTCCTTAAGTAGTATTGTCTATGACAAACCCTTGAGTTTGGTTGTGTTAAATATTTGGGTTTCACCTCAACAATCTAGGTCTGGTTTTCGTTACTATCTTCTAATAATAGATGTCTTTTCTCATTTTACTTGGGTGTTTCCTCTTGTCCAACGATATGATGCAATGCAAACTTTTATCCATTTTCACAAACAAGTTGAAAACTTGACAGACCATAAAAGTAAAATTTTCCATACAGACAACGCTTTAGAGTACAAAAAGCTTACATCCTTCCTCAATGAATCAGGAATTCAGCATCGTTTCTCTTGTCCACATACCTCTCCTCAAAATAGGTTAGCAGAAAGACGTATTAGACATGTCACAGAATCTGGTCTAGCTTTATTGTATCATGCCCATATGCCAAAAAGATTTTGGGTTGATGCCTTTACTACTTGCGTGCTATCGATAAATAGGTTACCTAAATCCGCATCGAAAAGTTCAACCCATTTAGAGCTTCTCTTTGATTAAAAACCAGACTACAAATTTCTCTCGTGTTTCGGGTGTTTGGCTTATCCGTGTCTTAGACAATACAATGCTACAAAACTATACCCCGATCTCTTACTTGTGTCTTCATAGGGTATAGCAATGCGCACAAATGATATTTGTGTATTCATAGTGAAACCAACATGGTTTATATATCTCTCCATGTTCGATTTGAAGAGAGTACATTCCCTTTTCATCTCTTTCCGCAAAAGGATCCTCAAACTTTTCCAAGGTAAAATTCCATCAAGCACTTATGAACCCGAAGCTTCACGAACATCTTCCGAACAATGACCAGTTCATAGTGAAGCCTATCCGCAAGCTTCAACAACTGTGTCCGCATCTCAAAACTCTCCGCAGCACTGCCACAAATATCCATTGATTTCGATCCATTAACTCTACCTCATCATCCTGTTCGAGATACACAGTCTCAAAGCGCATCTGCGGCACATGAAGTTCAAAGATGAGAATCCGCGACTCATTCAATGGTGACACGATCAAAGGATGGTATTGTGAAACCCATCAAGAAGTTGTGTTTAATCGGCTCAAAGTACCCACTTCACGATGAAGACTACATGGAGCCAACATGTTATAGTACACCTTCGAAAAACCCTAAGTGGAATGCATCCATGGATGTTCATATTAATTCTCTAACTCGTAATGGTACGTATTCTCTTGTGAAATACGAGAAGGGCATGAATGTTGTTGGCTCAAAATGGGTGTATCGTGTAAAAGCGGAACCCCGATGTTGATGGTGGTTTTTAACTTAGGGGTAAAGTTGTAAAACCCTAGTCATTAGGGTTTCGACAAGCCAAAACCCTAAGTCTCACACCACACGTGCCAATGGCTTATCATACCAGCCACATCCGACCGCGCCAAGGCATGCCAACCATGCTAGCCGCACCCATGTGCCAATGGCTCATCATGCCAGCCACATCCTACCGCGCCAAGGCATGCTAGTCGCACCCCTGTGCCAATGGAAAACCATGCCAGCCACACCTACCGCGCCAAGGCATGCCAACCATGCTAGCCGCACCCTTGTGCCAATGGCAAACCATGCCAGCCACACCTACCAAACCCTTGGCCCCACATGCCAAGCCAAACCGCACCTTTCCTTTTCCCTAGCCATGCTAGCCTTATAATGACTGAGGTGTGGGCATTTAAAGATTAGAAATTATGAACAAGGCATTGCTTATGAAAATGATGTGGAAATTTCAAAAGTCAGATGAAGATTGGGCTCTATTTTTCAAAGATAAATATCAAAACAAGTTTGGCCAATGGAATACAAATTGGAAGCTATCTTCATTTTGGCCAGGACTGAAATGGGCATGGGAATCTCTTAAGGAAGATATAAGATGGAACATAGGTGATTGAGAAGATATTTCGGTGTGGTTTGATACCGGATTGGGGATAGTCCTATTATTGATCAAGTTGGATTCACTCCTTTTGTTAAGGAAAACATAATGTTAAAAGTCTCAAACTTATTAATGAATGGTGAGTGGTCCTCCCTAATGAACTGCAACAATCTGTTTAATCTACTTCAATGCCAAATGTGGTCAGGTGGGAGGGATGAGCTTATATGGATTGGAAATCTGCAAGGATCATTCTCAGTTCATGATGTTGTTCAGAAATTAAGGTACAAAGAAACTATTATGCATTGGTCTAAATATATCTGGAATTCCTTCATTCATCCTAGTGTGGCAAGAAATGTATGGAAAATCATTCCAGGAATATATCTGGATGATGAAGTTAAGGTGAGGAAAGGCTATGACATAGTTTCTAGATGTTGTATCTGTGAGAAAGCTCAAGACAGTATGCATCATCTTTTATGGGAATGTGAATTCAGTGTAGGAATTTGGAAGTGGATCTTCACCTGCTTTCAATTTGATAATCCTAAAGATTTTAATGATGTTTGGAGGAAAGCAAAGAATAAAAGTCATCTGATTCAGCAGGTATGGATTACAGCAGTTTGCATTATTCTCAAAGAATTTTGGTTTTAGAAATATAGGAAGTTTTTTGAAGAAATACCAAATAAGCAACGTTTCAAGTGCGGAGTTCTGAAGTTAATAACAGAAGGAGGTTTAAGAATTTCAGGCAATAAATGGAACCAGAATTATGACCTGCAAATAATTCCAAATTTTAAGTTGGGGGTTAGAAATTCCAAGTTTCAAATGATCAAAGAATGTTATTGGTTTCCTCCAGATCTAGATTTCACTATGTTCTGCTGCGATGGATCTTCTTTTGGTAACCCTGGAAACGCTGGTTTTGGGGTGATTGTCATGGATCATGATTGTCAGGTGCTAGGCACTCTATCAGGGGGCATAGGTATTGCTTCAAACTTTATTGCAGAGTTATATACTGTCATTTCTGCTTTAGAATTGGCAATTGAATGGGTAAACAGAAAGTGATTATTTTCTCTTACTCAAAGTCATTGGTGAATGTCTTTAATCAAAAGAAGGTGCTATGGTTCATAAGAGGAAGATGGAAAAATGTTGTGAGAAAGCTTTCAATTATCAAATATCTTGATTGTTACAGGGAAGTGAACTTCTCTGCAGATGGGATTGCCAAAAAAGGTGCATCATTAGCCGCAGGAGAAAGGCATATTTGCATGGGAAGACCTTTCTCTCTTATTAGAGTTAAAATGCCAGATGTGAAGTACTACAGATTCAGCTTACTCATTTGTGGGCCTTGCCTTTGTGGGCTTTGAGTAGTATCCGGTTCCTTTTCTTAGTCCTTCATTTTCTTAAATTTCTTAACGGAACTTCTTTTTAAAATCAATAAAATTCATGTGATTCAGGAAAAAAAATACCTAAGCCAGTGACAGTAAACTGCTTGGTTATGTAGCAGCAGAGACGATTCAACCGAAATTTGTTCACACACCATAAACAATTAGTTTGTAGCCAACCCGTTACCTGAAAAATGTTAATTAAAAAAAAAAGAAACTATCCAATTGGTAAGATTTCAATGTTCAAAAAGTAGTTATAAATGTGATGAACTAGTTATCTTTATAAATATCAGATTGTCTCGGAAAAAAAATGTGCGCGAAACCATAATTATAAAACCCGATAGGAAGAAAAATAAAATGCAATGGACAGACCCCAATCTCAAGATAAGGTGAGCAACTAGCCTACGTAGCCAATCCCCCTCTTGACTACACTTGTATTATCCTACCCCAATCATTTTGGTTGCAATCGGGAAAGATTGGAAACCTTATGGCCTCCTTGGTGTCTCGATTGTAATAATAAAGGCTGTCATGCCATTCGCATCGTAGGAATATTAGATTTGTCCCAGTAAGAGCTTCAATTGAAAGATCTGGTTTTCCATTCCAGTAGCCAGGCATAATATCGATAATCTCTTGTTCCCACGTAATGTTACCATCTGTATCTTCATGAATTTTCCAAAGAGAACGTAAAGAATCTAATACAGCTACGCGTCCATCAATTTCTGTTAGCTCAACAGTTTGTGCCTTTCTATATTTCAGTGGATCAATGACGAAATCAGGAATTGGTATCACTCTGAACTTTTCATTTACAATGTCAAATTTCATTATCAATTCTAGCTCACCGTTTTCATGTTCCCTCCGGAACCGCCAGTATAAACAACCATCTACATAAAAAGATTTTTCATAACTTGCCCAAAAATCAACTAAAAAACTCAAGGGATGGGTGGAATTGCATCGATTCTTCTCCACGTATTTCTGCCAACCGTAAAGATTTCAACAACTTGATCGGAAAAAGAATCATTACCTGTTATGCATACAACTATATGTTCATTACTCTGAGGATTATATCCAAACGCGATGTGGCTATATTTCATCGAATTTTTATTAACATCTATCCAAGGTGATCTATCTCCAGTGATAGGGTATATATGAAAAATGTATCAAACCTGTTGGTGACAAAACATAGCAAACCATTCACAGTTTGTCTTGGTAATGTATGCTGTGTATAAGAACCACGATCTTCATCTATAACTAATCTGTTAATACTTACTAATCCTCTATCTGGTGAACCAATTATGAGTTCGAGAATTCCATCGCCGATGTAACCCTCAGCTTCCTTCATTGACAGTAGTAATCTATGATGACTGGTTTCAATTCCTTCACGATTTAGTAAATCTTTCAAGTATTTCCATCGCATATTTAGGTCTCTCCGCTGTTCCTCTTTGTTCTTTTCCTGCCACAACTCATGGCTCGAATACACCCACCTATCCCACCTCTTGTCGTTTTCGTTCTCACACCAACACGTTCTTTTCCTAACTTTCCACCCATCTTTTAGTAGCTCTTCTAAATCACAAACGTTGACGGCTTCGTTATTAACATCTCTTCTATCTTCTAAGGTACTGTTAAAACAACGCGGAATCCTCATTCCTTCCATTAATCGAGTTTTAGGGGAAATCTTCTTCAAGATTGCTCTCATGGCCATTCTTCTCACTTGGTCTCCCTCTCGAGAACCCTAATTAATGAATCAGGTCTAGTAACAGCAACCTAGTAGGCTTAGGTTGGATTCTCGTCCATTCAGTCAATACACGAGCCAATGACAGTAAACTTCTTGGTTAAGCCAATGACAGTCCCTTAACTAATCTCGGTCATTAAATAACATAATGGAAAGTGCAATCAAAGGGTATGATAAGATCCCTACTTCAAAATAAGTTCAAGAAAAGGCATCCAATGTTGTTCATCCTTAATGTCTCATATTGTCGCTCGATTACGGAATCAGGAATTAGTTTTCTTTTACAAAACTGCCGCGAACCGAGTAGACTGAATATAAACTGCTGCAGCAGTATATATAACAGGTATTGGCTTTCTTGGGTGTGCTCATACCTTAACCCATGTTGATGCAGTCGGGTGCAAACTAAAAGTATATGTTGGGCGAATGAGTTCTTTTATTGTTCTTTTGGGCGAAACCGATTCCGGAGACCTCAAGGATAAAGAAGGGTTTGGATTGTGTATATTTTAAGCCTAGGTGTTTTGTCCCACATCGCCTAGATGACATTTAATTGAAGGGTATTCCTATATATACCCCTGAAAACACTAACAGTACCCCTTTATCCCCGTACCCTTCTTTTTTATCAACCTACCCCATCAAAAGCGCTAACTTGTATACCCCCAGTCATATTATCATCATGATATCTCGAGCTCCTCTAATTGTTTCGGTGACTGATGCTTAGTATTATCTTAATTTTAGAATTAGCATATGTTATTGTTGGATCTAAATTGAGCAGCAGACAACAGAGGGGGTTTGATTTGGTTGTCTTGGTTCTTGATCTTGGTTATCATAATGTTTATGGATGTTTGAGATTAATCATTAATTTGGAGTTCTTTGGATCGTTTTGGTGATGGGTTTGCTTTCGATCTTTTGGAAACTGGGTGGATTGAGTGATAATTGTGCACAGCCTAAATGTGAACTCTGGTTCTGTACAGTCTACATCTTCTACATTGTTCTGGTAATGTAGATTCTTTTTGGTGACATGGAGTCTAGGTACTCGAAGGTCGACAATAAAAACTTTGAGATTCAAGTATGCCGGAGAGATTTGAAACTTCCTTTTAAAATCATTGAGAGGTTTAATGGGTACTCAATGAATGTACAGTACCTTTTCATGGAGTTAAATGGCTCATCAACACTATCGCCGACGCAAGAGCTGGGTTTAAAGCTACACCTAAACCTTTTTGGAAGACGTCACTGGGTATGGGTAATGGAGAAGGAAACTGTGGAAGAAGCAAGAGATTAATGGATTAATAACTGGGCACCAATACAAGACATATGGTGGAATGATATCATTTTTGAAGAGAGAGGGTACAGATATAAGAAAAGTCGAATAATTTTAAGTTTTTCAGGTTACAACTGAATTAACTAACATAACTAATAATTGGGGGTACTGTTAGTGTTTTTAAGGGGTATATACAGGAACACCCTAATTGAAAGTATAAAAGTATTATAATTATTGTTAGGTCATATTAAGCTGTTGTAATTGTAATGTAAGGTATAATACACAGCTGTTGTAGTGTACATGTAATAGTAGAACTACGTCGGGCTTATATGCTATGGGTACGTAGGCAGCCATACACACATATGGTGCAGTCCAAAAATATATTTTTCTTTTTTGTTTCTTTTTCGCTGACAATTGTTCCCCTGTGGATGTTCAGTTTTTCTCTAGTGTTTCTCCTTTTTGTGGTATAATTGATAATACTGGAGAACACTTCAATATTTGCATTGCACCTTTGCTTGGGCAGTTCGGTTCTCTCCAGGGATATCTAGTAACTTCTTAATTAGCTATATATTGCAGATCCTCATCTCTAGTAACCCTACCTTAAGGTTGAAGAATCTTTATATTTTGCTTTAGAGTTGGTTTTTATTCAATCTTGCAAGTTGCTTGCAATATGTATGTGCAAAAATTTGAAGTTTGTGGCGCGACACATAGTGTGAAATTAATTTCTTGTGATCAACAGATTTGTGCAAGTTGAAGAGATTTCGACACCTTATGGGTAGAAAATATAGTAATTCTAAAGTATAGCTCTTCGTCATGGTCCCACCTGGCCATTATCCTGTTGTAATATCGTAGGTGGGCAGCTGGATCCGTGGATCCGTCGTAACACTCAAAGGATGGGACCGGACACTTACTGCGGTATGGTAGCCGTAGCCAATCTGTTGTGCTAGTGGGGTGGTGTTGGCCTCCTTCATAACTTGTTCTAGTCTTCCACCTCCTTGCCCGGTTTTGATTTGATTGATCTCTTTGCTAGCATCTACGTGCGAAGACTCTCCATTGCCAAACAAAGGTGCTCTTCCTGAATGGAAGACCGCGTCTTCCTTGTAGGTTGTGACGTGTCGCCTCCTCTTCATCATAGTAGTATGAAGTGTCCTGGATGGTAGTCCTGGTCAGACCTTCTATTATTCCGCGCACCTCTTTGGGGTATTCCTCTTTGATTGACTACCGCAGTATGTTTTCAGGGAATCATCCTTCGGTCTCTATTCTCAATACGGCCGAGTTAGCCTCGTCCCGTCGATTCTCTAGCTCCGCGCTTTGGAGGATTTTCTCTCTTAATTGCTTTGGTTCTCTTGGGCTAGTAAGGCCATCGCGTCCGCGTATGTCTGCCCGATTCCTTTTGAGCTCTTCTAATTGCGCCAATATCTGCGTGATTGGTTTTGATTCTTGATTTGTTCTATCTTGTGCACTGAGCTTGTCCCTCGGGGCCGCGGTGTTGATTTCCTCTACTAGCCGTATGCCCGGTTCGACCATTCCGTAGGATCTGCGTGCGATTGTGGGATTTGTTCATTAGTCTGCGGCATCCGTAAGGAAGGTTACAGGATTACGGATTCTCACTCGCTTCTCGAGGTTCATTAGGCCTCGGTTGTAGTTGTCACTTTGGAGGCGACCACTTGAGAAGTTCCTTGGTTAGGTGTAGCGAGCTTTTGCCGCGCGCCTTCTTTGCTTCCATTGCGATGATGCCCATGTCCCCGAAAGGAATGTGCTATCCGCTCCATCCTGCGTCTTGTCCCCGGCTGTGAGTCCAGCGCCCTTCTGTTTGCTCCTCGTTACTACTGGCGTAGTCCTAGGCGCCTCTTTTGAAGGTACCTTTGTCTTCCCTGTATCTTTGTTCTTTTCCATTGTAATATTCTGTAAACAGAGCATGGAGGTAAACCGAGACAAAGAGTCCACGGGTATGCTGTTAGTTCAAACTTGATTTCATGAATTCGATTTCTAGTTGGCAAAGATTGTACTCGGGCTATTGGTTTAGCGAATGATATGAAAAACACAGACGGATGTGCGAATTAAATGGGATAAGGTCCATGGGTTGTTGTTTTGCAAAAAAGAAAAACCCAGATCTATTGGTGGAAATTATGTGTGAAATATTAGTTAAAACATAGATCCGTTGGTTAGAAGTTATACAACGCCCATATTTGTTGGTAGTAAATGTAATGGACATAAATATGTGCGAAAAATAGCCCAAAACACAGATCTGATAGTTTTAGGTTGTAAAAGACCCAGATCTGTTTGGTAGAAAGTACAAAGAATACGGATATGTGCGAAAAATGATTTTAAACACGGATCTTGTCTATGTTCTAAGTAAAATTTTTGAGGTAGAAGCTATAAAGCCACAGGAAGAGATAAATGTTTTCTAGCGCCATATTGTGAACACGGAAATCACGTAGGCATCCCCATGTTCGCAAACAATCTTCGCATGAATTGAATACACGCATTAAGTTATGAATATCAAATACATAGATAGAGGTTGATTCATTGATTCCAAACCCCGCGGGTTTGTCACGATCTCATCAACATCTATCAATAATAGATCTAAAGAATGAACATATAAATGAAGATATACGAGTGCTAAATGTAAAGGAGACAATGATTTACGTGGTTCAGCACTAAGGCCTACATCCACGGATCTAGGGGTATTCACTATGTAGTAAATGGTTACAAGAATAGTCGCAAGACTGTGTTTATCGAACCCATAGGTTGGTGTTCATACTTACTTCTCTCTCTGATCTCTCCTATTCTCTAGTTCTCTCCTATTGTCCCCCCTTTTCCATGTTTGGAAGGAACATATATATACAGCTAATTTAGGTGGGTCCCTTGGAAAAGAGTTGTTGAGGTCTTATCTTCTTGTGTTCTGTGCATAGTCCGCGGACTTCCTTGTCAGTCCGCGCCTTCTAATGTTTCTATGTTCATTACGCTCGACCAGCCCCTCGCTCTCTCCGTTGGCTATCGACACGTGCCCTCCGAGCGACATTAAATGCGAGTGGTTGGGGCGGTCCAGACTGCGCCAGGCGGTGTCAGTCTTCCCTTGTCACGTCCGTGTCAGTTGGACCTTCCCCAGCCGTTGATTATTCCTTACCTCGTGATGAGGTAAAGTGTAACAGAGTAGCTCTTTGGTGTTACGTGGGGATACCTTCCTTTGATGCTCCTTCATCTTCGTCTGTTGATCTTGACAGATGGCACGCCGTCTAGATCCTATGGATGCCCCTACGTGTCATCCACTTTTATGACGTGGCCTCCACGTGGGCTCTGCTAGTGCACGTGGTGAGGGAGATAAATAAGCGTACTTACAATATGAAAGAAAAGTAAGGCATGCTGTACACGACACGTAATGGATATTGGTTGATGTTAATGGATATGCGTTATCACAAATCTTCATTATCTTTAATTAAGCCTTATTAGTCGGGTGAGCACACATCTGTTGCGATTATAAGGTCCACCAATAACGCCTAGTCGGCTGCAAATACGCCAATAATTATTTGACTATTAGATATTTATGTTAATAATATTTAACTAATTAAGGTTAATTTAATCCTTTTAAAAATAGGAAAGTATAAACTCAATCTAAAAATTTTAATCTTAGCCGTACATTTTTTATTTTGGGTTATAGATATATACAATTTTAATGATGGGTTTATAGAAGAAAGAGGAACCAAACATGGGTTCCTCAGAAATTTCCACATTTCTAAATACAACAAAACAAATACATCAATACTGGGTGTATTTCGTTTGGGCCTGTTGTTACTAATCAAAATTGTGCAAGTTTACAAGGACTTCGACACCTTTTGTGCAGAAAATATGTCCATATATATATATATATATATATGGCCGGCCATTCAGTCAATACCTAAGCCAGTGACAGTAAGCTGCTTGGACTTATGTAGCAGCAGAGACGTTTCAACCGAAATTGTTCACACAGCATCGACAATTAGTTTGTAGCCAACCCTTTACCTGAAAAATGTTTATTAAAAATAAAAAAATTATCCAATTGGTAAGATTTCAATGTTCAAAAAGTAGTTATAAATGCAAGGGAATATCAGATTGTCTTGGAAAAAAATGTGCGCGAAGCCTTGATTATAAAACCCGATAGGAAGAAAAATAAAATGCAATGGACGTACCCCAATCACTAGATAAGGTGAGCAACTAGCCTACGTAGCCAATCCCCCTCTTGACTAAACTTGTATTATCCTACCCCAATCATTTTGGTTGTAATCGGGAAAGATTGGAAACCTTATGGCCTCCTTGGTGTCTCGATTGTAATAATAAAGGCTGTCATGCCATTCGCATCGTAGGAATATTAGATTTGTCCCAGTAAGAGCTTCAATTGAAAGATCTGGTTTTCCATTCCAGTAGCCAGGCATAATATCGATAATCTCTTGTTCCCACGTAATGTTACCATCTGCATCTTCATGAATTTTCCATAGAGAACGTAAAGAATCTAATACAGCTACGCGTCCATCAATTTCTGTTAGCTCAACAGTTTGTGCCTTTCTATATTTCAGTGGATCAATGACGAAATCAGGAATTGGTATCACTCTGAACTTTTCATTTACAATGTCAAATTTCATTATCAATTCTAGCTCATCGTTTTCATGTTCCCTCCGGAACCGCCAGTATAAACAACCATCAACATAAAAAGATTTTTCATAACTTGCCCAAAAATCAACTAAAAAACTCAAAGGGATGGGTGGAATTGCATCGATTCTTCTCCACGTATTTCTGCCAACCGTAAAGATTTCAACAACTTGATCGGAAAAAGAATCATTACCTGTTATGCATACAACTTTATGTTCATTACTCTGAGGATTATATCCAAACGCGATGTGGCTATATTTCATCGAATTTTTATTAACATCGATCCAAGGTGATCTTTCTCCGGTGATAGGGTTATATATGAAAAATGTATCAAACCTGTTGGTGACAAAACATAGCAAGCCATTCACAGTTTGTCTTGGTAATGTATGTTGTGTATAAGAACCACGATCTTCATCTATTACTAATCTGTTAATATTTATTAATCCTCTATCAAGTGAACCTATTGTGAGTTCGAGAATTCCATCGCCGATGTAACCCTCAGCTTCCTTCATTGACAGTAGTAACCTATGATGACTGGTTTCAATTCCTTCACGATTTAGTAAATCTTTCAAGTATTTCCATCGCATATTTAGGTCTCTCCGCTGTTCCTCTTTGTTCTTTTCCTGCCACAACTCATGGCTCGAATACACCCACCTATCCCACCTCTTGTCGTTTTCGTTCTCACACCAACACGTTCTTTTCCTAACTTTCCACCCATCTTTTAGTAGCTCTTCTAAATCACAAACTTTGACGCCTTTGTTATTAACATCTCTTCTATCTTCTAAGGTACTGTTAAAACAACGCGGAATCCTCCTCATTCCTTCCATTAATCGAGTTTTAGGAGAAATCTTCTTCAAGATTGCTCTCATGGCCATTCTTCTCACTTGGTCTCCCTCTCGAGAACCTAATTAATGAATCAGGTCTAGTAACAGCAACCTAGTAGGCTTAGGTTGGATTCTCGTCCATTCAGTCAATACACGAGCCAATGACAGTAAACTTCTTGGTTAAGCCAATGACAGTCCCTTAACTAATCTCGGTCATTAAATAACATTCATTAACCCATAACTTATAAGAAGCACAGCTTATGGTGTTTTGCATTAGGTATACACGAGCAAAACGATTTTGTTTCGCTTTGAGTAATGATGAGTAAAGGCATCCAATGTTGTTCATCCTTAAAGAAGGTTAATGTCTCGTATTGTCGCTCGATTACGGACTCAGGAATTAGTTTTCTTTTGCAAAACTGCCGCGAGCCGAGTAGACTGGATATAAACTGCTGCAGTAGTATAACAGGTATTGGCTTTCTTGGGTGTGCTTATCCTTAACCCGTTGGTGCAAACTAAAAGTATATTTTGGGCGAATGAGTTCTTTTATTGTTCTTTTGGGCGACACCGATTCCGGAGACCTCAAGGATAAAGAAGGGTTTGTCCCACATCGGCTAGATGACTTTTAATTGAAAGTATAAAAGTATTATAATTATTGATAGGTCATATTAAGCTGTTGTAATAGTAATGTACTGTAATAGTAGAACTACGTCGGGCTTGATCCCATAGCATAGCTATGGGTACGTAGGCAGCCATACACACACGTATGGTGCAGTCCAAATATATATTTTTCTTTTTTGTTTCTTTTTCGCTGACAATTGTTCCCCTGTGGATGTTCAGTTTTTCTCTAGTGTTTCTCCTTTTTGTGGTATAAGTGATAATACCGGAGAACACTTCAATATTTGCATTGCACCTTTGCTTGGGCAGTTCGGTTCTCTCCAGGGATATCTAGTAAAGTAACCCTACCTTAAGGTTGAAGAATTACTATATTTTGCTTTAGAGTTGGTTTTTATTCAATCTTGCAAGTTGCTTGAAATATGTGAGTATGTGCAAAAATTTGAAGTTTGTGGCGCGACACATACTGTGAAATTAATTTGTTGTGATCAACAGATTTGTGCAAGTTGAAGAGATTTCGACACCTTTTGGGTAGAAAATATATCTATATACGATCGGGTATTCAGTCCATACAGGAAACTGATTGGTTATTTTTAAATTCAAAAGAGCTCAAAGTTTCTTTTGTTAGCTTTTGAATAGCAAATAAGTTGTAACACCTAAGATGTATCTTTCTTAATATAAATACATCTCGACTCCACAAGTTTCAGTGTGGAAGTATTCACCAGAAATACCTTTTCTAACTTGGTATCATCCTGATCCAAGCTACGCTTCCAAAAAAAAAAAAAAAAAAAAAAAAAAGAAACAAAAAAAACAAAAAAAACCATCACAAACCCTATCATGACAACAACCAGTCAACTCGAAAATGTCCAGTTCATCATCCGGTAACTCAAAGTTAACGAAACAAATTACCCACTTTGGAAGACGCAGTTCAAACCCATTCTTAGGGGCCATGGCTTAACTGCCTTCATTGATGGAACAAAAACAATACCACCGAAAACTTTACCAAATTCTGAAGTTGTAAACCCTGATTTTACAGCGTATGAAGAGCAAGACAACCTTCTGGTTGGTTGGATAAACTTAACCCTGACTCCTGAAGTTTTAGGGGTTTATTAGAGGTTTAGACACTGCAAAGGAAGTATGGGATATGTTAGAAGCATAATATGCTCTAAAAACAAAGTTCCATCAGATGCACTTAAAGAAACAACTCCATTCCCTGAGCAAAGGTAATAAATCCCTCAAAGCTTATTTTAATGATGCTAAATCATTATTTGCACAGCTTGCAGCTACTGGCTATATGTTGTTAATGCCGATGAGATGAAACAATCCATTTGTAACGGATTGAATCAAACATATGATCCAATAGTCACTCTACTGAGCACTGCCGGAGACTTAGATATGCAAACCTTTTATGCACATTTGCTGACGTTTGATACGAGGCTCGAGCAACATGTCTCTGCTATCCAACAACCCATAGCAAATGTAGTTGTTACTAACCGTGGCTCATCCAGCAAATCTCCACCGAAGCATTAAAATAATGCAAATCATGAACCGTCACAGCATTACAACAACAATCTAGCAAATCGTGGAACTCACCCATCTCAAAGAAAGACTCAAAGTTTGAAGAACCATGTCAAATCTGTAAGAAAGATAATCATCAGGAAACGCATTGTTGGTTCCATTACAAACCAAGCAATAATCAATATCGTCAGCCTGGTGCATATATTGCTCTTCCAAATGGTGCACATGGGAATGAATGGGTTACCGACACTTTGGCGCAACACACCATCTTAAAAATGAGATATGAGAAACTTGACCATTCGCCATGAATACGATGGCACGAAATGGTTCATGTTGGCAATGGTAATACTCTTGGCATTTCTCATGTTGGTAATGCATCATTCACACACAACTCAAGATCATTTCGGTTGAATAACATATATCATGTTCCTAAGATACAAACTAATCTGTTATCTATATGCAAATTTTGTAAAGATAACAAAGTGTATTTTGAATTTCATAATTCTCATTTCCTTGTGAAGGACAAGCTCACGGGGATCATTCTGCTGCGAGGGATGAATAGGAATGGGTTTTACATTTTTGAAGGAGTAGATATGTTGAACAACCTTATTAAGCCGCAAGCACATGTTTCAACTTCCTTCCCAGTATGGCACCAACGATTAGGTCATCCTATGTTAAGAAGCATGTCTCGAGATATGTCTTAAAATTCCCTTACGTTTCCAATAAAAATTTTGAGTACTTTCATTCTTGTCATCTCAGTAAGAGCAAGAAGTTGTCTTTTTCCTTAAGTAGTACTGTCTATGACAAACCCTTGAGTTTGGTTGTGTTAAATATTTGGGTTTCACCTCAACAATCTAGATCTGGTTTTCGTTACTATCTTCTAATAATAGATGTCTTTTCTCATTTTACTTGGGTGTTTCCTCTTGTCCAACAATCTAATGCAATGCAAACTTTTATGCATTTTCGAAACAAGGTGAAAACTTGACAGGACCATAAAATTAAAGTTTTCCAGATCGGACAACGCTTTAGAGTACAAAAGTTTACATCCTACCTCAATGCATCAGGAATTCAGCATCGTTTCTCTTGTCCACATACCTCTCCTCGAAATGGGTTAGCAGAAATACGTATTAGACATGTCACAGAATCTGGTCTAGCTTTGTTGTATCATGCCCATATGCCCTAAATCTGCATCGAAAGTTCAACCCCTTTAGAGCTTCTCTTTGGCTTAAAACCAGACTACAAATTTATGCGTGTTTTCGGATGTTTGGCGTATCCGTGTCTTAGACAATATAATGCTACAAAACTAGACCCCAGATCTCTTCCTTGTGTCTTCATAGGGTATAGCAATGCGCACAAAGAATATGTGTGTCTTCATAGAGAAACCAATAGGGTTTATATATCTCGCCATGTTCGATTTGAAGAGAGTACATTCCCTTTTCAGTCTCTTCAGCAGAAAGATCCTCAACTTTGCCAAGGTAAAATTCCATCAAGCACTTCTGTTTTATTGTCACCGCTATTTGTTTGTAGTTATGAACCAGATGCGTCACGAACATCTTATGAACAATCACCAGTTCATAGTGAAGCCTATCTGTAAGCTTCACCAACTGTGTCTGCATCTCAAAACTCTCCGCAGCTGCCACAGATATCCACAGATTTCAGTCCAACTAACTCTACCTCATCATCTGGTTCAACTACACATTCTCAAACTGTATTTGCAGTACATGAAGTTCAGCGAGAATCTGTGACTCATTCAATGGTGACACGATCAAAGGATGGTATTGTGAAACCCATCAAGAAACTATGTTTAACTGCCTCAAAGAACCCACTTCCTGATGAAGACTACATGGAACAACATGTTACATTACATCTTCGAAAAACTCTAAGTGGAAGTCAGCCATGGATGTTCAGATTAATGCTCTAATTCGTAATGGTACGTATTCTCTTGTGAAATACAAGAAGGTCATGAATGTTGTTGGCTCAAAATGGGTGTATCGTGTAAAGCAGAACCCTGATGGAAGTATAGACAAGTATATGGCTCGTCTAGTGGCAAAGGGCTATAATCAGCAAGAGGGTTTGGACTACAGAAAGACTTTTAGTCCTGTCATTAAGCCGTGCACGATACGACTCGTGCTTTCTATTGCTGTTATGAATCAGTGGCATATATGGCAACTTGATGTGGAGAATGCCTTTCTCCATGGCCAGTTAGAAGAAGATGTATATATGCGACAGCCGGCGGGTTATGTGGATCCATATTATCCAAACCATGTCTGCAAACTACATAAGTCACTCTATGGACTTAAACAGGCGCCAAGGTCTTGGTTTTCTAAGATCAGTACTTATTTGCAGAAATTAGGGTTTCAGGGATCCATATCTTACAGTTCGTTGTTTATTTTAAAGAATGATACCTCATCACATATGTTCTAATATATGTTGATGACATAATAATCACAGGTTCACATCCATATCAGATACAAAAACTGATAACTGACCTTGGAGCATCTTTTGCCTTGAAGGATATGGGATATTTAAGTTATTTTTTGCACTACAGGAAAAATATACATCTACAACTGGAGATTTACAACGCTTCGCTAAGTATTGTAGAAAGTCCTATGTTTTACAACTGGTTTCAAAGGAAGAGTTGTCGTATATCATCACTGCCAACCCTTAGAAAACAAGTGGTTGCGCTAAGAAAACAAACGACAACTCCTTAAGCAAAACAGTTGTGACGACATTTAGCTATAACAACGTTGTTCCATATATGTAGTGACTTGGCCTATCACAATACTCACAAGTGTTGTTGAAGAACACAAAAATATGATAATGAAAAATATGTTAGAGGGGAGATTCGAACATGAACCTACTACATGGAAGTCTAGCTCATCAACCACCCTTTCGGTTCACAAGTTTTGATTTTTTTCTTTTTTAAATAGAAACCTACAACAACACTTATAAGTGTTGTTGAAGTAAAAATATATAATGTTCCATATATGTAGTGACTTAGCCTATCACAATTCTCACAAGTGATGTTGAAGAACACAAAAATATGACAATGAAAAATATGTTAGAGGGGAGATTCGAACATGAACCTACTACGTGGAAGTCTAACTCATCAACCACCCTTTCAGTTCACAAGTTTTGATTTTTTTCTTTTTTTTAAATAGAAGGCTACAACAACACTTATAAGTGTTGTTGAAGTAAAAATATATAATGTTGGAAAATATGGAGTGGGGGATTCGATCCTGAGCCTCAAGCGTGGAAGTCTACACCACTAACCATCCTACACTATCACATGTTCTGTCAAGTTTGTGGTTCTTTAATACACTAACTATACACTAACTTTATGACAACCGTTCATAAGTGTTGTAAAACAAAATATAATGCTCAAAAAGTAATGCTCAAGTGACTGAGCCGTAAGCAGTATGAAGCTTCTGCTGTAATGCATCACATACCAGTTAGATGTATTTGACTCTCGAGAATAGAAAACTTGTCGCGCTTGTTTTGCTAAAATGAATGATCGTTACAGTATCGGTTCTTATGATGTTTTAAATTGACTAATGTAAAGCCATCTTCTACCTTCACACCAAAACTGGTGTGAGACCAATCACATTTGAATACTGGAATTGAAACATATGATTGTAGTCCAACAATAGAATTTCTTCTAAAACACCGTAGAACCCAAATGGAGTACGTTAACCGTCTATTTTACAAGAAAAATACTAGTGTTAGTAAAGGAAATACAACAAGAGTGACAATGACGGTAAAATTCAATATCGTAAAAACAATACACTATACTGACTTAGACTAGCCCACTCACGGCCAGGTTTCGATCTCAGAGCCTGGTATGCGTACAATGTGCAGAAATGGGATTTGTTTAAGGTTTCGTAGAATATTCCTAAGGAAGAAGGAATCTTACCTGTAAATGGATGCATTCATCGTTCTTACCAAGTTTCTGACTTAGACTAGTCCACTCGCATGACAAGGTTTTGATCTCGGATCTGGTATGCGTATATTATGCAGAAATAGGGTTTGTTTAAGGTTTAATAGAATATTTTGGAGGAATCTTACTTGTAAATGGATGGATTCGTCGTTCTTACCAAGTTTCTGACTTATAGTAGTCCACTCACGGCCAGGTTTCGTTCTAGGAGCCTGGTATGCGTACCATATGTAGAAATAGGGTTTGTTTGAGATTTCGTAGAATATTCGGAGGAATCTTACAATAAATGGATGGATTAAGTCGTTCTTACCATGTTTATGACTTAGATTAGTCCACTCACGGCCATGTTTCGATCTCGGAGCCTGGTTTGCATATAATATGCGAAATAGGGTCTGTTTAAGGTTTCGTAGAATATTACGAAGAAATCTTACATATAAATGAATGGATTAAATCGTTCTTACCAAGTTTCTAAATTAGACTACTCCACTCACGGCCAGGATTCGATCTCGAAGCCTGGTATGCGTACGATATGCAGAAATAGGGTGTGTTTAAGGTTTAGTAGAATATATCGGAGGAATCTTACCTGTAAATGGATTGATTCATCGTTCTTACCAAATTTCTGACTCAGAGCAGTCAACTCGCGGCTAGATTTCGATCTCGGAGCCTGGTTTGCATACAATATGCAGAAATAGGGTTTGTTCAAGGTTTCGTAGAATATTAGATGAAATCTTACACGTAAATTGATGGATTCATTGTTCTTACCAACTTTCTAACTTATAGTAGTCCGATCCACGGCCCGAGTTTCGATCTCAAATCTGGTATGCATACAATATGCATAAATAGTGTTTGTTTAAGGTTTAAGTAGAATATTTCGAAGGAATCTTACCTGTAAATTGATGGTTTCTTCGTTTTTATCAAGTTTCTGACTTAGAGTAGTCAACTCGCGGCCATGTTTCGATATCGGAGCCTGTATGCATATATATATGCATAAATAGGGTTTGTTTAAGGTTTCGTAGAATATCTCGAAGGAATCTTACTTGTAATGGATGGATTCGTCATTTTTACCAAGTTTTTGACTTAAATTAGTCAATTCGCGGCCAGGTTTCGATCTTGGAGCCCGGTATACATACAATATACATAAATAAGGTTTGTTTAAGGTTTTGTAGAATATTTCGAAGGAATCTTACCTGTAAATGGATGGTTTCTTCGTTCTTACCAAGTTTCTGACTTAGAGTAGTCAACTCGCGGCCAAGTTTCGATTTAAGAGCGTGGTATGCATACATAGGGTTTGTTTAAGGTTTCGTAGAATATCTATAAGAAATCTTACCTGTAAATAGATGGATTCGTCGTTCTTACTGAATTTCTGAATTAGAGTAGTCAACTCGCGGCCAGGTTTCGATCTCGGATCCAAGTACGCATACAATATGCAAAAATAAGGGTTTTTTAAGGTTTCGTAGAATATCTCAAAGGAATCTTACCTGTAAATGGATGAATTCGTCGTTCTTACCAAGTTTCTGACTTAGAGTAGTCAACTCACGGGCGGGTTTCGATCTCGGATCACGTACGCATACAATATCTTGAAATAGGGTTTTTTTAAGGTTTCGTAGAATATCTCGAAGAAATCTTACCTGTAAATGGATGGATTTGTCGTTCTTACTAAGTTTCTGACTTAGAGTAGTCAACTCGCGGCCAGGTTTCGATCTCGGAGCATGGTATGCATAGAATATGCATAAATAAGGTTTGTTTAAGGTTTCGTAGAATATAGCGAAGGAATCTTACCTGTAAATGGATGGATTCATCGTTCTTACCAAGTTTTCTGAATTAGAGTAGTCAACTCGCGGCCAGGTTTCTATCTCGGAGCATGGTATGCATACAATATGAAGAAATAGGGTTGTTTAAGG
The DNA here is from genome assembly GCA_023531295.1 of Papaver armeniacum. NCBI lineage: Eukaryota > Viridiplantae > Streptophyta > Magnoliopsida > Ranunculales > Papaveraceae > Papaver > Papaver armeniacum. The sequence continues at coordinate 166,970 of JAJJWW010006055.1, read as the reverse complement.
TTTCATAGAATATTCCTAAGGAATCTTACTTGTAAATGGATGGATTCGTCGTTCTTACCAAGTTTCTGACTTATAGTAGTCCACTCCTGGCCAGGTTTCGATCTCGGAGCCTGATATGCATACAATATGAAGAAATATGGTTTGTTTAAGGTTTCGTAGAATATTCCGAAGGAATCTTACCTGTAAATGGATGGATTCGTCGTTCTTACCAAGTTTATGACTTAAAGTAGTCAACTCGAGGCCAAGTTTCGATTTGAACTGGTTTGCATACAATATGCGAGAAATAGGGTTTGTTTAAGGTTTAAGTAGAATATTCGAAGGAATCTTACTGTAAATGGATGGATTCATCGTTCTTACCAAGTTTCTAACTTATAGTAGTCCACTCCCGGCCAGGTATGCATCTCGGATCCTGGTATGCATACAATATCCAAAAATAGGGTGTGTTTAAGGTTTAGTAGAATATATCAGAGGAATCTTACCAGTAAATGGATGGATTTATCGTTTTTACCAAGTTTTGTGTGTGTTTAAGGTTTCGTAGAATATTTCCATGAAATCTTACCACTAAATGGTTGTATTCATCGTTTTTGTGAACTTTCAGACTTCTTGGTTCATAGTTTGTAAGTCATTATACCGAACTTGAAGTTTGAATCGACACTGAGCTTCATATTCATCAATTTCGATGATGTTTCATGCTAATTTTGAAGTCAGAACCCTCTTAGAGCTTCGTGGTTCATAAATTATATGCCATTATACCAAGTTTGAAGTTCGAATCGACACTGAGCTTCATATTTATCGATTTTGATGATGTATCATACTAAGTTTGCAGTCAGAACCCTCTCAGAGTTTCTTGGTTCATAGTTTGTATGTCGTTATACCACATTTGAAGTTTGAATCGACACTGAGCTTCATATTTATCGATTTCGATGATGTATCATGCTACTAATGTGAACTAAAGCTACTTCATGACCTGTATGACTAGTAGAAATTACTTCGTGACCTATGTAACTAGTCGAAATTCAAACCGGAAGCACAAAGAGAAAGCACAAAAGCACAAAGAAACACACCAATTATCGAATTCATTTCTTATTTTTCAGCTTCATTCTTATACATTTTTTGGATTTTTTTATATCAGAATGTCGATAACAATGTGCTAAATTTATTCATAATTTTTTTTGGATTTTTTTCGTGTCGAAGGTTGATAATAAAACCGAATACATGAGTTCGTATTAGCACAAAGAGAAACACACATGCTTCTTAATCCGTATGATCATCCCAAAATACAATCTCAACCGTTAAATTCTTTTCTCAATCCGTATGAGTGGATTAAACAAAATCTGGTCCGTCCAGCATTTTCATTCACCCACCAAACCCTCCCTCAACCACTCGAGCTCTATCTCTCTCTCTTTCTTCCTCTCCTCTTCCTCTCCCCCGAAGAACACCTCTCTTCGCCGCTCCATCACCACCACTACTCTTCTCTCAATCCCTCTTTTTGACCTCAATTTCTTGATTGAATCGACCCATATTAGATCTCATCTGCAATTTCCGGTGAAAATCATCACAACCTAAGTCACAGAAACTCATCAATCGAATACCTCAGATCCACCTTCTACAAACCCTAAATCAAACGAAACCCGGCTTTAATTCGTAATCGGCTACCGATTTCTTCTTTCACTGATTCAATCTCAGAACCCCTTTCAATTCTTCATTCAATATCTAACCTAGCCATAAGAATCATACCTCTCCATCCCTGAACATCGAATCAACAACAGAAAATTCATTATCTCCTTCATCTCGATCAAAGTTTCTTAATTATGGGTTCAATTTGTGGAATTGGTGTTATTCTTGCTAGAAATCAAGATGGTACGGTTAGGGTTTGAATAAAGGTTCGATTGAAGATGAATGTGTTGGATCTTTGGTAAAATTGAGTTGAGATGATGAAGAAGCGAAAATCTTTTGCACTAATTTGAATCATCGAATACCACTAATTTGAATCACTAATTTTGGGGTTTTGATGTAAACTGAAATTGGGTTCATGCAGAAGAAGATTGGCTCGAATTAATTTGGTTTTGGGTTTAATTTCAAGATGAAAATCAATAGCATATCTGGGTTGTTTTGGTTTTGAGATCGAACTGGTGGCGATAGTGATAATAGCGACATTCAACGGAGCTCAGGGGTTTGTGTGGTTGGAAAATTGGGTTGGATTAATTGATGGATCACCAATTACCCATACGGTGTCTTCTTTATGATGGATTTTAGAAAAACAAATGAAAATGGAAATGAGAAAGGGAAAGGTCTCCTGTGTTAGAACTAGGAAGAAAATGGAAAGGTTAGTAACGTATGGATTATATATGTACGAGAATATGGGGTTGACTGGAGGATAGGAGAACAATTTTAGAGGAGGAAGACGACTGGGTTTAAGCTATTTGGAGGTAGGTTTACTACTCATCTTCCTAGGGAATTTCTCTTACCCGCATGATTTTATTCATTCTAATCATGGCGTGGTTTGTTTTCAATTCTCTAATTCTAAAATGATTTATGTGTTTGGGTCATCATGGATTTGGATTGAACAGGTATAATTGATTTTGTGAAAGAGAAATAGGATTACAAATGTTTGTTTTCAAATGTTGCCTTTATGGGCTGTTAAATGCTTGTGAGAATGCTTCTTAGAGGGCTGTTAACTGTTTTTGTTAGTTTAAGCGTGCATTGCTTCTGTTTCATTTGTATGTATTTTGGTGTTTTTCTTTGAGGGAATCAATGTGGAAGACTTAGATATGTGAATTACTATCCTATAAGTTTATTTTATACATGTTAAAGGATTTTTTGAATGGTGATTTGTCTTTGAGAGTTAGATGTAAACTGAATGTTGAAAACCATGTTTTTATGTCACCTATTCTCTGTGCTCTTTTATCTGCGAAACTGCCGCCAAAAGGAAGGGATTTAGATAGTACTTCCTTGACATGAAATGTTCATATATGTCTCCACTATAATGAGTTAAAAGGGTTTAGCTTTTCGATTCATCGTTTAGGAGATCTGTCCCCTGAAACACAGCTTGCCAGAACTGAAATCTGTAGCTTCCCAGTTCTGTGACCATCTTTGCACATATTTTTCACAGACCAAACGAACCCCGAATCTGGATTTTTCAGGTGCATTTGAAAGCTGGGTCTTTCTAGTTTTAAAATTGGGGTGAAGCTTAGAATTTGGAATTATAATGAAGTCTGTGGAGCCTCGAAAACACAGGCTGTTTGAGACGTCAGTTTTGCGACGTTTCTGCCCAGTTTTTCCACTGTGTACTGTTTGCTTCCTATATTTTTTGTGCTTTGAATTTTACACTTATTAGTGAGGTGCAGATTAATTTTCTAATTATATTATTTATGACCATAGAGTAAATGGGAAGAATGGATTTTATTGCTGTTGGGAAATGAAAAGTTTGGAAAAGAAATTGAAACGTAGGGTTATATACCCAGATCTTCCTAGAGTTGAAGCGAGGGCATGAGAAGGATTCTAAGGAAAAATTGCTAGCATTGAGCTAATTTGAGGTAGGTTTACTACTCATTCTCTTTGAGATTTTTCTTATCCATTTGGGTTCACTTTTTTCTATTTTTAGTTCGTTTCTGCTACTATTCGAATTCGTTGGCTAAGCTTGAATTTTTGGTTTGTTATGATGGATTAATGATTTTATTTTTGGTTTGTTATGATGGATTAATGATTTTTGGGCTGTTGCAGCAGAGATCGAATGCAAGAATAGTGTGCTGCCATGATTTCCGGTGATGGTTTCACAGCATGAACAAGGAAGCATAAGAAATGACAAGGAAGCAAAGCAACAATGGATCCACAAAACTCTTTTTTGAATTTCAGACTTTATGAAACCCAATCGGTAAATAAAAATTCAGTCTTCTTGAATTTATCTTTGAATGAGGAGCACTATGATAGATTTTGATAGACTTTATCCATTGAGGTTTTTATCAATGACTTGGTGTTTTTTTGTTGTTGCAGAACTTTTACATTGTTGGCAGAAACAAGAGTAAGACGGTATGGAGAGTATTGAAGATTGATCGATCAGAACCTACCGAGTTAAACATTATAGAAGATTCAACCACATATTCAGAAAAGGAGATTTTTGAACTGTTGACGCGGTTACACGTAGGGAATGCAACGACCGGTGGTCTTAAATTCGTCACTTCTTGTTACGGGATTGTTGCTACAATATAGTACAGTTTTTGCTTGCATTGTGTTGTTTTGTTAGTAATGACTCATGCTATATTGGTGAGTTTGTGAAACCATACCGTAATTGTCATGATTCATGAACAAGGAAGCATAAGAGTTTGTAAACATTCTTCTAAGAAATGACGGTAATTGAGATGGTTATTATGGGATTAATTGTTTTGATTTGCAGACTAATTGAAGACGAGACTTAGATAGACAGAGAGGAGCAATTGCTAATGGAGAAGCTTGCAATAGAGAATGTTCTATTGATTCTTTATATAGAAAGTGGAGGTTGCAGGTAAGGCAGTGTTGCAATATTGGTTTAATGGGGAGTTATGGACTGGATGATATTTGAGAAGCCAGGAAAGAATACAACAAGCTGCAGTTATATTTTTGTTTTTGTTGTTGCTTTAGGTGGTGGTTGCAATGGATTTGAGTTGATGTTGATGTTGATGTTGTGTGTGCTGCAGAGAACAAAATGAATCAATTCCATGTATGGATGAATTTGAGAAGGAATTAGATAAATGTTAGGAGCTATAATATGCAGTCTGTGAATGGTTTTGCAGAGAAGCTTTAATTGGAAGCTCCAGGCAATGGATTGAGGGTTTGAGTTGTAAGAATGCCATTGCATGGAAATGGTTGCTTCTTGCACTTGGCCCAGAAGGTCTTTCATGTAATCCAAGTTGCAGGTAATTTGTGTGGTTCTCTCGTGAGTTGTTGCCATGGCCTAGGTGGTTTTGAAGCTACGGAAGATGACAACTTGCAGTGGTGCGCAAATGGCTTGTGCTGAGTTGCTCGAGTTTGAGTTCAAGATGCAGGGATTTGGAGAATGAAGTTGGTAAAGATGATTACAAGGTAACTGTGGTGATTACAAGTTGATGTTTGCAGCTGAACTGAAGGTGCTGTGTAACCCATACTACCATACTGGAACGGGTGTGCTACTGCTACATTTGTAGCGGAGGCCCATATATGCATTTTACGATTTATATGATATTTATAGTCATGTTCAAAGAATCTATCATTTTCCTTTCTTTCGTTGCGCAACACACTTTCATACAAGGTGATTTGAAGTTAGCTAGGTAATGCAATTGGAGTGGCATGTCTTGAATGAATGTAAATGTGTTACACCGGCGGGTTAATATGAAATTATAAATGTGAAATACTTTCGGCAATTCGGTTTCAGCTATGATTTTTTTTTTTCAAAATAGATATATGCACACAACTTCAAATAAGAGTTGTGTTTCATATTTTCAACTACACAAACCAAAGGTTATGAAAGAATGTCTTTACGACATAACTAGGTGTTGTCCAACATAGTTCTACAACTCTAACAAGTGTCGTGCAAATCTTATTCATAATAGTAATAGGAGTTGTTATATATTTCTACAATACACATCCTAGGTTGTCTAAGATAGTCCTTCAACTTATACAAGTGTTGTGTTACATATTTCTACGACACACATCCTTTGTTGTGTAAAATAGTCCTACAACACAAACAAGAGTTGTGTTAGGCTTTCAAAAAAAAATCGAAAAAGAATCACAACTTTGGCAAAATATTGTCGAACCATGAATCACATCACCCTTTACAACTCTTAGTCAAGTATTGTAGAAAAGTTTGGACTTTCTACAATACCCCACCTACACAACATATAAAATTGTGTTGTCGTAGGTGTACTACAACGCTAATACAGTGTCGTCAATGATGATTTTTCCCGTAGTGTTGGGTGTAGAGGTTCTGCGACATTCTAATGAACTGGTGTTGACTCAAAGGAAATATGTTACGGATCTTCTGAAATACACAAAGCTCGATGGTGTAAAACCTGTCTGCACACCACTAGCTCCTTCTGCTAAAATACAAAAAGTTGGAACAAGAAAGTTTGCTGATCCTACATTGTATCGTAGTGTTGTTGGTGCACTACGGTATTTACATCTGACAAGGCCTGATATTGATGCGTGTCGTAGGTGCAATCAAATTAATTCAATATTTCCACTTAATTAAAAATAATATAATGGAAGTCAAGTTAGTTCCCACGAGGAGCAAGTGATCTTAGTTGTAAAAGTTGTCACGAAAGGGGGGTGTAAAAAGCAAAATAGCAAAATAAAAATAAAAATAAAGAAAGCAATTAAAATCGAAAGTTGAAAGATGAAAGCAATAAGAGAGACAAGATCAAGGAATCCTTCTTCGTTCGAAACAATGATTAAAGTTATGTTCTTTTCTACTTGTTATTAGTCACAGTTATCACCAACCGTAGGATAGCAGGTCCGCTTAGCTAACCCCAAAATCCCTAATTTCAGCGAGTAACGTGTCCGCTTAGTTATCGATTCTATTCAAAAGAACCACCTTGAGGTCCGCTTACAAGATGTAATTCCCGAATGCATTAAGATCTATGAATTTAGGTTTAGTACTAGTAGTTAAACTCGGTTCGCTTGGTTCACTTTCTAGCGTTGTTTCTACACACAATTGCTCCACGGAATCCCTCCGCAAGGTCTCGTGTTTTCTACTTGTGTAAAGTGTCGGAAACGATTACGTATTCCCTAACTTATACTAGATATAGATCAATTAACAAATCAATTTAGCGTGCACTCCAAACAATCTATCAATCAATCATGAGTGTCTTTAAGATCACTCCAATTAGTAAAAACAATCGATAATCATGTGAAAAATCTCAAGATAGAATTGAAAACAAAAACTCAAATCATGTTAAGAACTAGGAATTCATCCTCAATCAATAAGAAAATTAGCTACTCATGCTTTTGAAATTCACACAAATAATAATTATTAAAAGAAGAATTTTCAAATTCACACAAGTAATTAAAAGAAAAATCTTAGAAAAGCAAGCAAAACACAAGTGTTGTGTGTGTAGAGAGGTGTGTAGAAGTTGTAGAAAACTTCTCTATTTATAGGCTTCAAAATTCTCCAAATCTTCCAAGGATTAGAATCCTTTTCCTTTTGCAATTCAATCTCCAAATCCAAGCTTTTCTCAACTCTTCCACCTTCTCTTTCCAAATTTGAGTCCAATTCTCCATCCAATTCCTAGCCCAAGTCTTCATACCCATGAGAGAAGTCCATAGAAAGTTCTGGAATTTTGCTCATGGAAAAACTGGGATTATGGCCGAATTTGGCCGAAACGTCGCCGCCACTTGGAAATTTCTCCGTCAAGAGAATATTCGACGAATATTCCGTCCGGTCCTCCGTTAGGACTAACGGTCAAACTAGTCAACCGTCAGTCAACAGTTAGTCAAAGGTCAAGGAGAAGGAGTGAGCCAATGAGTCAGCTGGTCTGACTCGGTCTTAGTCGGCTGAGTCACTGAGTCAACTCGGAGTCAACTAAGTCAGTTGACCCGAGTCAGTCCAGGCCAGAGCTGTTGCAGCTTTGCACTTGCCTTGCAGTTCACAGCCAAGATGGCTGTCTGTTGCACCTTCTGTCACGGCCTAGATGGCCCTGCATAATGACACAACCTACTGCCATCTCCATTTCCTGTACTCCCATACACAGCATTCTAATTGCCAATTTGAACTCCACCTACACTTGCCTTCAGTTGCACATCCCTGTAGCTTTCAACCATTCTCAGCACAATCTCCATTCTGCTATACCAGCACCACCACAGCCATTCTCCACCAGCACAACTATCAGCTCAGTTCAAGCCAGCCTCCAACACCACCTGATCTTCATCATCAATACAAGATCAGGCCACCAACACAGCACCATTATTGTCTTGCAAGCCCTGCCATTCAGTTCACCATCACAGCACCTGCATTTGTAGCTTCCAACCGCAGCTGCAATTCCACACTACCTGCTCTTCCCATCAATTCACTTCAAAACTATCAATTCATACCCATTTGTAATTCCACCACATTCTGCTCCAAGCCATCACAGTTCAACAGACCACCATCTAACCTACACTCCATCTTGCCATGGCACTGTCACACAGCTCTCTTCATTCTGTCATTTCCAACTGCCTCAGTGCTAGCTTCACTTGAATCCTGCTGCTCCACCATTTGCAACAGCTTCACTACATTACCAGCTCTGTTGGCCCTGCCATTCAGTCCCTGCAGCCAACACATCCTCAAGCCTGTAACTCAACTCAAAACTTACAATTGCAGCTAACTTTGCAATGCTTCACAAACACAACAGCTCAGCCATTCTCATACCCTGTAACAGAGGCATCACCACTCAAATCTGCTACTGTAATCAACTTGGCCTGCTTCTTCTAATCATCTCCATTCACTCACTGATTTCAATAGCATCAGGATTACCGTCTTAATCCAAACCCAGAGAGCATCAGTACCACTAAACCCATTTCCATTCAAATCTCAGACCCCTTTGATTATAACCTAATTAATCTCACAGATCCCCTCTTCTTTGTGCTTCAAATCGCCACCATACCCATCTCACAGCACCACCAAAAATAGTAACGGAAAACCTTAGCTCGAATTCAATTTCTCGATCTACTCTATTAACGACAGCAACCAACTCAACCCATTCTCAACATCAGTGACCAACTCCTTCCTTGTCTTCTCGATTCAGAGCAAACCCACATCTCAGATTTGAACAACAGCTCAAGAACGAGCTCGAACAGCAGCAGCCATGGCTGCTCTTCTTCTCTCTTTCAGGTGGAAAAATGATTGAAAATAATGAATCTCGAGTTTAGGGTTGTAATGAAGGCTGGGTTTGGATCCGGGTTAGGGTATGGGTAGATGGGCTTAGGGTATGGGTGGATGGGCTTAGGGTATGGGTGGATTCAAACACCCACTAAGTACACCCCAAGTGCTATTCTCACTCACTTCTTTTGGATAAGGGACACCTTTTTGACCTCCCCTTAACCTTGTCGGGGCTCCATATAGTATTTCCTCCTTCGTGAAATGACAATTTTACCCTTTTTGCTCAAATTGAGTGATTTCTTCTTCTTTTCCTCCGTGCGACTCCAAAGTAGCTACAAAACTCAAAACAAACGTAAAATACATAATTTACACGAAAAATAGCAAAGAAAGCATAAACTACTAGATAGTAAATACGGTGTATTCTACACCTATCAAATTCCCCCACACTTAGACTTTGCTAGTCCTCGAGCAAATCAAACTAAAAACTCACAACTTCAAAGTGTTCAAGCGTCCTAAGCATCCAAAGAGTTATGAGGACATAGAGTTTCTGCATGCTAGTAATAAGAAGTTAGAAATACCAAAGAACATATTCTCATTCTTAAATGTTGAGTGAGAAATAACCACACCATAATGAGAGAATGCGTGTTTGAGAAACGATCAATAAGCATTTCGCCTCGACTTCGCCTCACCAAAAAGGATTTTATGATAATTGCACTCAAAAAGACGGCTTTTTTATGGTTCTCACATGTGTGCAGGTAGGAATGAAGAGAGAATTCCTGCAACACGTTGAATGGTGGGAAGGATAACTTCCGAAATTTTAAAAACCCACATCTTTTAATATTTTGAAAAACCATTTTTCTGACGATCTCTAAGAAAGGAAATCAACCATTTTTATCGAGGATGAGATTACTTACTCACCTTCACATCCGATCGCCAATTATGATAACACCACTCTCTGGCATCCAATAGAAACGTCTTCCGCTCCTCGTCTTTAACTTCTTAGTCTTCGGTTTCAACTATTGATGATAAACCCTTGAATTTCATAAATCCATAACAATTTATAACTCTTTTTACCTTGAAATCCTTGTCGCTTGAAACTTTCTTATAGATTTTCCTTCCCCACGGCTTATAAAAACAAAACAAATATTTCTCTTGTTTTTTCTCTCTCTTTTTCATTTTTTTTTTTTTTTTTTTTTTTTTTTTTTTTTTTTTTTTTTTTTTTTTTTTTTTTTTTTTTTAACAAGAGAAATTAAATACAAAAATAAACCATAGCCGTGGAAGAAGTATTTTACCGCTTGATTCTTCACAACTTGTTTTGTCTTGAAATCATAAACTTCAAAAATTCTCACCTTTTAATTTTCTTCGCTTTCATGAATAAGTCTTCATACTTAAATATAAAATTACCTCATTGTATTGTAAGTCTTCAACATATATGTAAAAATCTGCTCATTTGTATGTTGCTTTACTTGTATTTGAAATTTGCTCTTTTTCTAGTTCCGTTGCTTGTAAACCTTAAACTTTTCCAACTTTCCTTGTAGATTTTGATGTCGCTCCTTGTTGATGATGAATGTGTTTCTATGGATCCGTTGTTGTCGCGAGAGAGAATGGTGCTAACTGCAAATCGAACTACAAGAAGGAGCTTTCATCCATGGACGTCACCCTCATGATTGACAAAATTAGCACTCAAGAGATCAAAGAGTAGTGCTTTTAGTGGTGGGAAGTTGGGTAGCTCACCATTCTACCCTAATTAACTTACGGTGACACACACTCAAAAGAAGCTCTTTAGTAGATGGAAGATTTACAGTCGGTGCCTTTCATGATATGAATCGGGTAGTCTCCACTAATGATTGATCAGCAACTCTAATAACGCACTTCTCCCTGCACCAAATTCGCATCACCGGCATGATTAAATCCATTATTTAACACTCTAACAAACAAGAAATCCGAATGTAGTTCTCTAACACTTCCAAGTTCAATTATGTCGGTCAAAAACTCTATGTAAACATACCTAGAAGTATGCTAGTGACTCTAAAATCTTTAAAAGTTGGAATTTTTATGTAAAACTTTTTTTTTTTTTTTTTTTTCAAATTTTTTCATTTTTTTGTAATTTTTTGTTTTAAAAACATGCTTAACCACTCCCCCACACTTAAACCTTACATTGTCCTCAATGTAATTGAATCCTCCTAGTAAAGTCAAGGTGGGAAATTGTAACATGATAAGAAACAAGAAAAAGAAATAACAAAAAGCAAAAAGATAAGAAATACAAAACCGATGGGTTGCCTCCCATTAAGCGCTTGTTTTAAAGTCGACGGCCCGACTTAGCGCTTGCGGCACATTACTCCTCCAGAGGGAGTGCATCTTGAAGTCCAATTACGTCCACATGCTCCGTCGGAAAGTTTTCATAATATGGCTTTAACCTATGGCCGTTGACTTTCAATTGTTGTCTGTTTTTCGCTAACAATATCAACCGCACCATGAGCATAAACATTAGTAACAACATATGGTCCCACCCAACGGGACTTAAGCTTTCCGGAAATAAACGTAACGAGTATTAAATAAAAGAACTTTTTGCCCCACAACAAAACTTTTCCGCGAAATCATTTTGTCATGAAAAAGCTTAGTCTTTTCCTTGTAAATCCGGCACTTTCGTAAGCATCATTACGTATCTCCTCTAGCTCATGTAGTTGTAACTTCCTTTGTTTCCCGCTTCATCATACTCCATGTTGAATTTCTTTATCGCCCAATAAGCCTTATGTTCAAGTTCAACCGGAAGATGACAAGCCTTACCATAAACCAACCTATATGGAGACATACCAATTGGTATCTTATACGCCGTTCTATACGCCCAAAGTGCATCGTTGAGTTTAAAGCTCCAATCTTTCCTCGTGGTATTCACCGTTTTCTCAAGAATGGACTTGATCTCACGATTCGAAATTTCCGCTTGTCCACTAGTTTGTGGATGATAAGGCGTACCAATTTTGTGTGTTATGTTGTACTTCTTGAGGAGAGCATGGAAAGCCCTCTTGAAATGTGAGCCTCCATCGCTTATCACCACTCTTGGTGTTCCATGCCTATTGAAAATATTTTCCCTTACAAAATCACAAACAACTTGAGAGTCATTAGTCTTGGTGGCTCTAGCTTCCACCCATTTCGAAACATAATCAACGGCAAGAAGTATATAAAAGTTCCCATTCGAATTGACAAAAGGGCCCATAAAATCAATACCCCACACATCAAAAATCTCAACGGCGAGAATTGGTGTGAGTGGCATTTGATTTCGAGCACCTAGATTGCCCGTTCGTTGACATCTATCACACGATTTACAAAAAACATATGAATCTTCAAACAAGGTGGGCCAATAAAATCCACTCTCTAGAACTTTGAGAGCGGTACGTTTCGAACCAAAGTGGCCACCACATGCAAAAGTGTGGCAAAAGGAGAGAATGGATTGAAATTCGGAATTAGGCACGCACCTTCGCATTATTTGATCAACCCCATATTTCCATAAGTATGGTTCATCCCACACATATTGCTTAGCTACCTTCTTAAGTTTCATCTTTTGGAAGTTAGACATTGTACTAGGTACTTTCCTTGTCACCAAGTAATTCACTATATCCGCATACCAAGGTGTTGATTCGTCCATGGAGAAAAGTTGTTCGTCCTAAGCGGTCATGTAATGGAAGTTCCTCTTGAGACATAACAAGTCTACTAAGATGATCCGCAACGGTATTCTCCACACCCCTCTTATCACGAATTTCTATGTCGAACTCTTGTAACAATAGGATCCACCGGATTAATCTTGGCTTAGCTTCTTTCTTCTTTATTAAGTGTCTTAGTGCGGCATGATCGGAATACACAATAACCTTTGTACCCACCAAGTATGATCGAAATTTTTCCAAAGCAAAAACTATAGCCAATAACTCCTTTTCCGTGGTAGAATAATTGATTTGTGCATCATTAAGGGTCCTAGATGCATAATAGATAACATGGGACAACTTGTCCACCCTTTGACCCAAAACGGCTCCAACCGCATAATCACTAGCATCACACATTAATTCAAATGGAAGATTCCAATCCGGTGATTTGATAATCGGCGCACTTGTCAACATCTCCTTTAATTTGTCAAAAGCATCCTCGCATTCCTTGTTGAAGTCGAAAGGTACCTCCTTTTGTAATAACTTGCACATCGGCATGGAGATTTTGGAGAAATCCTTGATAAACCGCCTATAGAAACCTGCATGACCAAGAAAAGAACGGATCTCCCTCACCGAAGTGGGATATTGTAAGTTTCTTATTAAATCTATCTTTGACTTGTCCACTTCGAGCCCTCGAGAGGACACAATGTGACCAAGTACTATGCCATGGTTTACCATAAAGTGACATTTCTCCCAATTGAGGACAAGGTTTGTGTCTATGCATCGTTTAAGAATTAGTTCAAGGTTATTTAAACAACCATCAAAAGAATTGCCATAAACACTAAAGTCATCCATAAATACCTCGATGATGCGCTCCACATAATCCGAGAATATACTCACCATGCATCTTTGAAAAGTAGCCGGCGCATTGCAAAGGCCGAACGGCATCCGTCTATATGCAAACGTTCCAAACGGACAAGTGAAAGTGGTCTTTTCTTGGTCCTCCGGTGCAATAACAATTTGGTTGTATCCCGAATAACCATCCAAGAAGCAATAATAAGAATGCCCCGCTAACCTCTCCAACATTTGATCAATGAAAGGTAAAGGAAAATGATCCTTGCGGGTTGCGGAATTAAGCTTTCTATAGTCAATACACACTCTCCAACCGGTTTGAACTCTTGTAGGAACAAGTTCATCGTCTTGATTTCGAACAACCGTGACTCCGGACTTCTTTGGTACCACTTGAACCGGACTTACCCACTTGCTATCGGAAATTGGGTAGATTACCCCCACACTTAGCAATTTGAGTATCTCTTTTTTCACAACCTCCATCATGGGAGGATTGAGCCGACGTTGAGCATCACGTACCGGCTTCACGTTCTCTTCCATTAGAATCCTATGCATGCACATGGATGGACTAATACCTTTGATGTCCGCAATTGTCCACCCAATAGCCGTTTTGTGCTCTTTCAAGACTCTAAGCAAACGGTCTTCTTGCACCTCAGTGTGAGGTTCTTAGAAATAATCACCTAAGCTCATCTCCATCTCCCAAGAAAGCATACTTCAAATGATCCTAAGCGGCTTCAATTCTAGTTTGGGCGCCTTCACAATAGATGATACAAGTACTTTATCATTCACGGGTAAAGAAATATAAGAAACATCACCCTTTTTAGCTTCTTGCAATGTCGCCAAAGCACCACACATCTCCACCAATTCCTTGGAGATTTCAACATCCAAGTTAGACAATCCATGGACGTCCAATTCAATGCTCTTTTGCAACACCACATCAAGTTCATCTTCTTGGTTCAATTCCACCATTTGTTGCGCTAATGAATCAACCACATCAATGGAGTAAACGGAATGCACATCACTTGGGTAGCGCATGGCTTCAAATATGTTAAAGTGTATTATCTCCTTGTCGAATTCCATAGTGAGTGTACCCTTATCAACATCAATCTTCGTCTTTGCGGTCTTCATGAATGGCCTCCCAAGAAGTAAAGAAGTAGATGCTCGGTTCTCATTGTTGTCCATATCCACCACAAAGAAGTCTACCGGAAAAATAAGCTCATTTACTTGCACTAGCACGTCTTCTATAAGCCCCTTTGGATATATGTTAGACTTGTTTGCCAATTGGATAATAACTCTTGTTTCTTTCAAAGGTCCAAGATTCAAGGAGTCATATATTTCGTAGACATCACACTAATGGAAGCTCCCAAATCAAGTAAAGCATGTTCAAACCTTTGTTTACCAATAGTAATTGGCCGTGAAACCACCGGGATCCGTGCACTTTGTAGGCATCTTCTTCAATAGCATAGCCGACGCACTCTCGCCAACTTTAGTAATTTCATTATCAAGCAACCTATCCTTCTTGATGCATAACTCCTTCATGAACTTGGCATACCTTGGAATTGTCTTGATAGCCTCAATGAAAGGGATGTTGATTTCAATCTTCTTGAAGATATCCATAAGTGCCTTGTCTTGAGCTTCTTTCTTGGATTTAGCAAAACGACTAGGAAAAGGAGGTGGGGTAGTGAAAGTAGAAACCGGTTCCTTGGATTGGTCGTTTGGTGTGGAATTCTCCTTTGGTGCGGTTTCCTCCTTGTCATTGACTACCTCTTCACTAACTTCCTCATGATGACTTGGATCCTCCACTTGCCTTCCACTTCTTAAAGTAACCGCATTAACATTCTCTCTTGGATTCACCAATGGTTGTGAAGGAAGTTTTGTGGAAACTTGAGATTTCAATAAATTCACATCGGTCGCCAATTGTCCCATTTGAGTATGTAAATCCTTGATAGCCGAATCGGTCTTTTGTTGATTTTGTTGAAACAATGACGTAATACCTTGCATCATGACATTAAGCTTATCATCAATTGAAGAATCACGTTCCTTGACTTGTTGTGGTTGGAATTGTTGAAAACCACCTTGTTGTTGAGGTTGAAAACGTGATTGTTGAAAACCTCCTTGTTGCGCATATGGATTAGGAGCCGCCGCTTGCGTGTTTGCATAACTAAAGTTGGGATGATCCTTCCAACCGGGATTATAGGTATTGGAGTATGGATCGTACCTTGGCCTTTGATTTGGATATAAAGCATTCACTTGTTCGGTCTCACCATCCGGAATAATTACCGCGGCCATCCTTTGAATCATTGTCTCCATGTTACTCATCCTTTGATCAAGATATGATGAAGAATCACTAACTTCATGCACTCGCCTAACCATTGGTTCATCCCTTGTGTAGAATTGTTGCGAGTTTGCCGCCATACTTTCAATCAACTCTCTAGCTTCGGTCAAAGTCTTGTTCATTAGTGCACCACCACCCGCGGCGTCAAGAAGAGACCTATCACTTGTGTGAAGAGCTTCATAGAAGTATTGGAGTATCATAACATCACTAAATTGATGGTGTGGACAGCTTGCCACCAACCTCTTGTATCGCTCCCAACATTCATACAATGATTCTCCCACTTGTTGTTTCAATCCACAAATCTCCTGTTAATTTGAGTAGCTTTGGATGCGGGAAAATATCTCTCGAGGAAAATTTTCTTCATCCCATTCCATGTTGTGATACTTCCTAAGGCAAATAATATAACCATTCCTTAGCATTACCCGCCAAAGAAAACGGGAAAGCTTTCAACATTGCTCCATCCGCATTAGTCTCCTGGGTGGAAGCATGGCCATAATTATGGCGTAGAAGTCCATAAGATGTTTGTTTGGGTCCTCATTCACCATGCCATGGAACTTTGGTAACTCTCTAATCAACCCCTAGCTTGATTTCGAAGGTTGAGTTAGTTTGGATACACCATTGTTGTGTATCAAGCTTGTGAGAAGCTAGGTCCTTCATTGTACGATCGACCATTGTTTCTTCCTCTTTGTCCGAATCACTTGATGAAGGAGGAAGTGGAGTGTTAATCGCTCGAATGAAATCCTTTAGTTGAGTGCCGGATCGAAGACGTATTGGACTCGGTCTACCCCCTTTAAGCATTCACCAAAGGTATAACACCTGAAATAAGATTCTCACAAACTAAGTTAGATACGGTAAAGAATCTAACAAAGCAAAAAAAAAAAAACAACTAAAAAAATCGCCCGTTGCTCCCCGGCAGCGGCGCCAAAATTTGATGCGTGTCGAGGTGCAATCAAATTAATTCAATATTTCCACTTAATTAAAAATAATATAATGGAAGTCAAGTTCGTTCCCACGAGGAGCAAGTGATCTTAGTTGTAAAAGTTGTCACGAAAGGGGGGTGTAAAAAAATAGCAAAATAAAAATAAAAATAAAGAAAGCAATTAAAATCGAAAGTTGAAAGATGAAAGCAATAAGAGAGACAAGATCAAGGAATCCTTCTTCGTTACGAAACAATGATTAAAGTTATGTTCTTTTCTACTTGTTATTAGTCACAGATTATCACCAACCGTAGGATAGCAGGTCCGCTTAGCTAACCCCAAAATCCCCAATTTCACCGAGTAACGAGTCCGCTTAGTTATCGATTCTATTCAAAAGAACCACCTTGAGGTCCGCCGCTTACAAGATGTAATTCCCGAGAATGCATTAAGATCTATGAATTTAGGTTTAGTACTAGTAGTTAAACTCGGTTCGCTTGGTTCACTTTCTAGCGTTGTTTCTACACACAATTGCTCCACGGAATCCCTCCGCAAGGTCTCGTGTTTTCTACTTGTGTAAAGTGTCGAGAAACGATTACGTATTCCCTAACTTATACTAGATATAGATCAATTAACAAATCAATTTAGCGTGCACTCCAAACAATCTATCAATCAATCATTAGTGTCTTTAAGATCACTCCAATTAGTAAAAACAATCGATAATCATGTGAAAAATCTCAAGATAGAATTGAAAACAAAAACTCAAATCATGTTAAGAACTAGGAATTCATCCTCAATCAATAAGAAAATTAGCTACTCATGCTTTTGAAATTCACACAAATAATAATTATTAAAAGAAGAATTTTCAAATTCACACAAGTAATTAAAAAGAAAAATCTTAGAAAAGCAAGCAAAACACAAGTGTTGTGTGTGTAGAGAGTGTGTAGAAGTTGTAGAAAACTTCTCTATTTATAGGCTTCAAAATTCTCCAAATCTTCCAAGGATTAGAATCCTTTTCCTTTTGCAATTCAATCTCCAAATCCAAGCTTTTCTCAACTCTTCCACCTTCTCTTTCCAAATTTGAGTCCAATTCTCCATCCAATTCCTAGCCCAAGTCTTCATACCCATGAGAGAAGTCCATAGAAAGTTAAGGAATTTTGCTCGCCGGAAAACGGGATTATGGCCGAATTTGGCGGAAACGTCACCGCCGCCACTTGGAAATTTCTCCGTCAAGAGAATATTCGACGGAATATTCCGTCCGGTCCTCGTTAGGACTAACGGTCAAACTAGTCAACCGTCAGTCAACAATTAGTCAAAGGTCAAGGAGAAGGAGTGAGCCAATGAGTCAGTGGTCTGACTCGGTCTTAATCGGTGAGTCATTGAGTCAACTCCGAGTCAACTAAGTCGGTTGACCCGAGTCGATCCGAAGCAGAAGGCATTGCTGACTTTGCACTTGCCTTGCGGTTCACGACCAAGATGGCCGCATCTGTTGCACCTTCATCACGGCCTAGATAGCCCCGCATAATGACACAACCTACTGCCATCTCCATTTCTGTACTCCCATACACGGCATTCTAATTGCCAATTTGAACTCCACCTACACTTTGCCTTCGATTTGCACATCCTCGTAGCTTTTTCAACCATTCTCGCACAATCTCCATTCGCTATACCAAAGACCACCACGACCATTCTCCACCAAAGACAACTATCACTCGGTTCAAGCCGACCTCCAACACCACCCGATCTTCATCATCAATACAAGATCAGAGCCACCAACACAAACACCATTATTGTCTTGCAAGCCACGCCATTCGATTCACCATCACAAAAGACTCCGCATTTGTAGCTTCCAACCGCACTGCAATTCCACACTACCTGCTCTTCCCATCAATTCACTTCAAAACTATCAATTCATACCCACTTGTAATTCCACCACATTCTGCTCCAAGCCATCACAGTTCAACAGACCACCATCTAACCTACACTCCATCTTGCCATGGCACTCACACACAGCTCTCTTCATTCTGCCATTTCCAACTGCCTCAGTGCTAGCTTCACTTGAATCCTGCTGCTCCACCATTTGCAACAGCTTCACTACATTACCATTTTCTGTTGGCCTGCCATTCAGTCCTGCAGCCAACACATCCTCAAGCCTCGTAACTCAACTCAAAACTTACAATTGCGGCTAACTTTGCAATGCTTCACAAACACAACATTTCAACCATTCTCATCCCCCCAATGCCCGAGGGCATCACCACTCAAATCGCTCTCGTAATCAACTTGGCCTGCTTCTTCTAATCATCTCCATTCACTCACTGATTTCAATAGCATCAGGATTACCGTCTTAATCCAAACCCAGAGAGCATCAGTACCACTAAACCCATTTCCATTCAAATCTCAGACCCCTTTGATTATAACCTAATTAATCTCACAGATCCCCTCTTCTTTGTGCTTCAAATCGCCACCATACCCATCTCACAAAGACCACCAAAAATAGTAACGGAAAACCTTAGCTCGAATTCAATTTCTCGATCTACTCTATTAACGACAAAGAACCAACTCAACCCATTCTCAACATCGCTGACCAACTCCTTCCTTGTCTTCTCGATTCGAGCAAACCCACATCTCGATTTGAACAACAGCTCAAGAACGAAAACTCGAATAAAGAGTGACCATGGCTGCTGCTCTTCTCTCTTTCAGGTGGAAAAATGATTGAAAATAATGAATCTCGAGTTTAGGGTTGTAATGAAAGCTGGGTTTGGATCCGGGTTAGGGTATGGGTAGATGGGCTTAGGGTATGGGTGGATGGGCTTAGGGTATGGGTGGATTCAAACACCCACTAAGTACACCCCAAGTGCTATTCTCACTTACTTCTTTTGGATAAGGGACACCTTTTTGACCTCCCCTTAACCTTGTCGGGGCTCCATATAGTATTTCCTCCTTCGTGAAATGACAATTTTACCCTTTTGCTCAAATTGAGTGATTTCTTCTTCTTTTCCTCCGTGCGACTCCAAAGTAGCTACAAAACTCAAAACAAACGTAAAATACATAATTTACACGAAAAATAGCAAAGAAAGCATAAACTACTAGATAGTAAATACGGTGTATTCTACACCTATCAGATATCTCAGTCACAGTTAATAAGGTTTGTCAGTATATGCATGATCCTTATGAAGAGCACTGGGAGTTGGTTAAAATAATTCTTCGCTACCTGAAAAATACAGTTGATTACTATTTGCATCTAAAACGTACCAAAGATTGTACTCTCCAAGCATATTCTCGATGCTTTACCGGGAAGGTAGTTTGGATGACAGGCGCTCTACAAGTGGCTATTGTATATATTTTGGTGGTAATCTGATATCATGGAGTGCAAGGAAACAAAAAACGGTTTCGAAATCAAGCACTGAAGCTGAGTATCGGGTTGTTGCTATTTCAACCTCTGAGCTGATATGGATATAGTCTTTATTGAAGGAACTATGTGTTGCGCATACCACACCTATTCTATGGTGTGATAATCTGGGGGCAACTTATTTGACAGCAAATCTAGTATTTCATGCAAGAACTAAACACATCGAAATCGACTATCACTTTGTCAGAGAAAGAGTGGCAGATAAACGGCTTGTTGTCAAGTTTATAAGCTCAAGAGATCAGTACAGCGGATATCTTCACTAAGGGTCTCCGCTAGCCTAGATATCAAATTATTCGAAGCAAGTTTCACGTCCGTCAACTGCTGTACAACTTGAGGGGAGGTGTTAAGGCTAACAGCTCGATCTCAAGACTCTCAACAGATTGGGTAAACAAGACCGAGTTTACTGGGAAAGTCTTCATGCTAGTTTTAAGTTTCTTTTGTTAGCTTTTGAATAGCAAATAAGTTGTAACACCTAAAATGTATCTTTATTAATATAAATACATCTCGACTCCACAAATTTCAGTGTGGAAGTATTCACCAGAAATACCTTTTCTAACTATGTCCACATACGATCGGCGGCCATTCAATATGTACCCAAGCCAGTGACAGTTAACTGCTTGGTTAAGTAGAAGCTGAAACGATTCAACCTAAATTGGCCACACAACTCCTAAAATTATATAGGTTGTTATAATTCAAACTAAATTTTGTAGTACTCTTTGAGGGTAAGGATATTGTTCTGGCATAAATCAGGTTATAATCCTACGGCTGATGAACCAGTGATATCACGTCCACAATCAAGCACTTTTGAGTGCTTTGCGCGTAAGGAGATTTTCCTGGCATAAAAACATCAGTCGTCGGACCCTTTGGCTCCTAAACTAGTGATACAGTTAAGGCAGAAACATTAACAATTAGCTTGTAACCCTTTATTTCATTTTTTTCAGGAAAATTGAGATGGTTGGCGAAGAACCAGTTCCAAATATTGAGAGATGTTCGTTTACATCCTCACCTCCTCTGCATTTGAGGGGGGGGGGGGGGGGAACGATCCAAACATGAGAGTATCAATATTTATTTTTAGTTTTTACCTCCTTCCACATTACAACGTTTCCAAACTAGTTATTTAGAAGCTGGGCCTATGGTGTTTCATTAGGAATTGAGTTCGCAGTTGTAAAAGGAGCTTCAAATATTATTCTGGAAGGTGATGCTCTGGTAGTCATCAACGTTTTGAAGTATAAAATTATTGAGTTCCCTACATACAAAATATGATTCTCAAAACAAGGGATTCAATTTCCAGGTTTGATTCTATCGATTTTTAGTTCCTAATTAAAAAAAGGAGGCCAATACGTTCCTGCTTGTGTAGTTTCTGACCAAAGCATAATTTTCTTGTGTGTTTAGTCCCAAAATAAAAATATTACTATTCAAAATAAAAACATTCAAAGATGATACTCCTTCGTCCCATTTTAGTCGAAGGTTTGTGGGTTTAGTCCCAAAATATATGATAAGTTCATATTTTTCTCACTTTTTTCCTGGTTGGTACTTGCATTGAAATCAACCACTACAAACAAATAACAAAAAAAATAGGATGAGAAAGAAACCATATTGGATGAGAAAATCATCAAATCTATGAGATAAAGAACTTCATTGCTCCTAAAGTAACTTGAAATCATCATCTTCGGCATAAATCTCTTTGATGTCAACAACAAAACTTTCGTTGCGAAGAGTAGCTAGAAGATGATTCCTTCTCCTTAAAGCATCTGCAACTTGATTTAGTTTTCCACTTTTGTGTTTAATGGAAAAGGTATACCTATTAATTGTTGACAACCATATACATGCATACGATTAAGCTTAGCTGAAGTCTGAAGATATTTTAACGCATGATTATCAGTATTGATGACAAACTCACGATGAACCAAGTATGCCACTGTTTAAGTGATTGCACAAGAGCAAGCACTCCAACGCATATGTAGACCACTTCTTTTGTGTAACAGAATTATTTTCACTATGGTAAGGAACCGGATGTCCATCTTGAGATAAAACTGCTCCAATTCCAATAATAGAAGCATCACAGTCAACTTAAATTGGCTTGGAAAAATCAGGCATGACAAGAATAAGAGCTGAACATGGTCTTTCTTGAAGTGTATTGAAAATTTATCAGCTTCTTCAGTCAAAATAAACCTTTCTTGCTTCAACCAATCTGTAAGAGGTGCAGTAATGGTGCTGAAATTTCTCATAAAACGCCTATAAAAGGAAGCTAAACCATGAAAACTTCTCACCGCTTTGATAGAAGTTGGAACAGGCCAATCCATAATAGCCTTTACTTTGGAAGGATCTACATGATTACCCTTAAAAGAGATGACATATCCCAAAAATGTGACTTCAGATGACATAAAAGTACATTTCTTGAAATTCACAAACAAAGAATGATCATATAACTCCTTAAACACTTGAGGTAGGTGGTTTATTGCTACTAAAAATCAAGATATCATCAAAATACACAATGAAAAGCCTATTCAGAAAGGGTTGTAATACCTGATTCATGAGTCTCATGAAGGTGCTAGGAGTATTAGACAATCCAAATGGCATAACAAGTCATTCATATAAACCTTCTCTTGTTTTAAAAGCAGTCTTCCATTCATCCCCTTCCCTGATTCTTATTTGACGATATCCACTTCTCAAATCAAGTTTGGTGAAAATAATTGACCCAGCTAGCAATTCAATCATATCCTCAATGCAAGGAATAGGAAACCTATAAGGAATGCATGACAATCACAAAGGCTATTGCTAGGTCTAATCAACTTTTTAGCCAATAAGTCATTAACTTTCCCCTGCAAAATTTCATGTTCTATATGACTTAACCTATAATGAGCTTGATTGTGTAAAGAATCTCCAGGTATTAGATCAATGCAATGTTGTACATCTCTCAAAGGTGGTAAATTTACATGTAACTCTTCAGGAAATAAAGCATTATATAATTTAGTTAACAAGGGTTGTACCTGAGTAGGAATTTGCAACATAGGTTTGTTTTCTTCATGAGATTTCAATGTATGATTTGAATGTAAAGAACGTAAGATAATACCCACCAAAGTAGTGTCTTGAAATCAATATGTTCCTTGATCACTGAATAAGACTTTATGGAAACAGAGTCATATTTTTACCATTCTTATAAAATGCATGTATAAGTATTCTCAAAACAATTATGAACTACTTGTATGTCATATTGCCAAGGTCTCCCCAAAAGAAGATGAGTAGCATTCATATCAATAACATCGCAAAGCAAAGATTCTTCATAGCCAACGAGAGAAGTTTACTACACACTGATGTGTAGACCTGTCAACGGTACTTATCGAAACAGATATGGCCTCTACCGGATTTGTTACCAATAAGGATTACCAGATATTCGATAGTATCCGAAAGATATCCAAAAATATTTTATGTACCCGTTCCGATAAAAATTTCGGATATCCGATAATATTCGGTAATATCTGATAGTATTTCATTATAATAAAATTTAAATTTATTCTTAGTCTTTCTCTACATTTCATAAATTACCAAAAAAATCAAAGAAACCTTAAGGAAATTCAACTAAATAAAACCAAATACCTTGATCAAATGGAAAATTTCACTGTATAAATTATTACATTATTAAGTTCGATTTAGACAAAACTCAAATCTTCTCTTCCAAAATTGAAAAATTCTCCCCTTCTCTCATAACCAACAAAACTAGTTGTGTTTTTCATCTTCCAAAATATTTTTTATTTCTAAGTCTTCATATACTACCAAGTTGACAACTAAATATTTGATTCAAAAACATAAAAATTAAACTACATATGCATTATTTAATGGATATCCATTTCGTTAAAGTAAGAATATCTGGTAAGGTATCCGTATCTGATATCCGTTATCCGAAATTTCGGATAATATCCTAATGATTCGGACGGATTCGGACGGATATTGAATATTCGGTTATCCATTGACATCCATACTGATGTATGCTGAGTCGAAAGACTATTAACCCATCCTACATAATAAGGATTAGGATATTGTGGGGTAGGTGGTAGACCTAACTTCTTCACAACAACAGACGCAATGTAATCGTTTACACTGCCACTATCAATAATCATGTCACACACTTTCCCACCAATAAAACACTTTGTTCTAAAAATACTATGCCTTTGAGAATAACAGGGCTGAGTAAGCATGAATGGACGAATCATTCCTATAAAGTTATCACCATATATGTTTCATGTAACTAAAAATTTTCAACTTCATCACCTTCATCATCATCAAAAACTTCAGTATCTTTTGACTCATTATGAACTTGATTATTTCCAATAAAACCATTAAATCTACGAAGAAGAATGACCATGTTGATTATATTTATTGCACTTATCTCCACAAAACTTAGAATACG
The DNA here is from genome assembly GCA_023531295.1 of Papaver armeniacum. Classification (NCBI taxonomy): domain Eukaryota; kingdom Viridiplantae; phylum Streptophyta; class Magnoliopsida; order Ranunculales; family Papaveraceae; genus Papaver; species Papaver armeniacum. The sequence continues at coordinate 142,614 of JAJJWW010006055.1, read as the reverse complement.
TGTTTGCTGTCTTAGATTGAGGTTGAAACTGATGTTGCATTCTATTAGAAAACCGTATACTAGCTAGCTTGGATTTTTGTTGCTGAATGGATGGAATCTCAGTAGGAGATGGTAAGATAGGTGAAGTATTTGCATGTAATGGTGTCTAAGAAAAAGAAAAATTAACCGGTGGTTATGGTTGATGTTAAAGTGAGGCGCACTCTCTTCTGGATAACTAAAATTTTGAGAAGAAGAATAGTAATTATCTTGGTAGGTACCTGAAAATTGTTGTGTCTTATAAGTGTTTGTATAACGAAGCTGGCGAGATTGAGAAAACTTTGAAGTACGTGAAACACATTTCTCAATCTTGATAGCTTGTTGGATAGCTTCTACCATAGCAAACACATATTGTGTCATACTGTGTTGAATCAACCTATTTAAACCTTCCATAAAACGTGCCACTAATTGTTCTCATGTTTCATGTATTTGATTACGAGCAACTAAGTTGTAAAACTCAGCAACATATTCTTCTACAGGTCGAGCTCCTTATTGAAGATTTTGTAGCTTAATAAAGAGTTGTTGCCTATAGTATTGAGGTAAAAATTTATCTCTAAGCAACTTACACATACGTTCCCAAGTACGTACTGGAGGTCTAGAATACTTGATTCTATCCTCACAAATTTTTCCCTACCAAGCAGCAACACCACCTTTAAGCTTATAAGCAACCACCTTAACCTTGGATTTATCGGGTACATCAATGAATTCAAAGAATGCTTCAACTTCGTAAAACCAATCCATTAACTCTTCAATTTTGAAACTTCCATTAAAACTGGGAATATCATCCTTTAACTTGTATTCTTGTAAAGATCCATAAGGAGTCTGTCCGGATCTAAGATGTTCATCTTCAACCCATCGTTTGTGTTTTTCATCCTCAAGAGTGTTATCATCATCACTATCAAGTTGGAATACATAAACCTTTTTCTTGGATTTTGAAGAAAAGTCTCATGTTTTTTCTTCTTGTAGATGAATATAAGCAAAAAAAACCATGTGGTGTAGAAACAGATTATCCTTGTTTCTTGGTAGATGAATCCAAAGATTTTGTTAAAGATTCAACAGTTTATTTTGGTTGAATACATAGAAATTCGATAATTGCTGCTGATTGAGAAGGAATATACTCTAGTTTATCCATTCTTTTTGTTAAGGTCTCAACATCAGAAGATAGCTTAATGAATTGCGGAAGCAAAAACATGATCTAAGAAAAGAATAAAAATATAATCTACTGTCAAATGATACCAACTAATGTATTCCATATTAAGAAAGAAACAATAAGGATATTGCAGAGTAACGAAAAGAATTAAGGAAAAGAAGAAGAATGATAAATTTACCGAAGAAGTTAAGAAGATGAAGATAATAATAGTTTGATAATAATAATCTTGATAACAATGTACTTGTGTTCAAAGAGACTGTCTGTTTATATAGGCTCTACACAACCAACTAGAAATCTAAATAGAGAAGTTTAGCTAGAATAGAATTCGTAAACATAGAATAAACCATAAAGAGTAGTACGTACACTAAACAATAGAACAAAAACTAGAAGCTTTTATACTTAATCTTTAAATGATAAGGGATGTCCTGAATCATACAGTCAGGCATTGTCGAAATGATAAAGACAATGCCGGAATTTGATAGTTCAATCGGCATAAATGTATTTTTAAGTCGGCATAGCCTGGACCCTGAGTCAGTATTATTTGTTTATTGTTGACAATTAATGTCGACCGTGCTTAATTTATATACATCATTTGAAACCTCAGCGTATTTCTCATATGCTAAGTAGTGCACATGTTATATTATTTTGTTATAAATGTTCTTGCTTAAATAAAAACCTTCACATTCAACTACTACCGATGCATAGCTAAAAAGAAGTTGTCATGAATTTATCAGAACACGATCTAACCGCACTGCTCTACACCAATTCCAATGAGTTGTGTCAAGAAATTCTTTACCTAAGATTGGGTTCCACTGAATTATTTAAACCTTGAATTCCTTCTTGTCACAACATGAAAACAATCCCGAACCAAATTTTTACCTTTATCGTAATTATATGAAGGATGGCAATTTTCATAAAATAATAATGGTCCAACTATGAACTATCACTATCCTTTTATGTTTCCTATATCAAAAACATTGGAGTTTGTCATGTAGGGTTAGTTAGTCCAGAATTCAAAATTCATCGTCCTATAACTCTATACCGATGCAACATTCGGCATTGAATTCATCATGAAGAAAATGCCGACTGAGACCCTGATACTAAAATTTAAAATCTAATTTTTTAATTTATACCCTAAAAAATCAATCAAATAAATATCGATCGACTATTTCATTCGCGTTTTTTATGAAAAGTATTGATCATTGAAGAAATTTTAAAATATCAATTAACCAAAGAAGTAATGGAAGAAATGAAGAAGAGGGGAAGAAGAGAGAATGAGGGATACATAATAATTAAGGTTTTAGTTCCTTTTTATTTTTATTATGGTAGAGGACAATATATTTCACCCCTAAATACTACCTCTTTAGCCAAAATTTAACGACTGTGAGTTCTTTATATTACTATTCAAAATATAAATAGTCGAAAATGATATTCCTTTCGTCCTATTTTAGACGAAGGTTTATGGATTTAGTCCCAAAACATATGATGGTTTCATATTTTTCTCACTTTTTTCCTGATTGGTACTTACATTGAAATCAACCACTACAAACAAAAAGAAAAACATCAGGAGATTTTATTTTTCCAAATTGGTAATTCGTTAAAAAAAAAACTAACTTAGGGAGTTGGTAACCTTAAAACAAAAAGAATAGAGACATTTAATGTGGAAGGAGTGTGTTCTTTACAAAAATTATTTATCTATTGATAATACATGATTAACACAATAAGGGGGATTATAATCCCAATTTAAGCTACATCTAAAATATTTTGCCTCCTTAGTCAAAATGTCGGCCACATTATTTGCCGATCTAGGAATAAAGTGGAAACCCATAAAATTAGAATGTGAACTGATTTACTTTTTTGACTTCCTCCATTATCGCTTGATTTTTCCAGTAATGGAAGTTTGGTTCCCATTAAAATAGTCCAAAAGATTCCTGCATTCTCCTTCGACATGGAAATTGTTAAGATTTTGCTCCTTAGCCCATTTGGATGTATGTAGCAATCCTATTTCTCCTGCTTCTTCTTGAGGTGTTGTTGTCCTAGGTCCCGCTCTTCCCTTTTCAAAATCACCTGCATCATCTTTATATATATTATAGCATAACAAGCTGCTGGTCTATCAGCAGAAATCCAAGCTGCGTCAACATTTATTTTATGTTGGTCCTGTATCTGGTTTCCTCCATTGGTTTTTGATTCATTTCCTAGTCTAGTTGTATTATTAGTACTGTTTCGAATATGAGTTTGACAAAATTGTATGTGACGATGAATGTCAACTGCTAATTGTGAAGTTGATTTGTGTGTTCCTTGAAATACTCTGTTACATCTTTCCTTCGAGCTACATTTTTTTTAAAAATAACTTCTAGTTCTATCATACTATTTGGAACTTCTATTCGAGATTTGCAAATATCAAGAAATAAGACAAAGCTATTGAATTGGAATTAAACTGGGTTTGGGGCTTATGCCCAAACAGATTTAGCATAATGACTGTGAAAAAAGAAATGCTCTATGTTTTTCTTAAATTGTTAAAAATTATGAGATTTAACAATTTTAGAAATTATTATTAAGATATATCAGGGGATAAAATTAATCCCTTTCTCAATATACACAAAAAAACCTAAACCTTTAACTAAATTGGGATGAAATACATATTTTCAAAGAATAGCCACGATAAATACAAATACTGGGGATCCACTTCAATCTTTTACCATCCAATACTAGAAGAGCTCCCTCTTTGATTTTCCCATGAAAAACTATGGGAGATTTTTAGGAGTCAAACATATAATTGCTTTTTCATAAATATTTGACCGAAAATACTATGTTCACCGAAAATAAATCTTGAATTTAATACTCCCCATATTTCGGGAGAATCTGTGTTTTTTTTTTTTTTTTTTTTTATACTCCCCATATTTGACATTTTGGCGACAATCACTGAAGCGTTTTGGCCCTTTTGGGTCTTCCTAGAAGAAAAACAGGTGTTATTGTGGTGTAATGAAATATTTATCCTCTTTCCGCCCTATATTCCAACACGACACACCCAAGATTTTTGAGGCGTCCCTAATTTCTTAACCTCTATATCTCTCTGTTTCCGTTTTCTAGGGTTTTAATTTAAACATCTCCATTTGATTTCATCCTGAACAAGGGTTTATGAAAATCTCCCGAAATCTGAAACTTTTAGCAACCCAATCTCGAGTCAAGGCTGGTATGTAAGTAAATTTTAAGATTTCAGCTTCTCAATTAGTCATAGAACATTACTTTTTTCTTAGATTTCAATTCAATACTCTTGTATTTATTTCCAATAGTCTTTCATTTTTTCTATTGTGGCATAGATTTCTTAATGGGGTCTTCTATTAGAGTTGAAAGGAATGGAATTTAGGTTTAAATTTTTAACCCCTTTTTCTATGTAGTGAAAAAACTTAAAAATTGGTGTTTTTATTGCTTGTACTGATTGGTGGTAGTTAATGTAGCTCAAAATTCAATCTATGCTCAGTTATGTTATGGGAATGTTGAATATGCATTGTTTGATTTCTAATTGAGTTTGTTTTGTGGTTAATAATTCTCTGGGTGTGTTAGACTCTAGTTTATCTGCCCATTGAGGGTTTCTTGAGGAATGATGAATGTGTTCAACAAGTGTATTTTTTCAATCATATCTTGCTGGGTTTTTCAGGTTTGTATGCTTTCGAGTTTACGGAGTGGTATTTTTATGGTTTCAGGTGTTTTTAGGAGGTGCACATGGCTAGAAAGAAAGGTAAATCTGTATTAAAGAGGTCGGCGCCGCTAACTAGTTTAGCTGTATTGGAGGAGGGTGCACCAAGAACCTCAGTTAGTGCCTCAACAGCCTCAGTTAGTCGTAGAGCAAAAAGACAACGAAATGCTTGTGCTGATGATGCAAGAGTTGATCTAGGGAGACCGATTCTAGAGGGTCTAAAAGACAAGTCACTTTTGAAAAGCTTTGACACCCATGTAGCCTCCAGTGTGTGGAATGGTCAAGAACGTGGTGCATTGAAACTCCATCATCATGGGAGATTGCTAGCACAATGGAATTTAGAGAAGGAGTCTCAAGCGTTTCGAGACAAGGTGCATGCAAGTGGACTGTCTTCTTTAGCCAAGTTTCCCTACAAGCATGTCAGTCGACCACTTATCTCAGCTTTTGTGGAAAGATGGTATCCTGAGACAAACACGTTCCATCTCCCGTTTGGGGAGATGACTATCACGTTGGACGATGTGAAGCAGATACTGAACATATCAGTTAGAGGCAAAGCAGTAAATGAAGATATGGTGTCTATAAATGAAGATGAAGCACGAGAAATACTAAGTAGAACCCTTCGGATTGATGAGCAGAAAATAATTGATGAGCTAGGTGTATGTCGAGGAGATAGGGTGAGAATGAAGTGGCTGATGGAGAATCTAGCTGGAAAGCAACACGAATCCGAAGAAGAAGTTGATTTTGCGGTGAGGGGTTACCTATTGTTTCTCCTGGGATGTACCATCTTTACTGACAAGACAGGTACCAAAGTCCCTGTAGTATACATGAAGTTGTTGGAGGATTTGTCCAAAGTAACTGACTATGCTTGGGGAGCTAGCGCTTTGGCTTTTCAATATCGCCACTTGGGGTTGGCATCACGTTCTAGTGTCCAACAAATTGGCGGGTGTTTGACTCTTTTGGAGGTATATCTTTTTCTTTTGTTTGTAAATATGCCATTTATTAGATTTCATATGCTCAACAAGATTCCATTCTGTAGGTATGGATTAGGGAACATTTTTGGATAGGTGGTCCCATTGCCAATAAAGATTATAAGGAGGAATGGCCACGTACAGCAAAGTGGATACCAAAAGTTGCGTCTGCAAATGCAGATCAGGAGTTGGTCTGTATTAGAGAAGAGTTGGACTCGCTTACAGCAGAGGATGTAAGATTTGTATATGCCTTTCACATGTGTATGCTTCATTATACAAGTTTCTTTTGACTAACTTCATTCATTTTCCTTTTGATAGGTTACCTGGAATCCATATCAAGCCTCACGCGACCATCACACATTTGACGAGATAGCATTCTATTCAGGATGCTTGACTGCATTTGAAGTTGTCGAACCATATCATCCTGATAGAGTGCTACGTCAATTTGGTAGGTTCCAACGCATTCCCAGCAGTCCATACTTACCTGTAGAAGTGTGTAGACCTAAAGATAGCAATGGTTATGTGGTGGGCTTTAAAGGGAAATTTCAGTACTGGGGTTGTTGGCAAGATCACTTACTTCCCGAACTAGAGCGCGGGCATTTTGTAATCAGGCCATCAGATTGTGACTCTGCATATATGGAGTGGTACAGAACAGTTAGTCATCCTCGAGTACAGAACCCTGATAAATTGTCTGGAACTCAAAAGCCAAGTACTAGTGGATCATTCGACTACGAAGATTGGGTACGCATTTGTTCTCATTTGGTTATCTACTTATTTCTGCAAAACATGGTTTTAGCATCACAACAGTTGTTCTAATGCAGTAATTTTCCTTTGTTATGCAGAGACACCGAAGGGATAGAGCAATAAGTTTACTGGAAGAGTCGTTCTCTCTGGGCTCAAACCCAAATGTTTCTGCATTGTTGCAAATGAGAACAGAGCTGTATCACATCCTTACTGATAAAGATTACATGCAGGAAAAAGATTACATGGAGGAAGAAGCCTTGCTAGAAAATGGTGATATGCCTCTACTGTGCAACCGTGTAGTAGAGGGCACCCGAGGAAGTGATAATGGAATACAACAGGGTAACCATGAAATAGAGAGAACACAAGAGGGGAACCATGAAGGAGAAGGTTACCTAGAAAGTGGTGTCATTATTATGCCAGATCAGAATTTGTGATTCCTAGCTAGTTGTATATTTACAGTTTTGTTGTTCCTTTTGTGCATAGCAATTTTTTTTTCGGAGTGTAAGATGTATGAAATAACAATCATATGAAATCTACAAGTGTTTGAAAAAGGTTGGGCAAAACACAGGTCAGATGTTTGCCTTTGTAATCCATTTTCTGTTCATGTTAATATGAGGCATTAGCAACGGCATTTGTCAATTTTTAGATTATTGTTCAATTTTAAGACATAACTTGCCTCAATCTGTTCAGAGTCCTATGCCTCTCAGCTGCCTGAAATGCATTCAGGATCAGGCTGTTCTGTGGCTATATGATGTGCAGTCCGGCTAAAATCAGACCCAACTCCTGAGTTATTACTATGTCAAATTGCAAACTCAGCTGGTTTGCATTCAGATGGAATCAAGGTTTTAGCATTTCAAACAAACAAAATTAAATCAGAAATCAACAAAAATGCACAAATTAGAACTCAAAAAACACAAAATTAGAACCCTAAATCTCAAATTTCTCCATTCCATTAACAAATTTCTCCATTTCCATTACATTACACCTCAAAAAAAGAAAACCCACAAACCCAGATCTCCAAAATCTCCCCAGAACACAGACTCAAAGTTGTCTATCAGCAGCAACACCAACAAGAGGCAAATAAGGAGTTCTCCCCAAAATAGAAAACCCAACACTATACAGAAAACAAATCACAATAAACACAAAGATAAAATTATACCCCATCATCATCAACTTAAACCCTAACCCTTTCCCAGGATTAAACACTCTCTGAACCAACAACGGCAACACCAACAAAACATCAAGAACGACAGCTTGCATTGTATTAAACCTAACAAATCTGCTCAAACTGGCATTTCTCGCAACCCCGATGTACAATCCAAAGAAGGCAACAAAACTTGCATAAGGAACTGATCTGTAGAGACTGAGTAATGGGAAAATTGGTTCAAACAGTGCACTTAGATTTGGGTATTGGACAAAGAGGTAGCGGCCGTATTGGATGCCATTGAAAAATGGGAGACAGTAAGCTACGGCTGTGATTAGTCTTTCTGCTGCTGGTACTGCTGTGTATGAGGATGAGATGGTGGTGGATTTTTTGTGGCATGATGGTGGTGGTGGTGGTTTTGAGGTGGTGGTGTGGATTAGGGAGGTGAGTGGGTTGTTGGTGTTGAAAAGGAGTGGGGGGGAGTGGTGATGGGAAGTAGGGTTTTTTTAGGGTTTGATGTGTTGGGTAGTGAGTGAAACGGAGGAGTGAGGCGGTGGTAGCCATTTTTTGTTTGTTTTGATGGAAGAGATATTTTGGGGAAGAAGAAGAAGATAGATAGGGTTTTTATAGAAGTCACGGGCTTAAGGCCGGGGGAGGATATTGTCCGTGCCTCTTCTGTTGCTCTAGCTCCCAGCCCTAGCCAGTGTTGCACTTTGCTCTGGTTGTGTAACTTGTGTCAAGCATCTGGCATTAAACTCAACAAAACCAAACTCTTCCGACATTTTTTTTTTCATGACATAGGAGGATTTTTATTTTTCTTTTTGATGGAAAAATATAATTTATTAACTAACAAAATAGTACATGAGATTTACAATATCATTTTTAACGAAAATATTAGGAACCATGCTAGTTGAAAGAACTTTTTGATGTATGTTATCTGATATGTGTTGAAGCTTTTTAATCCTTGCCTCCTTCGTTATATAGTCCGCTGCTGAGTTATTCTTCCTCTTTATATATTTCACTTTTGCTTGAGGAAGATCGCCCAATATTTTCCTAATTTCTTGCAAGGTATTATCCGTTGACCACGAAATATATGTGCTTACCTTATTTAAATTGTCCGCCAAAACTTTACAGTCAGTATCTATGAAGACGCTGGATAATATGTTTTCCTTTAACCACGTGACCGCCTTTAGTAATGATTTTTTTTTCTGCATGGAAAGCTGAAGTCGCCCACTCCAATCCCGCGGATAGGTGCATGAAAGTTTTCTTGTCAACTAAATATAGAATGAAAGCATATCCCATCGACAAATCATGTTTCTTGAAAGAAACATCAATGAAGATAATCCAATCCGAAGTTAGATTGTACCAAGAGCTGTTGGTAGAAATTTTATGATGAGTATTTGCTTTACTTTAGATGTTATTTGCCGGGAAAGATTGAATGAAACTATTGATTTGCCCAATTAGGTTGATTGGATCTGGGTTAATTTTCTCGAAAACTACCGAGCATCTGTATTTCCAGAGGAACCGAAGAATGGTGGAGATTTTTACTTGAAATTGGTTCAGATTAGCTTCCAATATCCACCATTTAATCCATGATATAAATGAGAGAGAACTTGGAGAGGATATTATTTAGGGAAAATCCAAACCAGATTGCTCTGGCAAAAGGGCACTCACAAAAAAGATGGGATTTTTTTCCTACGCTTGTCGCTTGATTATTGCATAACCTGCAAATCGGGTCAATGTCCTTGTTATGTGCTCCTAGTCTTGCAAATTTTGGAAGAACTTTTTGAGATAGTTTCCAAATGAAAAGTCTTATTCTCGGAATAGTCTTTATTTTCCAAATATTATTCCATGAGAAATCTCGGCATTTGTTATTGTCTTGATCCTGATCGGCTAGAAAGTTATAAACATTTTTGGCTGAGAATTTACCCGAGTGATGATGGCGTCATTTGATAGTGTCTTGTTCTTGATTCCTTGGATTTAGAGCTAGAATTTTAATCCTATCTTCCGGGGAAAAGAATTGATTTATCTTTTCCTGGTCCCACTTATTTTGGTCCGTTATTAACTCTTGAACTCTATTTGGTGCCTGCTCTTGCGCGCTTGGGACTATTTGGATTAAATCTGTGTTCGGAACCCATTTGTCTTCCAAAATTTTCACCGAAGCTCCATTTTTTACTTGCCAAACGTAGTTACTTTTTAGTATCTCTAAACCTTTTTGTATACTAGTCCAAATCCAAGAAAAATTCGAAGTTCTGGATTTTTCTAGAGGGTGCATGTTTGGGAAATATTATGCTTTTAACAGTTTGACCCATAATTGGTCGTGTTCGGTGACCAGTCTGCTTGCCATTATAGTGGTCCAAATTCAAGAAAAATTTAAATGATCTGCTTTTTTTGACATCAACCGACAATATAATAACTAAGCCCAAAACTGGAAATTTAAAAGAAAAAAATATAGCTCAGTGGATTTTTTTTTTGATGGGGACATTTTTTGAGGGTCACTTCTTTTCTATTTTTGAAAACAAATCGGTTGGAAACAATCAATTTAAAAGACACTTGTTAACATCTAATTTGTCCCCATAAGCCCGCGTTTGAGACAACAACGCTGGTGCTTGTCTTTGCAGCGCGCGTTCTTGATGAGAGCGCCAGTGCTTGTCCTTCCAGCGTCGCGTTTTTCATAGAAGCGCCAACGACTAAATCTGGACGGCTGAAAACTCTTATGATCTAACGGCTATAATTTTTGAGTTCTATAAATACTCCTCATTTCAATTCCAAATTCACATTGACACATCTAGTATTGTTTACTCTTCTCCGAGCTTAAAAAACCTTCAACTTCAACAAATTTTTCAACTTCTTGAACATGTCTCGTCCCTTGTTAGTTCGGAGCGCTCCGTATACTAAAGAAGAAGATGAATCTATTTGCAGAAACTATGTTTTTTTATTTACTCAGCTTGCTTCAGCAAACTATCCGTGGGTGAATTTCTGGGCGGTCATTCACGACGGGTTCTGCAGTGAAACCCCTAATCCGAGTCGTCATGCTATATGCGACATAGAAAATCGTTTTCGTACAATTAAGAAAGAAGTAAGTGAGTTTGTAGCTTTAACCATACAAGCCAATCGATATAGACTGAGAGGTGAAACTGATGCTGAGATGGTAATAAGATCTTTGGCTGAATGGCGAAGAGGGAAAAATGTGGCTTTTTCTTTCGAAAAATGTTTCGAAATCCTTAAGGTGTTGAACAGTTTCAACCCTTCTTTGATGCTAATGTAGTCCGCCGTAATTCAGTGAAGCTAATGTAAAACGCTTAATTTTAAAGTTAATGTAGTCCGCCGTAATTCAGTGAAGCTAATGTAAAACTCTTAATTTTAAAGCTAATGTAGTCCACCGTAATTCAGTGAAGCTAATGTAAAACGCTTAATTTTGAACATATGTAATTTTATTTAATTAAGACCTTCGTAGTTTTAAAACTAAAATTACAAATTTAGCATAATTAAAAATTACAATCTCTCTAACGTCGCTCATCGCTAGCTCCCCCATTGTTATTTTCTGGAGTACAAAATTATGCAAGACCTGGGGATAGACCTTGGAAATTCTCACCTTCCAACATATTAAATAAATGTGCATATGTTGATAAACCTGGGGATGGACCTGGTTGACCAACATTGTGGTGGTGGTGGTGTAAAATTGTAGCATCTATCATTTAGGTTGTAGGGAGAGAATGATGATGAAATGCTCCTAGGATCTAGCCGAAATACTTGAGGTTGAGATACATGCACAATTTGTGGTGAAGAAGTATTGTGTCGTATGTGTGGTGAAGAAGAACTCTGTTGTACTTGTGTTTCTCCCACAATTGTATCATCACTATCGTGCGCTGATCTGTTTCTCCTGGTGGAATCCGAAGACTGTGACTTCCGCCCATCATCATTTGACTGCCACCCATCATCATTTATAGTTGTTGGACTCGATCCAAACATTGAGTTCTCGTGCCATTCCGACACACATCCAAGTGTATAGCCCTAATTTGCCGATTCAGCCAATGCAAATCGTTTAGTTGTCTCCTCTACTCTCCCTCACTGGCAGTCATATTGTTGTAAGAATAATCACGTTCCATACCTTGGGAAACAATGGGGATCTTGGTTGGCTCACCTTGTGAAGTAATACATGGCATCTCCCAAAGAATTTCAGGAAAATTTGACGAAGATGATGAAGAAATTGCACCCGTGGTGGGATAAGTCATAAAAAATGGCTCTTTTGGAGGTGGCTCGCTAGGAACAATATTTGCATCATGGGACAGGCGTGCTAACAGTGGGAGATCAAAGCCATAGATGTGCATGTTGTGTCTCCCAATTACAGGCTTCGCAATCGACTTGTACCATTTGACATAATCCGCTTCACTGATATTCATCTCGTTGCCAGTGCCTTTCGCTAAGTTGGTCGAGATGTACATATTCCAACATTGGAAATCTTTGGGTAGCATCTTTAAGGATTGGTTTACCAACACGGAAGTAGGTATACCACCAATAATGCAAATTACTCCATAATTTTAGTATTTTGACTTAATCTACATTTGCTCATAAAAATTATTTAAATTTTAAAATAATAATTTTGATAATTACCTCTATGATTCCCAAGAAACCAGTGAAGTTATCTCCGCCCATGGATGCTACATCCAGTGCAAAGTACAATTCTGCTAAAATTGATGATCCCCAATCATAATCTGGTGCTTTGTCAAGATCTTCTAACGCTTGATCAAGCCAACCAACACGAGCAACAAAAGTTGAGTTTGGAAAGAATATCTGACTCAATACCCATAAGATAAACGCACTTTCGAGTTCAGGATAGTCATCTACATGCTCTGGGTTTCTGGGTTCGATTAGGAAAAGATTCAACGCTGACCATCTAATTCCACCTCATTTCAATTATTTTTTAGTTTCAGGTATTTCTGAATCCAAAAACGAGGAAAAAGCGTCTCCCATTTACTATTTGATATCGATTCGCCAGCGTCGAATGGTGGCGCTTTCCTATTCTACTTGGGATCCCACAAATAAAATACAAATCAAGGGGCGTAATTCGTGTTACAAGTATAATATCAACTATGATTAATTCTTTTGATTATTTAATAATTATTTAATAAATATAATTTAAGTTAAGTTAAACAAGCTTACCAAATTCAAAATCAATGAAATGGAATGTGTGCGTCGTCGTCCACCACTTTTCTACCACTGTTTTTGGAATTTTTTTGTTGTGTCTTCTAGCATTCACACTATAAAGCGCACGCCAGGGATATCTGTCAACCCTTTGTCGGACTTCAGGGGGTAAAACTTCATAAATAGCCTTTACCTCTGAAAATCCACCTCTCATATAAAAATAATCATCATACCGATCTTGATGCCCCAACATGACCTTGAACTAATGATGGACCAACAACGACACTCGGCGCAAAAAACTCTGCTTCAGGATCTTGAGAAAAATCTACGCGCCGATTTATTTCTTCGATCTCTTTTCTTCTTTATACTATTGACCGCTTTTTTTAAAAGACCGCTCATATTGTATCAAAAAATTTCGATTTAGAAGAGTTTTAGAAGAAGGAAATAGTGGTGGTATGACAGAAATGAAATGAATTTAATCCAATTTATAGGTTTTGAAAATATAGACGTTGGAATTATGGCCGTTGGAGATATGAACGTTGGAGATTTTGCATCTCATGCCCGCGTAGATAGCACAAACGCGTGTTTATAGGTCCAACGCCCGAGTTTGTATGTCCAACGCCCGAGTTTTTCAGTTGAGTGCCCGAATTTGTCTCAAGCTCGCGCGCTTAGTCATGTAACGCCCAATGCCTATGTTGTATTAGGCGCTAGGCGAGGCGAAGCGCCAACCCTAGCGCCTAGGGAGCGCCTAGGCGTGGAGGAAAATTTAGAAATCTCAAACTTCAGTCATAGTATGGCGCCTTGGAGCCTTTTTTCCCCAGGCAATGGTCCAACGCTTAGTGGGCCTTTGGCGCTTAAGTCCCGAACGCGCTCGCCTTTTACAACATAGCCCCAAATGCGCTCTCTTTTTACAACATAGCCCAGTGCTTTTCCATAATGGAAAAGCCAGTTTGGCCATCCACCTGGCTCAACAAAATAATGAATTTGGCCATTGCCATGGGAATTGCCCTAAGTGAGCGACTCCTTTCCTTCTAGCCCATTACACTGCTTCCAAACTCCCTCTCTAGGTTTAGGCTTTTTGGAGGAGTTTGTCTGGAACCATTAGACACTACGTTGACATGAAAGTCGTGCAATGATGGCTATTGAGCCCTTGCACCGTAATAGGATGTGGTGGTACATATTCAGCCGGAAGCACTTTTTATTGTTTTCTTAAAATGTGCAAAAACAACCCACCTCCACTGATGGATCGAAGGGAGTACAATTTAACAGAAAATACAGACCCCAAAAAAACAACCAAAGAAAGATGAGCAAAAACATCACTCTCTCTTAAGAACTAATGCAGTCCTTAATCAAATAAGGATGTCGACGTACATCGTAATTTATATGGTCCTTTTCTTAATATTCACCTTCAATCCATTTTTCTTATGAAGGTTTATGTAAGGTTTGGATCAAACAACATGGCCTTTCACCACTTCAACATGGAAGTTGAATAGCACAGCTGCAACAACAGACTTCATCATCGTAAAAGATATATCTTTGCCACTTCATCATCGATCGGCTCTGTAATTAACTTCCCATTTTCAGTTATCCACCTCCCTGGCTTAAATTCCAAACAATCTTCACCCCAAATCCATGGCATTCTTCCCACTGAATAAAATGAAAGCATTATTTCCATTCCAGGCTCGACCGTACTCCCATCCGGAAGTTGATCTTTCTTTGCGACAGATTTTTTGTTAAAAGGAAGGGGTGGGTATAATCTTAAAGATTCACATAATGCTGCATGCAAATAAACTAAACCTTTCAGGTCCTCCGAACCAAAAATCCATGGCCATTTGCGATTAGTACTACTTCCTGTTTCTTTTTCCTTCTTCGAAGGCGAAGATAAGAAATTCAGCTCTTCCAAGATCTTTGTTTCAACAGCGGGTGTCGTTGAAACTAGCCAGAAAAACCAAATGAGACCTGATGTAATCGTGTCTCGTCCAGCTATCCAAAAATTAATCATTTCATCTCTAAGAAAAATATCCTTCTTATGCAAAGAGGAAACAGTATTAGTCTCATCATCTAGAGCTTTTATGTAAGTCGAAAAGAGATCGTATGATTTAACTTTTGGCAAATATAATCTTCAACAATTTTGTGTATTTTTTTCTGAGCATTGTTTAACTCTCTATTCACCAATTTCAAACCTATGAAGTAGTTTCCTCAAAACAGTAGGCATCATATTCCTGTAAACTAGCGCTAGTGGTACATCATCTAAAGCCTCTGCTAGCTCATTTGAAGGAAGCTCAATGGAAAGGTAGTTTTCGTATCTTCCGAAAACTAAAATGACGTTAATATCATGAGCAATTCTCTAGCAAACATCTTGTAAATCAGCTACGTGAGCTAGAAATGGTTTTGAATTCTCTTGATCCCAACTCTGAATGAGCCATTTTTCTTTGTATCCTCCAACGATCAGAATCCACGTAGAAAATTCCATCACCAAGTATCTCGAAAACGTCCCTGAATCCTCTCCTTTTGGGAAATTGTTGTAGTTGGTTTTGAGTATGTATTCAATGTTTTGTGGGTGACATGTTACAAGATATCTAAGTTTGGAGAACATAGGCCCATCTATATAAAATGAACCTTTGCCAAGTGAAATGAAAACTTCAGCACACTTTTCATACATGCGGTTGCAGTTCCATAGTAATTAATTCTGGAAATGTACCAAAGAAAATCCAGTTGCTTGGGGCTTTGCTGGTGTTTTTGAACTATAAGCCTAGAGGAGAAGAAAACAAAGGAAGATACAGCAAATTATTTTCGATATGGATGGACAAGAAGAAAGAAGATAATATCATTCATTTTGGGATTTGTAATGTACTACAAACAGTTTCATAAAAACCACATGAAATTCATAACGATATATAATAGGGCATGAGAAACACATTCTGTTGCTCATGCTTTTGCAGCCGATGTTTTTTCAAAACAACATTTCTGACTGGTTGTTAGATCATTCTTAAATAACCTATTTGGTTACGTTTGGTGAGACCCTCACTGGGACTCTTATTGAATAAAATACAGTATTTAGTAGGGAACTTACATGTTGATCACTCTCCACTCCTAACTAAAACGAAACGTAGCTATTCTAAATAAATTTTTGTAGAAATTAGGATGCTGACGAAATATTTAGCACACCGACAAATGTTTTTCTTCAATTTTATTGTAGCAGAAACATAGTAGCTCTTATTGTGGGCGACGCTAATTAGGAGTTTTTGTAGCAGAAAATGAAAAATGCTTAAGTTTATAGTCTGCGCTTCTTTCGTTTTAAACATATTTTATCGAAGGTCCTTTTTATTCTTAAAAAGAAAAGAAGAACAATGGATAATATGGGATTTATCAATTGGGTAATTATGGGAGTTGATCATTGATTACAATAGAGATATCATTAAGCTTGATCACCCTTTGATTGTTCGAAGATAATGTTGATGGATGGTATGGGAATGCCGTCTCACATTCGTCAACATTGGCACGAACAGCCAACGTGGTTGGCCTCAAATTAGAAGGAGAACTTAGAGTTTTAAGGGAGTCCTCAAGCAACGAAATAATGACGCTGTAATTGTGTTTACACCGAATCAAATATTCCCTCTCTGGTTGTGTTCTCTTTCGTAATAATTGGTCTATATATCTCTGTGTGTTGGTAGCACTTGTTAGAGTCCCTTGAACTGAGATTGTAGCTAACACCTTCAAATCTCCGGCTGAAGAACGAGAATCTCTTACCAGTGCCTTCACACAAAAGCTATATGTATCTGCAAAATATTTCTTACAAACCTTGTCAACCAATTCAGGGGTTGCTGCATCAGTAGATAATAGAACCGAACTTAAAAACAGTATGATTAATATGAATCCATTTCTGCACATCATAGGCATCATCATGTTTGATCAGCCTGCAAAATAACTTAAAAGAGTTGCAAAAATTCTTTCATTCCTTTTTGTTCAATAAAATTCTGATTTTTATAGCCATGCAAACATGGATGTAAATGAGAGACATTATGATGGTATTAATTAGCACCATTAATCCTTTCAACAAAAACGGATTTGGTATTAAAACCATTTAAATGAGAGCATAAGCTGCATGTTGACATTTGGAAACTAATTCATGTTTTTAAAACATGTAACCCAACAGTTTTCTATGCGTTCTGCACAATGAAACAATAATACTCGGATTGGACTTTCCCCAGTATGGTGGAAGGAGCCTTTGACCAATTCCTTGGTCGGTGTCTTTAGCATGAGCATTGGTCCAGATTCTTCTCAACACCTCTCATTGCCCTCCCTTTCCTGCCACAAAATTACCCTGTGGACCAAAACTTGTCCTCTTTCTACAAAACCAAATTCATCGACAGCAACCTGGTTTTTATTAATTTTTCTGTTAGTTGGCAGGATTTAGCTAGATTCAAGGCATTAAGTGGTTCATCAATCAATCGGAATTCATTTCCCCGCGCTTGCTATAGATATTGTAGTTTAAATTCATGGAATTTTTCTGTAGAAATAAGAAGTTACGGCATGATGGAAAGACGATCTCAATGATGGTGTTCATAATAGTGGTGATGATGATGTTGAGTTTATTGATACAACCAAGTGAAGGTAGAGTATGGATAGAGAATTGCATGAAGCAATGCCTGCCGGCTTGCGGTGCTATTAAAGGCGCATCCCTAAGTGCATGTCGTATGGCTTGTCAACAAGGATGTGAGCAAGTGAATGGGAGTCGCTAATGCTGATCTAGCTAGCTACACAATGAGTTGTTTCACTTTTATATCTAGATCAAATTGTTCCAGAGAAAATAAGCACTTCAGTTACGGGCTCATCTGTATGTCGGATTTGTATTCATGAGATATATTTGGTAATTTAAGAATGCCTATCAAAATCTTGTTAATTTGAGTTTGTTGTCTATTGATAAGGTAAATCAGGAATAAGGGTGTTAGCGACGTCTTTCAAACTCCAGTTGTTTCGATCATTGTCCAATGGCTTTGAGCCTCCTGTCTTCATCACGTTCGAAAAGCATCTACCTTACGTACGATTAGATTCATCTAACGTACAAGATTATCGGGAGTTTATGCAGCTTTCTACATTGCACCTATGAAGTTGAGCAAAAATACGTCCAGTGACCTATAAAAATCTGTAAAAACTACGAACCAATACGGTAAGGGGAACTTTTCCACATGTCCCAACCAATGTAGTCAATCTCGGCCATCTAGGCAAAGATCGATCTTGATATTCAACGAGACGATCCATGTAATCTTGTTTGTTTCCTGAAGAAATCGAAGTAATTCTTTGGATTCCTATCGAGAAGTCCACTAGAGGTCATTAATTGTTGAAGAAGGAACAAGATGTTTCTTTTGTCCCTTGCAGACAATCGGGGCGATCCGAGATTTTTAACGGGAATGTCGGCTTGAATCGGCCTGTTTCTGGCTAACTTGTCGAGATTTTTATCGGAATCTCAGCCTGACTCGGTCCATCTAGGCTTGACTCAGATATTTCATAATTATTGGGAAGCCATTCCAAGATTTCCCGGTCAATTTCATTGTGATAAAGTTATTTTAGTGCCTCCCCCAATGGCATCGAGATCCGAAATTGACTATAATGATTCCAATGAAGCAGAGAAATATTTTTGGCGTGAAAAGCAATCGCCAATGGGACCTCCCCTTGTTTGTCTGGATACTAGAATTTCCGCGGATAATTTTCTCTCCCCAAACTGTAAAACTGATATATGCAAGGATTTTTTACTTTTCAACTAGACTCATTAACGTATGGCTGTGTCTACAAGAAAAAGCTTGGCTTCCAACTTCCACACAGTCGTAGGAGGAAGCAAATAGGAGAATGTCACACTTTTGACGAGAGTATTAGCAACGGCAGGCTGATAAGGGGAAATCAGTTTCTTGAGAAGAAGCTTAATTCAATTAGCCAAAATCTTAGAAATAATCTTGTAAGTGACATTACATAGACCAATTGGTCTAAATTCAGAAGGTAATTTAGGATTTGTACATTGTAGGAAATACCAATTGGTCCTAGAAACATTATATTAGGATGAGTCTAGTCCTATTAACCCAGTCATGTGTCTGTTTGGTCATTTTTGGACAATTAAATTATAGTTTGGTCCTAGAAATTATGGTTTGGTCCTAGGGTATTGTCCACCCACACGGAATATTATTTTTCTGTTACCAAAACACCCCTACACGTGCTCAGTTTATCGTTTGGTCCTAAATTTTTATTATTTGGTCCTTTTACCGACATATATAATCAGAAAACCTCTCAGTTTCAGTTTTTATTTTCTCTCTCCTGTGGAAGTTCTCCTCTCTCGGCTGATTTTTCTCTTCTAGGGTTTACGAAATCTTTCGAGATTTCGATCTTGATACCAAGATCGATCCGATTTAATGAGATTAACTTGATTTCGAGTTACGGAGGTTGATTTTAATAGCTTAATTTGATTACGGAGGTTGATTTGTTTTTCAAGATTCGGTTGATTATTGATTCTCGTTGGAGTTGATTTTTTGGAATCACATGATTCGGAGATTGGTGTTTTGAATCACAGATTTCGAGATTCTTCTTCAGCTGGTAAGTTTTCACGCAATCCTTTCCTTGATTTGAAGTAATTCTATAGATCAGCTAATTTTTTCTTTGATTAGTTTTTTTTTTTTTAATTTTAATAGCAATGAAGTCGTTCTGTTAAGGCTTTTGTTTATCTGTTAGGATGTTAACGAATGAAGTCATTCTGTTGTTACGGCTTCATTCCAAGAATGAAGTCCATTCTATTTGATGGACTATAGAGAGTTTTATTAGACTTCATTCCTGGAGTGAAGTCCATTTTCTATGGCATGGACTATAGAGGTTTTAATAGACTTCACTCCACGGGAATGAAGTCCATTTCTATGGCATGGAATGAAGAGGTTTTAATACACTTCATTCCTGGAGTGAAGTCCATTTCTAAGGCATGGAATGGAGAGAGTTTTGATAGACTTCATTCCTGGAGTGAAGTCCATTTTTTATATGGTATGGACTGGAGAGGTTTTTCTAGACTTCACTCAGAATGAAGTCCATTCTATTGCATGGACTATAGAGAGTTTTAATGGACTTCACTCCAGGAATGAAGTCCATTCTATTGCATGGACTATAGAGAGTTTTAATGGACTTCATTCCAAGAGTGAAGTTCATTCTTTTGTCAAGGAAGAAGTACTTTGCTGCTTTGTTTATAGTTAGTTTATATGTTAGTATGTTAACGAATGAACTCTTTTAAGGAATAAGTAGTCTTTTTAGTTATTTTGTTTATCTCGTTAGAATGTTATCGAATGAAGTTATTTTGTTTCATTTTTCAAGTTCGAGATGGCGCTCTCAAGTTGTTATGCGGTTGTGTACTACAAAGGGGATGGTATTCCCTTTGAAGTTTCTTTAGATACGATGATGCGTGACCTCAAAATACATGTTTGTGATTATTGGAGAAACTTGACTCCTCGTAGCATAAGATTTAGGGATGGCGAAGGTTGTTATAATCTTTGTCATCAATTGTGATTATTCTCTTCAAGGACTAATTGCTTGTTACTTGTTTAAAGGAATTGCCTAGTTTTAATTTGTATGTTGAGGAGGCTTCTAATGGTGGTGCTTCTACCTCTTCTACCTCTTCATCTGGTATTTCCACGCTAGATCGCTCGGTGATGATGAATCATGTAGTGGGTTCATTTGAGACTTCAAAGATTAAATACCGACGGAAGGTCATGAGGAATTAAAACCTCTTTTATCTGCGGGGGGTGGGAAGATATTTTTAAAGGTGTTGGTCAAGTTTTTCATGGTGGTGTTGATGAGGTTCGCTTAGGCAGCCAAGAAATATTCTTTGCTGCAAGTCCAGTTATACTGATTGAAAAGATTACGAATGATAGACTTAGGTACACAACCAAGTGTGGTAGGGATGCGGAAAAGTGTCCTTGGTATCTATACACTTCAGTATTCCAATTGATACGCAAAAAAATGTCTTTGCTATCAAGGAATTCAATGGGGAGCACAAATGTGGTGGTGCTTATCAGCTGAAGGAACCACATGTGAAGAAGAAATTGATAAAACATTTATTCAAGGATCAAATACAGTCTAATCCGTCTTTAAAGCCCAAGGATATGATTGCTCGGGTGAAGAGTTGTTACTGGTATTAACATAAAAATACCACCATGCTTATAAAGGAAGGAAGCATCTAAGGCGAGAGATATATGGCGATGATGTAAAAAGTTATACAGATCTTGTTTGGTATGTTGAAGCAATAAAGGCTACCAATCCTGGCAGCTATATCAAGTTTGAATATGATAACGTGACTAAACGTTTTCAGAGGCTTTTCATATGTTTTGCTGCCTGTATGGAAGGATACCGGTTCATTCGTCCTATGCTTTACTGTGATGCAACATTTCTCACTGGGAGATTCAAGGTAACATTGATGGCTGCCACTGGTGTGAATGGGAACCAAGGTACTTTTGATTAGTTTCTATTTTGATTAGTTTTCTACAGTCCATTTTTATAAAGAATGGACTTCATTCCAAAAATGAAGTCTAGGAAAGTTATAGATATTGATTCTACAGTCCATCTTATACAGAATGGACTTCATTTTTGGAATGAAGTCTAGGAAAGTTATAGATATTTGATTCTACAGTCCATCTTATAAAAGCTATAGATATTTATTTCTATTTGTTATCTGGTGTTATATTTGATTTCTATTGTTTTCTGGTGTTATAGTTATAGGCTTCATTCCAGGAATGAAGTTATAGAAAAGTTATAGATATAGACTCAGTTTTTCTTTCATTTATGTAGGTTTCTTCCCTTTTGCGTTTGCTTTAGTTCCTTCCTCAAGACATTGAAGGTTGGGAGTGGTTCATGGAAAACTTGCAGCATTGTGTCGACTCTCGTCCTATTACTTTTATCACCGATCGTCATGAAGGGTCAAGCAAAGTTTTCCCAAGTATTTTCCCAACTCTTATCATAGTTACTTGTTTTTATCATCTGAAGAATAACCTTCCTATCAAAAAAGGACATGAGAAGTATAAACAAGTTCAGGATTTGTTCCATAAAGCTGCATACTGCTACAGCGTTGCCAAATATGAGTCTGCTTTGAATGAGATGTGCACCATAGGATGTGAGTGGGTTGCCAAGTACATCAGAAATATCGATCCCAAGCACTGGGCAAATGCTTTCTTCGTAGGATGTAGGTATGGTGCACACTCATCAAGTATTGCAGAGTCTTTCAATAACTGGATTCATCGTGAAAGGGATCTGCCTCCAGCTGCTCTTGTTGATGAGCTCAGGATAAAGATTATGAGGATGAGTTCAGAAAGGCGTGAGCTTGGTAGAACTTATCAGGATAGTTTGACTCCCATATACAAAGCTTTACTCAAGTCACATGTCGATATAGGTCGTCCATGGAATGTTACGAGTCGAGGTAATGGTATATATGAGGTTCACTCTCCCAGCTCGCATGTTGTTGATCGATGCAGATGACGTGCACTTGCCGAGATGGAAAGTGTTTGGTTTCCCCTGTGCTCACACCATCTACTGCTATTACTATGAGTGGTATTGATATTTTGAGGTTTATTCAGCCTTACTTTGGTTCAAACCACTTCCGCAACTCTTATGCTCCCCGCACTGACCAATTCCCAACTACGATAGGCCGGAGGGCGTATGAACTGAAGAGAGAGTCCTTCCTGGTATTCCAAGGCCACCTCCCGGGAGACCGCCAAAGAAGCGTATTCGCAAAGTGCTTATGAGAAGGAAAGGAGGCCTATGAAGTGCTCCAATTGCAAGAAGATTGGGAATCACAACAAAGCTACCTGTCGTGTATTAATCTTTGGAGTAGTATGCCCGAACTTTTTATTTAGTTTTACGGTGTTAGTTTTCCTTTGTGAACTCCTTGTTTTGTTACATTTACGGGATATGCACTTATTTTTGTTTTGTTCTGTTTCGGGGATATGAATTGGTTGTTTTTAGTTTGTTCTTGTTTCTGGGATATGCACTTATTTTTTAAGTCCAAGTTTTCCTAGACTTCATTCCAAAAATGAAGTCCATTCATGGACCCGAAGAAGTTTTCTCTAGACTTCATTCAAAAAATGAAGTCCATTCTATGGACCAGGAGAAGTTTTCTCTAGACTTCACTCCAGGAATGAAGTCCATTCTATGGACCAGAGAAGTTTTCTCTAGACTTCATTCGAAAAATGAAGTCCATTCTATGGACTGTATAAGTTTTTACTAGACGTCATTCCTGGAATGAAGTCCATTCTATGGACTGTATAAGTTTTTACTAGACTTCATTCCTGGAATGAAGTCCATTCTATGGAATGTAGAAGTTTTCCAAGACTTCATTCCAAATAATGAAGTCCATTCTGAGAGGCTGACCGAGTCCAAAAAAACATCAAAGGAACATTCATTCTACAAAATTCATTAGAAAATAAGACAGTAAGACAAAACATTGATATATCTACTATCCAAAATATTATAGATGAAACTATAAAACATATTAGAGTTTTAATTACATTAGAAGCTAATCTAATAGACAAAATACCATTTTTTAGAAAAAAATTTTGTTTCAAGAATCTCTTTTCCAAAAATACTATAGTTAAAAGAATAAGTAGATCATTATATATGACATTGGAGAAGCTAAGGTTTAATCATTTCGGTCTTTGCAACTATCTTTAATCAGTTGATTGTTAAGAAATTCTTCATTAGTTGTTTCACTCCAACTTAATCCATCTTTCTCATCATTTAGAAGCTTGCACGCCATTTTGTATCTCCACCGTTGCATCTTTTTTATCATTTCATCTCTAAATCCGATCTTGAGATTTCGGGAGCAATGGCTTGCAACTTCGCTTTATCCAAGAACATGTATTGAGAAGGCAATCTGGATGTGCTCCCCGATCGAGCACCCGCATTTGCTCAATCTTTAAGTCGAGCCTCTTTCTAGATCATTTTTCACAGCCATTTATCAATGTGTGGTTTCGTGGGCAGCCATTTTCCTTGCATTATTTGCACATCTTTCTCCTATTTCTCCTCTTTTGAGTGAGTTGTAATGCTCCCACCGATAGTCTCCGATGTCGTAAACAAGCGGTGCCAGTGTAAACCCATAGGCCCTTTTGATTTGCCTTCACCAGGCGGGTTCATTGGAATGATTAACCACGAGTCTTGCTAGGCATAGCTGCTATGAAGTCGTCAATCTCACCTTTCATATCATCCACTTTCTTCTCATGGAAATATGTCTGCAAAGATATATATATATATAAATTTTCAAATTCACAATACTATCAATACATAATAAAAATGAACTCCAACATTTATGTGGACTTCATTCTAAAAATGAAGTCCTTTATGTGGACTTCATTCCAGGAATGAACTCAAACCAAACTGAAAATGAAGTCCTTTTATGTGGACTTCATTCTAAAAATGAAGTCCTTTATGTGGACTTCATTCTTTGCTAAATGAATCAACTGCTTTTTTTCTTTACTATGTGTCATCAATAGTTATAATGAAGAGTTGCCACTAAATTTCTTAAAGTAAGGACTTACAAATGCAGTAGGTGCCATAATCTCAAAGTGGATGTATTTCAGTGGATTTTGGCTTGTCTTCGCTATCCATTTTTGCTCTCTCTCTTTGTGCTTGCTATCTTCCTCTTGTATCGGTAGTAGAAAAGAATTAGGACATCAAGGTCTTTATTGAACATTAGATCATTAATGTGTTCTCCTTGGACACCAAACTGAGCTTTGTTAGCTGCATCATTTATAACCCAAGCTTCTTGACTGCAGGAGGATAAACAAAAACTTCAACATTAATGACATAAACAAAAACCTCTAGATAGATGAATGGAAGTTCATTTTTCTGTATGTTTCCTACCTTTGCATAGCGTGTTTGTAGAAGGTACCCAACAATTTCTTTTGATCTCTCGTCCAATGTGGAGAAGTATGGAGACTTTTTCGGTCCCCCATATTTGGAACAATGGGCATGTACGCTCTCATTGCTTTACTTGCTCTCTTTCTCTGCAGGATGATCTTGGTTCATTTCCTCTTCTCTTCTTGCTTGCTGTGACTTTTTGATTTTCTTTCTCGATAGCGGTAGGTACATTCTTTCTCTTCTTCGCCAAGATTCTTCTCCCCGGTCGGCGTTTAGGAGGAGTCTTCGAAACAACTTTCTTGCTTGCTCGATTGTTCACTTGTTGTTCGTTCTGCTCAACGTTCTTCTCCTCATTTAGAGGTTCTTTCCTTTGCAGTCTCAATCTGAACTTCAGTTTCGATTCACTGTAGTCCGATCCACTGATGTACTCTTTTCCAAGCACATTTGTTGCCTTTTTGCCCCTTGTAGTCATCCCATGTCTTTCAACAACTTTAATTGGGGTTTTATCACTGTCTGAAGAACCAAGACCATGTTTATTCAAATCGGCAACTATTTGTGATATTGTCTCAATGTTGTTTGCTGGCTCAACAACTTCTTCATCATTCAAATCTTGTCTTTCAACAACTACCTGTGATACTGGCTCAATGTTGTTTGCTTGCTCAACAACTATCTGTGTCATCCCAATCGAGAAACTAGGAGGACTACAGTTGATTTGATTTACTGTAGATTTTTGGTTGACCCTGGCTGACGCTGGTTGACCCTTTTTGATGGTGTCAGCTTCTTCATTATTCAAGTCTTCATTCTTCTCATTCTTGTCAACAATAATCTGCAGACTCACATGCTCTTCATTGACGAACATATTATCTCTGTCTCTTGCTGCTATAAATAATTCAAAAAACACAAATATAAAACAATTCAATAATGGTATTGTGCATCAAAAATCAGAGTTCACCCCAGAATGAACCCCAACATCTATATGTGAACTTCATAATGGTATTTTGTATCCAGAGTTCATCCATGAGAATGAACTCCAACCTTTATGTGGAATTCATTCTAAAAATGAAGTCCTTTACGTGGACTACATTCCAAAACTAACTTTTCTATTCCATTATAGAACAATACTATACCCTAAATTTTCTATAATGGACTTCACTCCAAAAATGAAGTCCATCATAGAACAATAATATACCCTGAATTTTCTAAGGCACAGACTTCATTATGTGGACTTCATTCCCGGGAGTGAAGTCCAACCTTTATATGGATAAATTTTTTAAAAAAAGGGAGAAGAATAGTTGGAATTTTTACCTAGGTTCAAACATTGATCCATATTTAAAGGAACTCCACACAAGCTATCCATTGGAAATGAAGGTAGCTCTTCTTCAGCCATCGTATCAAGTAGCTTTTCCATAGGATCAACTTGAGTAGAAGGATTCACAACAGCTAAGACGGGAAAGATAGGAGCAGGTCTTCTGGCAGCTTCCATATCAACATCTGATGCTGCTTGCGTTCCTTCATCCAGAACAACATTTTCATTCCCTCCACCATCTTCCGTGCCTTCATCCACTTGTTGATTCAGTATATTGTTTATTTCATCACTCAACAATGAACTCTTGTACTCATCGGGAAAATTGTACGCATGTATTCACAAGCCTGTTTCGCCATGAATTTTGTGACATTCCCACCTTGACTAGCAATGCATCAACCTCGGGTTGCTTAGAAGACAAGTGTTCTACAAGGGACTCCATTTTCTGTCAAAAGTGTCTTTGAAGTTGTTGCTTCGCAAGTGAGTGCTCAAGTTCTTCTTTGCTTTAACAAAAGATGACCCATCTCCTCACGAATGCTTTCTTGTCAACTTTTTAATCTCTCGAGTATGTTTAACTCTCGGGTTCTCCATCTCACCAACATGTGTAGCTTTAAGACTTTCTATCGACCCACATAAGGTTGAATTCTTCCTCGAACAACTCAGCCTTTGTCTTGGCCTTTTGTTGTTGAAGTAGCTTTGTTTCAGCCTCTGTATATTCTTCCAGAAATTTTTCTGATAGCTGCACACACAAAATGAAACCCCAATTACTTCCTCATTCATAATTTGAATTCATTAAAAAGGAATAAACTACAGGTTCAGAGCAATTGACATTAACAGCCGGAGTTCATAACAGGTTTTAATAGACTTCACTCCTGGGAATGAAGTCCATTTCTATGGCATGGAATGGAGAGGTTTTAATAGACTTCACTCCTGGGAATGAAGTCCATTCCTATGTCATGGAATGGAGAGGTTTTAATAGACTTCATTCCAGGAGTGAAGTCCAATCTATTGCATGGACTATAGAGAGTTTTAACAGACTTCACTCCTGGGAATGAAGTCCATTCCTGGGAAAGTTTTAACAGACTTCACTCCTGGGAATGAAGTCCATTCCTATGGTATAATGAATTAACAATTTTTTTTTTATCTTAAAGTGCCTATTTCATAACAGGTTTGAATGCAATATAACAATGTCATATTAATCTACTTTGTTACCTCTCCAAAATCGTCAACATTCATTTCTATGTGATTACAAAGGCTCTCAATGTTCCACCTTGCAAACCTTGGACAGTAGGCTTCTCTATTCTGCACCTTCCACTTGGGTCCTATTTTCTTTGAATGCTCAGCAAACCAAGGCTGCAAAATAAAAAAACTACACTAGTCAGTTTTTCAAATACACAAAATGAAGAAATATACAAATGAACTGCCAAAAATAATAATGAAACATATAAGTATCTAACAGTTTTCATCTCACCAACAAGTAAAGGTAACATCCTTCAGAAGAACCTCTTTTCAAGCTTTCCATCAAATGCTTGTGTATGAGATGCGGCAAAGACACTATACCTAGTGACTCTAGGCAAGCTAGGTACTTGGAGTGTATGGAACCTCCATCACCAGTAGTAACAAAAATGGTAGACAAGAGAAAAAGTTCAAACATTGTTACAAGATCTTCAATAGATCCTTTATTCTTAATCAACTCAATAATTTTATCTTTCGATTCAGTATTCTTAATATCAAAAGGTTTCCTTTTCGGTGGATCAAATTCGTAGGTTTTCGGAACCTTCCACAAGTGTAGTCTGTCTGGTTTCTTGAGTCCAAGAAAGTTTCTTCTATTCCGCCGCCAGGGATGCATGGTATTCCAAATATTAATGACAACTCTTCAGGTGAGGATCTGAGCACAAATGTTTGTTCACCTACTTTGAAAATGAACACATGATCATTTGAACCGGGAATGAACTGATGTGTGTTGCATATAATTTGGACTGACAGTAGTAGTGACTTATTCCATGCAAGTAGCAACAATGGTCTCTTCCAGAAACACTTTGGCTACATTACCCAATGGAATCCTATACAATGCACGTTTCTGTTCGTCATTCAAAGCCTCTTCATCCTCTAGTGCTTTAATCTTTTGGACAAGTGCAATTACTCCAGCATAGCTACACTTTATCTTCTTATCTACATTTTTTAAAAGAAAAACAAAAAAACATTAACGCTCAAGGGTTTTTCATAAAATATTAGGTGATATAAAGAAGATAAAGTTCATTCTATCTATGTTATGGACCGTAGAATATATATCTAAAACTTTTCTAGACTTCTCATAACTTCATTCTATCTATGGGATGGACTGGAGAGGTTTTTTCTAGACTTCATTCTAGGAGTGAAGTCCATTCATAATGCATGGACTGGAGAGGGTTTAATAGACTTCACTACTGGGAATGAAGTTCATTTCTATGGCATGGACGAGAGACGTTATTCTAGACTTCATTCCTGGAGTGAAGTACATTCTATTGCATGGACTATAGAGAGTTTTAATAGACTTCACTCCAGGAATGAAGTCCATTTCTATGGCATGGAATGGAGAGGTTATTCTAGACTTCACTACTGGGAATGAAGTCCATTCTATTGCATGGACTATAGAGAGTTTTAATGGACTTCACTCCAGGAATGAAGTCCATTCCTAGGGCATGGAATGGAGAGGTTTTAATAGACTTCACTCCTGGGAATGAAGTCAATTTCTATTGCATGGACTATAGAGAGTTTTAATAGACTTCACTCCAGGAATGAAGTCAATTTTTCTATGGCATGGAATGAAGAGGTTTTAATACACTTCATTCCTAGAATGAAGTCCATTCTAAATCTTGGGCTATAGAGAGTTTTGATAGACTTCACTCCTGGGAATGAAGTCCATTCATATGGCATGGAATGGAGAGGTTTTAATAGACTTCATTCCAGGAATGAAGTCCATTCTATTGCAGGGACTATATAGAGTTTTAGAATGGACTTCACTCCTGGAATGAAGTCAATTCCTATGGCATGGAATGGAGAGGTTTTAATGGACTTCACTCCTGGGAATGAAGTCAATTTCTATGGCATGGATTGAAGCGGTTTTCTAGACTTCACTCCACAGGAATGAAGTCCATTTCTACGGCATGAAGTCTAGAAATGGAACAAGACGAATCGAAAATCTACATGCAACAAGACCAATCGAAAACCAAAATAAAAATTCGGAAGAACAATAAACATCGAAAATGAAGAATAAAACTTCTACTACTTCAATTAGGGTTTTTGGTACCTTTCGACGGTTTTTTGATTTGGATTTCTTTAAAACTAGTTCTTCTTCAACTTCATTTACTCCTACAAACTCAACTAATTGACTGTTTCTTTCTTCAACTTCTTCAACTTCATCGTCAGAAGATGATTCCACTACTTTTTTGCCCTTCGACTTCTCATTTTTAGGGTTTTGATTTCTCTTTTTTTTCTACTGATTTTGGGTGTTTTGTTCTACTGATTTGTGAAGAATTGAAATGATTTTAATGTTTTGATTTCTGGATCTTGAAGAAAAAAAGAGGAAGCAGTTTTCAGATTTTAATGGCGGACGAATCAGTTTTCTGATTTTCTCTGATAAATGAAAATGGAAAGAGAGAGATATCGTGGAAAGAGATAGATATCGTGGGCGGTTACAGTGGGACCGAATGCTAATTTTTTCTGATTTTCTCTGATAGACACGTGTGATTATGATGACGTGTGTAAAGGGTATTTAAGTCTGTTTCATTTTTTTTTTTAATTGTGGACCAAATGCTAATTTTTTTTTCTAACAGGACTAAACTGATGTGGGCCCAGGCATAAAAGGACCAAAAGATATTTTTCCCTTGTACATTTAGGGATAAGAGATAAGTAAGTCCTATTATGACATCTAGGCATGTAACCACATTGGAAAAATCTTTGAACCACATCAATTATATCCTTACCTACTAGATTCCATTGAGATTGATAAAAACCTGCTTGGAAACCATCAGGTCCAGGAGCACTCCAAGCAGGCATATTTTTGACCACATTCTCAATTTGAATATCACTAGGCATAGCAGACAACATATCATTATCAACATTAGACAATATACTAGGTATAATATCAAAAGAATGATCAGACAAAACAGGATTAGAAGAACAAGATATAGAGCTAAAATGATCAGTGAGAAACCGACTAATATCTTTCCTTTCCTTGAGCTAAAGACCGTTATTATCACATAAAGCATTTTTACTATTAGTATGAAGTTTGTTAACCATGGAATGAAAATATCTGGTATTATTATCCATATGAAAAACACTTTATCTCTTTATTTTTCTTTGTAGAAATCATTTTAAATTTTATACCATTTTTACAAATCACTAGTAATATCTTTAACTCTAGCATGCTTGATTGTTAGAACTAACCTCATTTTGGGAAGTTTCTAGCAAAGACTGAAGATTATTAATGTTCTTTTGGATATCACCAAATTCCATCTTGTTCCACTTAGATAAAGCAATTCTAGCGCTATGTTGTCTTTGATTCAGTTTGAAAGCAGGACTACGTACCATGAATATCCACATTCCAAGAGGATTCAAGATTATGCTTAAAAGTACATGGTATCCAAATATTTCTAGGAACATGATCAGTTATAAGAAGCACATGCAGGACAATGATCAGGAGCAATAAAATTCAGATGTAACAACTTAGCACTAGAGAAATTTAAAGACCAATCATTATTACATAAGGCCATATCCAATCTAGCTTTCTTAGGTCATGTGCCATAAGAATTACTAGTCCAAGTATGGTGTCTACCTTGATACCCAATATCAATTAAACCAGCATCATTAACTGCATTTTGAGCCCATTTATTTGAACTATTATTGTTTCTGTCTAAGTGGAAATTTAAATCTCCTATAACTACCCAAGGCTGTTGAACATCTTTGTTGAACTCAGAAATAAAATTCCATTGGATTTTTTTTTGTTCAGTATAGGTAGATACATACATGAAAGAGAGAAGAGCCTTTGGTTTACTAGGACACAATTGAACCACAATATGAATGATATTATTCTCACACCCAATAACCTCAGTATGTATACCATCTTTCCGCGTAAGTATGAGACCACCAGCATATCTAACTCTATCAATGCAAGCATAATTAGAATAATGTACAGAATGAGCCACTGAAACCATTCTATCCTCATCAAGTTTAGTTTCACAAAGAAAAATAAAATTAGGACTTTGAGTTTTAACAAAATTTTGAAACTAATCCTTTGTGAATTTATTAGCAATACCTTGCACATTCCAAGATAAAATCTTCATTTTAAAATTGATGATACTTAAAACAAAAGAGAAAGATGGTTGAAAAGCAAATACCTTAGTCTCCTTAGTGCTGCACTGATTGATATCTTTTATTGTGACCGTGTGTGTTTCCCATATTGCCATTGCTATTATCTCCATGTTCCAAAACATGAGTGACTGGAAGATCATTTCTTTGCCTCTTTCCAAGCCTTTCTCCTTCAGCAATGCCTTCATTGATATTTCCACTAGAAGAACATGAACCAACAACATATTCATCCTTTGGAGGTACAAAAATAGTACCTTTCACATCTTTCTTCTTTGAGAAGTTGGGAACTTGATCTCCTGGACTATTTTCTTTCTTTCATATTTTTTAACTTCACCAAAGAAATGAGGCTTATCATGAGCTTTTGCTAAGAAGTTTGTAGCAGCCTTACAAGCACCCTTTGTATGGTTGATGATGTAACAATTTGGGCATATTTTGTGAGGTTGTTTCTCACAAAAAAAACTCGATCCACCTAGTTCACCTTGCATTAGTAATTTCCATAACTCCCCTCCTCATAGGGTTACGGGGTCACCTCCAATTGGAATCCCATCTTCTGGTTCAATTGCCAAAATTGCACCCATGATGTTACCTATTTTAGTAATGGCCTTCACATTCATATGCTATGGAAGAATTTTCTTAACTTGGATCCAACAACATTGCTTACTCCAATCTAAATCTTGAAAAACTATTTGAATTGGAATATCAAAAATTAATCAGGTATCCATTGATACTCCAGGGACGAGTGTCGAAAAATTTCTTATTAGTATCTTCATCTTTGAATCGAAACTCATCTAGCTCAAAAACTTTGATATCACTAGCTGGGATAAAATCCCAAATGAAACCCAAGAAATTTTCAACAGTTTTAAGACCGATTTTTCCTTCGAGAATAATTTTACCACAAGACCAAATTCCTCCCCATTTACTTCTTTTCCTTCTTCATTATCAGATTTGTAGTAAACAACTTCTTCTACATCACCAAGATCTAAAGCAGCTTGCATAAACTTTGTAGCTAAATCTGTGACTGAAGCAGCATTTTCTTCTTCCATTTGAAAGGGAATAGAATTTTGAAAAACTAAGAAAGATGTTGAGACTAAAGAATCCCTTTATATCATCACTTTTATAGAAATGAAACCCTAGATAATAAGAGAAAATGTTGATATTACGATAGCTATGATTCCTAGAATCCTGTAATTGAGAATACATTCTTGATTGACTATTTCCTTCACAAAGTAAATCTGCTTCAGAGAAAGGAAAATGATAGTTGTATAGGCTTCTGATAATAACGAGAGCAATTAACGAAACAAGTTTGTAACAAAATTTTTGAATTTTGAAATTTAACAGGACGCCGCATTCTCCAACCTACCGAGTTACCAAGTTGAAATGGCAGAGAAGAGTTTCCAGTCGAAAAATCATGGAAAACTTAAAGAACACAATAGCTTCAAAAAGCAGCAGAACAACTTTTGCAAACGCCCGAATCACAACTGTAAACATAGTAACACCATTAGGGATATCACCAACTGCAAACACATTTGGAGATAAAAGGTTTTAGTCAGTTAACAATATGAGCATCAGGTAATATCCAAATAAAAGTTTTTCAAAATCTTAATAAGTAAATATATGCTTTGCAATAATAAATCAGATGAAAATCTTTTGCAAAAATACTGGAATAGATTCAAAACATGAAGAAAATCATATAGAAATAAAAGAAAATCAATGAAACGTTAAAGAAAATATTAAATGAGTTGACTCGGTTTATCACCGATCCACAGAGCATGAGACAGGTAAACCCTCGATCAAATCATAGTGTTACTATTTAGCAACATAAATTAATCCCGAAGTTAGAAGCAAATAAAAATTGATTCATAAAAAGTTAAATTTTATATTTCTAAAAATAAATTTCAAATTTTAAAGTGAATCTAGCTTCTGACATTTTTGCTTTCAAACGTTGTAAAGCAGTTGCTGAGTATGACCCAACTAATTGATGGATTGGATCGGATTTACAATCATGGTCGATCTACTATAAGAGACAGTGGATCCAACCATTGCCGAAACATTCTCAGATCTCATGGCTGGTTCTTTGATTGGATTGATATTTGGGGCACTCTTTGGGATTTTCTTTAGTACTAAAGGAGTCCATTACGGTGGTTGTTACCATTAGCACTAAAATCCATATTTCACTAAATTATACTCCCTTTCTTACTCTATGAGCTTCCATCGAAACATGAGTACTCTTCAGATTGGATTTTCCCAAAATGGGTTAGAAAAACCACCACCAGATTGGATCTTTACTCTAGCCAAACCCATAAAGGTATTTGACGGGTACTGGTTATCTAGTTACATCTACAATAGAAAGCTTCCCTTCCAACTTCCATGAAGATGTAGAAGACAATACGAAAATGTCACATTTTTGACAATTTTTCTCATCCCTTGTAGGGGTAATGAGTCACATATATTCGCACCCGTACCCTTAAGATATAAAGGTTCTTTGGATGCAAGAAGCATAAGTCCATCCCAAATGTCAAAAGTGAAAAAAGAATATTTCCCCAAAACTTAATTTGTTTCTGGGAGTCTAAAATTTTGTTGGCAACATAATATATGATATTTTTACTTCCGGGACCTAAGAAGCAGCTTCAAAAAGTGCAGTATTGATAATGGGGGTGCCAAATTACTGGGAAGGGTAACAAAACTCATATAGGACATACGACTTTCTAGTTTGTCTTATATGAGTTTTGGTACCTTTTCCAGAATTTGGTAACCCCTATTAGCAGCCATGAAAAAAAGTGTACGACAGTTAGGGATTTCCAATCCTGGCCGATTCACTAGGAGAGAGAAGTGCATCGGATCCGAGTATCGCCGATTTATTCTCATATCTGATGGCCGAATCATTACTAAGAACTAAAGGGACCCATTGCAGTGGTTGTTCTGTTAACACTAAAACCAAAATCTCCCATTCAATTCTACTCCCTTTCTCCCTGTAAGAGCTCTCATCGCAGCATGAATACTCTTCAAATTTGATTTCCCAAAATCGGTTTCACAGAAACCGCCACCAGATTTATTCTCCATAACCCAAACCACTTCTCAGGTTCTTTTTAAATGGAGGTATATACCCATTTCAAGTAAAGGATTTTCAAGAATATCAACAATTGTTTGTGGATTAAAAAGTGGACCAAGAAAATCATTATGGACGTCAAGGGTTTTATCATCAGAAATAATACAAGTTGTTCATTCATTAAAGTTAGCAAGAAATTCAGATAAATTAGATGAGGTTTTTAGTAATAGATTAAGTAGGTTATTAAATGAGATTTGATTGCTACTTTGACTGAATTGCAGAGACAGAATGAATCATTAAAGGTTTGATTTCTATATCATCTATTTACATTTAATCAAATTGTTAGAAATTTACATTTTAGAATAATATACAGTAATATAATGCAGAAGAGATAAATAATATAATGCGAAAAAGGAAAAACACAAGGCACCAGATGGTTTGTTAATGAGGAAACCGTAAATGCGAAGAAAAAAACCCGGGACATCATCCATATTTGAACACCAAACCTTATTAAAACGCTACAGACACTAGCCTACAATCAGAAATCAGACTGGAATGTAGTTGGGACCGAATCCTCCTCCAAGCGATTTAGTTACAATCGCGCTCTTTACGACTCTGGAACCTTGCAAGGCTTTACGCAATTGATTTCCTTACCTCGCGTCCTTTGCACCCTAAGATTTATTTAAGCTGAAGTGAAGACTTATGATACCAATCTGCCTCTAACAGATAAGCCTATTTGATTTAAGTTCAGATCAAAGATCAAGGTGAAGAAATATGTTTGCAATAGAGAAAGCTAGCAAACCTCGGAAATAAGGAACTTACGAATCCCAAAGAGCATTCTAGATTCTTAACCACCTCTCAAAAAAAATCTTCAAAAGATCAATTAATTAAGATTAGTTTTCATATATCTATCTTGAGGAGTCCCAAAGTCTGGGACGAATAGAACTTTGTGATTACTATCTATCTTACAGAAAGAGATTACAAAAATCTTGAAAACAGAATAGCAAGATTAGGATACACATACTATCAAGGAAAAGATAGTTGGACCTGGATTTACGATTCCCCAAAGCAAAGTCTTTTAGTCGTAGACCTAATTACGTTTCTCAGAGGAAACCTGGGTCTATTGAGGACGACTCTAGAATCAACTAGGACACAAAGTGTCAGGGATTGATCTTCCCAGTTGAAAGCATCTATATTAATATTTTTCAAATACGAGGGGTTGCTTAGAATTCAAGCTAAGATAACTTGGGAATCAAGCAAGCACTTTTATATCTTGAAAATACAATAGACGAATATACACTATGGATCGGTTATAAAACTGTGTATGGCAAGTATGCCAAAGAACCAACAACAATTTGGTGTTCATTTAAACACCTAAGAATTGAATCATGATGCACACACATAAGTTATTGAGTGATCAACGAAGTCTTAGAAGTGTTTGAGAGAGTTATAGCAATACTATACATATTTAAAAAATAAGTCTTTAATCATCTGCTAAAATCTGTTGGGACGGTTGGTACAACGATTCGTGAACCGTTATGCGTGTTCACGAGTCATGAGGATGCAACGGTTTATCGAATTCGCCAACCTTAGAAGACTACCGAACACAGTTGACCATGTTTCGTGAACCGGGTTCACCAACTGCTAGCCTAAAATACCAAATTAATAAATTCAAATCACAACGGTGCGTGAACTGTTCCCTATCGAATCGACGGTGTTCGAACTGGTTCGCCAACCTTCCTATATTTCTGAAACTTGGATATCAATGGTTTGCGGCCCGGTTTGCCAACCTACCCTGACAGAGACATAACAGTAGTTTTGAATTTCTCTCTTTTGATGTTTGAAACATTCCCGCGTGATTAAATCATTTGCATGGGCAATTTTCAAATGATCTATAAATTAATTCACACAATTTTGTTAAGGATCGTTGAACATCTTTGCTAAAGTCATATTTTGAGATTTTAACAAGACAAGCATGACTCCAAACTTCTTCTTTGTAAATCTAGTAGAAGTATACGACATTGTCTCAACAGATAGAATGGTAAGATAGTGAGTGAAATAGAATACTTCAGTCTTCACATACCTGGTACTGAAGTTCTTCACAAAGTGCTCCAAGTCAACCTAATGTTAATCTTCCATCAACTCGTGTAACAACAGTCGTTCGAACATTCAAGTTTCACATAATAAACAATATAAGCAACAACATTTTGAGACACAAAAATTAATAATGCATAAGTCGTAGGTGCAATTAAATAAGATTATAGACATTTTATTCACAACCTACTGGCACTCACGATGGGAGCCGACATAGGCTACAAGGGATTGCCCCATACGACTAATTAAGAAAATCAACGTCCTTATAAGCCATCATCCACCAATCACTTTTATAAATACTAATCAAATTCTCGCTGAAACTGTTTGAAAGATTGATTTCTTTTAATTTATTACATTTAAATGCATGAGTTTTTGCTAAAAATCACGAATTATTGAAGATCCACACAATCGTAAAATTAATAGTATCATGATATACTTCAATAACAGATGATTTTTCACAATTGATTTCCTTAATCAAATAATATAACACATAATTACACTACAGTTAAAGCCACAACTGAAATTTAACACAAAAATAGGGTTTCAACAATAAAACAAATTAGGAAAATGAACCCGAAAATGAACCCACTTCTTAGATTTGGATCTCTAGGACTACTGAAATCTCCTTCTACAACACCATTATCGTTTTTGCTTCATCATGGGTATTCAAAGTGTTAGAGCACTGCTCGGTCGAACTCATAAGCGTTGCTATCTCAATCTTGTTGTCAAGTTTAGTTGCCAAATCTATAAGTCTTGATTTCTAGTCTACTTATAATTAAGTCTCGGATTAGGATAGAAAGTGTAGTTGAGCATTAGACTTCACGACGCTCATCGATTGAAGACGAAGAACTACTAAGGAGAGATTTTGGAACTTCATCAACAAAAGGTATGTCGATACTTGAACTCATCTATCACTCAAAAGTCTATCTACTCTATCTCCTATTTTAGACAAACGTCGTATAGCTATATAGACTTCAATTATACACATTTGATATTTCGAGCTGAGTTTAACTCGCTTACAGATTTCTCGAAATATGTGTTAGTAAGCTTTCGCTTTAACCAAGTTCATCTTATATTCTTGACGAAAGTCAAAAGATGATCATGTGAAAAGCTCCTGGTAACATCTTTCATGATTTGTGTGAGACAGACATTTGATGTAGACTCAGAATGTTTCGTATTGATTATTCGATCACTTGAAAATTGCTTTGAAGCTAATAGTTTGTGTGAGACAGCTACTGTTGTCTTCCAAGAATGTTTTAATGGTTGAAATGAGAGTTTAGAATAATTAGATATAAGCATATATAGTAGGCGTACTTGCATATATGTAATCCAAGTCCGGGAACCATGGTATGCATACCCGCATGCGTACTGGTTGGTTTTGGGAAAGTCCGGGAACCTTATGCATATCTGGTGCAGCGTCTTGGCATGAGGTTGAGTCCGGGAATTTCTCGAGTTTGGAAGGTATGCGTACAAGTTCGCGTACTGGCGAAACCCAAACTTAGTCCGGCCATTTAGGTACGCGTACTCGTATCATACCTTAGTGGATAATGTTTTAAAATCGGTTTGTTCATGAACTAATACATTTATATATTAAAGAATCCAATATTTTGCAAACCGTGGCTATAATTTTCATGAATTGATTCATGTGAATCAAAATCAATTTCTCTTCAATTGTATCTTGTACACTTCTATGAGAATATAAACAATTAAACAACTCTAGAACTAGTTTCATTTGAGTCATTTGAACTAGTTATGGTTAAGATGAATAAAGTTGATATGAAAGTGTTCATATGGATAACTTCGGTTAACTATTGTTGAGCCAACAAGGTGCACACGTTTAGGTACGGTTACCCATATCTAAATGAAGTCACTTTCCATTTGTGTGTAATAAGCTAAGTTCGATCTAACGGTTGAAAGATATTAGCTTGAGTCTCATCAGGTTTTCATCTAACGGTGAATATTGAATGCTTTGTTACCAAGGTAACATTGATTGCAAACCCTGATTTGAAGACTATATAAAGGATAAATCTAGCAACTGGGAAACCTAATCCCCACACCTTCTGTGTGATACTAGTTGCGACTAAAGTCGATTCTCCTTTAACCTTAGGTTTTTCATGAAACCCTGTAAGTTAACAACTTGAAGACTTCATTGGGATTGTGAAGCCAGACCCAACTATTTCTCTGTAGTTGTGTGTTATGATCTTGCTGTTTCTATCGTATTGAGTACTATCTTCTCTAAGTTTTTCTCGAGATTTAATCTCGGATATGCAAGATAAAAAGTGGTCACAAAAATCTTTGTCTCATCGTTTGTGATTCCACAATATCTTATTTGGCTACCATACGATTAAGATTATTTTGAGGTGATTGATATTTCTAGGTTGTTCTTCGGGAATATAAGTCCGGTATATCAATTGGTTCATGTTCACCTTGATTTATCAATAGATGGAACAAAACTCATAGGTTTATCAGTGGGAGACAGATTTATCTATACAATAGACTTTTCTGTGTGAGACAGATTGGTTTATCAAGTCTTCGACTTTGGTTCGTAGCAACTCTTAGTTGTGGGTGATATCAGTTAAGAGAATCAAGTGCGTAGAGTCCTGCTGGGATTTAGAGACGTAAGGAGTGCAATTGTACCTTGATCAGTGTGATATTGGTTAAGGATCAACTACATTCCAGTCCGAAGTTAACTTGGAGTAGGCTAGTGTCTGTAGCGGCTTAATACAATGTGGTATTCAAATATGGACTAGGTCCCGGGGTTTTTCTGCATTTGTGGTTTCCTCGTTAACAAAATTTCTGGTGTCTGTGTTATTTCTTTTTCGCATTATATTTGTTTATATAATTGAAATATCACAAGTTGTGCATAAGTTCAATCAATTGTGAATCCAACCTTTTGGTTGCTGATTATATTGATTGATGCTTGAACATTGGTCTTTGGTACCGTTCAAGTTGTTTCACATAATAATCAGGCTCGCGGATTTCTATCTGTTTGATTTGCTGATTACATTGTGAAACAGAGATACAACAACTTGGATATATTTCCATTGATTGAGTCTGAATATCTAGTTGATTCTCTTGGAATTATATCGGAGTTGTCCTACAGATTGCTAAGCAAAATATTTGGTGTGGTTGTTAGACCCCCGCTTTTTCACAAAGATTGACGAAATGAAAAAATGATTTTTTTTCTCATTCTTTACTGTACATATTTGAATAATTTTGATGGGAAATGATATACCAAATTAGGTTATTTATTATCTCCGAGCGAAAGCGATAGAGCGGTGAAAAATGAGATGAGATGCTTACATTAGGTTTAGACTGGTTTATACATAACAAGATTTAAAGGTTCACTCAATACCACGTTCTAAATCTAAAAATAATCAAATTGTTATAATAGCTTCCGCAACCACACATTCTTATTTTCAAAGGTGGTAACTTTAAATTCTGGTCTATCAATTGGGAATTATTTTTATTTCTCATGATTTGTGCGTATATAAGTAGACAATGATTATAATGAAGTGAATCCAGATGCAAGGCTAGTTGCATCTCAAAAGAATGAGTACAGAAAAAAGTGAAGAACGATGCTAAAGTTTTATCATTCATACAAGAACGCTTGGATGAATCGATTTTTCCAAATATTCTAATTGCAAAATAGCAACAAAAAAAAATCATGAACTGTGTTGCAAAGAAAGTTTGAAGGTAAGTTGCAAACTCTCCGACATGAGTTTGAAACTTTTTCTTTGGGAAACAATGAATCAGTGCATATATTTCTCGACAAAGTTACGAATGATGTAATGCAATCATGTCCAATGGTGAAGTAATTTCAGATCAAAATATCGTAAACAAGGTATTGTGTTCTCTTCCTTCTAAATTCGAACATGTAGTAGCTGTTATTGAAGAATCCAAATATTTATCTGTTTATTTTTTAAATAAATTAATTGGGTGTCTTCAAGAACACAAGGAAAGGTCGAATAGGTTACTGAAATTGGAAGCATATGAAGAGAAAACTTTATTGGCTAGAGAAAATGGTAAAAATCCTTTTTCTCAATCATGTTAATTCAATATGGAAAAAGAAAAACCATACTACTGATGTTAATTTGTGACTTCCAAGACAATATACTGCAGTGCTATCACTATAAAAAGTTTGTTCATATCAAAATATATTGTTGTAATGACAAACCAAAAGAGGAGCATGCACGTTTATGTGTAAGAACATCTGATGATGAAGAGAGATGTAATTACTCTAAGGAAAAAATTATGGCCATAATGATAATGTTGATTGCGGATGATGATGAAGATGATCATGTGGTGTTGATGATGATGATATGATGTTGTATGGTGGAAATACTATAGTATGATGGTGAGAAAGATGTTGTTTGAATTACGGAATGATGTTGGAATTAATTCAAAAATGGTTTACTGGTGAAGTCTCAAAATCTTATCCAATGGTTTACTGATGAACCAATGTTTGTCACTAAGGTGTATTGCTACATGCGATCAAGCTCGAAACCTGAACTCCTTGGTCATTATTATTACTGATTCGCCATGGGACAAGCGGACAAACTTGAAAAAATGGAGGTGTTCAAGCTTAAACCACTCGGCCAAGATTGATCATATCGTTTCAAACTTGAGCATTCACTTATTTGCCATTTTGTGCATCATATTGTAGACTTTTATTACAAAAGGGAAAATAAGTCTACAATAGAGAGTTTGTGACGGACTCTGTCATTCTAAGGGGAGGGATCGGCTCACAGCCTTAGAATGACAGAGTCCATCACAAACTCTCTCAGCCAATGAATTTCGTTGTATTGAATGGCTGCGATCAAATATAAAAGCACGCGGGTTTTATAAGCAATCCACGACCCAGTTAATATGGGCGGAGGTAAGTTCATTCAATTTGTCTTCGGAGGCCGAAGTGACGAACAACACATATCTCATTCTTCTTTTTCTCTCGATCCTTTTCTTCCGCTTTATACAACCAGATTTGTCATCAATTGATGAGTTCTTTGATTTTCTTTACTGGCAAACACTTCAAATCTCTAAAGTGAATATGTAAGTCAATCTTTTATCTATTTGATTTCTAGGGTTCAAATTTGGGGATTCAGATCGTGGGTTTTAATTTGAAGCTATAGTATCATAGATAAAAAAATATCAATCAATGATTTATTGTCATTAACAACTTCAAATAGTTTATTAGTTATTATAACTAACAACCATTCTGATTTACTGGTTTTTACATGAAATCCTTGAATTGGAAATTTTCAAACATTAACTAGCCAGTTCAACTTCCTTCTTATAGGAAAATTGGTACCACCATTGTTGGTCTCGTCAAGAAGTTGAACCAGAAAGATCAAAAATGGGTCAGGCAGGGGCAGGGTTACTTTGCTCCTTGTCTCTGCTTGTACACCGCTTATTTTTTGCTTTCAACTTATCAAATCCATGCTTTAAGAGTGTAATTATGATAACGTTTGTATTTTAGCTTTCTTTCAAAGTTTTCAATTATTTTTTTTTTTGCCGTTCAAGAGTGGAAAGAAGAACAGCGAGAAAGAGGAATGGTGAGTAAATACAGTAACAAAAGTAAAAAAATGTGAACTATCAAAGTGGGTCGTGGATAAAGTCAGTAAACCCGCATATTATTAATTTAAATCACAGCCGTACAATACAGCAAAATCCATTGGCTAAGAGTGTTTGTGAGGACTATGTCATCCTAAGGCTGTGAGCCGATCCTTCCCCTTACTTAAATGATTATACTGAGAAAATACATATATGTATACAAGTGTTAGCTAGGATCATTAAATATATCTCTAATTGAAATGATAACAACCAGGGTCGTTCCTGAATTTTTTTTTTGGCCCGAAACAAATAATAATAATTACCCCCCCCCAAAAAAAAAAAAAAAAATTTCTTTCATGTTAAACTCAGTCGCATTATAACCATCCATGTCATTCACCTCTTACTAATTCAATTGAGTTGATTATATAATCCATTAAATAAGTCTTATGACTATCTACAACTTTGTAGAGGAGGCTATTTCAGACCACAAAGGTCCAATTCATCATTTATAGGAAAACTAGTGCTAAGCCCAAGTCTACTACCAATAAACTAAGGTCAAGTCCATCTCGAGTCAACTAACGATCCACGACGGTCAAAGGGGTCAATTAACTATCACGTCAAGACAAGGTCCGGGTCAATTAGTCAAACGGTCAAGGTCCACCGAGTCAAGTGCGGTCGTGCAGTTCTTGAGTTAACTTTCGATCGGATAGATTAAGTCGACTAAACACATTGAGACTAGGATGACTAACAGAAAGCGATCTGATTTCGGACAAACCTCAACTCTAATCTTATATTCTCAACTTCTTGTTAAACAATTCAAATACAAAACAATAATGAATTTCGTTTACAAACAACAACTTTGATTACCTGCAATATGCAATTCCAAGCTTTTCACAGCCAACACTATCTAAAACTCTAATCAACCATCTAACTTCTCTTCATTCAGTTTCACTACAATCTAATACAAACCTCTGTAAACCAAGCCCATATCAACTCTCCAAAGCATCAACACATTTTCATGCCTTTGTCATACCATTCCGGTTCCAC
The DNA here is from genome assembly GCA_023531295.1 of Papaver armeniacum. NCBI lineage: Eukaryota > Viridiplantae > Streptophyta > Magnoliopsida > Ranunculales > Papaveraceae > Papaver > Papaver armeniacum. The sequence continues at coordinate 99,470 of JAJJWW010006055.1, read as the reverse complement.
ATATTTACATTGAACATCAACATTTCATTCATATTCTTCCTCTGCCACATCAACATTAACTCAGATCAACTTATAACACTTATATCCTCCTCCATTGACATACATACTCACAACCAATACCCATTATCGACTGCAACCACCGAATCCACATATCGAACTAACACAATCATCACCATCATTTCAGGTCTCATCTTTCCCTCCACCAAATTGTATCATCACTATTTACTGTTCTGCAAGGTCACTACTTCACACCAACACACTACAACCAGATATTCAAACCATAATTTTAATTCTCACATCAACATCACCATGTTCATCTTAGCCATTTATGCACCACCAGTTCAACACTCTACATACTAGTCCAGAAAGGGCTATTAATCACGTTTTTAAATGACAGATTAATTATGTTATTAGAATTTAACAAACAAAACATGTCATATAACATGAAAATAGTTGGGTCCACCATTTAACGCCAATAAACCTGTCATTCTCAAACGTAATAATTTACTAGGCGTGCGACCACTAAATCACGGGATAAACCCGACAAATATTTGAAGTTTTAATACGCCCCACCTGGGTCTTCTATTGCGTGCCCAGAAATGGCTAGCCAACCACGGTGCCATGTTTCAAGCCATGTTTTGATATGTATGAGAAGGGTTAGCAAATCGGCACTTACTTAGTAAATATTTCTTTGGATCCAGTCTTGTTCCTACAAACCTAAATATTCCCCCATTTTAGAACCGAATCGCATAACCTGGGGTTCTGGAGGATAGTCTCTCCTCTTCTATTCGTTAGGTTTTAGGGTTTCTTGTCTATCTTTCTCACTGTGAACCAAACCTTTCATGAAGATTAAAGCGAGAAATGGAGAGAAGCAACACATAACCTAGGTATTTAACATCCATATTTCAGTTTTTTGTTATCTATTTTGTTTTTTACTTAACCTTATTTTCCCCCCTTTTCGAATCTGTTTTAAACGAAGGATATTGTTGTTGTCATAGTTGTTATGTGAAGATTCAAAGATATTATTGAAGATCCGTAGCTTCTATTTGGAAGAGATGGAAGTAATATAGAAGATTTGTTGTGTTTTATGAATTTTGGTTCGTCCTCTCTCTCTTAGGGTTTCTTCAAATCAGGTTCTCCATTTTCTGTACATTTATATTGATGTTTCCGATTATTTTTGTTTTTCTTTTTTAATTTCAGTTTGTAAGAAGATCAAGTGCTCAAGTGCCCAACAATGGCTCCTGCATCTAAAGGTAATTTTATCAGATTTCAGGGTTTTGATAGTTTGTTAGTTGGATGTTGATTTGTGTGTTGGGTTTACGATATAATTAAGTTGTGAATGTGTGTGTTTGTGCTTTAATTTTTCGTATTTATCTGGCATGAGATTGAATGGGTGACTGTTGTGCTAATAGCTAGAGATAAAAAGATAGAATCAAATACAGTATAATTTCTTGTCAAATCTAGGTTGGAGAATGTCTTTTTCTACCATCTTGATGTTCAAGATCAATCTAGTGCTAAATATGTCCGAACCCAAATTGGGAGGCTTGATATCTTGGTAGTATTTCTTTTGAATATGTCTTAAATGTTGAAAGCATTGGACCAACTTCATTGAGAGTTAACAAGTTTGCTGAGAACAGATTTTTGCTGATGATTTGAGTTCTGCGTTGAGTCATCAAGCGTGTACGAGTATGTATGCTTGTTTTTCTTTGAGGTTTCTTAGCTGCGTACATGATTTAGTCTTGGTAAAAATTATGTTTGTGGGGTTGTTGTGTTAGATTTGGATGAAGTTGATATTTGAAACAGGAAATTTTTAAGTGCTATATACTCACTCAACTTTGTTTAGTTGTCAGATATTTTGATAGTTATGTATCCACTAGGTTTTGATTGTGAAATGTTTTGTTTTGTTCATTTATATGCAGCAAGTTTTGGTTTATGTGGTATGAGGACTATATTTCTTGTGTCTACTATCAATTTCTTGTCATGAAGTTGTGAATCCAAGAAGGCTGACCTAAAGGCACGGGCTTTGGAATCTGCCAAGGCAGTCAAGTACATATAAATTTTTGTGATTGTTTTTTGTTATAACATGACAGATGAATATGCAACTAAATGATTACTGATTTAGTATGTATCTTCCTCATTTTTCCTCTCTCGTCCCTTCCCCGGCTCCTCCTTATTTTTATATCTACATATGCTTTCAAGTTGTTTTAGCTTATGATTTGGCCCCTGGTGAGCTACTAATTCTCTCTATCTCATTTTTTTGTTTATATCTTCTGTGATGTACCATTTTAGCTTAACTCCATACTAACATATTTTATCAAGATTTATTCCTTAATAGTCACTGTTTTTTACAATGGCTTGCTCTACTTTATTTTCTGTTGATGCTTATGATTTAGTGCCTTCTTTTGATAGGATGGTTGACCATGCGATAGAATGTTTACCGCTGGGAGCAATCAGGCAGAAATGCTCTGGCATGAAGAGCGTCATAACTGGGAGAAACAACATTGATGAAGTTTTTATAAAGACGCATTGGGGTACTTAGAGAGATCCAGTTGGATGAAATTCCCAGTGGCCGTGTCTTTTGGTTAAGGAGAATTTGCTTCATGTAAACATAGTCAGCTAGCTACCAATCCACCTACTGGAAGTTCCAAGGTATGGTATGACTTATTTGTTGCTTTGTTCTGCTTCTTTGGGAATATCTCGTTTATTTTTTCCTTCTTCGGTTTAAATACATAACTTATTTGGAATGGTTTGAATTTTCAGCAAAGGCTTTGCAATTTCCTATACTTGCCTCGATTTAGTTATGATTGTAGTTGATATAATAATTCAAACCACAAAGGTGGAGTATAAGTTTGTCTCCCTTTCTAGCTTGTTTCCACATCTTCATTGTCTCACTCAAAAATATTTCTTCATGTTTTGGTTATATACCTTTGCTGATATTTTATAGATTTGATGTTTGTTAAGAGTGTGTTCAAACTAACTTGGTATCTTCTTACATAGGATACTGGGATTACTCGACCTTCCCTTGTGTATTTCTTTTTGAGGAAGTGAAGGGAGTTGTTGCAAGTGCTTTTATTGATTTTACTACGCCCCCCAGCAATGCCTTGTATAACTGCCTTGTTAATACTTCAGAGATGTTTTGCTAGGTTGATTAGGTGGCAAAAAACTTCTGTAATCCTATAGGAGAGACCTAACTAAAATGCAGATCAAGTGGCGGTTTCACTAGATTAAATGTTTCAGTTCAAATTTTTCATTGTGATTTTGAGTTGTAAATGCAGGATAAATTTATTCTTTTGTTGGTGTCATGTAAAACTGAATTCATCCTTTAATACAATGTATATCCGATTTCAGATTCTATTTTAGGTTCAGAGTACCAAATTTAGCTTTAGCTGATTCGTAAATACAAATTGACAAAAAAAAAAAATAAAAATAAAAATCCAAATATTCGTTAAATGCAATTTATATTAATATTTATTTTTAAATGCAAAATCACCAAATAAATAAATATCCGGTGAGTGAAATTTATATTAATATTGTTATAAACATGTAATTATGTTAAGAATATCTAGGGAAAATCCGTTTATTACTGGGATACCCTTGTGTCTAGCCCTATAAATAGAGGCTCTAATGTCTGTCTATTACACACATGAATAAGAAATCTCTCTTCTTTTCTCCCTTTATTTTGTCTCTTCTTCTCCTCTTATTCTATATCACAAGACGTAATCAGCATGCTCTACTACCGAGCATATGATCGTATCGAAGTCGAACTTTAACAGAATGCAATGGCCGATTGGGTTTCTCCTTTAAAGATGCCGAACTGATCAAATCTATATATACTACTTACGCATATACTCTGTACATGTTAGATTGATTTTAATAGAAGGCTATTATTGGGGCGTCACACTCCAATAGAGGGGCTTCATTTGGATTCTTAATGACCAAAAAATTGGTTATGGGGTATTCTTGACTCAATACCAAATATCTAAAATACCCTTCAAATAAAATAAAACCTAAAAACTAAAATCAAAACCTAATTCTAACTAAAAAATCTGCTCCTCTTCTTCTTCTTCTTCTAAACTTACTCTCCTTCATCAATCGTAATCCTCTTCTTCTTTTTCAAATTAAATTATCCATCGTCGACTTATATTAATCAGCGATTCGAAAAGTTTAAAATCGTCAATTAAAAACTCTACAAACATAACCAACTAATTAGACATTAGAATCATGAAATATTATGGTTAAATTGGTTGAAATTAGGGGAAAAATTAGGGTTGCGGGTTCACTTACGGTTAGGTATTATTAATTTCCTAACCGTAAACTTGTTCTCTAGAGCTATTACGGTTAAGAATCTAAGAACTTCTAACCGTAAGTAAGAAAATAAAAAATAAAAATCTAGTTACGATTGGTTTCGACTCTCATAAAAACTAACAATAAGAAATCCTAAATTACATATTTTTTCCATAAGCTTTTAATTGGATTTACGGCTGGATTTGAGTTTAAATAAATCAACCGTAATATTGCTAAGGTCGAGTTTTCTTTAAGTTTAACTAACCGTAATAGGTCATACGCATCAATAATTCTATGTTTAGATTTTTTTAGGAATTTTAGGAAAGATAAGTTAATGCAGAGATATTTTAGTTTCATGGAGATAAAAATGGAAAGGAACTTGTCTCACTCGTTGGAAACTCAGGGACAAACGGATACGGTGAGATATTTTAGGAAGAATAACCACACAGAGATTTACTAAAATCTGATTTCCCTAAATAAACTAGATATGCTCATTATGGTTACCAAATCAAACACGTTTTAATTACCAAACGATACTAAGGCTGAGTTTGGTAATGCTTATTTTTTTTTCAAAAGCACTTTTAAAACCTATATATGTCAATAAATGTTGAAGTTGGTGTTTGGTAAAAAAAAACTGAAGTGCTTTTTATCCAAAGCACTTCCCAAATTCCTCGATTTTTAAAAGCTGGGGAGGAGGAGCTTTTAAAAGCTACAAAAGCATAAGCTGTGGTCCCACATAAATTGAATGCTTGATTTATCTTTTTTATCCCTACTTTATTTTATAAATGACAAAAGTTACCCTTAAATTTATATACAATCAAATTTTTACTATTTCTTATATTGCATTCTTTAAATATTATTATTTTTTATTATTTCGAACTATTTTATATACCATTTATTTAATTTGTCAACAGTAGAAATAAAAACAAATATTAAATAATTATTTCATTTTAGTTTCATTTTTTGCTTGAATAATTACTTAATTTGTCAACAGTAAAAATAAAAATAAATATTAAATAATTACTTAGTTGTTAAGTAAATAATTTCTTAACAATCATAATGATAGTGGTAATTAGTATGAACATTAATATTATATAGCAAAATAATTAATTATTTTTAAACCCAATAAAATTGAATAAAACTACCATGAGTGATATGTCCGTTTTTGTCATTTGTTACAACAACAATGGTTGAATCTGAAATTTTACTAAACACATTTTGATTACTTTTTTAATCAGCTTCAACTTTAATTAATATTTTACCAAACGTCTAACCTGCTTTTTTTCTCTCAAGACAAAGACAAACAACGCATACGCTGAAAAGTGCTTTTACAAAAGCTGCAGCAATACCAAACTAAGCCTAAGTGGTTTATTTTACGGTTGATAATTAACAAACCTAATCTAAGCAAATCTACGGTTGGGTTGTTTTTCAGCCAGCCGTAACTGGTTTTTTCAGTTTGGGTTTTCCCAATTTTCCTCAATTTACGGTTAGGAGTTTATTGTTACCTACCTAACCGTAAATTTATCTTTTCTCAACAAGGATTGTTTAGTCATTGTGAAAATATTTTGGATAAGGGGTTTTTGAATTTATTTATGGGTGACCCGTTTTTGTCCTATTAGGTGACGCCCCTCTATTGGAATGTGACGCCCCAATAATAGCCTTCTTTTAATATGACAACTAAATCTTATTTTGTATTTTTGTAGATTTAATATGCTAACCCGTCATAGGCAAAAAGGTATCTAGTACTGGTATTGATCTACCAAGTCGCGGACCCAATTATGTACATCCGAAGACACGGACGAGTCACTTTGTTGACCAGGGTTAGGATACCTCTATTATCATTGATGGTTAAGCCTCCATAAGATTTTGATGTTCTTAGTTTTTGTTTTTTTTTGTGTTTCTTTTTTCATAATACGGGATTGTGTTTCTTTAGTACTTTTAATCGTTATACTATTATAACGGCTGATCAATTTCTTAATTTGATTTCCATTTCTCTAATTTTTTTCATAGAGAAAGCAAAAGAAAGAGTAAACCAAATTTTGGTCTATGGTTTATAGTTTCTATCCCTCTAATGAAACTATGATCACCAAAATTTGGTGTTATCGCATATAATGGTTACTTTTACAGTGAATAATCACGATTCACATGCATGGTTCATAAACCTCCGTCCAATCAAGTTTGGTATCTTCATCCATTCGATAAAGATCATGTGATTTTTATAATCGGTTTCTATTAGAAACCATTTATCAACCACGAAGTGGATTTTCCCTATGCGATGACTAAGACAGTATTTTTTTTTCTTTTTGTCGATGCAATTTTGGTTTATCGTATACCAACCGGTATTGGTTTTCTCCATCAATTCTACGGAAGGAGATGTTAAAATTGGCATTCTAAGGCCAATATTAAAATTAGATTGACGATAATCATTCAAGCAAAACTCTACCAATCATGGTTTTATATTTCTACTAATAAACCATTGGTTTCGATTTCTTACGAAACCATGGATTCCTTAACAAAGAAAATGATCTCTTTAGTTTTCTTAAAAAGAATCATATAAGCCAATTAATTTGGTTTTTCCCTATCGATCCTAAAGGGATACATAAAGTATCGTTGTTATGACATTTACAATTGCAAACACCAATGGAAATTGTCGCATTCTTAAGGGATATTGAGCATATATATTTTTATTTTTATTTTCCTCATGATAGTTCCACTTGTATTTGGAATTTGACACTAAAGATCAAAGGGTGCGCACCCGGGTTGTTAGCCTATCTCATTAGTCTTTGTAATGACTTTATTGATCTTAAAATTAATTTATTTTGATGAAATAAAGTGTCCGTAATTTCATTCTTAGGTGAGTGGATATCTCATCGGCATTATAGGTCATTGGAGATTTGGTTGCATATTTTATATACTTTTTGCTAAATTTGTATATATACGAATAAAATCCATGGTTCAGTTAAATTTGTATACGAATACTACGAATTTATTTTTATTGAAGGACTTAAATTTTTCTTTTTGGCTTTTAAAGTTATTATCTACAGTCCAACTGGTATTGTTAAAATCCAGAAATTATTATGAGTATATGTCCTTGATTTAATCGGATAATACTCTACGAAACTTGTTTTCGTATATGAGATGATAATTTCTGCCAAAATCAGGGGGAGACTTTATGCTATTAAAAGTTGCCATTAATTAACTTAAAGGTTATATCATTTCTCTCCCATCATGATCAAATAGAAAAAGGCTGCCATTAAATAGGCGTGAAAAAAGATCATTTGGCTTTCCAATAAGCTTATGGCGTTTGAAAAGGAAAATCCAACCACATCTAGCAAGATGTAGCATTTTTATAGGCTACAAATATGCTCAAACAGATTCTATGATAATACGATTCACATTCCCAAAATTCATATCTCCTCATTTGAATAATAGGAGATTATAACGCCTGTGAGCACTGGTACCAGTAAATTTTGAATTTTTTCAAAGTATGCATACATTTGGGAATTATGTGGGATGTAGTAGGCTATAAATTGTCGAATATTCTTTTATATTAGCTTTTGAAATAATAAATGATGGTGGTTGTGAAACCCGACCTCTGCAGAGGGATATCGACATATGTGATTGGTTGGCATGTAATCCGTATTAGATTGGATTATTATAATTTCTCGATTAACGCAATTTTGGATCCAAGACTTAACACCTTAAAATTGCCAAGACTATTACTTACAGGTTGGCGTAGTCGTAATGCGTTATACGAGAAATACGTTCTTTGTGAAAATGATTTGAGGGTTTTCTTTTTTATCAGACCCTGGGATTGGTTCAACAATTGTTCTTCTTATAAGACACATTTAACGTGGTAGTCCTTGAAGGACTCGTATGTGGTCGGAGAACATATTAAAATTTGTAATCCTTGTAGGATTCAAATTATATTCTGGTAGATACTTGACTTGATTATGTCAAGTTAACAATCCTTCATGTGTTTTAGAAATTTGGTACAAACCAAAAATCCGGATTAATTAGTTGATGCTATCAACTTTATGGGTCTATTGAGGAGTCCTTAAAAACACAAAAATCCACGCTTTAGCAGCATGAATTCTCTCTCTCTATATATATATATATTTTTTTTTTCTTTCTCAAAACTGTAGTTGGAATTATGCTAGCTTAAACTCGTCTTTGAAATATACTAGAGTTATTATTTTGATGCTTTTCTTTTGTAAAACTCATATAGTTGGGTTAGCATCCATATTTACGTCAAAAGTTGTACTATTTTCCCTTTATTTCAGGTTTTATCCCAGGTGGTTTTCCTAAAAAAGTTTTAACGAGGAAACATCTCGTTGACGTTTGATTTTCTTTCAAAAAAGTTGATATTTGTGCTCTTTTTTCTTCGTCCAAATTTTTTCCCACTGGGTTTTATTGGCAAGGTTTTAGTGAGGCAATTTATTCAACATGGTGGTCATCCAAGGGGGAGTTGTATAATTTTGGTTATTTGGTGGATTCCCACCATTAACTAGGTCATTCTATTTTGTTAGACCACATCAACATAAGAACCCTTAGAAATTTGGATATCATTTTGATCCATTTATGGTATGATTACAAACTTTACTCACATATGGTACTATAACTGCATAATGGAACTTTGTTGAAGAAACTACATCAACTACTTTTGCAAATCATCTACGAGAAGCTAGGAATCCAAGAAGCAAGTCCTCAATGTACTTAAAGAAGCGTGAAGACTCGAGAACACTACCATTAGAAGACTAACACAAAAGAAGACTTCATCCACTTGGAGATTTCTCATGAAAGCATTGCTATCTCCAAAGATTCAAGAATTTCGTTCTTCAAATTGGCTCGACTCGAAGATTTGCCGACCAAGATTTAACTAAAGTACTTATCAGGGGGAGTATCAAATTAGAAGGTATTTTACTGGAGTATCACGTTGTACTCTTTTTCCTTCATCAAGGTTTTTTTCCATTGGGTTTTCCTTGTCAATGTTTTAATGAGGCAACATTTGCGTGTCCAAATTTTTTCTAAGTTTTCTCAATTGTACTCTTTTCCCTTCGATCAGGTTTTGTCCTTTTGGAATTTCCTGACAAGGTTTTAACGAGGTGAATAGCTTAGACACAATGTCATCATGGGGAGTGTTATAAACGTGTAATTATGTTAAGAATATCTAGGGCAAATCCCGTTTATTACTGGGATGCCCTTGTGTCTAGCCCTATAAATAGAGGCTCTAATGTCCATCTATTACACACATGAATAAGAAATCTCTCTTCTTTTCTCCCTTTATTTTGTCTCTTCTTCTCCTCTTATTCTATATCACAAGAAATATTAATATTTCATGATTTATAACAAAAATACACCGTCATTCTAAATAACAAACCGTTATTGTTATTCTTAATAACAAATTCTGTTTGTCATTTTTAATAACAAACTAGGTACGTGATTTCAAATAATGGTTTTTGTTTGTCATTTATAAAGAGTCACACCAAATATATAACGGTTTGAATAACAGATGAAAACCGTGATAAATTATGTTTTATGACAGACTTCATTCATCATTTATAGCCTCATCTGGACTAGTGACAACTGTAACTCGATTTCATATCCACCATCTCCATCTCTTCACTGTCACAATCACCAATTCAGTGTAATAATTCCTCCTCCAGTTCCATACACATACATCTATCTCATAACTTGGATCAATTTAATAAACTCATAACTCAGTAATGAAAGTACATAAACATTACTAAGTTAACAAAGAAGAATAATTACCTCCAAACAGCTTCTCTTAACCAATTGTCTCTTCTTCTTGATTTAGCTTGATTCAATACTCATCTTGCACGTCAACAAACCACCAGCTCAGTTCATCCAACACCGAAACACTCCCATCATCACTAACAGTTCTCATCAAATTCTAATTCAATTCTCAGACCTCCATTAAAACAGAATCAAACCTTAATTCATCGATTCACTACCATCACCGCCGAATTGTCTGAATCAACCACAGACAACATCACCATCACCGCCGACTACTGCTTGATCTTCTCCACCTTCTGCTGATCACATAACTTCCATTTGATTCTCTAAAACTCGCAGAAGAAAAAAAACAGGAAGAAAAAGAAAGAGAAGAAGAAAGAAGAGCGAAGAAGAATAGAAAAGAATGGTTTTCTTCGATCCGGGTAGAGGATAAAAGGCCGACCAAAAGAGTTCTTTTGGTTACATTCCAATGCCAAGAGATTGATTTTTCACCGCTTGTACCACCACATTAACCTCATTTAACGCCATGATATATATATATATGTTACAAACTGAATTAAAGAAAAGATGAGTTTCTTCACACCTAACAACATAAAGATTTATTTTGTGTTATGTGTGATACCACATGTATCACAAAATATATAATATATAACTCACAGTTATATGTAACCCAGTGTAGTTAAAATCGCTCTCCGAGTAATCGCTACAACCTATATGACCGAGGCGATTTCCGATTCCAAGTTATTTCCGATTTTTAGAAATTAAATCGGCCGATATGTCGATTTGTACCGATTTTTCAGCAAAACGAGTTGGCGATTTTTCCGAGTTGGCCTTTCATGCACCAAAATTATAAAACAAAAAATTTGTAACCCCTCGAATGAGAGTTACTAAACGGAAAAACCTCTAAAATCGTTATAAATAGGTTCAGTAATACAATATTACACTTGATTATATGACTCATGAACAACAATACATAAGTCTCTAATAAAAAGGTTCCGAGTATTAGGCCGAGTTTTAGCGATTTCCAAGTCCGAAGTTATTCCTCCTCGCTCCAAGCTCCCCAACCGAGTAGGACTGAGGAACGATTTCGATTACTTCGATGTAACCTTAAATTGAAATTATTTAGTGTTATTTACTTCGTGAACTTCTAATTAACAAATGAAAACAATGCAACTATTTTCGTACTAGAGGGTAAAGGCTGAGGTTGAGAGGTTGGTCCAAGCTGCAGAAAAATACAAGTCATAAAGTTGAAAACACAAGAAAATAGTGAAGTCAATGTTCTCATTCAATAATTACATATATGACGTAGGAACGCAATCAATGATATGAGAGGATGCTAAGAAGAATATTGAGGATGAACTAAACAGTGTTAATCAATGGTTGATAGCAATGAACTAGGTGACATAGAGGATATAAGAGGAAAGATAAACCATTTAAAAATTGTATGCGATCATATCCTAATCCAGATGCATAAGCGAAGTGAAAACTGGTGTTGAAATCAAAGTCGAGGAAATCGACTAGTGTGGGGTTTGCTTTCTACCGTTGGTTCACCCAAGTTCTTGTTTGAACACTCTTTCAAGGATCCAAAAATAATTGAAGTAAGTTGGAAAACTCCGTTATGTGGGTGGTTAAAAATTAATGTCAATAGATGCTCATTTGTGAATCCAGGTCTAGATGGTTGTGGCATTGTACGGTAATCGGAAGTTTGACTCAATCCATAGGTAGAGACAACTCATTTTCAGCATAGTTTTTGGGAGTAATTTTTTCCTTTAGGATCGTTCTCTCTAGAAGAACGACTCTTATTTGGTGTGAATGTGACTTGATACATGTTATTAAGGTGTGGTCAGACTATTCTTTGGTACCATGGAAGTTGGCAGTTCATTGGGAGAATTATATGAAATTCTTATCCACAGTTCAGTTTAGATATTCTCATATCTATCAGGAATGTAGCGGATTTGTTGGCTTAGTGGAGAGCTTCTACTCATCTTTTTACCAAATTTTTATAATAATTTTAGACAATAAACCTCGATAATGGAGGGTGAAACTTATAATGTTTACTGCTCAATCGCTGCACATCATGAACCAGACTTTGAATCACTTTGAATATTTTGATGGAGAGAATTTTACTCGTTGACAAAAAATGACCAATTTTTTCTGATCACCACCAGATTGTTATACATTTTTGAAGATGGTTTAGAGAAAATTCCTGCTCAAGCTCCACAAGTCAAAGCCTTGAAGGTCAACAAAATAAGCGCATAGAGGATGACTTCATATGTCGTGGTCACATTTTGAATGTCATGGAGACTAATATTTAGAATTTTCATCGAAGTTAAACGACGACAAAGGAATTATCGACTGAGCTTAATAACAAGTACATTATATATGAAACGAGTAATAAAAAATTTATAACCTACAGCTTCATAGACTTTAAGATGGTTGACGATAAGTCAATTATTGCTGCGGTCAATGAACTTCTAATTATAGTTAGTCATTTTAGGGATGTTGGGATTGATCTTATATCTTCATAATCGTTGTTGGCGCTACCATGCTGACACTGACTATGATTAATTAGAAGGTTTATAACGTCATTTTCTAATCAAAGAGAAATTTATAAACAATGAGTTTTCCACATATAATTCACATTATATTAGAGAATCCACTACCATGACCAAATATGTGTAAAATAAAATCACGTCCAAAACATAGCGTGATTTTTTAACCGGCCTGCTAAACCTAAAATCCAAATGTGTCTTAGGTAATTTCTTCCTGCAATGAAGCTTAAGAGTTATTATTATCTCACAAAAACAACATTTAAACCAATACTAATAGAAAATAACAAAAAAATTTACTCTTACATCATTTTTCGGGCATAAGGCTTATTCTTATGCACATGTCAAACACCATGATTTGCCACTTTTGCACCCACTATGGGTATGGCAAAGTGGCAAATGTATGTACCAAAATGTCAAATATACCACTTAGGCATACGCGACAGACTTTCTAGGGAGCAATAGAAAGTTCATCACTCGATGGTCATCCACTCGCTCGAGGGTAAGAATAACGCCAGCGCTTGTCTTTCTAGCACTTGTCAGTTTGATCATCATTCAACAATTTATCATCCCACGGCCAGGAATCCTCCGTATAAATACTCAACTTCAAAATCATTTCAACTCACACCATCTCATCTTCAAATTCATTTCAACATGCCTAGTGCTCGTTGCACCGAAGTGACTAGTGCTCGCTTCACTCGAGAAAAACATGTTTCTCTAATTCGATGTTGGATATCAGTTGCAAGCGATAGAAATTTCAATTTAGCGACTTTTAATTTATGGGACAATGTGTTTCAAATATTTGTGAAGTTAAGTCATGTAAATTCAAGAAGAACAAATAAATGTCTCCAAGATCGTTATTGCTTCTCTCTAGGTGATTTGTCTCACAACCTCGCTTCTATAGGGTGTATCTGTATCACAAACCACACTATCTAGATGTCCTTATCTATGATATAAACATCTCTATTTATAGTTTTGATTTGGTTCCCAAACCTTCTAGGAATCTATTTCCTTATCTAGAAATAATTCCTTCATTGTCTAGGGATATTTCCTTTTCTAGGTATATCTTCCCATTTTAAAATATTTTCTTGTCTGGAAAAAGTGCCTTAGAGCAACTGCAGTGGTGCGAGTATAACCAAAGACCAAAGAGGGAAAAAAAGACCAAAATTTGGGTTTAGTCCGTGCCGTGACACAGCGGTAGAAGACTAAATTTGGTGGGGCGGAACATATAAGTTCGCCTGGTGTGGGGCATAAACTTTATCCCCGCCCGACTAAAAAAAAAAAATGGGGCGTAAACTTTATCCCCGCTTGGTGTGGGGCGTAAACTTTATCTCCGCCTGGTGTGGGGCGTAAAGTTTAAGTTCGCCTGGTTTTGGGCGAACATTATATCAACGCTCGACTATATTTGGGTTTAGTCTTTGGTCCCCGACCAAATATAGTCTGGAATTTGGGTTTAGTCTGGGATTTGGTCGATGGTCCGTCCCGCTACGTCTGGTTCTTTTACCAAATAAATGTGTTTAGTCGCCCACTGCAGTTGCTCTTAAAGTCAGTATTCCTTCCTAAAGTAATAATCTATCCTCAATATAACTTGAGAATTACTCAATTCCCAAAAGAGGAAAGATACACCTGTATCATTAGTCGGTATAGATTCTAATTGATTCAAATTGTAGTCCATATTAAAAAAATAATCAATATAAATCAATTATCCTTCAATTTGAATGATCTAGTATTTCAGGATTAGCACCCTTCCTAAAGTAATAATCTATCCTCAATATAACTTGAGAATTACTCGGTTCCCAAAAGAGGAAACATACACCTCAGTATAGATTCTTATTGAGTCAAATTATGGTCCATATTAAAAAGATAATCACAACTTAAACTTTAGTTAAAGCAAAAAACATCTTAAAGCAATTATCCTTCATTTCACTTCCATAAAAAATTTCTTTATGTAATCACATTTTGCTATTAATTTTGTTCATTTTATTCTTTAGTTAGCTGTCATTCTATCTTGTATTGCATTGACGGATATGAATTAGTCATTAACTATGTGCTCTGTTCCAAAAAAAAAAACCTGTGTTGCAACGATACGGATATGGTATCGGATACAAGATACCAATATGCTACTATGATACACCGATTTGAAAAACTAAAATACGGCGATACGGCATGCTCAATATTGATCAGTAGTCTAACATAAATATATTATATGTGTTTGCATGATTAAATTATAATATGTATGATTAACCTCACTCGAGAGAGAAAAGATCTGGATAAGAAGGAAGAAAGTCTAGAGCAAGATCGAAGAAATGATTTGGAACTAATATTTTGTTACTATAGTTAAAACTTCTCATAGAATCTAGTAAAATATCTAAATTTTCTAATATTAAGGTATTGACATTTATCATTTATCTTGACAGCTGTTGATATCTAATATTTAGTCAAAGTTTTCTAACTGAGTTGTATATTGAAATATCCGGAGTATTAGTACGCGTATCCGTGTAAATACGTATCGATAGGGCTGATATTTTTTTTAGGGGTATCCTTGCAACACAGAAAAAAACCTTTAACCACCCCGTAAATCAGCGAATGAAGAATTCGGAGTTGGTCTTTGGCTGCATAGCCCCTATTAAAATTGACCAAAATACGTCCAGACTCTGGTCCAGTGACTTAAAATCTGTAAAGACTGAGGGGTGCCGGATTATAATATCGCCGGTTCATTCTCAGATCACTTGGCCGATTCTTTAGTCTTATTACTTCGGGCACTCCCCCGGATTTTCTTTAGAAACCCATAACAGTGGTGGTTCTGTTAGCACCAAAACCCCAAATCTCTCACTCCATTCTACTCCCTTTCTTCCTCCAGGAGCTCTCACCCCAACATGAATACTCTTCAAATTGGATTTCCCAAAATGGGTTTCAGAGAAACCACCACCAGATTTCTTCTCCACAACCCAAACCACCATCTCCCTTGTTCTTCAATGGTGGTATCCATTTCTGGGTTTTCAAGGAAATCAACAATTGTGTGTGGATTAAGAAGTGGACCAAGAAAATCGTTATGGAGGTCAAGGGTTTTATCATCAGAAGCAATACAAGCTGTTCATTCATTAAAGTTAGCAAGAAATTCAGATAAATTAGATGAGGTTTTTAGTAATAGGTTAAGTAGGTTATTGAAGGAGGATTTGATTGCTACTTTGACTGAATTGCAGAGACAGAATGAATTGGAATTATCCCTAAAGGTTTGGTTTTTATCTCCCCCTATTTACATTTAATGTTACAATTATAAAACTTTGGATTTTAGAATTCAATTTATTGTTCTCTAAAACACAAAATTGAAGAGAAAAAGTTGAAATCTTTCTGGACTAAGAGTGCAAAAGATTAGGGAGATTGATTATGTATGCCATAGGGTGTTAGGCTACTAGCCTTGTCTTCTGAGTTCATCCTTTAACGTGTACCGTTTTCCGTTCACATAGCACTGGTGTTGTGGAAATTTTGAGCATCTGATTTTTACTTAGCGTTAATGCTTGCTTTAGTAGTGGTTCAGTTGGGCATTTGTGTTGAGGAATCACAAGGTTGATGCTTAGAAATTGTAAATGGTTTGATACTGGTAACTAACCTTTTATGTTCTATTCAATTTGGTTGGCATTCTTCTACATTGTAATAGAAGTAGGCATTTAGACCACTTATGTTTTATTCAATTTTATTGGTATCCTTGACATTGTTATAGACGTAGGCGTTTATCGGTTTCTAGCTCTATTATACAGTTAAAGTAAATTGCAGTTTTGTATGGTACATGTCTAGGTTGCCTTTGGTCACCTCTACATACATGTCATGTGGTTTAGTTGTTTTCGTGTTCTGGATGGTGGTGTTTATTTGTAAAACTTCTGTCGCATATATCCTCTCAGCCTCATTGTCTCATTTGGGTTAGTTCTTAGAGATGCCAAGAATTTTATGTCTTGTGCCTATTCCACGTGCTATACCTGTCAAGTTGAAGATAATGTTATGGATTCTCTAGTCCTCACTCTACATTCTTTGATGGTTCAATATGTTCACACATCCTAGAAATCATGTACTCTATTCTAATTTCTACGTTTTCCCACTGTTAACATTTGTCTCTTATGTCTTGCTTAAGAAAGATGCTCGATTGACACTAGAGTCTCTAAATGCATGTGG
This sequence comes from Papaver armeniacum, assembly GCA_023531295.1. Classification (NCBI taxonomy): domain Eukaryota; kingdom Viridiplantae; phylum Streptophyta; class Magnoliopsida; order Ranunculales; family Papaveraceae; genus Papaver; species Papaver armeniacum. The sequence continues at coordinate 82,713 of JAJJWW010006055.1, read as the reverse complement.
CTATGTGGGATTGTAGGTATGCCACTTGTAAGAACATAAGTTTTCTTGTTAAGCTGTAACTTGAACTCGTTTGTTTAGTATCTTTGTCTTTCTATGATCTCAGGAGTTCCATACTTGCTAACTTAGTTTTCTGCTTTTTGTAGGTTTTTGGGTTTGTCCGCAAAGAGCTGTGGTACAAACCTGATTTATCCTTATATTCTGACTTGATATACATGTTTGGTAAAAACAAACTGATTGAGAAAGCTGAAGAACTTTTCTTAGAACTACAGAGAGAAGGTTTGAAGCCTAATACCAGGACTTACACAGAGATGATTGGAGCATTTATACAAGTGGACATGATAGAGAAAGCAATGAGTTTATACGCCTCAATGAAGGAATCTGGCTGTGTTCCAGATAAGCTAACTTTAACCATATTGATAAGGAACCTTGAGAAAGCTGGTGAAGAAGAACTAGCCTCTACAGTAAAAAAGGATTGCGAAGAATATGTTGAGAACCCAGAGGAATTCCTTATAGAAGTGGCAAAGAATTATGTAAGCACTTCTACTCTTCACATTATACTAAATTTTTTCTTTTGTTTTATATCGACAAGATTCTCAAAATTACCCTTGCTCTAGTTATTTTTAACTTTTGAGATCATCATACACCATCAGTACATTTTCCATCTGACCACAAGGACATTTCCAAATGCTAGTTGAAATCTTGATCTGACTGTAAAGGTTGTTGGCTTGTTTTTTGGAGACCTAGCAATGTAAAGTAACAATTGCATCCAGAGTGAATTTGTATATAAACTTGTTACGTTTTATGTATATATGTCTGCTTTATGTTTGTAACTTTCATCTAACTTGCTCTTGTGCTGTTTCAGCCGAAAAGAAAAGCGATTGAATTAGTTTAAAGACCTGTCACAAGTTAAGATCTTGGGGAAGCATGTGTATAATTTCCGTAGAAGACCAGTGAAGATGTGAATATTTCTCGAAGATGAATAGAAGATAGAGAGGAGTTGCATGTGCTGCAGATGTGCAAGCATCAAGCCTCTTTTACTTGCATCTTGCAACAGATAGGAAGTAGATCAACAGTAAAAGAAGCTCAGCATCTCCTTGTACATTGTAAAACGTAGATTCCTATAGTTACTGCTAACTGGGATCTCGCATTTCATCGCTCCAGTCAAGTTTATCTTAGAAATTGCTGTAATCACATTGTTTTAAGTCTTTCATTTCCTCTCTATGTTTTCTGTTTCTGTTTCCCTGATTTGAAGTCTATGGCAAATTTTAAGCTGTTAATAGGTTTTGAGTTAAAAACCCAGACATCTATGGGTTTTAAAGCTGTGCCAGAACAATGTGGGAAAGCCTGATATATTTCCAAGCAGACAGAGCCTTGTTTTACAAAAGAGACAGAGATGGCCAACAAACCAGAAAAAGAAAAAGAAATACACATTACATTTGAGTGTACAAAATGAAATGGAAGGTTTCCTCTATTGTTACCTACTGCATGAAAACAAGCACAACAAAAGATAGTAAACCCCACTTGCAAAGAACCTTACAGAAAATGAGACATTGATTTCCCTTTGGAGGTGAGTGGGTATAGAAATAATGGAATCTGCATTTGGTTATGAGCTCGTTAAGTGACTAGGTGAACTGTTGAACATTGTATGCCACATGAACGCTCTTGAAAGGACCATCTCTAGCTCTTGGTGAGTCCAGTTATGAGTTGGAAGGTGTTGAAGGAACATCACCATCTCTTGGAAATCAAGCTTTTGAAGTTTATCTGACCACTGAAACATTCACAAATGCCACAGCTTATGGTGTTGAATTTTCGAATAGCATGCATAACGAGGATGTATTCAAGCGAAATTTCAAGGTAAGAAATTTGATTTTACCGTTAAAAGAAAACTGGCAAATATGTATACAAGAAATTCAGGCAATGCATCTCCTTCTGCAAGATATGTGTCCCACAGCCGCGTTACAAGATGGAAAGGTATCTGCCAATGAATTGCAAACAGAAATTTGATATGTTGAGGGAATAAACGTAGTGATGGTGCTCACTACTAAAAGTGATAGAGAAAAGGATGAATAAAATGCAACTGGTAACTTGGATAGCGAACCTCGCGTATTAAAAGACAATTGAACCAGCGGAAAGCAAACTGAAGGAATTCCAGACCTTGCTCCTCCATGTGCTTTGAGACAGGTTCTAGTGAAAACGCAAAAGAACAAAAATGGGTCAGAATATATATGAGACTTGATAAGCAGGAAAAGGTAAAAAACTAGATTAAGATTTAGAGACTCAAGTTACATGACAGTTGCAAGATAACATGTTATTGAGTTGTAGTAAAATATTTGTGTGATATTTTCATGTGACTGATAGATTTGTTTATCAAGGAAAAGCAAGGAGATGAAGAAATGAAGCAAATGGGAAACGGATTATACCATCTATCCGGCGAACCAATTCTTTCAGCTTAAATACAAGTCGCTGAATTCCTGGTTGAGCAAATGTGTAGTGGTCTTGCATACCGTCAAGTAACTTGGATAAACACCAATAGCAATCGGCTTCTATGTTTGATATATTCTCTGGAGTTAAATCCAATATAGACCAATTCTCGATGCTCCCATGCAAGTATTCTGACAAGAAAACAACTAGAAACGGTGTAACTAGATCATTTATTCCTTGAACATATCCACTCGCTGGATGCCGAATGGCCCTGGAAAAAAAACCCAAAGGAGCAGGTAATTAATCAGTAATCATAACTAAAAATTTCCTCCAGATTCATTTCAAGTAAACATCAATCGCATTCGAGTATAGAATTATGTTACATATCACAGAAATAGTTGAGAATATCAATAATTAAAAATATAATGTAGTTCAAAGGGTATCATAAAACTCCAAAAGTTAAGGAGAGCTGGAGACAACCTCCTTACATATATACAATATACTAATCCTTGGGCACCCCCAGTGGCGGAACAAGGAACCTAACTAGGGGTGGGCTTGGCTATTTTTTAGCCCTGGCTTAAGCCTAAATTTAGTACATGGCATTTTAGCCCAGCGAAATTAGGTAATAGAAAAAAATAAAAAATGTCTTTTGGGATTTGTGTTTTTGGGGGGGTGGGGGACTTGAGCTAGGGAAGTCTGGTACTAGTTCCGCCCCTGGGCACCCCCTACTTCTAAGCTGTTCGTAGACTAAATTCATGCTGTATGTTTTTTTTATATTTTATATTCACCCGTAAGTTAAACGGTAAGGATAGGTAGTGTACTGTAGCAATTGAATGAGAAAGAATTCCAACCATGTATAGAGGATGCGCTCCAGGGATTTCTGAACTTCTATTTGCTGAAAGAAAGTCACATCAGGTACAGTTCTTGGACAATCAACAGCTATCTGGGCAGGAGGATACACACAACAGAGGATGTAATATTAGCATGTAACAAGATAATATACTAGCATTAACTTACAAGGTTAAGCAACTCAACCAAATGCAAATACCTGGCGGAGCATGCTAATCTCGTCTTCAGACCGTTCAGTATCAGGAATATCATAATATTGGGCCACACAGTCAAGGTATTCAAGCCGTTTCCTCACCAACACACTCTCCCTTCTATCTGAATTAGGTGGTGCATATCCCTGTTGTCAATATTTAAAATTCAAGCAAGTAACAACATTTTTATTTCTAATCCTATTCATTTTATTTTATTTTCTGATAAGCAATAATCACAAGGTTTGTAACTGTAGACTGGTGCAACTGTGCAAGGAAAAGGCAAATTACATCTAGTACGTCAAGAGCTGTACAGTGAAGTTCAAACCTCCTTTTAGACTCAATACAGAACTACACCGGTATACTAAAATCAATTTTATAATCTAACATCAAATCTAAGCTTTGAAAGACTGGACTTACCAAAAGAAGCCTCCATATATTAGGACGCATATATGGTGGTATACCACTCCATGCTAACTCACGCAGTGTCTCTACATCAATAGAAAATAGACAAATATAAATGATGATAGAGCAAATAAACCATTGATAATATGTTCTACAGCAAAAAAGAAGCAACTTAAGGAGGATCCACAGACTACGTTTATCTGTATTTTTAATAGCAAATTAGCAGTATAAGTGCTTGCTCTAACGTTTGAAACTAATGCAGTGAGACCCAGCCTAGAGGTCCACTGACGAAAGGAGACAGCCTGAGGATGTTGGAACAATTAAGCAGCCTACCAACTGATTTGATGATGTAACACATAGCTGATTGAATTTAATGAACACCGAAAGAAAGATAATAACAAAAACCATGACAGATATCACTAGATCGGGATGTCTATGAGCACTTCCACTATGCAAAGCAAAAATCTAACCTTAATATTGTGAGGAAAAAAATAAATACCTAATATTACAGTTGATCCAGAGAGTTCCTTCGAGAACTTCATAACCCTTGCAGAATCTGTAGCTCTAGCACCAGACGACAAGGACCTCGGAACCTCAGGCAATTTCTCAGATTGTGATTTCGAAAATTTGGGATTATTAGCCATAGCATCCACGGTAGTACGTGAACTTTGAATTTCCTACAATGTGAACTATAAATTTGTGAACACGTCATTAAAGAAACCAATACAAAATGTGTAATTCTGAAACTGATTGCCTATTCCAATACCTCAGAAGACCTGCCTACAATATCTCCTGGTCCAAGATTATCTTCTGAATAACTCTTATCAATATTTGGAGAGTACTCCGATGGACTAGTAGTAGCTATATCTAAAGGTTCTGTTGTTCGGGTCAGCAAAACTTTTCCTGGGAAGGTTCTACCTTTAAGCAACCTGTATAAACAAGGAAAAGAAAAGAAATGGAGTTATGAATGCCGCTGAGAATATCAAAATCATCGCTCACCTGAAACAAACTGGTGAAACCGTGAAATAAACAAATGCTACACTAAGAAAGCAGTCAGAGAAGCAAACAACTTTTTCTTTTTCCAGTGTAATGTTAGCAGTATAAGATCAAAACTTCACACATGACTAGGAAATGAAATGCACACCAAACATACTCATGACACAGGAATGCCGAAACTTCTACCTCGAAACTAGATTTAAAAGAAGGAAAAGGCATATCCATTAGTTACCCAACAACTCAAACACATGGAGCCACTATCGAGTGTTCACATATCTAAAGACGTGGACTGTACCTTACGAGAAGACCGAAAACCCATAATCTGTGTGTAGTTTACGATCCCTAATTCCTAAACTGAGGTATTCTTTTATCAGAAATTTAAAATCAAACTACTGGTTCCGAACATAAATGAGTAATTCCAAATTCTAAACTGAAGAATAACACCTCAAAAACACATAAACATCAACATTAACAACAAGGTCCACAGTAAGACTTCTCCCTGATATTATCATTTATACAAACAAGTTGGATTCGTCTCATCTAACTATCTCAATGAATCACTAAAATAAGCAAAACCAATTTGGGTTTCTCTCAATAACCATCTCAAAGAATCCTTAAAATCTACTGATTAAACTCTTTATTACTGAATTCTAACATCATAACAATTCATTGTCCACCAACCCCATGATTCATAAAAACACACAGACACACACAGATTTAATCAGCTAGATCTACTCACTAGATTCCTCAAACCCAACACCAAAAATTTCACAAATTTCATATCTTTTCACTTCAATGTCACATATTTCAACTAGATCTTCTAATTCAATAGATCCAAATACACAATCTAAGCTAAATTAATCAACTTGGGGCATCCTAATTTCACACTCATCATACGTAATTGATCTAAAAAACCTCAAAAGAACCACAATTTAAAAATGGGTCATGGAGATTATTACATACCCTTGAACATTTCTGAGAGTTTGATTAAATCTTGAATCTAGATTTGAAGAGCTGTTCGTATCCTTCTTTGAAGGTTCACCTTCTACGGTGTTGTTCTTCATGGTGTTCTTCTCTTTGCAATGATCATGGTGGGTTTGTGTGTATTTGTCTCTTGAAATCTTGTCTCTTAGGTTTTGGTTTCTACTCAAAAATGGTGCTCATTTAGTTCTAATCATCTCGGTGGAACCAAATCTTGATTAAATTGTCTTTATTTGGTGCTAGAAGTGAAACCGCGTTGGAGGTTTTGGTTCTCTATTCGGATTGGTCCTGCTATCACGCGCGCGTTCGCGTGACAGCATAATTGAGCCCGCGGATGTGAACCGTCGGATGTTCATCACAATATTCAGATCTAAATATTCGTCTAGCAAAGGCTTTCAAAACTAAGCTGAAAAACCTTCAAGAAACGTTGGAGATAGTACTAACTGTGATTGAAGATGCGGAGGAAAAACAAGTAGATGACAAAGCTGTGAGAATTTGGTTGAAAAGGCTTAAAGATGTTGCATATGAAGCTGATGATGTCTTAGATGATTTCTCATACGAAATTACACGTCGAAAATGTGTAATCCGGTGCAACAAACATAAGTTACTAGACTTTGTTTCCAAATCCTCTAATCCACTTGTTTATGGTTTTAGAATGCTAGCATTTTTTTAGGGCGACCCCAAACGAATTAGGGGCGACACAAAGGACAAAATAGGATGAAAATACTTGTATGTCTCTTCATAATCGGTAGTTTAGTTAGTTATCGATTGCAAAATCTCATTTTTGGGACAACTCTATATTCGGTAGTTATATGAACTATTTTGACTACCGATTATAGGCTCAACCAAATTAGAAAAATAGAGGATTTTTGCAAAATCTCATTTTGGGGAAACTCTATATTCGGTAGTTATATGAACTATCTTTGACTACCGATTATGCTAGGGTGGTAAAGAGGCCCACTGTATAATCGGAAGTCAAGATACCTTTATTTGCTACTGATTATAGGCTCAACCAATGCAGTTGAAAAAGCTCGGTGCGGGCATGGACGTGGTATGATTACAATGCCGGTACGCTATTGTTTATGGGTAAAAATCGTTTCTGCCGATTTCGGTAAATTCGGTAGATGAGTGAGAAACTGGTTCAAACCCTAAAAAAATGTGCTGCACGTGAGCACTTTATAGATTCGAGAGATCAATCTGTACAAGTCCGGCCTAAACCAAGAAATGGCCGTTCCACAGACTTGCTTGGTCACAAAGTGGAGGAGAAGGGTTGATTTGGGGAGGGAAGCAAAGAAAGGTGTTGAGGAGAGTAGTATCTCGACTTGTATCAGAAAGTGAAAGCTTAGGAAGCTTGCAAGAGATGAAAGCTTTTTGGAGAGCTTGCAAAGTTGCCTTTCTGAGAGTGTAAGTGTAGTATATTTCTCCCGACCGAGACTTGTTGTCCGAGTGGAAATAGGTAAGACCTATTTATACAAGTCGAGATTGAAACGTGCCACAGCCTCATGAAGGAAGAGAGTAAAGGGTGAAATAATGGGAGGAGGTGGTAACCGCATGGTTTAATGGGTGAAAACGTTTTTCACCATTATTTCCTCTTTTATTTGACCGCTTTATTCCTATTCACGCTTTCTTAATGTGAGCGTAGTGTACGCTGCATGTTGTGACCGCCAAACCAAAACCCTTAAGAAGCATCCCCCAGTTTTGTGTTGATATCTCGTTGGTTGCGCCTTGAGTGCAAGTGGTGCTGCTACTAGCGCGTGTGGCATGTGCCAATGGCATGTGCGGAATGCCTTGGTGGTAGGTTACATGGTTTGCAAGTTAGGCTACCAGCGTGTGTGTTTGGCATGTGCCAATGGCATGTGCGGAATGCCTTGGTGGTAGGTTGCACGGTTTGCAAGTTAGGCTACCTGGGTGTGTGTTTGGCATGTGCCAATGGCACGTACGGCCATGTTGACCTAGTTGCAAGTCTTGCAAGCTTAGGGCGCTATATTTGGCGTGTGCCAATGGCATAGCGACTTGGAATATGGCTTGCGGCACGTATTGGCATGTGCCAATGGCATGTGCGGCCATGTTGACCTAGTTGCAAGTCTTGCAAGCCTAGGGCGCTATATTTGGCGTGCGCCAATGGCATAGCGACTTGGAATATGGCTTGCGGCACGTATTGGCATGTGCCAATGGCATGTGCGGCCATGTTGACCTAGTTGCAAGTCTTGCAAGCCTAGGGCGCTACATTTGGCGTGTGCCAATGGCATAGCGACTTGGAATATGGCTTGCGGCACGTGTTGGCATGTGCCAATGGCACGTGCGGCCATGTTGACCTAGTTGCAAGTCTTGCAAGCCTAGGGCGCTACATTTGGCGTGTGCCAATGGCATAGCGACTTGGAATATGGCTTGCGGCACGTATTGGCATGTGCCAATGGCATGTGCGGCCATGTTGACCTAGTTGCAAGTCTTGCAAGCCTAGGGCGCTACATTTGGCGTGTGCCAATGGCATAGCGACTTGGAATATGGCTTGCGGCACGTATTAGCATGTGCCAATGGCACGTGCGGCCATGTTGACCTAGTTGCAAGTCTTGCAAGCCTAGGGCGCTATATTTGGCGTGTGCCAATGGCATAGCGACTTGGAATATGGCTTGCGGCACGTATTGGCATGTGCCAATGGCACGTGCGGCCATGTTGACCTAGTTGCAAGTCTTGCAAGCCTAGGGCGCTACATTTGGCGTGTGCCAATGGCATAGCGACTTGGAATATGGCTTGCGGCACGTATTGGCATGTGCCAATGGCATGTGCGGCCATGTTGACCTAGTTGCAAGTCTTGCAAGCCTAGGGCGCTACATTTGGCGTGTGCCAATGGCATAGCGACTTGGAATATGGCTTGCGGCACGTGTTGGCATGTGACAATGGAACGTGCGGCCATGTTGACCTAGTTGCAAGTCTTGCAAGCCTAGGGCGCTACATTTGGCGTGTGCCAATGGCATAGCGACTTGGAGATTTGGCATTGTTGCCATGGTGTGCAGTATGCGGCTTGGTTTGGCATGGTTGCCATGATGCGCAGAGTGCGACTTGGTTTGGCATTCTTTGCCATGGTGCGCGAGTGCGGCTTGGTTTGGCATTATTGCCAATGATGCGCGAGTGCGGCTTGGTTTGGCATTGCTGCCATGGTGCGCGAGTGCGGCTTGGTTTGGCATTGCTTGCCATGGTGCGCAGAGTGCGGCTTGGTTTGGCGATCTTTGCCATGGTGCGCAGAGTGCGGCTTGGTTTGGCATTGCACTGCCATGGTGCGCAGAGTGCGGCTTGGTTTGGCATTGCGCCATGGTGCGCAGAGTGCGGCTTGGTTTGGCATTGCTGCCATGGTGCGCAGAGTACGGCTTGGTTTGGCATGGTTGCCATGATGCGCGAGTGCGGCTTGGTTTGGCATTGCTTTGCCATGGTGCGCAGAGTCACGGCTTGGTTTGGCATTCTTTGCCATGGTGCGCAGAGTGCGGCTTTGGTTTGGCATTGCTGCCATGGTGCGCAGAGGCGGCTTGGTTTGGCATTGTTGCCAATGATGATGCGATATGCGGCTTGGTTTTGGAATTAGGGTTACGTGTTGAAAACCTAATGCATTTTGAAAAAAATACCCCTATTAATTATTTATACCGAGTTAAATGCTCTTAGTTAATGTGTTGCGGGTAACACTAGGTCATGGGGTTTTACGATTTTACCCCTTGTCTAAAAACCACCATCAACATTAAGTCCCCCGCTTAGCTCGGAATAGGGGCTTTGTTGCGAGGTAAGCATAAGATGGTGACAAACTATTAACAAAGAAACCGTAAAGAAAATTGAAAGAGGCTTGTCGACCTTTTATAAATAGGACTTGGAATCCTTGCCTCTGGTAGTTTTGCACAAATCGGAGGCTAGCACAATTGGTGGGCCCGATGCGAATTAGGCGACGTTGGGAAGTTGGCGTGAGTTGGGAAACCGAGTTGGCTAGTTTGGTGGGGCCGGGCGCAAAGTGTAGAAGCCGTGTGTGCTTGCGCAGATCGGTGCAATTGGTGGGGCCAGGTGCAGCTTGGGCGACGTTGGGAAGTTGGCGTGAATTGGGAAACTGAGTGTGCTAGCTGGTGGGACCGGCACAAAGTGTAGAAACCGTGTTTGCAGGCGTGACTTTGGGCGGCATTGGGAAGTCGCACCCTTTGTGGGCCCGTTTCTTACACGCGTGATTTTGGTGAAAAGGGGAATCCTTCCTTACTTCAAAGTCTTTCACGCCTATATATGTATATATATATACATAAAGCCCCTTTCTCCCCCTCATGCGCTTTATTCTTTCCTCTTTTCATACTAGCGGCAAAGAGAAACCAGCTTCTAGGTATGACTTCGAGTACTCTTCTCTTTTTTTTTTTTTTTTCACATAGGTATAAACCTTAAGAGTAGGCGCTTCCACAATCCTTGTATATGATTCCTTAGCGTGCCTCTTGTAGAAAATATTGTACGTATGCAACCAAGGGAATACTGCATATATTGTTTGAACCCGTGGGAAATATTGCATATATGAATTTTTGGTTCTGAAAGAAATATTTGGACCTTGAAGAAAATACTGCGTGTGTATTTCGAACCCGTAGAGAATACTGTATATGAATCCCGAAGAAGAATACTGTTGTTTATGCTTCATATGACTTCGAACCCGCAGGAAATATTGTATATATGATTTTTGCTTCTTGAGAGAAGTACCACGCGCGCAGTTTTGAACCAATAGAAAAATGCTCCATATATATTTTTGAACCCGAAGAAAGATACTGTAGACACACTTGTACCCGTATAGAATGCCGCGTATATAGTCTCGAACCCGAAGAAAATACGTCTTCCTACCCCTTTCTCCTTTTTTTTTTTTTGTTGTTGGGTACGATTATGTGTCAGGGAGATAACTTCACCTTTCTTCGTTTGTTTTGTGCAGATATCTTATTACCAAATTGTTATGAAGGAATTTGATAAGATGTTACCTGAACCAAATTTCACTTCGTCGAAGGATGCTCATAATTCCAAGCCGAACATAGATGATGAATTCTTCACTAGAGCCCTCGCCCCTGCTCGGAAGAATCACCCGGGTTTCGTGCCAATTTTGCTAACCGGTGGTGAGGATGACGGAGGACACGTTCGGTCTCGCCCAGAGCACCATTCGGTTCTTTTTGTCTTCATAAAGGGGTATATTCCTCTTCCAAAGATTGACTTGAGGATGTGTCAAAGTCCATTGCGTTCTTTTGACGGATGGGTTGAGTTCATGGTGAGCGAGGAGCGTATAAATACCAACTTGACTCGAGCTCGGGTCATTGATCTTGTCAAGACTTGATGAAATCTCCAGTTAGGAAGGACATCCCGAGCTTGGTTGCTTTCCTCTCCGGATGGTGCTCGGTCACCCATACAATCATATGTAGATGGGGAGATAACTTTCTCCTTGGAGAGTGTGGCTCTCTTCTTTGAATCTTCCCAGAATCGGGAATCTTAAACTACAATTATCTGAAAGTGAGGTGAAGATGCGGGGTGACCTTGCCGCTAAGTTGGGGAATTTCGCTCGGAAAGACTCCATTGCGAAGTCGAAGGACTCTGCCCGGAAAGAGGATGAGAGGTGCCCTTACGGTTGGTGGATATCTCAATGGTTTTTGGACGAGTTGGAGCCCGAAGCAGAAAAGCAAAGTGATCTTCATGTCGTAGCGTTTTTGGCTCTCTGGTTGTCTAGAGACATTTTGATGACGGCTCGGCAAGAAAGGAATAAGACCGGAGTTGTTAGCGATTCTTTGTGAAGTTGGCAAAGGGTGAAGTTCTTCCCATTGGCAAGTCAGTTCCTTGGTTCCACAATATGTGCATCTGGATCACCTAGTTGCGAACATGCGAGTTTCGAATGGTTTCATGAAAGTGGATTCATATGTGCACGTTGCTTTTCTCGCAAGTCGGCTATGGGAGCACTTTGAGAAATATGCTCGAAACCGTTGCCTTCGCTTCCCGTGAGTTGGGGTGGCTCAGGAATTCTTCGATGGGTGAACGGGCGTCCAAGAGTTGGCGTGAGCTTGGTTAGTTTTCTTGACAAGTTTCACGAAATCGGTTTCCGTCCATGGGAGCCAGGTCCATAAATCAGTGGCTCAAATTGACACTTTTGCTTCTGCTCCGCTCATGTCTTTGTCTTGATGGCGATTTGAGCGTTGGTGAAAAAGCTGTTTATTCAAAGCCGCTTGCCTTGTTATATGCCGTCTTTCTTCGTGGGGTCTTTCCAGGATAGCTGCTTACAATATTGGCCGTCTTTGCTCGTCACATGGGTTTCGATCAAGGGTACCTCTTGCTTACCAGCCGGTGCTTCCTAAGGATTCGTTGCGTGCTGCCCTCAATGCCGGTGCCCTCGGCCGGGCATCCGTCTTCCCTTCTTACAAATGGGAAGAGTAACTTCGACGACCTTTGGCTATAATGAGTTCTGTGCGACGAGTTTACCATGATCCAAGCTTTTGTGAATAACGTGGTAGAAAATGTTCGTTGCAAACCTTTCCCGAGCAGTTCGAAGGAGTATCCAATGTTGAGAGATCCCAAAAAAAGTCGCCTAGCAATCGGAAAGTCCCCAGGCCAAGGAACGGAGAACGAAAAATCGTGCTGGCGGGTTCCGGACGGTTTCACAAGATCCTCTCACGGCTCTTGTGTCTTTCAGTTCTTCCAATAACCAGGTATGTGTCGCCTCTTCTTTGGTTTGTCTCAAAACACGCGAATTTCGGCTGAGAGTATGTGTCTTGTTTCCTTCAGGGCTTCGGTAGTGTTAATGCTTTATTTGCTCTTGCACGTTGCCGGGAGACGGCAATTTCTTCAAAGAACTCCAGCAGACATTGAGCCTTCTCGTAGCGATGATGAGTCGGAGAGAGAAGAGGGTTCGACAAGTGAGAGTGATTCCTCCGGCAAAGACTGCATCGGTTCTTGTTTCGGGAAGTGGTTCGGTGAGTTTCGCACTTCTTTTCTTTCTTCTTTTGTTTCCTCTTTTGGGAAAATATCGACTCAAATTCGCGGGAGGAATCCGATCCGGAGGATGATTAAGGGTAGAGGCACACAAAGCTTGCCTTTGGTGACCACCGCTGGTGACTTGGAGATGGGCATTGGCCAATTGCCGGGCACAGATGTGGCTCAAACGGCGGATGATTCTCTGATGGTTGTTGCCGTAGACATGGAGGAAGACCCTCTGCGAGTCGTGAGGCCAGGTGCGGCGCCATTTTGATCCTCCGTACTTGGTTCCTCATCCCGGTCATGTCTTTGGTTGGCGGCTTCAGCGTGCCGGCTAAGCACGTGGCGTTGTACACCATAATCTGGGAGAAACACGGACATATGGCCACAACCAAGAAAGTCACTAGTCGATTTGCCTTTGGTTAAGCGTGTGGAAGAGGCTTTATCTTCCATCGAGGATATGCGTGAGGTGACTTGGTCACACCGTTTGAAGACGTTATTGCTTGACTGGGAGCACCATCGCGACGTGTGCGTAGAAAAGGAGTTCAACACTTCGTGGTTTGTCGAAGGCCTTCTTTGAGATCCAAAAGTTGAAAGATGCGGCAATCGAAAGCCTTTCCGCCGAGGAGATTGCACGACAGGAGGTGGAACTCGAAGAGCTTTCCAAGATGTTGACTATGAAGAGAGCGGCTCTCGAAGATGCAAAATTGACTTTCTCCAAGAAGAGCAGACTTCTGTTGGATAATTTTCCTTGAACGTTTCTCTGCTAAACTTTCATTTAGGTTCTTTTTTTTTTTTTTGAAAGACATATTGGATGTCTGGTTCAAGGTTTGACCAGTTTTGGTAGACAGCTGGTAGCTTTTGAGGATATTGGATTATTTCTGGGATGAATGGTTTTGATAATATAACTCTGATTATGTTTTGGGAAAGGAATATTGCTTTTATGAAAGTGTGTGCTAGCAATAGGCACAATACTCGGTAGTATAATGGTTTTACTAAAAACCTAAAACAAATCATATATCTTGCGTAGTCTGAATTTACTCACTTCATAGGTTTTTGCGAACATGCCCCTCTTCATGTAAAAAAAAAAGGCGGTTTTGCTTTGTAGCATCGCCCGACAAGTCCCCAATCACCGGTAGCATCTTCTCACAGTCCCCGAGTTTTTTGTGTAGTTTTTACAACTGGTAACCGGGTTGTTTGGTAGTTGCATCGGATTGAGTCGCCTTCCCTTACCATATTGACATCTGGGTCGAAGAACGATATCGACAGTCTGACATTGTAGCCGATAGATCAATCCTCCCACTGTGGTCGCCAATTGTTTATGGGTAAAAATCGTTTCTGCCGATTTCGGTAAATTCGGCAGATGAGTGAGAAACGGTTCAAACCCTAAACAAATGTGCTGCACGTGAGCACTTTATAGATTCGAGAGATCAATCTGTACAAGTCCGGCCTAAACCAAGAAATGGCCGTTCCAGGACTTGCTTCGGTCACAAAGTGGAGGAGAAGGGTTGATTTGGGGAGGGAAGCAAAGAAAGGTGTTGAGGAGAGTAGTATCTCGACTTGTATCGAGAAAGTGAAAGCTTAGGAAGCTTGCAAGAGATGAAAGCTTTTTGGAGAGCTTGCAAAGTTGCCTTTACGAGAGTGTAAGTGTAGTATATTTCTCCCGACCGAGACTTGTTGTCCGGTGGAAATAGGTAAGACCTATTTATACAAGTCGAGATTGAAACGTACCCTGGCCTCATGAAGGAAGAGAGTAAAGGGTGAAATAATGGGAGGAGGTGGTAACCGCATGGTTTAATGGGTGAAAACGTTTTTCACCATTATTTCCTCTTTTATTTGACCGCTTTATTCCTATTCACGCTTTCTTAATGTGAGCGTAGTGTACGGCTGCATCTTTGTGACCGCCAAACCAAAACCCTAAAGAAGCATCCCCGGTTTGTGTTGATATCTCGTTGGTTGCGCCTTGAGTGCAAGTGGTGCTGCTACTGGCGCGTGTGGCATGTGCCAATGGCATGTGCGGAATGCCTTGGTGGTAGGTTACATGGTTTGCAAGTTAGGCTACCAGCGTGTGTGTTTGGCATGTGCCAATGGCATGTGCGGAATGCCTTGGTGGTAGGTTGCACGGTTTGCAAGTTAGGCTACCAGCGTGTGTGTTTGGCATGTGCCAATGGCACGTACGGCCATGTTGACCTAGTTGCAAGTCTTGCAAGCCTAGGGCGCTATATTTGGCGTGTGCCAATGGCATAGCGACTTGGAATATGGCTTGCGACACGTATTGGCATGTGCCAATGGCATGTGCGGCCATGTTGACCTAGTTGCAAGTCTTGCAAGCCTAGGGCGCTATATTTGGCGTGTGCCAATGGCATAGCGACTTGGAATATGGCTTGCGGCACGTATTGGCATGTGCCAATGGCATGTGCGGCCATGTTGACCTAGTTGCAAGTCTTGCAAGCCTAGGGCGCTACATTTGGCGTGTGCCAATGGTATAGCGACTTGGAATATGGCTTGCGGCACGTATTGGCATGTGCCAATGGCATGTGCGGCCATGTTGACCTGGTTGCAAGTCTTGCAAGCCTAGGGCGCTATATTTGGCGTGTGCCAATGGCATAGCGACTTGGAATATGGCTTGCGGCACGTATTGGCATGTGCCAATGGCATGTGCGGCCATGTTGACCTAGTTGCAAGTCTTGCAAGCCTAGGGCGCTACATTTGGCGTGTGCCAATGGCATAGCGACTTGGAATATGGCTTTCGGCACGTGTTGGCATGTGCCAATGGCACGTCCGGCCATGTTGACCTAGTTGCAAGTCTTGCAAGCCTAGGGCGCTACATTTGGCGTGTGCCAATGGCATAGCGACTTGGAATATGGCTTGCGGCACGTATTGGCATGTGCCAATGGCATGTGCGGCCATGTTGACCTAGTTGCAAGTCTTGCAAGCCTAGGGCGCTACATTTGGCGTGTGCCAATGGCATAGCGACTTGGAATATGGCTTGCGGCACGTATTGGCATGTGCCAATGGCACGTGCGGCCATGTTGACCTAGTTGCAAGTCTTGCAAGCCTAGGGCGCTATATTTGGCGTGTGCCAATGGCATAGCGACTTGGAATATGGCTTGCGGCACGTATTGGCATGTGCCAATGGCACGTGCGGCCATGTTGACCTAGTTGCAAGTCTTGCAATCCTAGGGCGCTACATTTGGCGTGTGCCAATGGCATAGCGACTTGGAATATGGCTTGCGGCACGTATTGGCATGTGCCAATGGCATGTGCGGCCATGTTGACCTAGTTGCAAGTCTTGCAAGCCTAGGGCGATACATTTGGCGTGTGCCAATGGCATAGCGACTTGGAATATGGCTTGCGGCACGTGTTGGCATGTGCCAATGGCACGTGCGGCCATGTTGACCTAGTTGCAAGTCTTGCAAGCCTAGGGCGCTACATTTGGCATGTGCCAATGGCATAACGACTTGGAGATTTGGCATTGTTGCCATGGTGTGCAGTATGCGGCTTGGTTTGGCATGGTTGCCATGATGCGCGAGTGCGGCTTGGTTTGGCATTGTTGCCATGGTGTGCGAGTGCGGCTTGGTTTGGCATTGTTGCCAATGATGCGCGATATGCGGCTTGGTTTGGCATTCTCTGCCATGGTGCGCGAGTGCGGCTTGGTTTGGCATTTCTACCATGGTGCGCGAGTGCGGCTTGGTTTGGCATTCTTTGCCATGGTGCGCGAGTGCGGCTTGGTTTGGCATTGTTGCCAATGATGCGCGAGTGCGGCTTGGTTTGGCATTCTTTAGTGGTGCGCGAGTGCGGCTTGGTTTGGCGATGCTTGCCATGGTGCGCAGAGTGCGGCTTGGTTTGGCATTTTTGCATGGTGCTGCGGCTTGTGCGGCGGCTTGGTTTGGCATTCTTTGCCATGGTGCGCGAGTGCGGCTTGGTTTGGCATTGCTACCATGGTGCGCGAGTGCGGCTTGGTTTGGCATTGCTTGCCATGGTGCGCGAGTGCGGCTTGGTTTGGCATGGTTGCCATGATGCGCGAGTGCGGCTTGGTTTGGCATTCTTTGCCATGGTGCGCAGAGTGCGGCTTGGTTTGGCATTGCTGCCATGGTGCGCAGAGTGCGGCTTGGTTTGGCTTTGCTGCCATGGTGCGCAGAGTGCGGCTTGGTTTGGCATTGTTGCCAATGATGCGCAATATGCGGCTTGGTTTTGGAATTAGGGTTCTGTGTTGAAAACCCTAATCTGGTATTTTGAAAAAAAAATACCCCTATTAATTATTTATACACGAGTTAAATGCTCTTAGTTAATGTGTTGCGGGTAACACTAGGTCATGGGGTTTTACGATTTTACCCCTTGTCTAAAAACCACCATCAACAGCTATACAGGGGGTCTGGGGGGGCGTAGCCCCTCCCGGCTGTGTTCGACCTGACCTGTCAGGTCGCGGGGGTCTAGGGGGCAGCGCCCCCTAGCAAAGTGAGAGACAGCGTCTCGTAGAAAATTTTTTTCTACGAGAAAATTGAATTTCAGTCCGTTTTGGATTTTTTTTTCTGGTTTTCGGTCCACTTTGCCAGACACTGATTATTTAATTCTCGAGAATAATTGAATCGGGAGTCAAGATAACTTTATTTACTACTGATTATAAGATTTTGGCAAAATCTCATTTTAGGGCTACTCTATATTTGGTAGTTATATAAACTATTTTGACTACCGATTATGATAGGAATTCAACAAAAGACCTAATGTATAATCGGAAGTCATGATAACTCTTCCTTTCTTACCGATTATATGCTCAACCAAAATTAAAAAAAAGAGGATTTTTTGCAAAATCTCATTTTGGGGCTACTCTATATTCGGTAGTTATATGAACTATCTTGACTACCGATTATGGTAGGATATTTGCCAAAGGTCTACTTTAATCGGAAGTCAAGATAACTTTATTTACTACCGATTATAGGATAATCAAAATTCAAAAGATAGAGGATTTTATTTTGGGGATACTTTATATTCGGAAGCTATATAAACTAAATTGACTCCCGATTGTTGATTAACTACAGATTGTATAGTTATCTACCGATTATAAAGGATAGTTTGGCCATTAAAAAAACGGAATTATGGATTAACCTTCCGATTATGACATATTTTGTCCTTTTGTGTCGCCCTAAAAATGCTAGGTTTAGAATGGGCCGTAGAAATAGCAATATTAATGAAAAGTTGCATAAAATTGTGAATGATGCAAATATTTGGTCTAAGCTGCAACCAAAGGCTAATAGTGCTAAGAATCAAAATAATGAGCGACAGAGGCGAGAAACCCCGTCCTATGTAGATGATTCAGAGATTGTTGGAAGGAAAGATGATAAATGTAAGATAATATAGACTTGTTGATGAATGTTTCATTGAGTTCGGGTGAAAAACTTCCAGCTGTTTGCATTGTGGGTATGGGTGGGCTTGGGAAGACGACGCTAGCTCAACATATTTACAATGATGATGTATGTGGTAAAGAAGCACTTTGAACCAAGAATATGGGTTTGTGTATCTGACGATGATTCTGATTTTGATGCCGTAAAGGTTTTAAAATATATACTTAGGTCCATTACTGAGAGTAACATTGACGAGGTGAATGTTGATGTGATGTTGCGTCAAGTGCATACAAAGCTGAAAGACAAGAAATATTTGTTGGTTCTCGATGACCTATGGAACGAGAACGTTCATGAATAGGAGAAGCTTAAAGGTTGGTTAAACGTTGGTCTTCAAGGGAGCCAAATTTTAATCACTACGCGGAAAAATCAAGTTGCCTTGACTGTCCAGTGTGGAATCTCAGCATACTATTTGCAACAATTGTCAGATGATGAATGTTGGTGTATTGTGAAGGGAAGGACATTTGCACCTGGTGGAGCTCTGGGGTTCAATCCGAATATGACAATGTTAGGAAAACAAGTATAAAAAAATGTTATGGTGTGCCACTTGTGGCAAAAACTCTAGGAAGTCTCTTGTACTTGAACAATGACGAAAGCGATTGGGTATCAATTAGTCGGAATCAGATTTTGGATACATCGGAAAATCAAAGCAGAGTGATACGATCATTTGCCTTCACATCTTAAGCAGTGCTTTGTTTTCTGTTCAATTTTTCCAAGAGATTGGGTATTCAAACGGGAAATGCTGATCCGGTTATGGATTGCAGAAGGATTTATCCTTCAGCCATCTTATGGTCGAGGAAAATCTTTGGAAGATGTTGGAAACGACTACTTCAATAGCTTGCTGTTCAATTCATTTTTTCAGGATGTAAAGATGGATGACAATGGAAATATTGCGTCATGCAAAATGCACGATCTTATACATGATCTTGCAAAAAGTGTTGCTGAGAGTCATGAATACTCAGTTGTGAAGGTTAGTAATTCAAGTGATTTTCCCGAAGTTCGTAATTTAGGATTGGTTTTTGACGTGAGAACAAGATCCATACTTGCAAAACCCTTGTATGAGATAGAGAAATTACGCACCGTTCTTCAATTTCGAACACACAACTGTCAGGTAATTGATCTGAGCAGCTTTAGTAACAAGTTTACCCGAGTCCATCACTAAGTGCAGCAATTTGAAAATGCCAATTCTTAAAGGATGCTCTTGTATTAAGTCCTTGCCCGAAGATCTAGGTGCATTAAAAGAGCTAAGGTGCCTAAATCTCAAAGGAACTGGGATCACAGAACTACCTCGATCTCTAAGTAGTTGTTCTAATTTAGAGATCTTAGACTTTAACTCATGTGCTAATCTTGAAGAACTTCCCAAAGGTTTAGGAGATTTGAAGTACCTAAAAGTCCTTGATATCTATGCTACTAGAATCAAAGAATTACCCAGTTCAGTCGCTAATCTCTACAATTTGAAGTGGCTAGATGTTGGTTCTAGTTTTCTTGAAGAATTACCTTGAGACATGGGGAATTTGAGGCATCTGACATTCCTGGATCTCTCAGATACTAATATCAGAGTACTTCCTGATCAGTTCTGCAGTGTTGGTCTATGTAATTGGAGTATGCAAACCTGTCGAAATGTGATCTTCCAAAAGACATAAAACATTGGACCAAATTGAAGCATTTCAAGTATGAGGGTCACAGAGATGAAACACCTCTGGGTGTCGGACAACTGACTTGCCTTCATATCTGTTGTTTATAATTTAGAGAATGTAAAGGGTGGTATAGAAGAAGCGCAGCGAGCAAATTTGAAAGAGAAACAAGGAATTCGCGATTTGAAACTGCATTGGGGTTACAGATCACCTGGTAATGATGATGAAGATGAAGAAATATTGGAAGGGCTCCAGCCTCACCTTAATTTAGAGAAGTTGTCAATTGATGGCTTTAACGGTGTGAATCTTCCTTCATGGATGTTGACGAGTTCAATATCATTTTGCTTAGAGAGCTTCGTGTGGATTGAACTACGGAAATGCAACAGATGTGAGCAACTACAAGGGCTTGGGAAGCTTCCGCACTTGATATCTCTGATTTTGTATGAAATTCCAAATTTGAAAGAATGGATGGAGTCACTCTGCCATGTACACCTATTGAGAGATACGTATATAATATCGTATATTGTATATATGGTTAGCATATCTGTTAGTTAGGAAAGTTTTTATTTTGGTGTAAATTTTTTTTGGGTTTTCTCCCTATTAAGACACACAGAAGCGCATTGTATCTTCAAGCTTTCATAATAAGAAATCTTCTCTACATTGTCGTTTCATGGCATCTGAGCCAGGATCGAAATAACCTAATGTTGATGGTGGTTTTTAGACAAAGGATAAAATCGTAAAAAACCATGACCTAGTGTTACCCGCAACACATTAACTAAGAGCATTTAACTCAGGTGTAAACAATTAATAGGGGTATTTTTCAAAATACCCAGATTAGGGTTTTCAACGCAGAACCCTAATTCCAAAACCAAGCCGCATCTTTGCCCGCACCATGGCAACAATGCCGAACCAAGCCGCATACTGCGCACCATGGCAACAATGCCGAACCAAGCCGCATACTGCGCACCATGGCAACAATGCCGAACCAAGCCGCATACTGCGCACCATGACAACAATGCCAAACCAAGCCGCATCTTCGCGCCCATGGCAACAATGCCAAACCAAGCCGCATACTGCGCACCACGGCAACAATGCCAAACCAAGCCGCACCCTGCGCACCATGGCAACAATGCCAAACCAAGCCGCACATCTTGCGCACCACGGCAACAATGCCAAACCAAGCCGCACCCTGCGCACCATGGCAACAATGCCAAACCAAGCCGCACCCTGCGCACCACGGCAACAATGCCAAACCAAGCCGCACCCTGCGCACCATGGCAACAATGCCAAATTTCCAAGCCGCTATACCTTTGGCCCACGCCAAATATAGAGCCCTAGGCTTGCAAGACTTGCAACTAGATCAACATGGCCGTACGTGCCATTGGCACATGCCAACACGTGCCGCAAGCCATATTTCTAAGCCGCTATGCCTTTGGCCCACGCCCAACATAGCGCCCTAGGTTTGCAAGACTTGCAACTAGGTCAACATGGCCGCACGTGCCATTGGCACATGCCAACACGTGCCGCAAGCCATATTTCCAAGCCGCTATGCCTTTGGCCCACGCCAAATATAGCGCCCTAGGCTTGCAAGACTTGCAACTAGGTCAACATGGCCGCACGTGCCATTGGCACATGTCAACACGTGTCCCAAGCCATACTTCCAAGCCGCTATGCCTTTGGCCCACGCCAAACATAGCGCCCTAGGCTTGCAAGACTTGCAACTAGGTCAACATGGCCGCACGAGCCATTGGCACATGCCAAACACACACGCTGGTAGCCTAACTTGCAAACCGTGCAACCTACCACCAAGGCATTCCGCACATGCCATTGGCACATGCCAAACACACACGCTGGTAACCTAACTTGCAAACCGTGCAACCTACCACCAAGGCATTCCGCACATGCCATTGGCACATGCCAAACACACACGCTGGTAAGCTAACTTGCAAACCGTGCAACCTACCACCAAGGCATTCCGCACATGCCATTGGCACATGCCACACACGCCACTAGCAGCGCCACTTGCACTCAAGATGCAACCAACACTCGAGACATCGACACAAACTGGGGGATGCTCTTTAGGGTTTTGGTTTGGCGGTCACAGCATGCGGCGTACACTACGCTCATATTAAGAAAGCGTGAAAAGGAATAAAGCGGTCAAATAAAGAGGAAATAATGGTGAAAACGTTTTCGCCCATTAAACCATGCGGTTACCACCTCCTCCCATTATTTCACCCTTTACTCTCTTCCTTCATGAGGCCAGGGTACGTTTCAATCTCGACTTGTATAAATAGTTCTTACCTATTTCCACCAGAAAACAAGTCTCGGTCAAGAGAAAAATACTACACTCTCAGAAAGGCAACTTTGCAAGCTCTCCCAAAAGCTTCCATCTCTTGCAAGCTTCCCAAGCTTTTACTTTCGATACAAGTCGAGATACTACTCTCCCGTAACTACTCGGGTCTCAACACCTTTCTTTGCTTCCCTCCCCAAATCAACCCTTCTCCTCCACTTTGTGACCGAAGCAAGTCCGGAACGGCCATTTCTTGGTTTAGGCCGGACTTGTGCAGATTGATCTCTCGAATCTATAAAGTGCTCACGTGCAGCACATTTGTTTAGGGTTTGAATCGGTTTCTCACTCACCTACCGAATTTACTGAAATCGGCGAAACTATTTTTACCCATAAACAATTGGCGACCACAAACGGGAGGATCGATCTATCGGCTACAATGTCGGGCTGTCGATCTCGTTCTTCGACCTAGATGTCAAGATGGTAGGGGAAGGCGACTCGATCCGAATCAATCGCCGACGACCGGTTACCGGTTGTAAAACTACACCGGCCTGGGACTCATTGAAGACGCTACCAGCAATTGGGGACTTGCGACTCAGTCCGACTCAGACAACCCGGTTATCAGTTGTTAAAACTACACCAGAAAACTGGGGACTCGCTGAAGACGCTACCCGGCAATTGGGGACTTGCGACTCAGTCCGACTCGGACAACCCTTGTTATCGGTTGTTAAAACTACACCAGAAAACTGGGGACTCGCTGAAGACGCTACCAACAATCGGGGACTTGCTAGCGATGCTACCAGCAAAGCCACCAGCAAAGAACCGCCTTTTACATGGAGAGGGGCGTGTTCGCAAAACCTATGAAGTGAGTAAATTCAGACTGGGCAAGATATACAATCTATTTTTAGGTTCTTAGTAAAACCGCCGTACTACTGAGTCTTATGCCTATTGCTAGCACACACTTTCATAAAAGCAATATTCCTTTCCCAAAACATAATCGAGTCATATTATCAAAACCATTCATCCCGAGAAATAATCCAATACCCTAAAAGCTACCAATTTGTCTATCAAAGGTCAAGTTTTGAACCCAGACATCCAATATGTCTTTCAAAAAAAAAAAGAACCTAAATGAAAGTTTAACGGAGAAACATTCAAGGAAAATCATCCAACAGAGGTCTGTTCTTCTTGGAGAAGGTCAACTTTGCATCTTCAAGAGCCGCTCTCTTCATAGTCAACATCTTGGAAAGTTTTTCGAGTTCTACCTCCTGTCGAGCAATCTCCTCGGCGGAAAGGCTTTCGATCTGCTGCATCTTTCAACTTTTGGATCTCTCGCAAGGCCTTCGACAAACCACGAAGTGTTGAACTCCTTTTCTATGCACACGTCGCGATGGTGCTCCCAGTCGGCAATAACGTCTTCAGAAACGGTGTGACCAGTCACCTCACGCATGTACTCGATGGAAGATAAAGCCTCTTCCACACGCTTAACCAGCGCAAATCGACTAGTGACTTTCTTGGTTGTAGCCATATGTCCGTATTTCTCCCAGATTATGGTGTACAACGCCTCGTGCTTAGTCGGCACGCTGAAGCCGCCAACCAGCACATGACCCGGATAAGGAACCAAGTACGGAGGATCAAAATGGCGCCTGCACCTGGCCTCACGACTCGCAGAGGGTTTTCCTCCATGTCTACGGCAACAACCATCGAGAATCATCCGCCGTTTGAGCCACATCTGTGCCGGCAATTGGCTAACGCTCATCTCCAATTCACCAAATGTGTGGTCACCAAAGGCAAGTTTTCATGCGGCTCTACCCCAGAATCATCCTCCTAGCCGGATTCCTCCTGCGAACTCGAGTCAGATATTTCCCAAAAGAGGAAACAAAAGGACAAAGAAAAGAAGTGCGGAACTCACCGAACCACTTCCCTAAACAAACCCAGTCTTTTGCCGGAGGAATCACTCTCACTTGTTGAACCTTCTTCTCTCTCTCGACTCATCATCGCTATGAGAAGGCTCAATGCTCGCTGAGTTCTTTGAAGAAATTGCCGTCTCCGGCAACGTGCAAGAGCAAGTAAAGCATTAACACTACCGAAGCCCTGAAGGAAACAAGACACATATTCTCAGCCGAAATTCACGTGTTTTGAGACAAACCAATGAAGAGGCGACACATACCTGGTTATTGGAAGAACTGAAAGACACAAGAGCCGTGGGAGGATCTTGTGAAACCGTCCGGAACCCGCCAGCACGATTATTTGTTCTCCGTTCCTTGGCCTGGGGGCTTTCCGAATTGTTAGGCAACTTTCGCTTGGGATCTCTCAACATTGGATACTCTTTCAGAACTGCTGGGAAAGGTTTGCAACGAACGTTTTCCACCACGTTATTCACAAAATCTCGGATCATAGTAAACTCGTCGCACCAAAACTCATTATAGCCGAAGGTCGTCGAAGTTACTCTTCCCATTTGAAAGAAGGAAAGACGGATACCCGGCTTAAGGGTAATGGCGTCAAGGGCGACACGCAATGAATCCTTAGGGATCACCGGCCGTAAACAAGAGGCACCCCTTGATCGAAACCCATGTGACGAGCAGCACGGTCAATATTGTAAGCAGCTATCTGGAAAGACCCCACGAAGAAAGACGGCATATAACCGGGCAAGCGACTTTGAATGAACAGTTTTCACCAACGCTCAAAGCGTCATCAAGACAAAGACATGAGCGGAGCGAAGCAAAAGTGTCAATTTGAGTCACTGACTTATGGACCGGCCCCCATGGACGAAAATTGATTTCATGCAACTTATCAAGAAAACTAACCAAGCTCGCGCCAACTCTTGGACGCCTGTTCACCCATCGAAGAATTCGGGAGCCACCCCAACTCACGGGAAGCGAAGGCAGCGGTTTCGGAGCATACTTCTCAAAGTGCTCCCATAGCCGGACTTGCGGAAAAAGCAACGTGCACATACGAATCCACTTTCATGAAACCATTCGAAACTTGCATGTTCGCAACTAGGTGATCCAGATGCACATACGGGGAACCAAGGAACGACTTGCCAATGGGAAGAACTTCACCCTTTTCCAACTTCACAAAGAATCGCTAACAACTCCCTCTTATTCCTTTCTTGCCGAACCGTCATCAAAAATGTCTCTGGACAACCAGAGAGCCAAAAATGCGGCGACATGAAGATCACTGCTTTCCATTCGGGCTCCAACTCGTCCCCGGAAACCATTGAGATATCCACCAACCGTAAGGACACCTTTCATCCTCTTTCCGGCAGAATCCTTCGACTTCGCAATGGAGTCTTTCCGAGCAAAATCCCCCAACTTAGCGGCCAGGTCATCCCGCATCTTCACCTCACTTTCGAGATAATTGGATTTTAAGATTCCCTGCTTCTTGGAAGATTCAACAAGAGAGCCACACTCTCCAAGGAGAAAGTTATCTCGCCCCATCTACATATAATTGTATGGGTGTCCGAACACCATCCGGAGATGAAAGCAACCAAGCCTCGGGATATCCTTCCTAGTCTGGAGATTTCATCAAGTCTTGACGAGCATCAATGACCCGCGCTCGAGTCAAGTTGGTATTTATATGCTCCTTGCTCACCATGAACTCAACCCATCTATCAAAAGAACGCAATGGGCTTTGACACATCCTGAAGTCAATGTTGGAAGAAGAATACACCCCTTTATGGAGACAGAACCGAATGGTGCTCTATGGGCAAACCGAACGTGTCTTCCTTTCATCCTCACCACCGGTTAGCAAAATTGGCACGAAACCTGGGTGATTCTTCCGAGCGGGGCAAGGGCTCTAGTGAAGAATTCATCATCTGTGTTCGGTTTGGAATTATGAGCATCCTTCGGCGAAGTGAAATTTGATTCAGGTAACATCTTATCGAATTCCTTCACAACAATTTGGTAATAAGATATATGCACAAAACAAACGGAGAAAGACGAAGTTATCTCCCTGACACATAATCGTACCCAACAACAACAAAAAAAGAAGAAAGGGAAAGGAGGACGTATTTTATTCGCGTTCAAGACTATATACGCGGCATTCTATACGGGTACAAGTGCGTCTACAGTATCTTTCTTCGGGTTCAGAATTATATACGGAGCATCCTCTACGGGTTCAAAATACACACGCAGTATTTTATTCAGGGTTCAAATATTTCTTTCAGGACCGAAAATTCATATATGCAATATTTCCTACGGGTTCAAACAATATATGCAGTATTTCCCTTGGTCGCATACATACAATATTTTCTACAAGAGGCACGCCAAGAAATCATATGCAAGGATTGTGGGAGCGCCTACTCTTAAGGTTTACACCTACGTGAAAAGAAAAAAAAAAAAAAAAAGTACTCGAAGACATACCTGGAAGCCGGTTTCTCTTTGTCGCTAGTATGAAAAGAGGAAGGAATAAAGCGCAGGATGGGGAGAAAGGGGGTTTATATATATATATATATATATATATATATATATATATAGGCGTGAAGACTTTGAAATAGGGGAGGATTTCCATTTTTACCAAAATCACGCGTGCAAGAAACGGGCCCACAAAGGTGCGACTTCCCAATGTCGCCCAAGTCACGCCTACAAGCACGGTTTCCAAGCTGCACCGGCCCCACCAATTGCGCCGACCTGCAAGCACGCACGGCTTCTACACTTTGCGCCGGTCCCACCAGCTAGCACACTCAGTTTCCCAACTCACGCCAACTTCCCAACGTCGCCCAAGCTGCGCCGGCCCACCAATTGTGCCAGCCTCCCGATTCGTGCAAAACTACCAGAGGCAAGGATTCCAAATCCTATTTATAGAAGGTCAGGCAAGCCTCCCTCAATTCTCTTTACGGTTTGCTGTTAATAGTTTGTCACCATCTTATGCTCACCTCGCAACAAAGCCCCTGTTCCGAGCTAAGCAGGGGACTTAATGTTGATGGTGGTTTTTAGACAAAGGATAAAATCGTAAAAAACCATGACCTAGTGTTACCCGCAACACATTAACTAAGAGCATTTAACTCAGGTGTAAACAATTAATAGGGGTATTTTTCAAAATACCAGATTAGGGTTTTCAACGCAGAACCCTAATTCCAAAACCAAGCCGCATACTGCGCACCATGGCAACAATGCCGAACCAAGCCGCATACTGCGCACCATGGCAACAATGCCAAACCAAGCCGCATACTGCGCACCATGGCAATAATGCCAAACCAAGCCGCATACTGCGCACCACGGCAACAATGCCAAACCAAGCCGCACCCTGCGCACCATGGCAACAATGCCAAACCAAGCCGCATACTGCGCACCACGGCAACAATGCCAAACCAAGCCGCACCCTGCGCACCACGGCAACAATGCCAAACCAAGCCGCACCTTGCGCACCATGGCAACAATGCCAAATTTCCAAGACGCTATACCTTTGGCCCACGCCAAATATAGCGCCCTAGGCTTGCAAGACTTGCAACTAGGTCAACATGGCCGTACGTGCCATTGGCACATGCCAACATGTGCCGCAAGCCATATTTCTAAGCCGCTATGCCTTTGGCCCACGCCCAACATAGCGCCCTAGGTTTGCAAGACTTGCAACTAGGTCAACATGGCCGCACGTGCCATTGGCACATGCCAACACGTGCCGCAAGCCATATTTCCAAGCCACTATGCCTTTGTCCCATGCCAAATATAGCGCCCTAGGTTTGCAAGACTTGCAACTAGGTCAACATGGCCGCACGTGCCGCAAGCCATATTTCTAAGCCGCTATGCTTTTGGCCCACGCCAAATATTGCGCCCTAGGCTTGCAAGACTTGCAACTAGGTCAACATGGCCGCACGTGCCATTGGCACATGCCAACACGTGTCGCAAGCCATATTTCCAAGCCGCTATGCCTTTGGCCCCGCCAAATATAGCGCCCTAGGCTTGCAAGACTTGCAACTAGGTCAACATGGCCGCACGTGCCATTGGCACATGCCAACACGTGCCGCAAGCCATATTTCCAAGCCGCTATGCCTTTGGCCCACGCCCAACATAGCACCCTAGGTTTGCAAGACTTGCAACTAGGTCAACATGGCCGCACGTGCCATTGGCACATGCCAACACGTGCCGCAAGCCATATTTCTAAGCCGCTATGCCTTTGGCCCACGCCAAATATAGCGCCCTAGGCTTGCAAGACTTGCAACTAGGTCAACATGGCCGCACGTGCCATTGGCACATGCCAACACGTGTCGCAAGCCATACTTCCAAGCCGCTATGCCTTTGGCCCACGCCAAACATAGCTCCCTAGGCTTTCAAGACTTGCAACTAGGTCAACATGGCCGCACGAGCCATTGGCACATGCCAAACACACACGCTGGTAGCCTAACTTGCAAACCGTGCAACCTTACCACCAATGCATTTCGCACATGCCAAACACACACGCTGGTAACCTAACTTGCAAACCGTGCAACCTACCACCAAGGCATTCCGGACATGCCATTGGCACATGCCAAACACACACGCTGGTAACCTAACTTGCAAACCGTGCAACCTACCACCAATGCATTCCGCACATGCCATTGGCACATGCCACACGCGCCACTAGCAGCGCCACTTGTACTCAAGATGCAACCAACACTCGAGACATCGACACAAACTGGGGGATGCTTCTTTAGGGTTTTGGTTTGGCGGTCACAGCATGTAGCGTACACTACGCTCACATTAAGAAAGCGTGAAAAGGAATAAAGTCACAAATAAAAGAGGAAATAATGGTGAAAAACGTTTTCGCCCATTAAACCATGCGGTTACCACCTCCTCCCATTATTTCACCCTTTACTCTCTTCCTTCATGAGGCCAGGGTGCGTTTCAATCTCGACTTGTATAAATAGGTCTTACCTATTTCCACCAGAAAACAAGTCTCGGTCAGGAGAAAAATACTACACTCTCAGAAAGGCAACTTTGCAAGCTCTCCCAAAAGCTTCCATCTCTTGCAAGCTTCCCAAGCTTTTACTTTCTGATACAAGTCGAGATACTACTCTCCCAGAACTACTCTAGTCTCAACACCTTTATTTGCTTCCCTCCCCAAATCAACCCTTCTCCTCCACTTTGTGACCGAAGCAAGTCTGGAACGGCCATTTCTTGGTTTAGGCCGGACTTGTACAGATTGATCTCTCGAATCTATAAAGTGCTCACGTGCAGCACATTTGTTTAGGGTTTGAATCAGTTTCTCACTCACCTACCGAATTTACCGAAATCGGCAGAAACGATTTTTACCCATAAACACCTAAATATTTGAAAATCAGAAGTTAATCTCTTCATTAGTGTCATGGCTTGGGAAGAATCGACTTCTTATCGTAAACCTAAAATTGATTTAATTTTACCAACGAAATCATATGATTTGAAGGATGTACGTAATACAGTGAAACTGAATGGCGATAATTATGATCAAAATAAACAAGTTGTGGCTAATACTGCACTTATGAATATTGATGTGAATTCAAATGGAAGCTATCTTACATCACAAAATCGAGTACCACTTGCTAATACTCTCACTGATGCACAGTGGGAAGCTATCGTGAATATGCTTAATTCTCCGAATAAGGATGGTTCGAAGGAAAGGATTTCTAGTAAGTGGATACTTGATACTGGGGCTTCAAGGCATATGACAGGAAGGAATGATATTTTGTGTAAAACATATCAAATAGGTTTTACTTCCGTAAAACTTCCGAATGGGAGATACACAATTGCTCCATGTGAAGGAACTATGTTGTTTGGAGAGAATATGAGATTATATCGTGTTTTATATGTTCCTGATCTTCACTATAATTTGATTTCGTTAGCATGTTTAATTAAAGATCTGAAATGTATTGTCACTTTGACTGATAAGTTGTGTGTGATACAGGACCGCACTACGAGGACATTGATTGGCGTGGGAGAGGAACGAGATGGGGTCTATATCTTCCAAGGTGGAGCGCAAATTATGGAAAATCGAGTTACTACTGGTGAAGATTATAACTTATGGCATAGGCGTCTTGGTTATCCTTCTAATAAGATTATTTCCTTGCTTCCTGGTATGAACAAAGTCAATTGTCGAAAGTTTCTCAATGAACCGTGTGATAATTATTTTAAGGTTAAACAAACTTGTGCTAGTTTCCCTGTTAGTGAGAATAAAGCTAATGACATCTTCAATCTAGTTCATTGTGATGTATGGGGTCCGTATCGTACTTCGTCTTCTTGTGGTGCACACTATTTTCTTACGATTGTTGATGATTATTCTCGTTATGTTTGGGTTTATTTGATGGCACATAAGACTGAGGTGGTGAAGAATGTTCAGAATTATTGTGCTATGGCTAAGACACAATTTGATATACAAGTTAAGGAGGTACGCAGTGATAACGGTACAGAATTTTGTTCGTTGATTCCATTTTTTTCTGAACAAGGAATTGAATTTCAAATCTCATGTGTGGATACACCATAGAAAAATGGGCGAGTGGAACGCAAACATCGTCATATATTGAATGTGGGTCGTGTTTTGCGTTTCCAAGCAAATTTACCTCTTCGGTTTTGGGGTGAGTGCATTTTAACCGCTGCTCATATTATTAATCGCACGCCTACTCCCTTGCTCAATGGGAAAACTCCATATGAATTGTTACAGAGGAAGCCTCCTATTTATAATCTTATTCGGGTATTTGGATGTTTATGCTATGCAAGTATTGTGCCTCGTAATCATAATAAGTTTAATCCACGAAGTCGAAAATGTATCTTTGTTGGTTATCCTTATGGAAAAAAGGGTTGGCGGTTATTTGATTTGGAAACGAGACAAGTTTTTGTGTCTCGTGATGTAGTTTTCTTTGAAAACAAATTTCCCTATGTAAATTTTTCTTTAGATGATAATACCGAAGACTTCTATATTGAGTTAGATGACGGGATGGTACTGCTTACGGAACAGTCGGACTTGTTCTCGTCTGACGAAACGGAAAGTGCTACAGAGACCCCGGATTTTGCCCCCACTTTTTTACACCACTATGTGGCAATTGGATTCACCGTTGATTACTCTTCACCCTACCCCAGCAAGAATAACAGGGGGGCCTGTTTTAAGGAATGAGCCAATACAGTTTTGACACATAAGCGGTGTCAAAGCTTGGTGTAAAGAACCGGGGGCTCCCAAGCATTTTCGTGACGAAACCAGGAAAATACAGACTATAAATGACAATAATTCAGGGGATTTAGCTGGGACCTGCGAGAATTTATTAATAGATAGGACTGCACAGAATGCACGAAATGAACATAATGTGACAGACAAGACCGTAAGGACTGTAGAAGAAAGGAATCCAGGTGGCGCTGTACAACACGTGGACCAGTCACTGAACGTGACAGATAAAATTGCAATGGTTGTATGAGACAGGAATTCAGGTGGGCCTTCACAACATCTGAATAAGAAGAAGTCACAGAACGTGACAAACATAACTTCTCAAGATGTTACAGATAGGAATTCAGGTGGGGATTCGGATATTGTTTTCTCAGCCGATGAGTCACGGAATAAATCAGGTGAAGTATCATACATTCCTGTCTCATTTGAAGCTGCACGGCACATGCCAGACCAGGATTCACCTGGTAGTTTTGGGACTTCTGACAGCATTTTATCAGAAGTTGTATTACCTGCTACTGCTACAGAAAGTGACATAGCTATCAGTAACATTTCTGATGCAACGGTTAGACGAAGTGCTAGGTCCGGTGTTCCTAATACTCGGTTAATGGATTATATTTGTAATACTATCAAAGCAATAGACCGCAGCTCCTCCACTCCTCACTCGTCAACGTCTTCAGGTACGCCTTATCCCATAACTAATTATGTGTCTTGTGAAAAAATTTCTGCTAATCATACTTATTTTTTGGCGGCAATTACTACTCTTAAAGAACCTACCAGTTATACTGAAGCTGTTCGACTTCCTTGTTGGCGTGTAGCTATGTCCAAGTAAATTAGTGCTCTTGATAAGAATGACACGTTATATGTTACTGATTTTCCGCCAGGGAAGAAGGCTATTGGTTGTAAATAGGTTTACAAAATTAAATATAATTCTGATGGCAGTGTTGAACGATATAAGACTCGCTTGGTTGTTCTTAGTAATAGACAAGTTGAAGGGGTGGATTATCACGAAATATTTGCTCCAGTAGCTAAAATGGTTTCTGTCAAAACATTTTTAGCAGTTGCAGTTGCTCGTGATTGGGAGTTACATCAAATGGATGTTCACAATGCCTTTCTACATGGGGATCTTGATGAGGAAGTATATATGCAACTTCCTCCCTGATATTCGACTAATTCTCCCGGTAAAGTGTGTCGACTCCATAAATCTTTGTATGGTCTTCCTCAAGCTCCTCGTAATTGGTTTTCTAAGCTTGCAGGTGCCCTTAAGATTTTGGGTTTGTATAGTCTTATGATGATTATTCTCTATTTAACCTACGACGAGGTGAGAATTCTATTAATGTACTTGTCTATGTGGATGATTTAATTATTGTTGGGAATAGTTCCGCTGCTATTACTGCTTTTAAAGCATATTTAAGTAGTTGCTTTCATATGAAGGATTTGGGCAATCTTAAGTATTTCCTTGGTATTGAAATGTCTCGAGGAGCTGATGGATTGTTTTTATCTCAACGGAAATACACCTTGGATATTCTGTCTGAGACTAGACTTCTTGGGGCCAAACCAGCTTCTTCACCTATGGATCAACATCATCGGTTAGCTCTAGATGATGGACCTTTGTATTCTGATTCATCTCAGTATCGTCGACTTGTTGGACGTTTGATTTATTTGACCATTACGCGTCCTGAATTGTGTTCTTGGTGCATGTATTAGCTCAATTTATGCAGTCTCCTCGGGTGGCTGATTGGGAAGCTGCTCTCCGAGTTCTTCGTTATCTAAAGGGCCATCCTGGTCAAGGGATTGTTTTACGCAAGGATAGTGCTTTTCAACTTACTGCTTATAGTGACTCTGATTGGGCATCCTGCCCTCTAAGTCGTCGTTCAATTAGTGGTTACTTTATTTTATTGGGAGGCTCACCTATATCATGGAAGACAAAGAATCAACACACAATATCTCGTTCTTTTGCTGAAGCCGAGTACCGTTCCATGGATCATACTTGTAGTGATCTCACGTGGTTAAAGGCATTATTGAAATATCTAGGTGTGTATCACTCTCATCCTATGCGTCTTTATTGTGATAGTCAATCTACACTTCATATTGCTGCTAATCCCGTTTTTCATGAACGCACCAAACATATTGAGATTAATTGTCATTATGTACGAGACCACATTCAGTCTGGCGCCGTTATTACTTCTCATGTTCGCACAACCGCTCATCTTGCAGACATTTTCACCACAGCTCTTGGACGTCCTCATTTTGAGCTGCTTCTTCGCAAGTTGGGCATTCATGATCTCCATGCTCCAACTTGAGGGGGAGTATTGAGAGATACGTATATAATATCGTATATTGTATATATGGTTAGCATATCTGTTAGTTAGGAAAGTTTTTATTTTGGTGTAAATTTGTTTTCCCTATTAAGACACACAGAAGCGCATTGTATCTTCAAGCTTTCATAATAAGAAATCATCTCTACATTGTCGTTTCAACACCCCATATCTGCGGGTTTAACACAAAACATTTCTCCATTTTCTTTATTTCCTAGCCTGGTGGTGTTGCGCATAATTTCTTGCCCTCAACTGATAATGTTGCCGTCCGTGTTGTTTCCATCGCTTCAGAGATTAACAGTTAAGCTCAGCAATGTCAGGTTCATTTATGACAGGTTTAAGTTCACTAATAATCCTTGAGATAGTTGGAGTTTCAGATCTTGAGTTTCTGCCTAGACAAATATTGCAATCTAAACTCGAGGTTCTCGAAATCTGGGGTTGTCCTAAGATTCAAGGATTCCAGCTAAATAAAGAAGAGAACTTGTTCAACATTTCTGCAACACCGGATAACAACTCATTCGAAAAGTGTATCTCTGTCCAGAGTCTGATCATTCAATTTCCGAAATCAGGGAAGACTTTATCTAGAGAGTTGCAACATTTAACATTCAGGGGACTGTGAAAATTGGTTGGTTTTCAGAGGAACCAGGTTCTTTTCCCTTTTCTTTGCTAAGAAACTAGAGATTGATGGGTGCTATAAACTCAGAGCTCTACCTGAACAACTTCAATACTTAACCATGCTAGATGATTTGGCAGTGTTCAACATGGGTCTGGAGTTTGTGACTTTGCCAGAGTGGTCTGGGAACCTTTCATCTCTCAAATTTTTGTAAATAAGGAACTGTATTGGTCTGGTTTATCTTCTCCCTGAGGACATCATACGACGCCTCACCTCCCTTTGGTGTTTAAGAATTGACGGGATTTCAGAAGAGCCAGAAGTTTTCCTAGCAGAAGCACATGGTATTCAACACTTCATATCGCTTCATTCATTAGAGATTCATGGATGGTCAAAGCTCAATGCTCTGCCTCACCAACTTCAACACCTCATAAATCTAAAGAAGCTGGTGGTAGAGAACTTTGATGGTTTGGTGGCTTTGCCTGAGTGGGTCGGACAACTTTCATCACTGAAAGAATTAGTTTTTTTTTTTTTTTTTTTTTTTTTTTTTTTTCCAAAAGGAAGTTTTATTGATTAGGGAGGTAAGATAAGGGAAATATCCTTTAGATCTTCCTCTAACTGACTAAAGATAAAATCTGGAGGTGACTCCTCCCATAAGTTATTGACCTTGTTTTTTCTAGAGAATTTGTCTAAAGAATCAGCCACCTGATTTCACTCTCTTATTACATGCCCCACTTTCCATGAGCTAAAATTATTAAGATAAAATTTAACATCAGAGATAATTGGTAAGTTTTACCAGCAAACTCTTGCATCATCTCCATTGATGGTAGCAGCAACATTAGATGAATCTGAATCTAGAATGATATACTCTAACTGTCGACTCATTTCCCATTGAACCGCCTCCAATGCAGCTATGCATTTTGCCTCCTCTGCATTCAGGTTTCCATTGCTGTAGATGCACTTTGCTCCTTGGAAGGTACCTGCAAAATTCCTTATGATCAGTCCTAAGCCACAATCCTTAGAAAATAACTTAAATGAAGCATCAAAATTAATGGTGACAAAAGGATCTGTTGGTGGTTTCCAATGACTATTCCTAGATAAGGGAACTGTGGCATTAGTGATCCTAGAATTAGATATATCATCCTTGATAGATTGTTCAAGACATTGAGCTCTTGAAATGGAGGATATTGGGTTTGGTTTTATCTGTTCAAAAACCACATTGCATCTTTCCTTCCAAACTTCCCATAAAGCACAAGATATTTGTATGATCCAGTCTTCATTAGCAAATGATTGAGAGTTGAACCAACTAATAACCCACTGTTGTACTCCAGTAAATTGAGTCACTGAACTCAGGCCTCCTGGTACAAAAGTAAGAACAACTTTTGTAAAAGGACAGAACATGAAGAGATGTTCAGTTGTTTCCAATTCCTGTTGACAAAAGTGGCAGTAAGAAACATCTCCACCAGCATATCTCTTTAGTCTTTGTAAAAACTGAGTCTGTAAGACACTTCCATAGAAATAATTTGATCTTGGAAGCAATTTTTAATTTTCATAGTCTTTGCCATATTCTCTTCTCAATTCCATAATCATGTTGAGAACTGATTTTTAGTTCCATTAACTTGTTGTAAGCATACTTCACACTGAACAATCCATTATTTTTCAAGGTCCACACTAAATTATCCTTTGACTGCTGAGGAATTCTAATTTGAACAATCTTTGCTGCCACTTCTGGTTGAAAAAGTTCATGAAAAATCTCCAATTTCCATGTTTTAGTATCTCAGTTAATAATATCAGACACTAGATTATAATCCTGCAGATTGAAAGAAGTATTAGTGGCTGGATTAACAATCCCTTCAATACCAGTTACCCATTTGTCTAACCAGATGTGAATACTTTTGCCATCCGCAAATTTCCGTAAGTTTGAATTGTTTGATAAAATCTACAAGTACCATGCAAACTTTTCCAAGCCCAAGTTGAATTTTTATTTGCTGTAGCATGAAGTAGAGAAGAATCTGCAAAGTGCTTAGCTTTTAGAGCTCTAGCCCATAGTTAGCTTTCTTCCTTACACAATCTCCAAGATGATCTTGCCTGAAGAGTAATATTAAGGCTTCTCAAGTCTCTAAATCCTAGTCCTCCATAATCTTTGTCTCTGCATAAATTACTCCAGGATGTGATGATAATACCTTTTCCAGCTTCTTTATTCCACCAGAACTGTCTTTGGACTCCTTCTAATTCTTCTATGGATTTGTCTGGCAATTTAAAAGTACTCATTTGGTGGACTGGCATTGCATTTAATACATGTTTCACCAGAGTTGTCCTTCATGAATGATTAACCAGTTTGCCATTCCATCCGTGCAGTCTACTTTTCATGTTTCTAACTAAAAAAGAAAAAGAAAATGTCTTCTTTCAGTTTAGAAAAAGTGGAATTCCCAAATACATCTCTTCCACATTCATACTTTGAACTTTTAGTCTTCTGGATAGTAATTTGCAATGTCTAGGATGAAGATTCTTGGAATAGGAAACTGCAGACTTTTGGAGATTTATTTGTTGTCCTGAACTTGCACTGAATTCTTTTATGACATCAAGTAGATTATTCACATTATGAATGTTTGCTCTTGTAAATAGCAGACAATCATCTGCAAATAATAAATGTGTTACTTGAGCTGCTGCTCTGGATATTTTTACCCCTTGTATCTTGTTGGAATTTTCTTCATCAGCCATGGCTCTTGTGAAAACCTCCATAGAAAGTAGAAAGAGATAAGGTGACAGTGGATCCCCCTGCCTTAATCCCCTTGTGGGTTTGTAAGAAGTGCATAAAGATCCATTAAGTTTGATACTGATCTCTGATGTGCTAATGCATTCTTCAATGAGATCACACCATTTGTTTGAAAAACCCATTTTTTGTATTATTCTTTTCAAGAAACACCTTCCACTCTATCAAATGCCTTGGACATGTCCATATTGAGATCCATATAACCCTTTTTTCGTTTTCATTGTGTGTATAAGCTCTTGTGCAATAAAAATATTATCTGAAATTTGTCTTCCAGAAACATAAGCAGACTACATAGGAGAAATGATTTTATCCATATACACCTTCATCCTTGTAGCTAAAATCTTGGTGATTAATTTATAGGTAGTATTGCACAATGCAATTGGCCTATACTCAGCTGGAGTTTGAGGAAGTTTAACCTTGGGAATCAGTGTAATATTGGTCTTGTTCATACTCTTGAGCAATTTTCCAGTTCTGAAGAATCTCTGAACCATGTTCACCACCTCCTTGCCAACAATATCCCATTGAGTTTGGAAAAAACCTAGTGAAAATCCATCAGGTCCAGGTGCCTTCCAAGGTTTCATGGACTTCAGAGCATCATAAATCTTCTTTTCATCAGGTATTTTTATGAGTTGAATATTATCCATCTCAGAAATATATTCTGGAACAAGATTAATGAGCCTTTCACTGATACAAGGATTAGTAGTAGAACTGACTTGTGTGAAGTGCTGATTAAGAAGAACCTCCAATTCATCATTACCAACACACCAATTAACATTGATGTCCTTTAAAGATTCAATTTTGTTTCTTTATCTTCTTTGGTTGGCCATTATGTGAAATTGCTTGGTACTATTGTCCAAATCAATAATGTGACCTTCACCAGATTTTTGTCTCCAAAACTGCATTTCTCTAATCTGCCATTCTTCTATTTGTATCTCTAAGTTTTGGACTTCAGTTGTGTTGCTGCCATCAGTAGAAGAACTCTGTAAGCTAGTCATCTGCTGCTGTAAATCTCGAATTTTGTGCTGAATATTCCCAAAACTTGTCTTTTTTCCATAATGACAGATATTTCCTTGTAAAGCTCAGTTTTTTCTCTAAGACAAAACCAGATGATCCTCTTGCTTCATTGGCCCAAGCTGAAGTAATTTGAGCTTTGCAGGTATCATTCCTTAGCCAACATTCAAAGAAACTCCAATTTTTATGTCTTCTAGAAGTATTGGAAGAAAGACTGAGAAGTATAGGGCAATGATCAGATCCCATTTGAGGTAGATGAAGTATGCGAGCATCTGGAAAAAGAAGTAACCAGTCAGCACTTGTTAAAGCTCTGTCAAGTCTTGATTTTATCCTTCCTATACCATGTTTATTACTTGTCCATGTAAATGGATTACCATGGAACCCCAAATCAGTTAATCCTGCATCATCAAATTGTACAATACTAGAAGATGTTGATGAAGAAGCATTATAAGTAATGTTATATGAAGATGTTGATGAAGAAGCATTATAAGTAATGTTATATAATTCCATTGTTCAAAATCCAAGGCAAATATGGGTTTTCTTTTCCTAAGTTGCTTATATAATTCCATTGTTCATTCCTTAGATTTGGGTATGGAGTACCATACATACAATTCAATAACCATTCTAAGAAAGCCATGCAAAGGCTAACAAAGTTATGTTCCATCTCAATAAAAGCATGTCCATTGCTGGAGGAAAGATGTGCCCACAAGACCGGTGAAGAGTGGGAAAAGATTTCTCACATCGAGGAGATCTCCATCGGATAGGAAAAAATAATAGGTTAGTTAAGTTTCCTGTGCCTCTCTGGTTAATCAGGCAGAACAAAGTTTACATGTACTATAGAATTACCCGCTTCCATCATGCTTCTTTTTATTTGGTTGTTAAGTGTAAACTATGTAGTTTCTATACTTGGTAAATGGTGATTTTTTCTCTGCTGCTCTGTCCTTGCTTTCCGTATTATGAACAGAATGAAGTTTCCTTATATGGTGGTTTGAGTTATATAGAATTTGAAGTTCCCTCAATAGAATGGTCACACTGGACTTTATATGTTACCTGTTCCATTGACTATGCAGCAGGCAACCAACAAGTTACCTGGATGTGCACCGGAATTTATAGGTTAAGAAAAGTTGTTGACATTGTAATGAGAGGCATCCTTTATATTGCAGGTTTAGATTTTTCGTCAGAAATATCAAAGGTTTTGTTCTTTTTGTGGCTGTTATAGGCCTTCGCATCCATGACAATTTCATTTTACAAACTTTGCACATTTTTTGTAGCATATATTGGGGTGGCCTCACAATGGTTAATGAAGACATTACAATTGCATTAGACTAAAAGAAACCGAATAAGTGCATAAAAAAGTACCTAGCTAGCTGAAACAAAACAAGAACAATCAAAGTTTTTAACAGTAAACAAGTGTTTCAAAACAATGCAGTCCATCAAACAATGGAGTGAATGATGGCGACAACGAGGTCCTTCTTTGATCAGCAATATTCTTGTTAAGATCATCCGAAACAGCTGAATTGCAATTAGTTTTACCCATCTTATCTTTCATTGCAGTACTTCTCATAAACAGCTTCTGCCGATATTCTCCCACACTTTTTAGCAGATTATGTATTTGATTACTGTTATTACTCTCCATCTTCTTCAAATCGGGTAACGGAAAACTCAATTCATCGCCGAAGTAATCAGCACAAATTTCCTGACCAACTTTGGAAGAACTGAATATCGACCACATAACTCTTAAATGAATTATTAGAACGAAAGCAAAGGACAAAGAATAAGAATTGCGTAAGTCAGTTTAGAACTTTAGATGAGTGAATGAATTTGTATAATGGGTTCAAGTTTATATAGCGAGCGTAAAGTAAAGAAAATAACCGACTTGTAGAACTGGATGCTAAATTCGTTTCCTTTCCTTTACTCAAAAGTTAACTTGTTTAGAAACCATTTCTTTTAGGAAAGATAAATCAGACATTAGAAGAATATAAATCAGACATTAGAAATTCTAATTTAGAATTTTAGATAATATCTGCCCAGTGCCCACCAACGCTGCTCCAGCCATGATTCCTAGCTAGCTAGCCGGTCTCCATGAGCCGCGGCGCCACCTCCACAATAATCTAATTACATAATAATTTGACCATAATTTATTATTCAATCGTGGAAGCACAATGATTGAAATGATTTTTGAATTTCTTAGTCAAATTCTCTGAATTTCGACGTTTCTTTTCCTTGTTCAAGTTATGTTTTGTTTTACTTTCTCCAATGTAACAACGTAGTTTTTGCTCTACTTTCTTTGTATACCAAAAAAAAAAAAAAAAAAAAGTTATATTTATTATTTTTTTTTTTTAAAATCACCTCTGAGGGCTTTTTTTTCGTTTTTTTTTTTCGATCAGCAAAAATAAATATATTAATATTATGATAAAAGAATAAAGAATACACTAGTGAAAATTTAAACACTGTGATCCATATAGTCAGGTCACAGTGCAATACAATACAAAAAAAACTCTTCACTCTCTTACCAATTCCCCCCATCTGAAAACAAGGTCTTC
This sequence comes from Papaver armeniacum, assembly GCA_023531295.1. Lineage (NCBI taxonomy): Eukaryota > Viridiplantae > Streptophyta > Magnoliopsida > Ranunculales > Papaveraceae > Papaver > Papaver armeniacum. The sequence goes on along the minus strand of JAJJWW010006055.1, from coordinate 42,254 downwards.
AAAATGCACTCCATCTAGCACTCTTGATGGCTGCGCCCAATACAAAATGTCAGCTTTGTTTTCCAAAATTAGGTTGTCTATGAGCATTTCCTTACCGTTGAAAGTTCGTTCGTTCCTCTCCTTCCAAATTCTCCAACAAATGGCATATGGAAGTAAGTCCCATATACAATTTCCTTTAGGTGAGAAGATCCTACTCTTTGTTTCGAGGAACACCATACTAACATCTCTTCCTTGAACCCAGTCAAGTCCAAAAGCTCTGTAGAAGTGACTCCACACCTTTGTTGCCTCGGAACAATACAAAAATAAATGGTTAATTGAATCTTCCTCCATCTTGCACATGTTGCACCTATTAACCAAGTATCGACCTTTCTTTTTCCGTATATCCTGGGTAAGTATAGAATTGCGGTGTACCAACCAAGTGAAAAAAGTCACTTTAGATGGTACCTTACTATTCCAATCAACCCTATGAGGAAACACTAAATTTTCTTTATTATACAAAGCTTTGTAGCAAGACTGAACCGAGAAAATGCCATCCTTTGAATGTTTCTAGACCCTTGTATCCTCGGCGTCATTTGTATTAACTGATTCTAAAAGTGTTATTATCCTAACCGCTTCCACAATATCCATATAGTGAGTCTTCTTCTCAAGTCTAAGTTCCAATTAATGTTGTCACCACTAGTTGAGTAGAACTTGTCGATGTTATGTTCTTTTTTCCTTGACACTCTGAATAGATTAGGAAACTCTTTGTCAAGAGTGTTTTCACCGATCCAATGGTCTGTCCAGAACATAATCTGATCCCCTTTGCCAATGCGATATTTAATACCCTCCTTGAACTTTTGGAGTCTCTTGTTAACCCCCTTCCATACTGAGCTACCATAAGAGGACCTAATATTCTTAGTATCCCACTTATTTTTTGCGAGCCCATGCTTTTCTGCAATTATGTTTCGCCACAGAGAATCTTTTTCAGTTGTGAATCTCCAACACCATTTGCACAGTAAAGCATCGTTTGATATCCGCAACTTTCGAATGCCTAGTCCTCCAAATTATTTGTCCATGCACACCTTATCCCATGAGACTAAAACATATTTCTTACTGGTGGCGTCACTTCCCCAAAGAAAGTTCCGCATTATCTTGTTTAGCTTTTTCTCGAATGATGCCGGCATCGAATAAACCGACATGAGATAAATGGCAAGTGTGCTCAAAACACTTTTGACCAATACTAATCTACCGCCATATGAAAAGAACATCCCCTGCCACCCTTGAAGTTTCTTTTCCATCCTCTCTACAACTGAATCCCAAATCTTCTTGCTTCTATATTGGGCTCCTGCTGGCATCCCTAGGTATCTAATAGGTAACTCCTCGGAATTGCATCCAAGGCTATTTTCAACAACATCATCAGAAAAATTTTCCCCAAACCTAATCGCAGAACTCTTTATAGGATTGATGCTAAGTCCTGAGCTTATTTGGAAACAAATTAGGAGAGCCCGAATATTGAGAATTTGTTGTGCATCATCTCTTGAGAAAAAGATTGTGTCGTCCGCAAACAAAAGATGTGATAGTTGTGTACCATTCGCCTTGACTGTGAAGCCTTTATATAACCTCTAATTTTTAGAGAAAGAGGGTCTCCCTGTCGCAACCCTCTAGAACTGATAAACTGATTCCCAGGCTTACCGTTGAGGAGTACAGAGAAGTGAGTTGTTGATATTAAAGTCTTGATCCATCTTCTCCATTTCTGACCCATTCCCATTTTGCTCATGATAGTGTCCAAAAACCCCAGTTTACTTTGTCATATGCCTTCTCGACATCAATTTGAACAACCATCCATTCCAGCTATCCATCACTTTAGAATCGAGTAGATAGACTTTTGAGTGATAGATGAGTTCAAGTCTCCACTTACCTTTTGTTGATGAAGTTCCACAACCTCCCCTTAGTAGTTCTTCGTCTTCAATCGATGAACACCGTGAAGTCTAATGCTCAACTACACTTTCTATCATAATCCGAGACTTAGCTATAAGTAGACTAGAAATCAAGACTTATAGTTTTGGCAACTAAACTTGGCTACAAGCTTGAGATAGCAACGCTTGCGAGTTCGACCGAGCAATGCTCTAACATTATTCGGTCTAGGTCTTGTCCGCACAAGATTGGGTTTTTTTCTTTGGCTAGTGTACCACAAAAAAAATTACTACAATGGACACCCTTTATAGGAAAGGCAAACTTATCGTGAATGGATGTTTGCTTTATTGTAAAGATAGTGAAACTGTGGAGCATCTTATAATCAACTACAACTTCTCTTTTTAAATTTGGAAACATTTCAAGGACGTAATTCGCTTCATCAGACCTATGCCTAATTGCATAGATCTCATTATCAAGGGGTGGAGATCTCGTTTGCTTCATCCAGTAGGAAAGTTGCTTTGGCCTCTCATTCCTGCCTCCATTTATTGGTCCATTTGGAAGTGTAGGAATAAAATCATTTTTGAAGATGGAAATGCAGATATTCAAGGGGTTATTGAACAAGTTAAAATCCAAGCCTACTTTTAAAAGAGAAATGCAGATGAATTAAAAGGAATTAATTTAGACGTTGTATTGGGAAATTGGGACAGTTTCTTTGTAATTTAGTTTAGTTTACTTTTTTTTTGTTTTCTTGGGTTTTTTCCGGTGACTATTGTCATGCAACTAGATTTGTAAGTTTTTTGAGCTCTTTTTGCTTACTTTTGGTAAGCCATTTATAATATTTTTCAAATTTGCCGACCAAAAAAGAAGACACATCCGTGAAATTACATAGTTAAAATTTCACCAGTGGCTATAATTTAATTGTTTCTCCGAAGTTGTCCCCTCGCGACTGTTGAATAACAAAATCTGAAATCGTTTTTTTTTTTTTTTTTTTTTTTTGGAATCGGCTTATTGACTTGTACGTTTTGTTTGTCCATAAAATGTCAACATAGCTTGAATGCATGTAGTTAGGAATCGTTTCCCAGTTAAATTTTGAGTTGCCAAATTCTCCTTAAAAAGTCAATGCTCATAATTCTCCGTATAGCTTGAGTTGCCGATGAGATGATATGAGTCAGTTCGTCATCCGCATTAACAAGTTGTTCTCTTTCCTTTCAAGTTTGAAGTCTAAATTCGTCTAGGAACTCCATATTTTGTGTTCTGTTCGATTCTAAGATCTTTCTTCTGCCCCGGACATTACATTTAAGTGGCGTTTTCTTCCTTCAAACTGTCAGTGAATTTGATTCGCTCGACTAAACACAAAGGTATGGATTTAATTTTCATTTTTGTCAAATTTCTTGTCAATCCATTCCGATATATATTTTGAAGTAACTAGATGACGATCGCTTGGAATTATTTTTCTTAAAGGATCTTTTATGTAGTGTTAAAAAAACTCTTTTTCCGGGGAGTCTCACAAAAATTAAAATTATCTTTTAATTTGAAAATGATGAGATACAATCGCACAGTAAACGCAACAAAGAGTCTTCCCTGTACTTGGGCGGTTTAGGTGATGAGGATTTTTGTAGCTAAGTTGACTACAAATGCTTGGTGTTGTGATCGTTCAATTTTTCAATAAAAAACATCTTTCAAGGGGAGAGGAGTTTTTTTCCTTCTTTTTCCGTGACAAGCAAAATGAGCTTTGAAGAGAGTCCTAGTTACAAGATTCTGAGAATAATTTCGGATATTTTTGTTTTACTAGTGTCACCACCACCGCCACCTCCGCCAGTAGCGTTGAGTCATTTACGACTTTTTCTTTCCTCAGTCTTATTTTGCTCTCTCTCCCTTTAATAAAATTAAGTTAATAGTCCTCCATTTTTATTTAGAGTGCATTTCCTTTAGTTAGCTAATTCTCTATTTATCCCGTGCTCGTGTAGGATATCAATGGAATCGGATCGGGGATACAAGGGTTCAACTAGTAGTGAAATTGTTCAAATTAGTTCACCTGATGTACTTAACTTAACCAATGGTGGCAACAACAGTACTACAAGCGAGAATCAGCAGATTGGAGACGAAATAGATGTGTCAACTGAAATTGAAGAGCTGATAGCTAATTCTATCAACAAAAAGTTCGAGAATGGCACCACTACTTCACGTCGTTGGGGACAGTGTTGCATACACAAAGTGCATGAAAAGTTTCACAAAATAAGCGAGCATGCTTATGTGCCTTCCATAGTCTCTATTGGTCCCTTCCACCATGGAAAAGGTAGCTTACAAGCAATGGAAGAATGTAAACTGTCGTATGCGCGCTCTCTGCTCACTAGAATAGCCAGAAACATAGGACATGTTGATGAAGATACTAGTGACTGGTTCGCCAATGAAATAAGAGGGAGGTTAATAGCTTTAAAGCAATGCATTTCAGTTATCAAGAAGATGGAAAGAGAAATTCGCGAGTGCTACTCAGATCCCATCAATCTGAACAGCGAGGAATTTGTAGAGATGGTGGTAGTTGATGGTTTGTTCATCATTGAGTTGTTGACTAGCCAGTTTATGCGTGTATACACGCAAAACGATCGTTTACAATATAACTACTGGCTCCAGTCAAGTTTGAAGTGGGATCTACTACTTCTTGAAAACCAACTTCCAATGTTTGTCCTTGAACACTTATTCAACTTAACTGCACCGGGTAGAGAGTTACCAGAAGGTAAATGCCTCAAGGTGCTTCTTCTCGGTTTGTTCAAGTATCCATTGCAATTACCAGACGCAAATACTCTCCTTCAAACACACCCAAATTGTAGATATGCCAGGCATTTCCTTGATTTAATAGCTATTGCGCTCCTCCCTACTCCTCAATGCAGAGAACTAGATGAGCTTCATTCAACATCAGGGAAAGTTGGGCAAACTATGAGACTGAAACACCTTATTGTCCAGTCCACCAGAGGTCTATATTCATCATGCAGATTATATACAACAGTTTTGATCTCGGAGCTGAAGCGGACTGCAGCCAATAATAATATAGTCATGAAAGGGACTGCGATCAGCACAAATCCTCCTCGTGCCAATAACAAAAGAGACGCCGGTTCAATCATGACATTCACACCAAGTGCAACAGAGCTCAAACGTGCAGGAGTGCAGTTCAAGCGGGGCTCCACAGAAAATGGCTTCTTTGATATCAAATTCAACAGCGGTGTGTTGGAAATACCACCAATACTTATTCAAGACCAAACTGAGCTTTTGTTTAGAAATCTAATCGTCTGTGAACAATTTTCTAATGCATATGTCTCTTACATGAGTTCTTATGCCATCTTCACAAATAAGCTTATAACTTCTGCGGAAGATGTGGAGTTGCTGCGCAGAAAAGGCATCATCAGGAACTCTTTAGGCAGTGATGAAAATGTTGTTAATCTCTTCAATAACCTCAGCTCTGAGATAAAGTATCCCATATTCTATTATTCTCAAGTCACCAGCCAAGTGAACGAGTATTACAACAAGCGTCGACATATTTGGAAGGCCACTTTGAAACGTGAATACTTCAACAGCCCATGGTCAATCATTTCATTTGCTGCAGCACTCCTACTTATTATTCTTACGATCATGGCCGCTTTATTTGCTCAGCTTTCGTTTTTTGTTCACAAGTCTTGAATATGTTTATAGGTATGAAGCACATATGAGTGAGGATGAATGTATGCTGCGGTTTGTGGATACTCTTATACAGGATTTAATCTGTCACTACCACTGTTTCTAGCTAAATTACTATAAACATGAGAATAAATATTTGGCCTTTTCTATCTCATCAATCAACCCTGCTGTTCACCTATAGTCAACTTCTGGAGAATTTCAGTTTTCTGGGGTATTAAGAGAATTTAGAGTGTTTGAATCCTGTCTGGACTAAGGGTGCACACGGTACGGTTCGGCTCGGTTCTTGCCGAGGCCGAGTACCTGTACCTCCCCAGCTTCGGTTCCAAAATTTTGGACCGGTACTTGTACCTTGTACCTCGGTTCCGGTACCATTCGGTACACGTACGGTACCAGGTACGGTACCGGTACCAATCGGTACTTTTGAGCAAGATACATATCAGCAACCTGACCAGACGTTGTGGCATCCTCTGGCTTCTTGTCACAAACTTTGATAACATTTTAAGGAAGCACAATTAAGCAACCCTCAAATTCCCTTGGGCAACTCATAGGGAAGTTGCCAAGAAATTCATCTCTGTAAAAGGGGTGATTTGGTTTAACATAAAATATGAATGTCGTTGGAGTAGTTTTTAAGGAATCTAATGACTATTTCATTTTTGATTTCCCTCTCTAAATGTGGATTGTGTTATGTTATTTTTCTCAGTATCATGTTCGGATCTTGAATCTTGGGCTTTCTTGACGTCCTGGAAGCACCGACAAAGGAGTGGCAATTGGGTTGGTGATACACTGATACTGATACTAATAATATACTCCCTCCGTCCCATATATATAGGCGGAATTTTGGTTTTTATTTGTCCCACTAAATAGGCGGACTTTGCTTTCCAAGATGAATTTTTCCATATATACCCATATTTATTGTACATAGGTAATTGTGTTGGAGATAAGACGAAGGGTAAAACAAGAAAAAACATATAAAATTATGAATCCCATGCAATTTTCTTAATCTAAGAGAATTGTCTCTCTCCGCCTATATATGTGGGACGGAGGGAGTACTACATACACTTTTGAAAATGAGCGGCAATTGGTTTAATTATAGTCAAATTTAAGTGGTTGCATTGGAAAATTCCTTTCAACTCAGGTTCATTCAACAAGTTCCAAGTTGCGACAACGATTCAAATCCACCCTTTTTAATCTGCTTCTTCGTCAGAAAACAAAACCCCCCCAGATTCAAATCCACCCTTTTTAACTTCAATTCCTTTAAGTTAATGATCACCTGGCAAATACTACTCGGTACATTCGGTCCGGGACGGCACGGGACTTGTATTGGACCGTGTACCTGTACCCCCAGAGCTCGGTTCCTATTTTTTGGACCGGTACATGTACCCCCTTCCTCGGTTCGGTACAAAACCAGGTACGGTTCCACCGGTTCCGGGACGGTCCGTCGGTCCGGCTCGGTTCCTGTGCACCCTTAGTCTGGACTCTAAAATGTGGTTTAAGCTGTTATTATTTACACTAGTATAACACGCACGCGCGATGCGCCTGCCGCTTGAACCGAAGATCGCCCATTCCAAAACTTGTGAACACAAAGTTCATTTACAATATTCTATTTCAACCAATTCCAGTGTCTCCGACACTTCTATAGTTACTGATTACTTGAACTAACTATATGAAACACAACTTAAGTTTCAAAAAAATTGAAATTAATGTTAATTCCTTCGCAATCCAATAGTATAAGACTGTATTGATCGGTTCCATTAATGACAGTCCTTTTCATTTGTGCATTCCACATCCGAAGTCCTTTTGGTGCAGGGCCAAGAAACTTGCATTACAAAAAGCAAGCTCAATGATAAAGATAGAGAACAAAAAAATCCAATATAAGAAAAAGAAAGATCTTTCTATTGACATTGTTTAGCATAGCATGACAACTGTAGTGGGAATTGTGAGAGCACTCCTTGTTAGACCCACAACCAAGAGGTCAGGGCTACATGGAAGTAGGAACCCTTTATAAATTTTACTATAAATGCAACCAACTCACAACAGGATACAGAGAGAACCATTTTAACTCAAGTAAGCAGCTTAATGAATCACGACTCTTAAAACCCAAGATTGCATCATTATCACGATTACCATCAGAAACCCATTACTATTCTAACATTAACCATCCTGTTCCTCTAGCTTTCTGCCACTTAAAGAAACACCAAGTTATTCCAATAACTAAAATTAAACATGGATATTCTCTTAAGCATTTACATAAACAACTAATGTTCACATACTTAATATTTTATTTAATACTACTATTCTCGTCGTGGTCATCCAAACAACATCAATTCTTTGTCTAAATCCAAACAAAGAAATTTCATCTCTCATTCTCTCGATCAAGCAGCTGCCTCTTTTCTTTACTTTTGTTTCATCTCTCTCTGAGATAGAATGTATATGGTTTGTGTTGGAAGAATACGGTGTTGTAAACTGAAATTGGGTTTGCTGGTGATGATTTAGGTTGATTTGTGGCTTCAATTCCATTAAAAAATTAGGGAACGGAAGAATAAAATAGATGGGTTTGGACCTAATTTCGGTGTTGATTGAATGATGGTTGTATGGGTAGTTCTGAGATGTAAAATGAAGATGAAATCATGAAGAAAACAGGTGAATTTTCAAGACTGAAACTTAGTTACAAAGATAGTGAAGGTTACTAGTGATTGGTGGCTATAGTGGATTATGGCAGGATTGAGAACTAGTTGATAATGGAGTTGGATGAAATCAAGCTTCAATTGAAATAAAATGAAAATGGGGTTTGCTGTGGACGGAAATTGGGTTCGTTCAAGAGTAAAATCTCTTGATATAAGAGGTGTTACTGCTGTGATTGATGTCATCGATTCATGGGTATTTATATGGGGTTTCCTGTGGTTGAAATGGTCGTCTCGGCCGATGGCTAGAATTGATTGGATGCCCGTAGTGATTGAATTTAGGCATGAATGGTGACTTCTACTTCTGTTACCGGATTTTACCACATAAAAATCTGATATCCGATAGGTTAACCTTAACCTTATCGGATTGGAATTTTTGGGTTCCGCCGGATGTTATCGGATATCCGCTACCCCTTAACCTTAACCTTATCGGTATGGCCAATATCCGGCGGATATTTATCCGTTGCCAGCCCTACACTTGTATCTTGGTTTCGGTTTAGTATGGCACTATTAACTTCTTAGAACTAAATATCCTTCAAACAAAGAAGATTGACTACTACTGCAAATTCATCTCAAAGCTAGAGAATCAGATTGAAGTTATGGATAACACCAGGAAACAAGGAAGTTGGCAGATCTCAGTTAGGCAGTATCCCACAACATCTGGATACAAAATCTTGACTATCATCATCTCGGATCTTTTGCAACGTAACCCATCACCAACAGCCAAGTTCCTATGGACTTAACTATCTCCATCAACAGTACAAATTTTCTTGTGGAAAGCATTCGTCGAAGGCCTATGGACCCTCGACAACCTCATCCAGATCCATAGATCCCCGTTGCAACTCTAATCCAGAGATTGATACTTACATTTGGCCACACTATAATGTTAATGTAATTTCTTGGCAATCTGATTCAGCTGTATTTGAATCTTCGTAAACTGAGTACCCATTTGTAATAGTTGTTAGAGCAATGCTCGGTCGAACTCGCATGCGTTGCTATCTCAAGCATGTTTGTCAATATTAGTGATCAAACTATATGTCTTGATTTCTAGTTTACTTATGACTAAGTCTCGGTCTAGGATAGTTAAGTGTAGTTGAGCTCCAGACTCCATGGCGATCATCTTACGAAGACGAAGAACTACTCGAGGAACAAGTGGAACTTCATCCGACAAAGCGTATATGGAGACTTGAACTTATCTGTCACTCGAAAGTCTATTCTATCTCCTACTCTTGAGACAATAGTCGTATAAGTATGATAGTTTTCATACATACACATTTGCTATTTCGAGCCAAGTTTACTCGCGTATCTTTTTCTCGAAATATGTGTTGGTGAGCTTTCGCTTTAACCATTTTCATCTTTACCCGTAACGAAAGTCATGATGACGTTTCAATCTTGAAAATAGCTTTGATGATGATAGTCATGAATAACGATTGTTATAACATTATAGAAGAATGTTTCAATGATTGAAATGTAGAGTTTAGATTACCAACTATGGATATAAGCATATATAGTATGTTCGCTCATTAGTGTATAAATCCAAGTGCCGGAAACCAAGTGCGTGCATATGTGTGCATGCGGTATTGGTGAAGGAGACAGGTTGAGTACGCGTACCTGCGGAAGTTTTCATACCGAAAATTTCTGCTGAGTTTGTAAGTTTGCAAACTAGTAAACCAGTCACCTTAAGTACGCATACTGTATGCGTACCCAAGGAAGTTTTCGAACCGAAAATTTCTGCTGAGTTTGTAAACTCAAATCTGGTAGCTTATGTACGCATACCCGTATGCGTACCCAAGCTGGTTATTTCTCAAATCGGTAGTTCATGAACTTAAAACAATAAATTATAAGGAATGCAATCTTTGCAAACCGTGGGTATATTGTTTATGAATTGATTCAATTGGATCAAACCTATTTTGCTTCAATTGTGTCTATGAATAAACACCTAAGCAATTGAACAACTCTTGAACTAGTTCTTATGAGTCATTTGAACTAGTTATGAGAAAGATGAATACGGTTAATATGAAAGTGTTCATATGGCTAACCATTCGTTAACTATTTTTGAACCAACTAAGTGTACACGTTAACGTACGGTTACTCAAACCTAGATGAATATATTTCATTTGTATGTGACAAGCTAAGTTTCGATCTTAACGATTGAAAGATATTAGCTTGGTTGAATCAGGTTTTTCATCTAACGGTGAATATTGAATGCTTTGTTACCAAGGTAACTTGGATTGCAAACCCTGATTTGAAAACTATATAAGGGGAACTCTAGCAACTGGAAAAACTAATCCCCACACCTCCTCTGTGATACTAGTTGGTTTTGCTAGAGTCCATTCTCCTTTAACCTTAGGTTTCTTCTCGAGACCACCGTAGGTTAACGATTCGAAAGACTTCATTGGGATTGTGAAGCCAGACGAAACTATTTCTCTTGTAGTTGAGCGATCTGATCTTGCCATTTTCTATCGTACGACTTGAATTGAATAATTGACTTGAGAATATATCTCCGATAGGGCAAGATAAAAAGAAATAATAAACATCTTCGTCTCATCGTTTATGATTCCACAATATCTAGTTTCGCTACCATACGATTTAAATTATTGTGAGTTGATTGATAATACTAGGCTGTTCTTCGGGAATATATGTCCGGGTTATCAATTAGTTCCCGTTCACCTTGATTTATCAAAAGACGGAACAAAAACTCATAGGTTTATTTGTGGGAGACAGATTTATCTATCACTATAGACTTTTCTGTGTGATACAGATTTGTTTATTAAAGTCTTCGACTTTGGGTCGTAGCAACTCTTAGTTGTGGGTGAGATCAACTAAGGGAATCAAGTGTGTAGTATCCTGTTGGGATCAAAGACGTAAGGAGTGCAACTGTACCTTGAATCAGTGTGAGATTTATTAGGGTTCAACTACAATCCAGACCGAAGTTAGTTTGTAGTAGGCTAGTGTCTGTAACGGCTTAATACAGTGTGGTGTTCAATCTGGACTAGGTCCCGGGGTTTTTCTGCATTTGATGTTTCCTCGTTAACAAAACTTCTGGTGTCTGTGTTGTTTCTATTCCGCATTATATTTTGTTATATAATTGAAATATCACAGGTTGTGCGTTAAGATCAATCAATTAGAATTTCCAACCTTTGGTTGTTGATTTACATTGATTGACACTTGGTTATTGGTCTTTGGTACCATCCAAGTTTGTCTCTCCAGTATTTGACAAAGACTCGCAGATTTTCATTTGCTTGAGTAAAGATCAAATCGAGAGATATAGATATTAACTCCTTGATATACTTTTTATTAAGATTGAGTATGACTGTCTAGTTGATTCTATTAAAAGTATATTAGAGTTAGTCCATACAGATTGCTAATCGAAATATTGGATGAGGTTGTGTTGTACCCCCGCTTTTTCAATTGGTATCATAGCAGGAAAACACGTTTAAAGACCTTAAAAGTCTGTATTTGTAGGGATCTGACTCTATGGACAGAGGTGCTATCTCTATTAACGTACCACCAGTCTTCGATGGCTCTAATTACTTATGGTGGAAAATTGCTATGCGAGCTTTTCTTCAAGCACATGATTTTTAATCATGGGTATATGTAGTTAATGGCTATGATGCTCCCGTTGTGGCAGTAGGAAATGTAAACGTTCCCAAGAACATTGGTGAATACATTCCTACCGAGATACTTGTTGCAAAGCAAAATTCTGACGGTTTGAATTCCATCATACACGCCATTACCCCAAATCTTCAGCACCATATGTCAAATTACACTAGGTCTAAAGATGCGTGGGATATCTTAGAAACCATAATCGAAGGTAATACCAGTGAAAAGGAAGCTAGGCTTCAAAACCTTAATTCCGATTGGGAAAACCTTCGTATGACAGAGATGAAGATTCATTTGATGTGTTTAATCACAAATTGTCTGAAGTTGTTAATGCATCTTTTGCATTTGGTAAGACTATTCCTGAAAAGGACATTGTGATGAAAATTCTCAGATCGCTGCCATCTAGATACGACTCTAAGAAGCATGCCATTGTTGAGGAAAAAACCTTGATACACTTTCCAGAAACACACTGATAGGAAAGTTAAAAATTCTTGATCTTGACACAGGCATAACATTTGCGCTCAATGCTGTGACCAAAACAGGTGTATCCTCTCACTTGTCTTGGGCTGATGAATGTTGCTCCAATCATGTTGATCTTGATAAATCAATTAGAAAGGTCAAGGATTTGATAAAGAGGAAGAATAGATGTGATGAATATCCATCTTTCGTTAATGCTTCAGATGACTCAACAGAAGACAAAACTACTCTGGATGTCTCAGATGAGTCTACTACAGATTCTCTCTCCTCTTCAACTTCTGATTCAGAACTTGAAAATGACACAGAGTTTCTTGATCTCTTGAATAAAGAGATTCTTCAAGAAAACCTGCACTTAAAGGCCTCCTTGAAGAAAGTTGAATCATCACTCCTGGCGAAAGATATTGAGATAAAGCGTCTTAATGATAAGTTCGTCAGAACCATGTCTCTAAAGGAAGAAGAGATTAACACTCTCAAATATGACCTGCAAAGGTTATCTGGAAGCTCTGAAAAAATTGCAGAAATGTTATTTGGTCAGAGATCCTTTGGAAACACTAATGGTTTAGGATTCAAAAGAAAAAATCAAAGCTCAATGTTGTCCGTTCCAACTAATCAAGGAACAACGATTGTTGATTATTGTGTTAAACAGGAAGAGTCACATAAAGACGAAAAAATCCTCATTGATTTGTTCCTTTTGTGGACATTCGAAGAATGATCAAAACACTTGTTGGAGATTCAGAAGGAGCAATAATAGAATCACCAAACTTCAAGAGAACATGCAGAAAATGAATCTGGGTTCGGATAACCAAGCTATTTTAAAAAAAACCAGATCTAGACGACGTAAGAAATCTGTTTACACAACAAACAATGATAAGCCACGAAAAAATAAGAGATGTGAGCATATGGCTCACTCAGTCACCAACTAATGCTGGTGACGCCCGCATCCTCATTTTTAGCTTGGGAAAAATGAGGTTTGCACTAAAAATGTCTCAAGTCGCCGTTTTTGTAAATATTTTTCGTATATTTGTTAAGAAAATATTTTCCTAAGAAGATGGAAGGCGGATAACAAATCCTGAATGACTTATTCAATGTCTCAAGGGTTTTGTGTTCATAAATCCGTTTTTATTTTTGTGTCCTTCCTTTCTCATTTCTTTTCAAAAGATACAGTTTTATGGCTCCTGTGACTAGAGTGATCACAAAAAGAGATGCAGTTGAAGCAATTAATGTGTATATTTGTAAAGGAATCTCTTCCTCAAGAGTAAAGAAAGTGAAGTGAATAATCAATGGAGAAGGTTCTTCCTCTAACTGTCTCTTGTCTGTTTGTCATTATAATAGTGATTTTAGAGGCATGGTGAAAGATTTCATCAACAAGAGAAATGATTTAAAATCTCAAATCGTTTCCTCTTTGGAAAAGATAACTCACTATGAACACATGTTGTCTCTAACCAAGAACACCTTGTGTGAACTAAAAAGAGAACTTAGTGAGTTAACCGACATTTCTGAAGACCTAGAGGAATTGAATGATCCCATAATCAATAGTTTCTTCAATAATGAAAAAGAATTCTCAGTACATGCTCTGAGAAAGCTCTATAATATCTAGGAAACTTCTTAAAAGAATTTTATTCATGTTTTTGTTTAAGAAGGATAACTAGGGTTTGGAATAGCCATTATTTTTTAGTACACATAGCTATGTCCAATGTTTTCATCTTCATATTTTTAGATTTATTCGTTTAAATTCTAAAGTTTGGTTTGAAAGATGATTTTTGCAGTATTAATCTTTATGGTTTTATATATTGCAATGTGTTATGGGATATGTATGTTTGCGTCCGTGAACTATTATTGTCCCATATAATGTCAAAAGTTATCTCGTTTATATGTCGATATGCATGTATTGATACAAGATCGATGAACATTTGACAAACAAAAGTTAAGCCTATTATGCCATTTATTGATGGAAGATAGGTTAAAATCTTTTGTTTACAAGGATTATGTCTACTATATGTCATTGTGCAAATAGTGATGGAAAATAGAATGAATCCTTGTATATTCCGCAGTATTGATCTTCCCTGATCCATATTTTATGTATATACAATGCGGCTCCATAAGTTTTCTTGTGTGAGCATTTCCAACTAGACTAATCATCGATTCGTTTGTGATTATTTTGGTTGTGTATTCCGATTAAATTAATCATGGGTTCTCTTGTGGTTAGTTTAATTGAGAATTTTGGATACAAAATCATTTTGTGGTTTTTGGTGTCCAAAGAAATCCTTCTTTTCTCGTCAAAGTAAGGTCGCTCTTGTTGTTCTTTTGGGAATGACATCAAATGGGGGAGAGTTCTTTTGAACTTGTGCTTAATTGCCATATCTTTGTGGGGAGTGCGGTTGTGGAATATTTGAGGAGTTATTTGTATCTTTATAAAATCCGTGATGAATGCATTTAGCTTCGGCTTTGTGATTACATCTAAACAAAGTTGATATGTACTTTTCTTTGGTCTTGAAGTGTCTCCATGAAAGTTTCATTAGGATCCTGTTTTCGTACCTTTGCAAATTTTATTGACAAAAGGGGGAGAATTAATATGTAGTTCACAATACGAATACATACGGTTTTCGGATCATTATGTAAGGGGGAGTGGTTTTTGTGTTGATATGAAGTATTGACTAAGGGGGAGTGATACATATCACCATAGTATTATTTTCGAAGTTGTGATATGAGAACTTTGATGCTGTGTAATAATACTATGACACTGTATACCAATGATCGAGAGCTTTTGTTTTCTCATTGTTATGGCTACGGAACTTCAACAACTATGATGCTGAACTGAACATCTATAGAATCGTAGGACTACTTGGAAAAGACGAAGTTTTCGAGTAATGTTGAAGCACCAAGGAGATCAAGCATGTGGACGAGAATATACAAAGTTTTATCTATTTTGTAATCCATATGTATTGATAGTTTTGTCACTAAAATTGACAAAGGGGAGATTGTTAGAGCACTTATCGGTCGAACTCGCATGCGTTTCTATCTAAAGCATGTTTGTCAATATTAGTGATTAAAACTATATGTCTTGATTTCTAGTTTACTTATGACTAAGTGTCGGTCTAGGATAGTTAAGTGTAGTTGAGCTCCAGACTTTATGGCGATCATCTTACGAAGACGAAGAACTATTCGAGGAATAAGTGGAACTTCATCCGAAAAAAAATATATGGAGAGTTGAACTTATCTATCACTCAAAAGTCTATTCTATATCATACTCTTGAGACAATAGTCGTATAAGTATGATAGTTTTCATACATACACATTTGCTATTTCGAGCCAAGTTTACTCGCCTATCTTTTTCTCGAAATATGTGTTGGTGAGCTTCCGCTTTAACCATTTTCATCTTTACCCGTGACGAAAGTCATGATGACGTTTGAATCTTGAAAATAGCTTTGATGATGATAGTCATGAATAACGATTGTTATAACATTATAGAAGAATGTTTCAATGATTGAAATGTAGAGTTTAGATTACCAACTATGGATATAAGCATATATAGTATGTTCGCACATTAGTGTATAAATCCATGTGCCGGAAACCAAGTGCGTGCATATGTGTGCATGCGGTATTGGTGAAGGAGACAGGTTGAGTACGTGTACCTGTGGAAGTTTTCATACCGAAAATTTCAGCTGAGTTTGTAAGTTTGCAAACTAGTAAACCAGTCACCTTATGTACGCATACCCGTACGCGTACCCACATAAGTTTTCGAACCGAAAATTTCTGCTGAGTTTGTAAACTCAAAGTCGGTAGCTAAGGTACACATACCCGTACACGTACCCAAGCTGGTTATTTCTCAAATCGGTAGTTCATGAACTTAAAACAATAAATTATAAGGAATGCAATCTTTGCAAATCGTGGGTATATTGTTCATGAATTGATTCAATTAGATCAAACCGATTGTGCTTCAATCGTGTCTATGAATAAAGACCTAAGCAATTGAACAACTCTTGAAAACCCCGATTTGAAAACTATATAAGGGAAACTCTAGAAACTGGAAAAACTAATCCCCACACCTCCTGTGTGATACTAGTTGGTTTTGCCAGAGTCGATTCTCCTTTAACCTTAGGTTTCTTCTCGATACCCTGTAGGTTAACGTCTGAAAGACTTCATTGGGATTATGAAGCCAGACGAAACTACTTCTCTTGTAGTTGAGCGATCTGATCTTGTCATTTTCTATCGTACGAGTTCAGTTGAATCGTTGACTTGAGATTATATCTCCGATAGGGCAAGATAAAAAAAAAATCACAAACATCTTCGTCTCATCGTTTGTGATTCCACAATATCTAGTTTCACTACCATACAATTTAGATTATTGTGGGGTGATTGATAATACTAGGCTGTTCTTAGGGAATATAAGTCCGTGTTATCAATTAGTTCATATTCACCTTGATTTATCAAAAGACGGAACAAAAACTCATAGGTTTATCTGTTGGAGACAAATTTATCTATCACCGTAGACTTTTCTGTGTGATATAGATTTGTTTATTAAAGTCTCCGACTTTGGGTTGTGGCAACTCTTAGTTGTGGGTGAGATCAGTTAAGGGAATCAAGTGCGTAGTGATAGACGCATTTATGTGTCTAATTTGTCCTCCATGTTTCGTATTATTAGTACTCGTTTTTGTCATTATTATGCTATTTTGTGTGTTTGTAGGTTTTGTTTTTGGAAATAAAGATTGTTGGAAAATTCGGCTCGAAAAGTTGCTTGGAACACCCCCGGAGGACATTTGCTATTCGGACTCCCACTTTGGATAAGGGGTAACCCAATTACTAAGGGGCACCCAACTGATATTCGCACCCCTGCTGTTGGATAAGGGCTGATCATCTTCACCATTGAAATTTTAGAAATTGGCGGGAAAGAAAGGTTCTCGCCTGGCAGATTTAGGGATCACCTTTTGGACGTGATTTCATGAGATTCAAAGGCTGAAAATCATTGAGTATCTTCCTTTTGGCCTAACAGGCGTGATATGGGTCGATTCGTCGTCCAAATTTTGCTAGATAACTCGTGTTGGAAGAAAACAGGGAGCTGTGCACGGGAAGAGAAACACGGGATTACAGCGTGTGCTGATCGTGTTTGGATTGAGCGTGGCCGCTGCAGAAGCGTGAAAAAGTTAAATAAGGAAGATTCGGGACTATCAAGCACTCATTGACAGAGTGGGAAGCTAATTCAGGGAAGAAATCTTGTGGCGGCAAGAAAAAAAATATTTACGAGTAAATGAAGATTTCCGGGAGTAATGAGGGGATTTTATTGGCCCTGTCGAGTATATAAAGGGTTTTTGGGTTCCATAGAGGGTGGACGGAGAGTTTGGGAGAGGTACAGAGCATCAACAGATCGAGAAAATCAAGTTACAAAATTATTTTCATAGCGGCAGTTCATCTTTATCGTTCAATGTAACAGTGTTTGCAACAATTATAAACGTTGCAAACACCCGATTTTCATCATTTTCTCCATTTCATCATTTGTAAACCTCCTTTGAGGAATAAAAATAATTTTTGAGCGTGTTTCCAACATGATGATGAGAATTCTCCCACAACCAGGGCAATGAGGAAGCTACTTACGCATGAATAATTGGTAATTATTTATTTTATCTAATTTATAATTTATGATTCACTCAATCACTGCTTTTGCAGAGTTTTTAATTGTTTGCATAATTTCCTTCATTAGTTGTGATTCAATTAGATAGGTTATGCTTTGTCTAGATAATCTATGCTTAGGGGATACAATTAATTTTTGAGAATTTTCCTGATTATTTGTGGATTAAGAAATAAGGACTTAAAAAGATAATTAGAGTTTTGTGTTATTCACCATAAGTTATTCATGTGTAATAGTGGAATCAGTGTCTTGGTTATTTTCTCATATCTTGAATCAGTTTTGTGTTAAGTTCTCTTTATTTTTCAAGGTTTATAAATCTAAAATCCATTGCTTTCACAAGTCTCAACGAACCTTTTTAGTACAACATTATTGATTCACATCAATTTTTGGCGCCGCCGAAGCGGACTTGTGTATAGATTTGTTTTTAGGTTTTTTTTTTTTTAATTATTATTTTTTTTTTCTTTTTACGCCTTTTGGTATTTCTGTTTGCTTTCAGATTTGGAGTGGAGCGAAAGAAAAAGAGAAAGTGCTGAAAAGAAAAGCAAAGCCAAAATAGGAAAGAAAAGAGAGATCCGAAAGGAGTGAAGAACAAAATTTTGTATATAGTGTTGTTATTATTTTATTTTATTTTAGAAACTGTAAATAGGTAATTATTTTTGGACATTATTTATTCTTGGACATTGAACATTGGACATTATTAATTTTAAACCCTAAGGAAGGGTTAATTTAAATATAAACTGCACAGGGAAGGACGGTGATTACGATATCACCTCGGCCCCTCGGGTTCGTACATGGCATAGGAGTTGTGGCCCGAGTCGACCTCAACGGTTCATCCCCCGTCTGGAACGGGAGGTAAGAATTCTAAACACTCGCGAATCCCCTGTCAGCGGGTTTACTGGATGATTTTGTATGCATATATGTTGAGGACCTGAAATCGGATTTAATTTTCTAGTAAAGGGCAAGGCCTGGCCATATCAAGATAAGAGTTCGGATTTCATCACCGTTCTCTTCTTGCCCGCCTTAGGAAAACGTAACCTACGCGAACCTAAGCCTTAAAATTTGGACTAGAACGAGACCGATAGGGTAACGATCTTAATAGAAAAATCGTTCGAAAAATATTGGTTATTCTTTTGAGCATACTTCGAACTTCATGATGGTTTCTGTAAGTTGAATACGTGACTGCGCCGCCTTGTAATACGGTGAGGCCTTGGGTATCAAAGCTCCACGCAGATTCCCTCACCTCTATTCAGCTTACTTAAACTCGGATTGATTCCAGAGGGGTTGACCGGTCGTCAGCCGACACAAATATAATTACACTTTCTTACTACTCAAACTATATAATGAAGCAAGGGCAAGAAAGGATCGATCCCACAGAGAGGTCTAGGTTGTCAAATTGTTGTGGTTTCCTATATAAAACACCGGGGATTTTCTGATTTAAACGGAAATAAATAAAAGCAAAACAAATAAAAGTAAACACGCAAATCAATGAGGTGAAAATATTGGATAAAGGTTTCATCTTCAATTGTAAACAAGTTTATGAATATATGAATAGAATTCGTATTTAATCTCGCTACCATCAAAATCCATAGAATACCTTATTGCAAGAATACTCCGTAAATTCTTAAGTCATCAACACACACATTAGAGCTGCGTATGTGAATTCTACCTAAAGAATAACCTAACGCCTTGCGCTAATCAAGTTCAATTCCTAGGAGCATTAAGTTTCAGAAATAAGCTAATCAATGCAATTGTAATACATTGCGCAAACAATTCGAACAAAGGTCAATTTCTACATATGACTACGAGGATGTATCACTACAACCTAGAATCATATCATGCTACTCGTATTCAAGGTTATCGCTCGATGAAAACCCTAAAATAGCTATAGATATGGATGTGAATTCAATCAATTCTAGACTCGACTAAACAAACATTCAATCATATTGCAATACTTCAATCATGCAATTATTATAACCCGTAGAAATCAAACGATAATATTGAGAGAAAACTAATTCATAAAAATCATAACTTGGTTGCAAAATCCAACTACATCTTCAACCAATAATAAAAACTTAGTTACTTGTGTTTTCGGAAATCATCATAGAAAGCAAAGAATAAAACTATCATGTGAAACCCTAGAACAAAAGTAGAAGTCTCCCTCATGGAGATATATCCCTAGGTTTAGAAAAGAGTTTTCTATTTATATGCTTCTCCCAAAAGGATACTCAAAAGTAGGTCAAGTCTTCTCAAAACCCATCTCAAATTCGTCCACCAAGCCCATGTGTGAAAATAAGTCTCTGGAAATTTTGGGTCCAAAAAGTGTCGCCGGAATTGATGACGTCATCACCGGAATCCGGTCACCGTCGCCGGAATACGGTCACCGGAAAAAATATCTCAGGCCACCTTTGTCATCAGGTACTATCACCAGGCAATTCTACACTTCCAGTAGCTCCGCTTTGCTTCTCTGCAGTCCACACATTCACAAAAAACCATTTTAGCCAATTCCCATTTCTTGCGAAAACGCGCCTAAAAGCGTGACTCGTAGCCCATATGTCCGGCCATCAATTCTTGCATCCGACTCATACCCCCCTCGCGATTCACCGAATCATTGCTATCCATGCTTCAAGTTCTGAATTCCAACAACCGGAACTATGCTCACCGGAGCGCCATTTTCACCCCGTTTTCGCACAGTTTATAACAGCCACCACTGAATTGCAGCTTAAATCACTTGCGCACAACCTTGCTTTCTTCTTCCATGTGTCAGTCTTGTACTAAATTACAAGCACCACCAATGCCGCAATCAAATCCTGCAAGGCAACCCATGGCACCATAACTGCATTCACCCCTGCAAAGCAACAACATCAGTGCACCTGTATCAACACCATTCTTCTCTTCAGTTGCACACCATTCCAAGCCACTGCTCCAGTTTATTCTGCGCAACTCCACCACCAAAACTCTTCCCAACTCGAGCTCTTCCATTAATCCCAGCTGCAACCAGCCACTCCTGTCAGTTCATACCAACACCTCAGTGCACGATTGTAACTTCAGAAGCAAACAATTACCACTGCCAATTTCTAAATCAACCACCACCAGCTTCATCTCATACCCTTCTCAACTCAATCTTACAGTGCATCCGTGATAATAGCTCCATCTTCTCGATTCATTCTAATCCTCATCTACTTGGCCATAACTGCAATATCAAGGCTTAGCACCCCGATCATGGCAAAGAACTCCACTTGCTTTGCTAACTTCAGAACCCCTTATCTTTGCTTAGCTCCGAAGGCAAACCCATGTTATTTCTTGACTTCTAAAACCAGCTCCAAACCCTGTAAAACAAACCACAAACTCCAGACGCCATTGCTCCCAGTAACCTCTGTCAGTCATCTCAGTTGGTGTCGAGAATATTAGCCAGCAACACCAACTCAAGACCATTTCAGTTGCACTGCATCCATTGCAATTACACAACCAACGGTTCAAACTGCAACACTTCATTCTGTTCTTCCCCATTCATCTGAAACTCATTAGCGCCAACCATTTCTCGCTCAATCTATATCAGTATAATCACCACAATCTTTATCCAACAAACCACCATCTGACACCATCAGTACCTCTTGCTCAGTTTCATATGCTCATCTGCTTAACCAAAATACAATAGCACCAGCACCTGCTCTATTCCTTGTCTGCGCCGCAGCATCACCATCTCAATCAAGCCTCCAGATCAACCTTTACCAAGACTTTTGCATTGCACTTTGCTACAAATTCTCATTAACCTAGTCACCAACACTTCCTCAAAACCCCGTAAACCGCACCTGCAATTTCTTTGTCAAGACATACATTCCATCTCGTAACCACCCTCTACAATTTGCAATACTCAGCTATCATCACTAGCATTCCTTGCATCTGCCTGCATTTTATCGAACAAGTCTTTGTGCCATCTGCTGGTGTTTAACAATTGTGAACTGTTGTTGATCCTATTACACATCTCCTTCCCTGTTAAGACAATTTCATACAAATCAAACCCATTCATTCATTAATCCAAAACACTCATTCAATTGCATCCATTCTTACAGATCTCAAATCTCCCGGTGGCAGCAGCATCAGGTGTTCTCCCTTGTGTTCTTCTCAGTGCTTAGAACCCTAATTCTTTATCATCTTCTCTGCGATCTGGGTTTCTGGTTCTCATTACCAATTCTTCCACAGTATCAAAACAGGTGAGATGTATTACTGAAAAAGGAAATAAAGACTGAGTTGTCTGAGAAGCATCTCAGCTTAGTTGATTCTAACAGTACGGACGGATATTGGAACCCGTTAAGATGGATACAGGCAACCACAACTCATATATGGCTCGTCGGTTCCAAATAACCGATAGCTTAATTCCATGTTCAACTCATTGTCAGTTATGGAGAACTGACGCCTTCACTTCCTATTTGTGCATTCTAGCCGACTCGAAGTATAGCTCGCCTGTGAATTGACCTTTTTGCCTTTTACGCTCCAAATGGACGTTTTCTCCTTCTTTTGCTCATATGACTCCAAAGTACCTAATGAGCTCAAAAGCAAACATAAGATACATAATTTACACGAAAATTCGCAAAGAAAGCATAAATACTAGATATAAAATTAGGTGTTTATCACACCTATCAGGGGTTTGCTCAAATTATAACGAATTCCCTTTCGAAGGATTAGAAGCTGGTCTAGAAAACAATCTAAGTGGAGCCATCATGCTTTTTGTTTGCTAGAAATCAGTAGGTTTGTTGTGGTCGAGTCAGCCTTGTTTGTGTTTGTGTAGAATTCCCTTGCGGTTAGGATGTCAAACTGGTATTACAATAGCCATCACATTAATGAATATGAATATCCAACTGAACAATATGGACATCACTCTTTTTATGACCATAGTGTGAATAGTGGTTGGGAATGCCAAACTTCTGAAGGTTATGGCCCATACCATGGTGATCCCAATTACTATCCAGACGACAACCGGTCGTACGAGCAAAATTCCTCTCTACTAGAGTCAACATGTAAGTTAGCTGAGTCGACACGTAAGTTCGCATAAATGAATAACTTAGTTATGGACGAAAGCAATGCAACGAGTGAAATTTCTTTCCTAGATTCAGTAAGGAAGTCATGTGAGTCGAGTCACGATACAATAAGGAAGTCATGTGCGTCAAGTCACGATACCATAATGAAGTCATATGAGTCGAATCGAAAGCTTTTGTTAGAGGCCCAGAACGGAACTGCTCGAGATAATCTTAGTGTTTCCAATAGTACCCCTGAAAATGAGGATAGTTATTTACATAATCAAGATGACGAGGATAAAATTGGTAACACCACTTGTCTAGATGAGGTTCAACCATTTTCATATTATTATGATTATGATGAGGATAATGTTGATGAAGAATTTGAAATAAGTAGGCATAGTGATCAGGAATTTGTTACTCCAACTGAGCTTAATAATGATAACATTTCTAGTTCAAATCCAAATAATTTTAATAATTATTCACCTATTCAAAAGGATGAGGATATGACTAGAGATAACCCCGTTTTAGACGATGTAGTATTTCCTTTTCATTACGAAGCCAATGATGGTTTAGAGGAACGAGTATATTTTGAGTCTAGCGATTTAGAAACAATAGACTTAGAAAAAAAAAATGAACTCGTAGAGATGAGCGAGGATGTACCTGACTTAGAAGAATCAATTGACCATTTTCAGGAATCAGATGACCTTGAAATTAGGGAAGTTGTGACTAGTCTTTTTAGAGAAACTGAAAACTCTAAGTTTGGGGTGATTATCGTTCTCCTTGTACCTTACCTTTAGCTATTACAGAGATCCCTCACTTGGGACTTGACATATGTGCCTCAACTATTTTACAAGATTATCTTCATACACGTTTTCCTGAACCTAATGATGTCCATAAATAAGTTCAGTTGTTAGAAACCCATCCTCTGGTTGATGTGGTTAACCCCGGCTACGATACCATGATTGACTTTGTTTTCCCACCAAAAACCTTCCTTCCAATTGTGGGAACTTATGAAATCCAAATGTGTCAAATATTAAGTTTTAAGACTAAACCTAATTACTTTAGGAGATTAGGGTCGACAAATTTGTTTAAGGAAGACCACCACTCTCTTTGTGGTCACCGTGTGAGTCAAATCGATTGACTTAGAGGATCCCCAATTATTCGGAGTTATTGTTATATGTGTCTAAGTTCATACTTGAGTATTTCCAGGACTCTACAACCTGATCTTAAGAATCCTTCTTTTGAGGAAGTCCAGCCCATGAAAACATTTTATTTAGACCCGTTTATAGAGCCTGAACCTGAGCCACAACTAGATATAGTTGTCTTAAACAAAAAGTTAAATAAGGGTATGTTCGATATCTTCATGGTCTGTTGCAATTTTCTTCTTTTGGGTAATACTTTTTGATCCAGATGACCCACTAGTTATTCCTAAGCTTCGCTATATGATTCTTCGAGGTGACTAGTTCTTTCTTAGTCTGGATGAAGACTTTAAACTTAGAACTTCTTGGGAGGTAATCCATGCTCATGCAACACGGTAATATCTTTCCTTACTCTTTTCTTCAAGTGGTAACAGTTTCTCATTGTTCATGCTTTTAATTTCATCTTTAGAACATTGAGGACAATGTTAGATTTAAATTTGGGGGTACGGGAGAAACTTTTTAGTTGCAATAAATAAACTCTAGAGCCTAGAAATTTATGTTTATTAAGGATGGCACTAACCAATCTAAGTGGATGGAAGCATTTTGGTTGTAGGAGTTGAGGAACCAATCTGATTAGATGGAAACATCTAAAGAGTCTATTCATAAAAGAACGGAGCTCAGGTGTTAGAAAAAGAAAACATGGTAGTTTCGCCATATCCTCGTGATGGAAACATCGAAAGAATCCTGATCACTTCTTTTATTTTTCTCTTTACCATTGCTAGGGTGAAATAGAGTGACTGAGATACAAAAAAAAAAATAAAAAAAAAAAAAAATGAAAAAAAAATTGACCAGACCACTAGACCAACCGGAATAAATACAATAAAGTCGATCACTGGTACCCTTGTATATGCCAGGTGAGTTGACATAGAGTTAGGATTATCGACCACTGGTTCCCTTGTATATGCCAGTGTGTTGATATTAGTACAAACCAGTATTTCAGTCTATTAGGATAGGTTCACCTTAATCAACATCATCCACATTTTTTCTCTACATCCATCTTCTTAATCTATCCATGTGATTATTTGACTCCGGTTTATGATGTCCAGAAACTATCTGAGTAGAGCTCTGTCACTTTATATGAATTTTAGTATGCTTGAGTGCAAACTCGTGTACATCAATTGGAATTTCGCATCAGGGTACTTCCTCCTGTAGTTAATAAGTATGCCAACCAAGGATATTCTTTAGTGCCTTCCAAGGTTCTGCGTAGATAGCTAGGGTCTGGAGTAATGGTTTTGTGGGTACACCTCTGGTAAACCCTCCCTAGATTAACTCGATCACTGGGGCCACCTAGTGAGTTAGAATTTTATTTTCTATTAGTTTTTCTCGAGGACTAGCAAATAATAAGTTTGGGGGTATTTGATAGACGCATTTATGTGTCTAATTTGTCCTCAATGTTTCGTATTGTTAGTACTCGTTTTTGTCCTTATTATGGTGTTTTATGTGTTTGTAGGTATTTTTTTTTTTGGAAATAAAGATTGTTGGAAAATTCGGCTCGAAAAGTTGCTCGGAACACCCCGGAGGACATTTGCTATTCGGACTCCCACTTTGGATAAGGGGTAACACAATTACTAAAGGGCACCCAACTGATATTCACACCCCCAGCTGTTGGATAAGGGCTGACCATCTTCACCATTCAAATTTTAGAAATTGGCGGGAAAGAAAGGTTCTCGCCTGGCAGATTTAGGGATCACCTTTTGGACGTGATTTCATGAGATTCAAAGGCTGAAAATCATTGGGTATCTTCCTTTTGGCCTAACAGGCGTGATATGGGTCGATTCGTCATCCAAATTTGGCTAGATAACTCGTGTTGGAAGAAAACAGGGAGCTGTGCACGGGAAGAGAAACACGGGATTACAACGTGTGCTGATCGTGTTTGGATTGAGCTTAGGCGCTGCAAAAGCGTGAAGAAGTTAAATAAGGAAGATTCGGGACGATCAAGCACTCGTTGACAGAGTGGGAAGCTAATTCAGGGAAGAAATCTTGTGGCGGCAAGAAAAAAATATTTCCGAGTAAATGAAGATTTCCGGGAGTAATGAGGGGATTTTATTGGCCCTGTCGATTATATATAGGGTTTTTTGGTTCCATATAGGGTGGACGGAGAGTTTGGGAGAGTTTAGAACACTACAGAGCCAAAAAAAATCGAGTTGCAGAAACTGTCATTGCTGCTGCTGTGAAGAACACGAAGAACAAAAGACCACCAGAGGCAGTCGTTCTTCAATAGTGACAACGACACTTAGGTGAGGGTCGCATAACTACAAAAACAACAACATTTCATCTCTATCGTTCTTTGTAACAGTGTTTGCAACAATTATAAACGTTGCAAACACCCGATTTTCATCATTTTCTCCATTTCATCTTTGTAAACACCCTTTGAGCAATAATAATGATTTTTGAGCGTGTTTCCAACATGATGAGCGGCTAATTCTCTCACAACCAAGGCAATGAGGAAGCTATTTACGCATGAATAATTGGTAATTACTTATTTTCTCTAATTTATAATTTATAATTGACTCAATCACTGCTTTTGCAGAGTTTTTAATTGTTTGCAAAATTTTCTTCATTAGTTGTGATTCAATTAGATAGGTTATGCTTTGTCTAGATAATCTATGCTTAGGGGATACAATTAATTTTTGAGAATTTGCCTAATTATTTGTGGATTAAGAAATAAGGACTTAAAAAGATAATTAGAGTTTTGCGTTATTCACCATAAGTTATTCATGTGTAATAGTGGAATCAGTGTCTTGGTTATTTTCTCATATCTTGAATCAATTTTGTGTTAAGTTTTCTTTATTTTTCAAGTTTTATAAGTCTAAAATCCATTGATTTCACAAGTCTCAACGAACCTTTTTACTACAACATTATTGATTCACATCACGTAGTATCCTGCTGGGATCAGAGACGTAAGGAGCGCAACTGTACCTTGAATCAGTGTGAGATTGATTAGGTTCAACTACAGTCTAGACCGAAGTTAGTTTGTAGTAGGCTAGTGTCTGTAGCGGCTTAATACAGTGTGGTGTTCAATATGGACTAGGTCCCGGGGTTTTTCTGCATTTGCGGTTTCCTCGTTAACAAAACTTATGGTGTCTGTGTTATTTCTATTCCGCATTATATTTTGTTATATAATTAATATATCACAGGTTGTGCGTTAAGATCAATCAATTAGAATATCCAACCTTTGGTTGTTGATTTACATTGACACTTGGATATTGGTCTTTGGTACCATCCAAGTTTATCTCTCTAGTATTTGACAAAGACTCGCAGAATTAAATTTTCTTGAGTAAAGATCAAATCGAGAGATAGAGATATTAACTCCTTGATATACTTTTTATTAAGATTGAGTCTGACTGTCTAGTTGATTCTCTTAAAAGTATATTAGAGTTAGTCCATACAGATTGCTAATCGAAATATTGGGTGAGGTTGTTGTACCCCCGCTTTTTAAATAGTTGTTTAGTAGATTAATAAGTAACATGCTTCCAAAAAAAAAAGAAAAAAAAAAAGAAAAAAAGTTACCCTCTTCATCTAAGTCACGATTAATTAGAGAGAGATAAAAAGGGAGGGAAGTAGTACACGATTAACATTTCTGAAATGGGCTGGCAATAGTAGCAGGCTCGCAAAAAAGGGCTAAGTATAAAAATCAATGAATTATTAGTTCAAGGGACGGGCTATAGCCCGGGTTAGCCCCTTCATAGGCCCGTCCCTGCTTTCTTTGTTGACTTTTGTTAAAGGGAGGAGGATTTGCTATCGAGTGGAGGAAATCGTAGTCAATTTGTTATTTTGCAGATCTCATCTTCTTCCTTTTTCAACAACTAATCATAAAAATTATTTCAATGGTAATAATATAAAGAATTCTTGTTAATGGCATTACTGAGATCTTAAAGAAATTAGTTCCTTTCATAATCCAAAATATTCGTCTAGCAAAGGGTTTCAAAACTAAGCTGAAAAACCTTCAAGAAACGTTGGAGATAGTACTAACCGTGATTGAAGATGCGCAGGAAAAACAAGTAGATGACAAAGATGTAAGAATTTGATTGAAAGGGCTTAAAGATGTTGCATACGAAGCTGATGATGTCTTAGATGATTTCTCATACGAAATTACACATCGAAAATGTGAAATCCGGTGCAACAAAGATAAGTTACTAGACTTTGTTTCCAAATCCTCTAATCCACTTGTTTATGGTTTTAGAATGGGTCGTAGAATTAGCAATATTAATGAAAAGTTACATACAATTGTTAATGATGCAAATATTTAGTCTAAGCTGCAACCAAAGACTAGTAGTAGTAGTTCTAGTAGTGCTAAGAATCAAAATAATGAGCGACAGAGGCGAGAAACCCCGTCCTATGTAGATGATTCAGAGATTGTTGGAAAGAAAGATGATAAATGTAAGATAATAGACTTGTTGATGAATGTTTCATTGAGTTCAGGTGAAAAACTTCCAGCTGTTTGCATTGTAGGTATGGGTGGGCTTGGGAAGACGACGCTAGCTTAACATATTTACAATGATGATGTGGTAAAGAAGCACTTTGAACCAAGAGTATGGGTCTGTGTATCTGACGATGATTCTGATTTTGATGCCGTAAAGGTTTTAAAAGATATACTTAGGTACATTACTGAGAGTAACATTGACGAGGTGAATGTTGATGTGATGTTGCGTCAAGTGCATACAAAGCTGAAAGGCAAGAAATATTTGTTGGTTCTGGATAAACTTGTTGGTAGGTCGGTCAAGGTCTAGATTAGGAAATCTAGTTGGTTAAGGAAAACAAGTACTTGTATCCTAAGTATAGCATCTTAAGAGGTTTGTCTCTTAGAGCTAAGTTAGGAAACCTTATACTTGTAGGAATGTAATCCTTGTTAAGGAATGTGTCCAGTCTTATTGATGTGTATAAATAGCCATAGAGAGAACTAGAGAAAACACACCAGAACTAGTAAGAGTTCTCTTCTTCTCTGCTTAGGCTTTGTATATTCCAACCCATACGGTGATATATAAAATTGCTTATTCCTTCCCGAGGATTCAACCTCGTTAAATAATTATTCTTCTTGTGTGTGTGATTGTGTTCTTGGAGATATTGAGATACCTCGTAGTAGTGCAAACCTAACTCTTCCGCAGGCTTTGGCGCAGCAATTGGTATCAGAGCAAGGAGACGCTCTTGGATACGGGTACTCGAATTGCAGTTGAAGTGAAGGTTCTGTTTTTATCTATATTTGGTTATTTGTGAACAATGGTTGACGGGGACGAAGATCCGAAAAATCCTTTAAGAGAACATTCGGATCCCACAAATAAAGATAAAGAAACAAAAGAAGAAATACTTCATTCACATAGATCACAACTCAAGGTAGAAAAGTTTACAGGAACAAATAACTTTGGTTTATGTAGAACAGACATAATGGATGCTCTTGTTCATCTTGACCTAGAAGAAGCTCTAGAAGGTCAGCCAATGGAGATGTCTGACAAGCAGTGGAACAAGATTAATAATTTATGTCTTGCTTCGATACGAGGGTTTTTAGCAACTGCAGTAAGAGTTAATTATCAACACGAAACTTCAGCTTCTCTGGGAAAAGCTTGAGAAGGAATACCTTGTGAAGAACGTGGCCAATAGGATACATCTTAAAAGGAATTTGTATCGCTATAACATGAAGAGAGGTGCAACCTTAACCGAGCACCTAGATTCATATAATAAACTTCTTGCTGAGGTTGTTAACTACGATGAGAAGATCAACGACGAGGAACAAGCTTTGTGTCTGATAAACTCTCTTCCTAAAAAGTATGAACCCGTGATTAAAGCATTAATGCACGACAAGGATAAGATGACATACGCAGAGGTCACTACAACATTGCGTAGTGAGGAGTTCAGGAAGATGGATCGTGAAGACCTTGCAAGTGAAGCTAACAATGACTTGCTTCTTGCAAGAGGTTGTTCAACAGACAAGAGAAAGAAGAGTGGTGGTTATGGTAAAGGTAGAGGACGTTCTAAGAGTAGGACGCGACTGCAGAAAGATGAGTGTGCTTGGTTCCATGACTTTGGTCATTGGGCTAAGGATTGTACCAAGCGTAAGGAAAGAGAAGGAGATAATAGTAATACCGAGGTGAACATTGAAAAAGGTAATGAAGAATCAGATGATGCTTCTGATTTCTCGCTAACTGTAACACCATCATCTTGTGCTATTACAGATGGTACATGGGTATTAGATACTGGAGCAACTTATCATATTTGTCCATATCGTGACTGGTTCTCAAGTTTTGAAGAGCTTGATGGAGAAGTACGTGTGGGAAACAATCATACCTGCAGGGTGATTGGGATTGGTAGTGTTCGGATCAAGATGCATGATGGTATGTTAGAGAGCTGAAGGAGGTAAGATTTGTACTTTCCATAAAGAAGAATCTGATTTCACTCGGAACTTTAGAAGCTAAGGGCTATAAGATAGTCGTTGAAAATGGTGTTCTAAAGGTAATCTCTGGATCTATGGTAATCATGAAGGGCACACGTCATCATAACTTGTACTACTTGATAGGGAGTACAACAACAGGAGATGTGTCTATTTCTGAACACATCGAGAGTGCAACTACCGAGAAAACAAAGCTATGGCACATGAGACTTGCACATCCAGGTGAGAAGTCGTTGCATAGGTTGATTCAACAAGACTTGTTAAAAGGTGCTATTGCCTGCAAGTTAGCATTTTTTGAACATTGTGTTAAGGGCAAGAAAACAAGAACATTGTGTGGATAGCTTTGGCACAGCTATCCACAATAATAGTGGAGTTCTTGACTATGTTCACTCAGATGTTTGGGGTCCTTCCAAGAATGCATCATTGGGAGGGAAACATTGGTTTGTGTCGTTCATTGATGATTATTCTAGGCGCGTATGGGTGTACACCATGAGGCATAAAGATGAAGTCCTAGAAATCTTTGTGAGGTGGAAAAAGGAAACTGAGACTCAAACTGGCACAAAGATCAAAGTACTACGTTCGTACAATGGTGGATAGTACAAGAGTGATCCGTTCTTGCAAGTATGTCAGGATGAGGAGATAAAGAGGCACTTCACAGTTAAGAAGACACTGAAACAGAATGGGGTAGCTGAACACATGAATCTTACTTTGCTGGAGAAGGTACGATGTATGTTATCTAATGCTGGATTAGGTAAAGCATTTTGGGATGAGGCAGTTACATATGCGTGCTTCCTCATTAATAGGTTGCCATCAGCTGCATTAGAAGGTAAAACTCCTATGGAGAAGTGGTTTGGTAAACCAGCTTATGATTATGACTCAATTCATATCTTTGGTTGTCCTGCGTGGTATCATGTTAGTGAAAACAAGCTTGATAGCCGTGCTTAGTGAAAGGAATCTTTGTGGGTATGAAAAGTGGAGTGAAAGGGTTCAAAATTTGGAATCCAGTTGAGAAGAAGATAGTCATGAGTAGAGATGTCACATTTGATGAGATGTCCAAGGTAAAGTCTTGGAGTTCTCGGAAGGTGGTGGACAGAAGCACCAATAATAATGAGCCTTTGCAGCAGGTGGAGATTGATGCAACTCCACCAAATCCAGTTAAGTCTCGTATTCTGTTCGTAAAACCTCAAGACATTGGGTCTGCAAGAGAGGTAACTACCGAAGTTCCAAATGATAGTGACACTATTTAGGAAGAGGAACAAGAGTTAATAGAATATACGTGGCTACGGTCACGGAGACCATAGCAAACCAAAGAAACCGAGAAGATCAACCAGAAGCCTGGTTAGATGAATGATTGCATTGCTTATGCATTACCAGTTGTTGAAGATGATACTCCTACTTCCTATTTAGAAGCTGTACACAGTGCAGAGTGTAAAGAATGAGAATGAGCAATGAAGGACGAGATGGAGTCTCTTTACAAGAATGGCACATGGATTCTTATGAAGCTTCCGAACGGTAAGAAGGCCATATGGTGCAAGTGGGTATATGCTAAGAAAGAAGGATCTTCGGTGAATCAAGTACGCTACAAGGCAAGGTTAGTTGCAAAATGTTATGCCCAAAGAGAAGGGATTGACTACAATGAGGTGTTCTCTCCGGTGGTAAAACACTCATCAATCCGTATTTTGTTGTCCTTGGTAGCACAATATGATTTAGACCTAGTTCACTAGATGTTAAGATGGCGTTCTTACATGGTGATCTAGAAGAGGAGATCTATATGACTCACCAAGTGGGTTCAAGGTTGCTTGGAAAAGAAAATTGTGTATGTAAACTAAAGAGATCGTTGTACGGGTCAAGCAAGATTCAAGACAATGGTACAAGCGATTTGACCAGCTTATGATAGGCCAAACATACACACGAAGTCACTATGACCATTGTGTATACTTCAAGAAGCTACGTGATGGGTCTTTCATATATTTGCTCTTGTATGTCGATGATATGCTGATTGCATCGAATAGCAAGAAAGAGATTGATAATTTGAAGTGCAAGTTCTCATCTGAGTTTGAGATGAAAGATCTGGGAGAGGCTAAGAAGATTCTTTGTATGGAGATTCAACGTGACAGAGAGAAGGGTAAGGTTTGTTTGTCTCAGAAGGCGTATTTGAAGAAAGTGTTACACAAGTTTGGTGTCTACGAAGGAACTAAATCCGTAAGTACTCCCCTTGCTGCTTATTTTAAGTTGAATGCTCGTATGTCTCCCACTACTAAAGAAGAACGAAAGTATATGGCCCAAGTCCCATATGCCGAGGCTGTTGGTAGCTTAATATATACGATGGTATGTACAAGGCCGGACATTTCACATGCGCTTAGTATGGTCACCGTTATATGCATTGTCCTGGTAAGGGACATTGGCATGTCATGAAATGTATTTTGAGGTATCTTTATGGTACAAATTGATGTTGGCTTGGAGTTTGTGAAGGATAGAAGAAACAATCAATTGTGTGTTGGGATGTGGATTCTGACTATACTGGTGATTTGGACAAGAGACGTTCAACTACAAGGTATGTATTTACCATAACAGGAGCACCAGTTAGTTGGAGATCAATATTGCAGTCTACTGTGGCGCTTTCAACTACGGAGGCGGAGTATATGGCAGTGACAGAGGCATTTAAGGAGGCTATATGGTTACAAGGTTTGCTAGATGACTTAGGAGTTGTGTAAGACCAACTGCATGTGCATTGTGATAGTCTAAGTGCAATTTATTTGGCTAAGAATCAAGTGCATCATGCTAGAACCAAACATATAGACGTACGGTTTCACTTTGTGAGAGAAATTCTTGAAAAGAAGACATTCTACTTGTGAAGATCGATACCAAAGACAATCCAAATTGATATGTTGACTAAAGTAGTATCTCGGGATCAAGTTTCGACATTGCTCGAAATTGATCCACATCCTTCCTGGTTTGGTGAAAGGCCCTTTTGGGGTAGAGGTTCTTAGGAACCTGGTGGAGGTCTTCTAGCAAGACCATTTAAGAGAACTACGGTCGGGTTTGATTCCTATTGAGGATACGTAGGAAGCCAGTGATGGTTCAATCGACGTTGGAAGATGGAGGTGATTTTATCTATTGATCGTCTCATGCAAGAATGCATGATCCGAGGTGGAGAATTGTTGGTAGGTCGATCAAGGTCTAGATTAGGATATCTAGTTGGTTAAGGAAACCAAGTACTTGTGTCCTAAGTATAGCAAACTTAAGAGGTTTGTCTCTTAGAGCTAAGTTAGGAAACCCTATACTTGTAGGAAAGTAATCCTTGTTAAGGAATGTGTCCAAATCCTATTGATGTGTATAAATAACCATAGAGAGAACTAGAGAAAACACACCATAACTAGTAAGAGTTCTCTTCTTCTGTGCTTAGGCTTTGTATATTCCAACCTATACGGTGATATATAAAATTGCTTATTCCTTCCCGAGGATTCAACCTCTTTAAATAATTATTCTTCTTGTGTGTGTGATTGTGTTCTTGGCGATATTGAGATACCTCGTAGTAGTGCAAACCTAACGCTTCCGCAGGCTTTGGTGCAACAGACCTAGGGAACGACAATGTCCATGAATGGGAGAAACTTAAAGGTTAGTTAAACGTCGGTCTTCAAGGGATCAGAGTTTTAATCACTACGCGGAAAAATCAAGTTGCCTTCACTGTCCAGTGTGGAATCTCAGCATACTATTTACAACAATTGTCAGATGATGAATATTGGTATATTGTGAGGCGAAGGGCATTTGCACCTGGTGGAGCTCTGGAGTTTAATCCGAATATGATAAAGTTAGGAAAAGAAGTATCAAAAAAATGTCATGGTGTGCCACTTGTGGCAAAAACTCTAGGAAGTCTCTTGTACTTGAACAATGACGAAAGCGACTGGGTATCAATTAGTCGAAATCAGATTCTGGATATGTCGGAAAATCAAAGCAGAGTGATGCAGATATTGAGGTATAGTTACGATCATTTGCCTTCACATCTAAAGCAGTGTTTTGCTTTGGGAAAATTTGGAATATGTCCCGTTTTCACTAATTTGTTTGAGGATCTATCCCATAATGGAAAATATTAAGGAATCTATCCTAGAAAGAGAAAACAAACTTTAAATCTATGATATCCCATATATGTGTGTTTACACGAGCGTTTAAGTTCCAACTATACCCTCAACATCTAAACAATGATAGTTCAGTTCTCTCCTCTCTCAGAGAACCTAATAGAATCCATGCTTCTCTTTTATTCAACATATATCTTGGCCCTTCCTCGATTCTCTCTTCCAAACTATGATTCTCGTTGTTGTTGGTTGCTTCTATACTTTATTGAAAGTTGTTTGATTGTTTGAGTTATGTGAGTTTGATGTTGTCATCATGAACTGAACGTCCCGGGAACTGGGTTCTTATCAAATATATTGATTTAATTTCTAAAACTAAATCAATTAGAGACATTAATGAACCACCTACACAAAGGGTCATCTCCAATAACAATATTTGGCGTTTGTTTCTCATGTCATTCATTCCATGGGTTTATATCTTAAAAGACAAATTCTTCATGTTTGTTTCCTATGAATGTTGTTCTTTACCGATCCTAGAAGATTTAATCATGTAAAATTTTATCCTAAAGGGTTTGATTTCACTAATTAAGTCAGATTCGTTAATTAAAGATGAACACAAATTGGTTTAATTTCTTCCATGGCTGCTGGAGATGAAGATGGACATATTACAATGAAAAGTCGCTTAGAAGTTGGGAGTAAAACTGTAACTTAAAGAGATGTGTGACTCCACACATGTGGGATATTAAGGAATTAATGGTTGTTTTCTCTTTCTAGGATAGATTCCTTAATATTTTCCGTTATGGGATAGATCCCCAAACGAATTATTGAAAATGGGACATATTCCCAAGTTTCCCTTTTGCTTTCTGTTCATTTTTTCCAAAAGATTGGGTATTCAAATGGGAAACGCTGATCCGGTTATGGATTGCAGAAGGATTTATCCTTCAGCCATCTTATGGTCGAGGAAATAAAAAATCTTTGGAAGATGTTGGAAACCTATGTTGTGTTAGGCGCTAGGCGAGGCGAGGCGCCAAGCCCGTCGCCTAGCGCCTAAGGCGCCCTAGGCGAACATAAACGGTGATTGTAGAAATTCAGGTACAAATTCAATATTCTTCAAAATGCTATCTCTATTCAACATTCTTCACCTGTTTCATCACAAATGTTAGATTGAGAGTGCATTTCCATTGATTAAGTTTGCATATTAAGGGGATTGTTTGATAAGTTTAGAAGAAGAAGAATAAAGAAAAATGTTGGCAATGTTTGAGAAACAGTTAGCAAGTGCATCAATGATGCTTGGATCTAAGAAACCAAAGTTCCCTCAAGAAATTCTATCTTTACATGATCCAAATCACAAAGGATTCTCTTAAGTACTCGTAGCTACAAATTGTATCACTGCTGTAGCTTCTTCTTTGGGAGTTCACCGGTTGGACTTCATCCTAAATACATTTCTGCGTAAACAAAGTACTAGGACCGAAACAATGTCTGTGGATGATCCTGCAATCAATGGCCAAATTTAGGAAATAAAAATCAATCACATAAATCACGTTAATATTAATAACTTTTTATGTGCGTCATTCACGTTACTAATTAGATATAAATCTCAAATTTTCTTTTTATAGTTTCGTGACTTTCGTCATTTACAGTTTCATATGGAAATAAAAATCAAGCAGTTTCATATGAATCTTTTCTTACGATCTTCATTTTGACGTTAGCATTAAATTAGGAAATAACAACTAATCCCTTCAATCACGTTTATAAATGTTCCATATATTCTCATCACCTCGTCTGTAATTTTTTTTTTTTTAAGGAAACAGAGGAAGAAAAGGTAACAGAGATATAATGATCATCATGAGAATATAATCTTAAATTATACGCCTTATTGGGCGCCTAAAATTCCGCAAGGCGCCAAAAGCGCTCGCCTAACTCGCCTAAGGCGCCGACACGGAAAGTAGAGTAAAATTTAGAAAGTCGGGTGCTGGATGATAGACGCATTTATGTGTCTATATTAGTCTCAATTCTCTGTAATGTTAGTACTCGATTTTGCGCTTATTTTGGTATTTTATGTCTTTGTAGGTGTTTTTGGAGAAATAAGGTTTTGCGGGAAAATTGGCTCGAAAAGTGGTATTTGCGCTCGTGGGAGAAAATTACTATTCGCACCCTGGAAATGGATAAGGGGTATCCTAATTACTAAGGGGCACCCTCAGAACACCCCATAAGGCACCTGCTATAGGCACCCCTACTGGATAGGGGCACCTCATCTTCAAGAATTCAAAAATCAAAAAGGCGGGAAAACAAGGCAGCAGCGAAGTGGATTTGTAATTCGAGTTTGAGCGATTTCTTTGGAGATTCAATGGCCTAATTTCGTTGGGATGGACTTCCTAGAGCGTAACAGGCCTGGTACAAGTATTACAATCGATCAAATAGGGCTGGAACTCGTGTTGGAGCAAAACAGAGGAGGTGAGGTTTCACGGGACTTTATTTGATTATATTTGGCAGCTACGGGAGATTTGAGGCAAGATAAACACTTTCTGAGATTCGTATCAATCAATAAGAGAGATTGGAGTGACCTGTACGGCTCAGAAACGCGTTGAGAAGCTTGGGGAGAAAATAACGCGGCTTGACAGGGAAAGGAAAGTCCGAGACTTTCTGCCAAAGAAAAAGAGGATTATATCGAGTTTTAGGGCTTCGTTGGCTATAAAAGGATTGCCGGAGTTACGTAGGTGTTACGAACACTTTGGGGAGGTTTAGAAGAGAACAGAAGCAAGAATCACAAGTTGAACAATTTTTTTCTCACACAACAGGGAAGAACACGAAGAACAAAATACCTTCAAGGACAAAGCGTTTCCGAGGTCGTAGATTCAACGACAATTCAACAAAGTGCATAAGTCCTGTCTCTCGTAACGGTCCATTGTAACAACTTCTTTGTAACGCCATTACAGCCGTTGCAAACAAATCTGCTTTATTGTTTTTCATCCTTTTAATCAACTTTTGAGCTATGAACCGATATTTTGAGCAAGTGATTAATATGAGGAGCTAAACCCCTTAGCCGAGGCGACGGAGGAAGCCAATTTTCCATGATGTGTGTGGTAATTTCTATTTTAATTAATTTTTGCAATCTCTTTTAAGATTATTTTCCTTGATTGAAAATTGATTGAATGATTTTTCCTAAGCAGTTGTGATTTCTCTTGATAGACTATGCTTAGACCTAGGTTTTTGATATTCTATGCTTTCGAAATACAATTGTTATTCTAAAAATCTACCTTTGCAAAATATTAGAATCACTTTAAACGTAAAGAGTTGCACGAATATTGATTAGATTAAATCACATAAAAATTGGAGTTTGGTGGAATCCTGAGTCTCGGTGCTTCTTAAAATCTTGATAACAACCTTCTTTGAGTTTTCTAGTTTTATTTGAATCTAAAAATCCTTCACAAGTCTGAGAGGAACGACATCTTTCTTACCACTTTACTACAACTTTAAAAATAACATCACTGGACCTACGCTTGGTGCGCCTTTGGCGCCTAGGCGAGCTAGGCGAGCGCCTTTTACAACATAGTTGGAAACGACTACTTTAATAGCTTGCTGTTCAATTCATTTTTTCAGGATGTAAAGATGGATGACAATGGAAATATTGTCATGCAAAATGCACGATCTTATACATGATCTTGCAAAAAGTGTTGCTGAGAGTCATGAATACTCAGTTGTGAAGGTTGGTAATTTCAAGTGATTTTCCCGAAGTTCGTAATTTAGGATTGGTTTTTGACGTGAGAACAAGATCCACATTTGCAAAACCCTTGTATGATATAGAGAAATTACGCACCGTTCTTACATTTCGAACACACAACTGTCAGGTAATTGATCTGAGCAGCTTTAGTAACCCACACTTGCGTGTGATAGATCTTAGTGGAGCAATAGTAACAAGTGTTTCTTCCATTGCCAACATGAGACTTCTCAGTACCTTTTACTCCCAGAATTACCTTTTAGAGATCCTGAAGCTATTCAGTGCATTTGTCCTCTTTATAATCTACAGACACTGGTCTTGAAGTATTACCCGAGTCTATCACTAGCCTTTCGAACCTACAGACATTTAATCTCTATGAATCCTTTGCTTTAGAAACTTTACACATAGAATCTGGAGCCTTGAAAAGTCTCAAGGAGCTTTTCATAATCTTTAGTGAAATAACAAGTTTACCCGAGTCCATCACTAAGCGCAGCAATTTGAAAATGCTAATTCTTAAAGGATGCTCTTATATTAAGTCCTTGCCCGAAGATCTAGGTGCATTAAAAGAGCTAAGGTGCCTAAACCTCAAAGGAACTGGGATCACAGAACTACCTCGATCTCTAAGTAGTTGTTCTAATTTGGAGATCTTAGACCTTAACTCATGTGCTAATCTTGAAGAACTTCCCAAAGGTTTAGGAGATTTGAAGTGCCTAAAAGTCTTTGATATCTATGCTACAAGGATCAAGGAAGTACCCAGTTCAGTCGCTAATCTCTACAATTTGAAGTGGTTAGATGTTGGTTCTAGTTTTCTTGAAGAATTACCTAGAGACATGGGGAATTTGAGGCATCTGACATTCCTGGATCTCTCAGATACTAATATCAGAGTACTTCCTGATCAGTTCTGCAGTGTTGGCCGCACTCTACCATGTATGCTCCACATCGTCATCTCTATCTGCGGGTTTAACACAAAACAGCTCGCTGGTTTCTTTATTTCCTAGCCTGGAGGTGTTGCGCTTAACTTCTTGCCCTCAACTGACAACGTTGCCGGCTGTGTTGTTTCCATCTCTTGAGAGATTAACAGTTAAGCTCAGCAACGTGAAGGTATTGAATTCATTTATGACAAGTTTAATTTCAGTAATAATCCTTGAGATAGTTGGAGTTTCAGATCTTGAGTTTCTTCCTAGTGCCTAGACAAATATTGCAACCTAAACTCAAGGTTCTCAAATCTGGGGTTGTCCTAAGTTTCAAGGATTCCAGCAAAATGAAAAAGACAACCTGTTCAACATCTCTGCAACAGCGGATAACAACTCATTCGAAAAGTGGTTCTCTGTCCAGAGTCTGTTCCTTCAATTCTCGAATTCAGGGAAGACTTTATCTATAGAGTTGCAACATATTAACATTCAAGGGACTGTGAAAATTTGTTGGTTTTCAGAGGAACCAGGTTCTTTTCCCTTTTCTTCGCTAAGAAAACTAGAGATTGATGGGTGCTATAAACTCAGAGCTCTACCGGAACAGCTTCAATACTTAACCATGCTAGAAGATTTGGCAGTGTTCAACATGGGTCGGGAGTTTGTGACTTTGCCAGAGTGGTCTGGGAACCTTTCATCTCTCAAATTTTTGCAAATAAGGAACTGTATTGGTCTGGTTTATCTTCTCCCTGAGGACAGCATACGACTCCTCACCTCCCTTTGGTGTTTAAGAATTGACGGGATTTCGGAAGAGCCAGAAGTTTTCCAAGAAGAAGCACATGGTATTCAAAACTTCATATCGCTTCATTCATTAGAGATTCATGGATGGTCAAAGCTCCATGCTCTGCCTCACCAACTTCAACACCTCATAAATCTAAAGAAGATAGTGGTAGAGGACTTTGATGGTTTAGTGGCTTTGCCTGAGTGGGTCGGACATCTTTCATCACTGAAAGAGTTGGTGCTTAGGTCTTGCAAGAATCTGATGCACCTGCCTTCTAAGAAAGCCATGCAAAGGCTCACAAAGTTATGTGCCATCTCAATAAAAGCATGTCCACTGTTTGAGGAAAGATGTGCCTACAAGACCGGTGAAGAGTGGGAAAAGATTTCTCACATCGAGGAGATCTCCATCGGATAGGAAAAAAGAATAGGTTCGTTAAGTTTCCTGTGCCTCTCTGGTTAATCAGGCAGAACAAAGTTTACATGTACTACAGAATTACCCGCTTCCATCATGCTTCTTTTTATTTGGTTGTTAAGTGAACTATGTAGTTGTTTTTTTTTTTTTTTTGAAAAAGGGGGTTAATATTGATAACTTGATGCCGAGGAGGCATAAAAATACAGAGGAACAGGAGGAAAAAGAGAAAAGTTTACAAGACTAAACAGGCAAGCGCCATCTCAGAAAAGCCAAAGACAAGAACTATGTAGTTTCTATACTAGGTAAATGGTGATTTGTTCTTATGGTGGTTTCCGTATTATGAACAGAATGAAGTTTCCTTATGGTGGTTTGAGTTATATAGAATTTGAAGTGCCTTCTGGTACTGATAGAATAGAATGGTCACACTGGACTTTATATGTTACCTGTTCCATTGACTATGCAGCAGGCAACCAACAAGTTACCTGGATGTGCACCGGACTTTATACGTTAAAAAAAGTTGTTGACATTGAAATGAGAGGCATCCTTTATGTTTCAGGTTTAGATTTTTCGTCAGAAATATCAGAGGTTTTGTTCTTTTTGTGGCTGTTATAGGCCTAGGAATCCATGACAATTGCATGTTACAGACTTTGTACATTTTTTGTAGCATATATTGGGCTCACAATGGTTAATGAAGACATTACAATTGCATTAGACTCTAAAAGGAATAAGTGCATAAAAAAGTACCTAGCTAGCTGAAACAAAACAAGAACGATCAAAGTTTGTAACAGTAAACAAGTGTTTCAAAACAATCCATCAAACAATGGAGTGAATGATGGCGACAACGAGGTCCTTCTTTGATCAGCAATATTCTTGTTAAGATCATCCGAAACAGCTGAATTGCAATTAGTTTTACCCATCTTATCTTTCATTGCAGTACTTCTCATAAACAACTTCTGCCGATATTCTCCCACACTTTTTAGCAGATTATTTATTTGATTACTGTTATTACTCTCCATCTTCTTCAAATCGGGTAACGGAAAACTCAATTCATCGCCGAAGTAATCAGCACAAATTTCCTGACCAACTTTGGAAGAACTGAATATCGACCACATAACTCTTAAATGAATTATTAGAACGAAAGCAAAGGACAAAGAATAAGAATTGCGTAAGTCAGTTCAGAACTTTAGATGAGTGAATGAATTGTATAATGGGTTCAAGTTTATATAGCGAGCGTAAAGTAAAGAAAATAACCGACTTGTGTTATGCTAAATTCGTTTCCTTTCCTTTACTCAAAAGTTAACTTGTTTAGAAACCATTTCTTTTAGGAAAGATAAATCAGACATTAGAGTATAAATCAGACATTAGAATTTTAGATAATATCTGCCCAGTGCCCACAAACGCTGCTGCAGCCATGATTCCTAGCTAGCTAGCCGGTCTCCATGAGCCGCGCCACCTCCACAATAATCTAATTACATAATAATTTGACCATAATTTATTATTCAATCGTGGAAGCACAATGATTGAAATGATTTTTGAATTTCTTAGTCAAATTCTCTGAATTTCGACGTTTCTTTTCCTTGTTCAAATTATGTTTTGTTTTATTTTAATTTTTTAATTTTTTTTCATGTACATCATTCGTTTTGATATTCCAATTTGTTTTTCTTAACCTTTCAAAATTTTGTGTTGATCAGTTTTCTTCTCAGCTGAGCATTCTGTTGGTTGTATTTTTATTTTACTTTGATTTTGTGCATACGCAAAGTTTAATTCTAAGTTGTGGAATACAACACCCAACTGTTTCATCATTCCAAACTTAGCAGTACATCT